>CM023826.1:3262500-3862500 GCA_013266295.2 Branchiostoma floridae x Branchiostoma japonicum | reverse complement strand
CGTGGTCTAAATCTGGTCAGGCTGCTCCCAACGTACCGCCAACCTTGGTTGGTTGGAGGTCGGGGGAAGGTTCTGAATGTGTGACAGGGGCTTAATATACCAGATGACGTACGCTACAGACTGGTTTGGCGCCTTTTTTTCTGGCGCGTTCTGACGTAGTTCCTGACGACAGCCGGTGACGCAGTCCTGGAGCTGTAGTATTTAGTTTTGCCCACTTGATGACGTCGGCGTCAGAGAAAGTGGGACAGGGGAATGTGGAAGGTAAACACGAGGATCAAATGGATTACCGATGAATATGCTCAGGTACGAACGTGTTCCGCTCTGGATCCAAGATGACTGGAAAAACACCGTTCGTGCTAGGCGTGGAAGAGTTGCATTTTTCGCCCACCCAATATCTTCTATATCGTTGATACCACAATGTTATACAGTCAAAACTGCCCGAGAAGACCACTCAGGGGAACGAGAATCTGGTCTATGTGGACATGTGGGCACTATGGACAGTCTTCTTCATGTTTGTGTCAATGGGAAAAATGATCTATGAGACCATCAAGTGGTCACATTGGTCAGGTGGTTCTAATGTAGAGGTTGTCACTTGTACAGGTTTAACTGTAAATCTAAATGTAAGTTTAAAAAAGCTTTAACACTGTTCAACCTGCCAAAGATGGCTAACAGAAATCAATTATCTGTAAAGTCTTACATATGACTTTATGGCAAATACAATCATGGGAGTGGCGTTTCAATTTATGGATTGTCACAAGGCCGCTACTTGAGTGACCTTTGCTATCGTGGCCAACCCAGCCTAACAGGCCCAGCCAAAAGCAAATAAGCTCCCCACCAGGCCTGGTTCCGGTCTATGCACGTGTGAGGAGGTCCTGTCCAGAACGCCAATATTAGTAAAGTAAGCAAGGTAACTAAGCGGGTCCTACATCCTCAACGAGCTTATTTAGAAAATTCCAAACAACTTGAATGACATGTTTCCAGCGAATAGCTCAAGGATGTTTAGAAACACGCTATACCTGTATGTGTACGTCATGATTCGTTGAGCAGCTACTATGAAAACAAAGTCCATGTGTTATATGGCAGTTAATGGCTATCGACGCAAATACTTCAAGGTAGAGCTGAATAAATGTTTGAAAGATGAGGTCAGCGTGTTTTTACGCCTTGGTAATAACAGTCACCACAAAATATCTGCGTCGCTCAGATATACGGAAGACGCTCGGAATGTCTACTATTCATACAGCCGCTATGATTTGAAGAATCGAACAGCTCATGTTAGCCTGGTGGCCAGACCATCGTAGGCTCGCCGGTATCTCTACGGTGCTGAAAGTAGTGCCCGCCCGCCCAGGTCCATTTGCGCACGCCGGGGGTTTTACGGGTCGGTTTTTATTAGTTTGCGGCAATGATTAAAAAGGCCAGCTGGAAAGAGCATGTCAGAAGAGGTCTATATTTAGTAGGACTGGGGCTGGTACTGGTAAAACACCCCTAAGTCGGCCTGTGGAGAATGGTAGCCAGCCTAAGCTCACCTTGGCTATTATGACATATTTGCACGTTTGATATGCGTCAGTGTACGTGTTACCCAACTGTATTAGAAATGGGCAAACATACAGATCGTACAGATACAGTCAGGAAAGAGTTATACTGCACCTGGCAACAAGTCAATAGTGCTTAATCGTAGGATTTGATAAGTGTAAATTTATAAACTCGCTTCCAAACATTCAGCAGATCACCCGGTTTCCAAGACATATACATAAACTCACGAACTACCACTTGTACGTATCCAGTTCTCGTTCGTAAACATGTGATGTAGAACAGAGCAAAAAGGTGTGATTTTCATCCAAAGACCAATATATGCACAATACACCGACAGTGTAACATTCTAACTCCGATTTGCTACAAACGTTACCTGCAACCGTAACAGTGTCTGTAGACGGTTGGAAGTGTAACAGTTACTGCTGTTAGACAACATACCTCTCGGATATTCCGCTCTCTTCGTCCCTGGGACCTCCCTCACGTAGCGAACTTTACACTTGCAAATGAGGCTTGGGATTTAACCGAGGTCATTTTAAGTGTCTTGTTTATTTTATAGGCGGGTGGGTGACCACATAAGCGTCTACGGGGTTAAGCACATTCCAAGGATTTTCGTCTAGTGCAGATTTGATTCTAAATTTAGCCGTTCGTGTGTTGATGGCCTTCTAAATTTGTTTCCGACCTTCACACCTGTGACAAAGTCTGGCAGCATTGACGTATTTCAAAATTAAGACATTTGCATGTAGTGTAGCCACCCATCTCTTTAAGTGGTTTCATTGATGCACAAGATGTTGTACAGGTGACCGAATAAGAAGTGTTTCTACCCGTAAAAAATCGGCCTTCCTTCAGGATCTATGTTAATATGCCTTCTGGCTTTATAGTTCGTGGTTTAAAAAGATACTATGTGGCATGTATTTAGACAAAAGTGGCGAGTAATACGCATGTTCATTCAGCCAGAAAATTAGCATCATCTGCATACTGGGAACTTTTCTATGTTGATGATAGTGGTATTTCATCATCAACGTGGTTTTGTTTTATACAGTCGTGTACTCATTTTGTCTCCTAGCAAAGATTGGTTATGAAGATGTTGAATATTTGCTCACCGTCCATTAAACTGTGCAAGGACACTATATAATGTTTCTGCACTCTGCCTGACACCTTTTCAATCAAAAATCATTCCGCCCCAGTTTTCAGATAATTGTGCAATTCTGGATTATAAGTCACACTTATACCCCTGGCAGTGTACCGTGTGTTCGCCAGTGTCATGGACCCCGTAGTTCAACTGATACTTTTGTACCCACTACCACGCTTAGCAAACAACTTGATGCTTGAATTCAACAGATGCCAAAAACAATTCAAATCAAAAACTGACAAACCCGGGGATGACACATATGTTGGGCGTATCGACTGAATCTAAGAACATGTAAAAATGTGACATTCACGCTATAAAATCACGGAAAAGCAAACATAGTATGTTTCCAGGGAAAACGCTACTCACCTGTACTGTACTGGCAATCTTCCAAGGAAGTGACAGAAATTCAAACACTACAGTTCCTCAGAGTCAGACGGTTCTAGTGTCGTGCTAAAGAAATATTTGATAACCCACCTCTGTAATTGCATTGTGTTGTTGGTTCATGAAACGGTACTTCAAAACAGGTGCCTCTTTAGATCACAGGATGTCCCCTTTTTGGATGTCCGGACCCGCGACTACACTGTTGCCTACACACGTGAGTGGGCGGAACCGCCTACAGACTTTCTACATAATACGCTTATAGAAGCGAATGTAAAAGGTCCAGCTGTGTGTGTGGGGCAGCGGCAATCGTCAAAAGGTTACAAGGAAGGCGACCGCCTCCACAGGACATCCTTCAAAACACCTGCCATTGATTTGTTCAGTGATGCCAGGTATAAAGGTTTATTTGAAAGCGTCACTGAGCATTGAAATTTGGCCACTTCTAAGTTGGTTTCAAATGATTTGTAAAATTAAAAACAACAAGTATCGTGTGGCCTAACGGGAGGAGGAGATTACAAGAGATTACAAGGAAGTATTCAGGTCTGTGGACTACAAAGGGCAGGGATTTGAAGTGGATCAGAAAGATCAAAGATGACGAGTCGGGTGACAAAAATCTACGCACAGTGTCTTGATTAAGATACAAATGACATTTCTGTAAAGCCGTATGTTAAAGGGCGGGCCACTAGGGACGGTGTGAGGGGGAGGTGGGATCTAAGAAAATTGATGTTAGATGAAGGTTAAACGTATTAGGCCACGCTGTCGGCAAGGATTTCACTTAGTGTTGTACAATGTATCGTTCTACCGGTCCATTAGAACATAGCCTGGAAGTCAGGATGTTTTTAGGGTCTGCACAGGCCAGCTCCTCGGCTTCAGGTCTAACGTGTCCCCCCCAGCAATTTTACTACCCCTCCCCGAATTAGACCCAGAGAAAACTCGGGGGAGGGGTGTCTGTGGTAAAATTTCCTTGGAGTATGTTAGGCTCTGGAAACAGGCTGGCATCCAGGCTATCAGAACACGGCACTTAATTAGCAAGCAGTACGTCTTGTAAAAACAGTAAGAACAATGGCAATATTAAAACATGCACCATTCGTAGATATCGATTCTGCTATGGAGTCTACCGAAATATAACAATCCCATTTGTGTTACCAATAGTGTTCGCAGGACTTGTGCAGTGGTAGTGAGAGCAACACTTTTTTGTGACAATCTGTCCTAGAGATCATTGACCTTTCCTCAATGAATGACGACACATGTCTGACGTCATATGGGAATCCAGCAGGTGTAACGCGCACCGTCATTGGATGGCGATTTACACATAAATGACATGTGACACATGTCTTTATGTCCAGTGACAACTGGTATGTTATTCAAGGCATTGTGAATGAAAAAATGATCTAGCCTAGCCCTGTTTTACACAAAGGACATTTATAGAAAGCACAGCTGGCTTGAAAAGATACTGAGTTTAAGAAAGTTGTGTGTGTCTTTCTTCAAACATGTTTCCCAGCCAATCCTCTTCCCTTCATGTTGATTTTGCACACTTTCTCTGACAAACGACCAACATATATATGACCTCATTTCTTTATCGCTAAGCATACATGTACATTTGTCATACACTACATGAAATACCTAAATACCTCAGTCAGCACATCAGTTTTCGAATCCCATGTAAAATATGGATAGAAACAGAAAAAAACTCCCACGGATGATTCAACGTTAACTAAATTAAGAGCCGAACTGGTATTCACTTTTGATGCGTTTTCAGCATTTTGAATTAGGGAGTAGTCGTCGGTTTCAATATGGGGGTGGGTTGAGGGCGTGTGGATACTGACTGATAAGGTGAAGAAAAGACATATTAAAGTTGAAACTCCTCCATGAATACGACTGAAAACAACGGCAAAGCATTGTGATATTGATGCATAACATTCACAATCTGTCAAAGGTCATAAGAAAATTGACCCACCCGCTACCAGTGCTATTCTTGTTATCTGACAACATGTAAACTGACCTTTTTTGGATCCTTGAAACCTGGATTGAGTACCAAAGGTCACAGACCACGTCTGAGCATGATTATCGACCTGCGGAGTAACAACGTCTGACTGGTGAACAAAGTTTGGAAGGAAGAAAAGGCTGACAGAAGGCACTTGGGTATCACTACATCATGCTAAGTCTTGAACAAAGTTCAAAGCAGAGGCGTTACATGGAAATACCATATGCGTGAAAACCAAGTTGGCACCTTGCGTAATAACTTAAAAGCTCACGACGTTGTACAATGCAGAAATATACCGGGCATAAGTGCACTGAAATATTATGTTGCTTTCAGCAGATTTGGGGTAAGGTTAAAGACCTGGGGCATGCATACATACACATCCATTTCCAAAGCCACCTGTTACTCTAGGCAAAGCCAATAGGAGAAATATAACCAATACTTTGAAATTTTACCTTCTCTTAAATCTGGTTCGTCCGCTTCCACACCTCTATATTAAGTGCAGAATGTTGGTTACCGACAAGAGTCACGTTGAGTAGCTTGTTTTAACCCGTATGTTGTTTGTACAACCTTTGTGACATCCCACTTTATCGCTAAGTCAGCAGAAGTCGTGTCATCGATCAAGCCCTGAAGGACCATCTGAACCAGTCCAGCCGAGGCTTCGTCATGACTGGAGAAACGTGAGAGGGTCATACCTGGAGCACTCACAGTAAACTTGGGTCCTTCAAAACCCACCAAGAATCAGATAAACCTAAAAGTGTTTCCAAGCCAATCTCCATCCCTTCATGTTGATTTTCCACGCTTTCTCTGACAAACGAGCTACATATAGATGGTCCCATTTCTTTATCGCTAAGTATACATGTACATTTTTGAGGTTATAGAAACAGCGTAACGTCTATGAAAGTATAAGGGATAAAACCCAACCGGTCTTTTTCGAGGGTCTTTCATTACAGCTCCGTAGCTTGTATAATCGGACTTTTTTTTTAGGTCGGTAAGTTTTAGGCCGGGCAAGCGAGTCACAAGTTACGTGACGATAGGTTTTATTTAATTTTATGGTTCGCCGATTGCATTGCTCCGGCACAATGTTACTTTTGAAAGCCATGCCCAATCTAACGGCATCTGTCATCATATCCTCTTAATGCGGCCTCCTTAACAAACTCAATGGGCCACAAAGCGTGGACTATTAGTATCAAGGTCGCAGTAGCGAAGTCGCAATGTTTGATCTTATCCAAGCCCCCTCTTAAGCTAACAGCCTGATATGCGGGACTGATAAGTCAACCTCATCCTTGCATTATCCTAGAATTATAACGAAAAGGAGCCACTTCACTCCTTGCAAGATACAGACTCTAGAATTTGTAATTTTACGCCGTTGACTTTCACTCCAAATCCACACGTTGCCTCTATTTCTAACTACTGTTCCTCCAGGTGCTGAAAGTCAGCGTAAGCACATTTTGCAGCGAACGTGAACTTTGGTAACGCCCTGTTACCAAGTATTAAAGACTTGGTGATGAGAAAACCACTATACGTGATGCAATCCAGTTGCCGCTTTGCATGATAACATCTAAACACAATACAATTTCCAGTTGCAGACCTGACAGTTGCACACCAGCAATAGCTGCCTGTGTCCCACGTGTATTGTATTGACAATCCCAATAATATAAAAAATCAAATCAAAATCATAGGAATGCCATAAGCTATATTGAGATCGTCTTTCAACGGCAATGCGATCTGACAGGCAGAACAGTTACCTTCGAGTGGTTGCCGTTGCCAAGCCCATTGATTCAGTTGTCAGGCTCCGTTGATTTGATGCTTATGTTACAATTCATTAGGTTTGGATGACTGGAATACTAAACTGGCCAAATGGCTGACCTGCAGTATCATGACGCTTTCGGCAACTTGTCTTTTGCGAATGATATGGACTTCGATGGGACTCGCGGGTGTAGTTAACCCAAAGGCGTTATAAACTATTTCTGTCCAACGACATTTAGGCGTTGATATGCCAGTTTGTATTGTATACCTTTGTATAGTTCTTTATGGTCTTCAAAGATGCAGCGACTAACAAACCGATACGAGAATAAGCATAAGCTTAATGTTCAGTTGGAGATATGGTGCAAAGAGCACTGCTACCTGGAGTGGCAAAAGAATCAATAAAATTGCCACAAAACGCTCCATTATCTGCGCACGTGTGTTCTGCGATTTCTGGCAAAATACACATGATGACCTGGGGGCTTGACACCCATGGTTTTCGCAACGTGTAAGGAATAGCTTTCAACGGGAATTCGAAGGTTTTGTATCTTTGGAATGTAGAAAATCATCATGAGTGATGTACTGGTACATTTGGATGGACAGGCTCCCCAGGGCGTGTTGCGAAAGAAGATCGCTGCCTTGGAAAATATCAAAACTCGCAAACCTTTGGAACGCTTCATGAAGGGAAGATGCATGCATGTAATTAAAAGTAAAAAAAAGTAAGTTCTGCTGCAGTATCATTAGTACCATATTTGAAGTTGTTGTTGACATCTACTCACTTACCAAGTATTGTAAAGATCCACCCACAACTTCTCGAGTAATACTGTCCAACCCCTAGCCTCTACCAGGCTTCAGAGGCGGATGGAAAGAGTAGAAACTGGCCAAATAGACAGACCACATGCCAGGGTAGTTAGTCCACCCCAGGAGTACAGAGCTGCAAACTCCAATCATTTAGTGGACCAACTCCCCTGGCATGTTATCTGTCTATTTGGCTAATTTCTACTCTTTTCAGCCGCCTCTGAAGCCTGGTAGAGGCTATCCAACCCCCACCCCAGCTATTATGTAAACGTATGTCCTCTCTGTTGGTCGTTCTTATCATATAATAACTTTAGGTTATAAGTAATTTGCTGTGAAGTATTTTGATACCTTGAACCAAAATGCTAGCTTTTAATAACTCTATATTTCACAACCATGTATATCGCCCAAACTCATATTATTGGCGGCCGGAAGCTCTTATCAACTACCCCACATTGTCGCCCGTCGCCATTACCTACCAAATCACGGTAACAAGGACACATATCTCCATTGGATACAGAGCAGCTGTGACAATCTGAATGGTCCCTTTGGCCATTACAACATGTGTGTGATAGGGAAAATAGTTTGGGAACAAGAAATTGCTGCCTAATGATGGAAGTATGTCGTTGACATTACCATTTTTTATATAACCTTTTATGGAATGTGGCAAGCCGTCGTTACATACGTGTATGATATAGAGTTTGGGCAGTATTTGAGGCCCCTAATAAGTAAGAAAATAGAAGGATTTTCAAGACACTCCGACATGTATGAGACCTTAAAGACCACAATGTGCTAATTCAATGCTTAAGCATTATATTATAAAAAGTATGTTTTAAAAAAATACGGGCCAGAATGCTAATAAGAAAAGTCGTCAAACACCATTTGCAACTGCCTACAGTAGTTTTTTTCGACACCGCAGAGGGACTTTAAAAGATTCAAGTCATACCATTCGGTCAACCATCCATACCTCAAATGTGCACCCACGCATTAGTCTTGATCGAATTATCACGCATCGTATTCAGTGTCCAATTCAAGGTTTAAGGCAAGTGTTCTTACCGTTTTCAATACGACAAGCAGTTGATCTGTGTCCTCTGTCTGTGCATGGAATCTGGTGGCTCACTGGGGCTCACTCACCGAGCGTACATGTACGTAACTGCCTGCGTGCCCTGTAGAACTGGTGAGTAACTGCGATGACTGAAACACACGCCCCACTTTGACTGTCCTCAAATACTGCCACACTTTACACAAAGCGCCCTGTACAGTGAACATACCTGCCGTATACACGTTCTACAGACCCTGTCTACGCACTGCAAATAAACCCTGACGTCGTACTTACACACGCCACACGCATGTGCCACGTTCTCAGGACTGCTTTGAAGTTCTCTGGTTTTATAGAGTCGAACGTTTACATTAATAATACTAAACCTAGCACTGTACCCGTCCACTTTGTTTCGCCTATCTTTTGTTGAGACAAATTGAGGTCTGGATTGCGCTCCTTGGTAAATATTTGCCTGGAAAGTAGATTATTTGTTGGAGAAACGTATCAACCACTTTAATTAGATAGTAATTACCGCTCGTTGCGGGGACCGTCTATTTTGTCGTTGCTATGACAAAGATGCTGACAGAAAGGCTGTCACTGCTTTAGGGTCTCAGGTGACTGCATGTATTTTCAACTTTTTCCTTAAAGAAACAAATGAGAAATGAGGGTATTTCAAGGGTTTGGGCCGTAGAATTTGTGGTAGTAACAGAGGATGTGTTATATCATTCAAGGGGACAGCGTACTAAAGGTCGGTATGAAAGAATCGCAAACACAGCAGTATTCGGGTCATTGAAACATTTCAATGCTAATTGTAAACAAGTAAGGACCGAAGGACACAACGTGTTAACCCCAACGCGTTTTTTGGTAAATAAAAGCGATCATTTTGATTTTACGTTGTAATAAAATACCATTCCCAGATGATGTGATTACTTTTTCAAGGGACTAATAGCCATCATTGTTCCGTAAACTTTCAGTTTCTGCTTTGTTGCATGTAAATGTAAATGTATCTCTGAAGGATATGGTTAGCGTTGCTCTTCATTTTGTTTGTTTAGTACAACTGGTAAACCGGCTTCGGGTGTAACACACCGGTTTTGTACAGTAAGTACCACTGTAAGACCGGACCGTAAGGTTTGATCCCTTAACACTGGGACCGATCCCTTCTCTTTTCGATGAGTGTGGTGGGTTCTTTAAAGTGCTCTACGTGTGGCTCTAGATCTTCTCTAACACGGGACCTTCGGCTTTATGTCCCATGCGAGAGGACGTCTCTAACCCAAGCTTGGTACTCATTTTCACATGAGTGAGGAAATTGTGTGAAATGTCTTTCCCAAGGACATAACATTGTGTAACTCCCAGGCCGGCTATCTGATACAGACTAGCCAGGCAGACGACTCGATGTTAAGTGTAACTACATCTGTGTACAGAACCCTCTTTGTCCCATTTAGAGACGTCCCCTCCCCTCCGACCACCGACTGGGGGTGACATTTCCATCTTAATTCATCTGCAAATATTACCTTCACTTATCCACGCCGCGGCAAATGTCGACGCCACGTTTTAATGGTTCAATATTGACGTACCGTAGCGAGCTCGCATCACACGGTCCACGGACCACTAATCACCGTGTACTCTTCACTGCCTGTTCCCGTGTGCAGGCAGCTGCGTCTAAACTGTTTTCCATGCTAGCTCTTGTGTGTTGCCCCTTGCACATGTCTGTTTGGAAGCTCCACGAGTGGCGTTGACATTAGACTCAACAGCTGTACCAACACTCCTCTGTGAGAACTCATATATGCGGCCATTAGGTCTGAAGTAGGTTTTGCCGTGGGTGTGTGTGTCCGGAAGTCTGTGTGTGACGGAAGAAGAATGGTGGTAATTGAAGCCGGGAAAAGAGCTTTAAGATACCAGCTACAAGGCTAACAAACTGACCTTTATCGTGATAAAACACAGAAAATGCATGTGTCATTGCAGCCCAATGTCCTATATATGTATGGATATACCCTAGGTTTGATATTTACGATTGTTTGGACGTTAATGTTAGTTACGGTGTACTTCTCATTGAAAATTGCTCATGAGAGCTCAGATACCAACCAACCAACCAACCAACCAACCAACCAACCAACCAACCAACCAACCAACCAACCAACCGACCAACCAGCCGACCGACCAACCAACCAACCAACCAACCAACCAACCAACCAACCGACCAACCAGCCGACCAACCAACCAACCAACCAACCAACCAACCAACCAACCAACCAACCAACCAACCAACCAACCAACCAACCAACCAACCAACCAACCAACCAACCAGCCAACCAACCAACCAGCCAACCGATACATGACGTTGTACATTGCACGTAGACCAAACAAAGTGCCCTTAGAAAGAACTCCATCCATCAATGATGCCCTAATCATTACTCATACATGTTTCCCACTCACGAAAGTTATGATAAAATCATATCATTAATCACAGACCAACTAATATGATGTGTCAACAGATGACAAACATGTTGAATGATGTAGTTAAAAGCGGCCGGGCTTGATTACCATGTGTGCAATTTTAATATTTCATGTTGGGTAGATGTGAACTCTGCCACTATGTCCACCAGGTGATTCCATCCCGTTCTCATAAGGCCGTGTTGATTTGATAATATGGACGACATCCGCGCGCGCATCAATTTTCGTCTGTTTCCAAAAAGAAAAAAAAAAATTTTCCACCATACTGTAAATCGTAGAAAGCAGCTGCTAAATGTGCAAATATGTGCCGTAAATTGCAAAAAACAACAACATTGGAAAACGTTACTAATGTCATAGAATGCCAAAATCAATTCCAAAGGAAAGGAAGAAAATGTGAAGAAATGAAACTGAAGAGCCTATTATTCGCCATACCATACTCTGTGTGTTTAGCCATTTGTTCAACCTTCATGACCACTTAGATTTCATAATGAAGACAACTTTTCTTGTGCCAAACTTTTTTTTATTCGCACGCTCGCATCAGTTTTGGGGTGCCTAGAGTATGTCATCCATATAATCAAATCAGCATGGCCTAATTACCAATCAGAAGACGAATGAGTTTCTCTGTACAAGCTCCTCACCTGTCATCACTACCAGCACACCCAGGATTGCATGAGAAGCGTTCATTTTTCATTGATGGGGTAGAGGCAATCGTGCATCACATAGCTTTTTTACGGTTGAATAGAGAAGTATAAACTTTTCAAACTTGAATACTGACCTGTCATACAATATACGACAGGCCTTCTATGTATAACTATTAAATATTTAATACTGAAGTGCTTTGAAGTAAAGTTAAGTTGAGACTAAGAGTGATCATTGTTGCTGTTTGCTGATTGCCAAACGTTTTTTCTCAGAACATAGCGGCTCAAGAGTTACTTACATGTGTGTCGTAGAAGTTCAAAAGGGAATATCGGAAGCATTCAGAGAGCTTTGGATTGATTCTGTGTGTAAGAAATATAGGCACTGAGCTATCTATGAAAATGCCAGCTATGCCAGCGTTATGATAACGTGGCACCTTTTCTACTTTGAACAAACTAAAATGCATCATCAGTCAGACAGACAAACGGTAGACCCCGTGACGTTGGGTGGATGGGTGGAAGTCTACGGAAAATCACCCAGCTTCTGTGTTTCCAAAACGGCTGATTGACAGGTGCATTACATATCATTTGGTCCTCTTAAAATTAGCTACTGATCATGATATCTATGGTGACGGTGAAGAAGCAAAAGCAAATACCTGACATCAACGTAGACTGGCTCAGCAAGCTTTACGTCCTATGTTGTCCTACTGTAAACACGTATTACACGACATCCCGCGGCGCTGGCCTGGCGAAGATGCGGATGCAAGTCTCTCACGAATCCATACAAATTGGAAATGGAACCCAGATTGCAAGAAAGAACATCAGCTTTGAGCTACAGATGTTTACACCTCCCACCATGTCCTCCATTTTCCAAGAAACGCAGGCCCCTTTGTAGACTGACCGTACATCCATATTAAGATGCATTAAGCACAACTCTCTGCTCCTTCCTTGATGTCTTTTAGAGCCATTTTTTCACATTAGTCCGACCTTACGACCTACTCAGTACGACAAGTCTCTTTGATCCACACAAGAAAAGCTAAGAGTAAAAACAAATACGTCCATAAAGCAAATGACATTCTCTGCCCTACGTGTCAGAAAACAAGCATACTTATGATTTATTTGTCTGCTTGAGAAGCAATACTCGAGGTGGGACTTAAAAGTTCAGGGCGAATGTCAAAGAAGTAAATATACAAAGCAACCCTACGCGAAAGCTGCAAGGACGATTTTCTGTTTCATACTACGAGAAGGAATCTCTATTCTATCATATACTGGTTAACGGAATAGCCCTTTCGTTACACATTGTGAATTTCGGTGATTTTGCTACCTCATTGTCATTGCTTGTGTTTTGGACATTCTGTCAATTTTGCTTTGCATCTGCGGTGTTTCTATGATGTGAAAATGCAGTGCTCCGGCTCAGAACATCATGAAGTGTACATGAAACCACGCCCTGGCATTGCCGCTACAGTTTCTATTACTGCCACCCAATAACACCATCAATCTTAAACAAATGATCTTATTCATCATTTCAAACATATCTTATCTTACTTACTCCGACTGATTCCTACTTGGGCGTACAGGAGCCCAGGGGACGTTCGGAGAGAAAGTTAATTGGAAATTATCGCGCGGGATCACATCTGCAATAAATTACTCCCCATAGACCTGTCCCCTGGCACAGCACGGCCCTGGCTGACGTGTCAGTAAGAATTAATGGCAGGGGACCACACTGTAGGAACTGTACGTTGCTCTGAATTACTTGTGAACAAATTCTATCATAGCAAATGGTTACATACTTCATGTCAATATCACACCAACACATCGATGTTAGTGTCCATCATTCACCTCCTTCGTCTGTTCTCTCGTAGTAGTAGTAGTAGTAGTTGTTGTTTTTATACCGTACACTCTCGCATGGTGAAACATTATTGCATATCTTTTATTAAAACAGAGGTAAAGAAATACAAACAAGATGACGACGCATTACATCGATCTTATATCAGCGCCACCACCAAAAACCAAAAATAAATAAACAACGATATGGTGGTAAATAAATATATACAATAAAAAATCTGGGGTTAAATATGAATTTTACTTCTATAAGCGTTCTAACGCTCCCTCCCTTGGTATTTCTGGTAGAACACGAGTGCAGTAATTGAATTCATGAATAAAGCAGGTGTGAAACGTCCACTTTTGATAATGAAATCCTGTCGGCGCATATAATGTATGTCGTCCACAGTAAGACATGTTTACTGCAGACCCTAGTCAGGTCTCCCGCGCACAGGCCACCCACCCCTAATGCCCCTGGAGTATCCTTGATCCACATAAGCCCTTATAGGGGCAATTAGTCGCCCCCGGGTGTCAGGTAAGGCAACTTCTGTGAGGAAGTGATAATGTGGAAATCTGATAGCCCCAGCGGATGGGACGACTGAAGAGATTTGGGAATGTTGACTGAGAGATATCTAACTAGATACAATAGCAAAGTTCTTTATTCACAACCACGTTATTCATAACCACAAGTGGTTGTGAATAAAGAACTTTGCTATTGAATCATTCACCAACTTGATCAAATTATTCACGGATTTAACGACGTAATCTTGTCAGCAATGCTGTCTCACATGCGTGCTTAGCACCTAACAACGTAATGTTGTTAGCTGCTAAGCAGATGTTAAAAAGATTACCATTTCGTATGAAGACCAATAGATTTTTGCTATGAAGCTTTCAGAAGCTTTTCAACCTCAGATTTCAATGTGGGGTGAAACATACCAGTGGGGATACCTGCAACATGTTAACAGACGTCTAGAGAATCAAAGCGAAAGCTATAATTCTCTGGATGATATCTGATGCTCAGTACCAGCTTAGAACCAAGGTCTAGGAATAGTAATAGCGAGGCGGCAACGCGACGAACAATGGCAGAACTACTGCGATGCGGGTGTCTTCCGTATTTTCTATTCATGTATTCTCTAAGCAGTGGAGAAGATCATAATCTCAAAGCAAAAAGTGTGGATGCGTCTTGTCTGGCACGCCTTTTTTATGGCGTTTTGTACCATAGTTTTCTCGTGTGGCATGGTTTTGTCTGTTCAAAACGCCACACGTTGCAGATGTGTGTTGACGTCTGCCACTAGGCGTCACTCATCAACTATACACTACACTTTAGACAAACAAAATAAGGTGTACGATGGTGAACTTGACATGGTAATGGATTCAACGACAGACATGGTGCAACAAGAGGGCAATCAGAGCTAGCGTTCCTATCGAAAACTCGCTTAGCATAGTTCACTCGCTAACTTCACATAATTGTCGTGTGGATCGAACGATAGTTGCACAATGATGGCGGTTTTCGATTTTCGCTTGTGACATTGAAACACTTGCAGCATGGTGATTTCCCTGTGCTATTGTTTGACTGAATACACTTCGTTTACAAACGCCCAAATTACAATATTGCTGCATCGCCTACAGTCAAGTACTATGTAGTTAATGGTATTGAAAATGTAACCCTTGATTCAACATAGCATATGCAAGGATAGTCTGGAGCCAAGGTTAAAAATATGACGGTTTCAAACATGACTTACCGATTAAACCCCAAAACCGCTGGATCCCATGCTAGGAGCTTTGTAGCTTTTCCTGCTATGATCCTAGTTGTTTTTCCGAACACGTAAAGTAGAATCATATGCAAAGCAACAGAAAGATGACAACCACTCACCGACTTGTAGTGGAGTTCTGTTACCGACTCTTCGAGTTTGAAGACGAGAAAAACACTCTAGACGCTCATGTGATAACCATCAATCATTCGTGCTGTCGCGGACGTCGGAATAAAACTCTCAATGGAAATCTCGCCAACTCAGTCGGGACATAATCTCCAAGCAGATCTTTTGGTGGCTGCAAAGACGGTAGTATCAAATTGGCAAGACAGTATCCATTTGCCAGGTAGTTACCATTTGCCACCGTTGGCCTAGCGTAAAAAAAGATACCAGTACAAAAAAAGGAAAGCCCGATAAAAACGCCTAAAAACTCGTCAAAAATAACCCGAAGCCTAAACTTCTGCTTGGAGAGAAGTCGGGACGCAGCCAAGCTGGGTGAGTTGTGCCGGCAATGTTGTCCACCAGCTCCCCTGATGCCGCATCAGCGGGTTGTGATACGTGCAGGAGTACACCCCCGCCGGCCGGCTATGCACGCCCACACGTGATTTATAACCCGGGAAATTGCCATTCAAGTGAGATGGATCCGCGGTTACTCGCATGCGCCTGCCGGGATTTGATACCTTCCTCGTGAATTGATGAGACGGAGGAGTACGAGGGCTGGGCCCCCGAAAGTCCGGGGCTTAACGAGCTTCTGATTACTGACAGCAATGGATGGCGATACGGCACCTCCCGCGTCTATTAGATCGGGCAGGGGACGGCGGGAGAGGTAATCACAGGTGTCGGCGTTATTTGGGAGCAATTAGGGGCGGATATTGGGACACTGAGTACCAGATTACATGCATGAGGCCGTGTTGGCTCATTAGCAATAGGTCTCCGCCTGTCAGTCTTTTCTGAGGGCTGGAGGACGAATAAAGTTGGGATCACGTTGATTGAAAAAGAACTGAAGAATAATCTTATCTTAAAGTTTGGATCAAGCTGATTGAAAACGAACTGAAGAATAGTCTTATCTTAAAAACTGTTCTTAAAAGGATAAGGGTATCCATCTATGGGTACTAAAAATATGTTCTCACAAAACTTAACAACAAACTGTGACGTTCCACCTTTTATTTGTCATCATGAATCGTACAGGACTTCATACAAAAATAATTTTCATTATTGCCTTTGATCATTGAATCCAGGAACGTTCATAAAGCGATAAGGACACCGTTTAATGTCAGGATGACAATCTGCAAAAACGATAGTACTACTACCCTGGTAGCCCTAAGTAAATATTGTAGACAAGGTAGAACAATCTCACATGCACCACTTATTAAATTGTCATAATCACTCTCCAAGCAAATTGTAGTAAATAATAGCTTTATACAAACTTTGTGACTCCCAGAAATATCTCTCAATTCATATTCTGATACATACATTGCACTCACCCACCTCGTGCCAATTATTCCTTTCCTTCATGATATAGCAGATCCTGCATAAAGATTAACTTTGGTCTCATTCAGAGAGCTTATTCTGTTTTTTAATCTTCCATACATATCTTTTGATAAAACATTTGTAAGATACAGAAAAAAACAAGAACTTAGATTACAACCTGTTTCAACATTAGATAAAAAATAAGGATGAGAACTTGCTGACACAGCAAGACATTGAAAGGTTTGCCTTTACGAGCCGTAGTTTTCATTCCTGTGCTGGTTGGTGATTCGGTCTTCCTCCAACTGCTCATATTTTCCAGACAACTTTCCTGGTGGGTTTGGTTTGGCAAAGAGCTGTGAAACCAACAAAGGGAGCATTGGACATTACATTGAAACATGTACATTAACAGTTCAAACCTTCTACTAACACTTAAATGTTAGTTATTGAGTCTTGACAGTATTGTTTGGTGGGTACATCTTCCCAAGAATAAAAACAGTTTTAAATTACATTTGTTTGCTACCAAGTACAGACTGTCATCAGTAACAGAAAAAAACTGATGCTACAACATACAAGATCATCCTCCATTATTATCATACATTACCAGACGTTACCCATGATAAAGCACACACATACAGAACACACCCACAAGGATCACAAAGAGCAAGTCAGCTCAGATATCTCTAACACCAGAAGGCAGATCCAACTCGTGACCTTCAGCCTTGCCAAGTATTCCATCTATTTCTCCTAAGAATAGGTCTTGTCTGACTGAAACACCTCTACACTTCATCTCTTCTCCTATTCAACACATCAAACCAAAAGGACAAGCCGACAAAAGAAACATATCCATGATGTAAAAATGATAAAGTTGTCCACTCTTTCTTTACACATAATACATCACTTCAACGTACTTGAACATGAAAGGATCACACACACGGGTGTTACGCACCTCTCATTTGGCTGAGGAATCTAATAGTCCATATCCCTGTGGGAGGGGGGCAGATATGTAGGGAAGAAAGAAAAGGTACAGAGGGTAAGGCTGTTGGTTTTACTTGTTGTTTATTGGTGTAGTCTTCAAAGCATTATCTGCATCTGTATCTGTCTAGACAGTATAACTGCCCCTTGGAGTAACACGCGGTGCGGCGGCAGCTGGCTATTATTAAGTACATACACCGAACAACTTGTTACACCTTAGAGCACATCTGCATGACTCTAAACATTGTTTAAAGCTATCTAGTGGTGATGCCCCTACTACATTAGAAGTTGCTTAATAATAATTTTTTAGTGGTGACATCAATGTTTGAGAACTTCTTTCTTTCCAGGTTTTCTTAAGCCTTTTTTTCTTCGGCTGCCAATAACATCTGTTCGAGTGCTGACATTTGTTTACAGACTAAATGGTTGATGATTGATGATAATAATGACAGGTCTAACTATGAGATAAAAGTCCATATGGCGTATATAACGTTACATGGCATATATACATGTACACGGTAAAAAAAATTGAATGCAGTATGTGGCTGGTTGATGATTGATTATGAATGACTTAAGCATAACTCGATGACACAAACCTTTTTGACATTTTACAATACTAATGACAGTCTCATTAATTCAAGGACAAACATGTTTCCAAATTAGGAATGACTTGAAAAAGAACCTTCATCTCTCTGAACATTTCTGATATCTGACAATGTCCAGAAACAGTAGATAACTTCCAAACTTCTCTCCAAAAGTTTCTACAAAAGGCATGGCTGACATTGTGATTCTTTCCAACCATCCCTATTGGTGAGATATCCCCATGAAAATGCTGCTAAGCACCATAACACACAGAAAAACACTCCTGGGGCTGGATCAGTAATCCTCGGCAGCTGCTGTTCATTAGAGAGAGATCTCCAGCATCTTTTGCTGAATCTCCTGGGAAACTCCGCCCATGTTCTCCTCACCCAGGTCATTGATGATGCATGAGTAGCCGAGGAGAGGCCGTGTACCATACCTATCCCTCCTAAAATCAATATCATTTGCATCTCTGCGCTCCAGGGAAGGGCTTACCTCGCTACCCTGGAGTTTTTCATGGTTGTGACATTGTAATTCTGCTTTCAGGTCTTTGATAAAGTGTTTCTTGTTCGACATTTCACCTGCTCAATGATTCTTCAGTATTTCATATTAATTGCAGAACATTTAAACAAGTTGGTGGTAAATTAAAGTCCTGGCCATCTGTGCTTATTATCCTTGACTATATGTATATGTACAGTACCTTTTCATAGCAGATGTACATTAATTGTACTACCTTTATGAAATCAAATGGAAAATGTTTTTTAAGTCTTAATGAGGCTTGAGGAAACACACAAGACAACTTCAGAATTTCCATAAAATAAACCAATGTGTAATTCTGAGCTATGGACCAGTGTTTAACTGGCTTACCTTACTACAAAGAACAGACGGAACTTGAGATCACAATAAATTGTTCTATCTCATAAGCTTTACATGGGCTCTTAAACTAAAGCCAAAAGAGATGGAAATGAAAAGCTGAAATGGCAAATATAACCTTCTACAATAAATTAAAGGCTCATCTATTCACAATAAATCACTCACTTCTACTATCATAATCTGTACTTGCTATATAGAATAATAAATGCATCAGTTAAGAGACATACATACCATATCAACTAGCATGGATAGACCACTAAAAACTGATTATGAAATTATACACTGGCTGACACAAACTTTCATATGTGACTTGTAATTATGTCCTTTTAAATGTATGTACCTTTTTAAAGCCATGTAATCATGTCATTTTAAATGTATATACTTTTTTGAGCCTTGGAAGACTAGCCCAGCAGGGCTAAAAGGTTTCGAAATGAATGAAATGAAAAAAGTTTTAGTCTATTGTATCTGAGACTCCTTTTTTTGTTCTTCAAACTTCAAAGGAAAAAGAAGAAAGGAACTCACCCGTAAATCATCATCATCATCCACCATCATGTACTTTTTCTCCTGGTAGAAGTACCTCTTCTTCAGCAGGTACAGAACGACTATGTCACACAGGATGGTCGCCTGGGGGAGGAAATATCAGGAAATATCATCACTGTACTAATAGAACTAATGTGTCTCAAGTCTTAGAGGAGAAGAAACTATCTTTAATCTCATAAAGAAAAAGATGATGATGATAGGCATTTGATAAACGTCAGTTTAAGTCTCCCACAATGCAAAATATGTTATATGCCAGCACCAAATAACTTTGAAACAGCTTAAATGTTGTTCATTAGTCTCTACCAGACTACTACTCCAAAAAAGTGGAAATTGACTAAATACACTAACTAATATGGCAGAGGAGTTAGCCAGCCATAGAATTATACTTTGGGTTGGCTAACTCAACAGGCCAATTCCTATTTTTTCAGGCATTAGAGTCTGGTAGAGACTACTTGTTGATACCTTTCCATAAAAGGGCAAATGAGAGAGAAGTATGAGAGAGAAGAAGTGAGCTTACCACTCCCAGCAGTGCCAGCCCTGATCCAATGTTCATGGTGGTGGGGATGATATTAAACTTACCAGCCTGTGACAAGACAATAACAAGACTAAATAACCTTCTTCTAACGCTCACATACAACATTAAACTATATATATATAATTATATATATAATACTAATTATACCTCTGATTATTGTCTTACCAGTCTGTGACAAGACAGTAATGAGAGAGATCAAACAACCATCATGCAGTCTCTATTTACTCCAGTCACAAAACATGGGCTGAAATTGGGCATGGCTCGACTCATCTCAGAAGACTGAAGTGGAGAAATAACCTTCTCTTTGCTGATTTATCCAGGAACCATCTATTTCATACAACTTTGATGAGTAAGGTTAAAAAAGAAAGTAAAAAACCCAAGGGTGTTAACCTTTTTAATACATTGTACATTGCTTGTGTACGTCAAGAGTAGTTCTCTCAGAAGTTTATTGTACATCTATCTGCATGTTCATTATCATCTTCATCATTACTTCAGGTTAACTACCATTGGACCAAGTCCACTATCATCCAAACTGTTCTGATAATCCATAATGTTTTTTGGGTCCTCTACTTGAGTCTTGATATTCCTAGCATTTGATATCTGTACATGTATCTCTCTCCTTTTCAGAGCTGATTTTGTTATATATAAGTAACTAAATTAAATTGACTTAATTTGGAATGATAGAGGAATATTGGTAATGATTTAATCAATAAATAACTATTACGAGCCAAATGAGAGTCACACGTGCGCTAAGAAAGTTCTCCACAAGAAATTAACCATAATTGATTCGTCTCCCCCACCTAATGCTCAAATTGATGGACTTCGCTACCCCATTTTGGAGTCATTACACACAGATAAACAAAAAGGGACAAAAACTTAGGTGGCCTATGGTTAAGACGAGTTACAGCTTGTAAGAAGACAACATACCTTCCCAGAAACAACAACATCAAATCGGATGCCGTATGCCTTAATCAGTGTCCTGTAGTCTGTGCCATTCTGCCGGTAATACCTTGCATATCTGCAAAACAACAGAGAATGAATAGCAGTTTAAAACTAGTTATTACAAATTGATTTTAAAAAATAAGACAATAAAACTACTGTTGAAAACATAACTGACAATGAACAAAAAACATGCAAAGCATAGCAAATGAAGTTCTCGTCTATAAGCAAGTTGTAAATAATTCCATGTTTTCTTACATCTATAATTTATTGTAAAGAAAATAATGGTTATCATAGCATGCGAGTCAGAGCGTTGAGCAAAGAAGAGAATAGACTTGGAAGAAAACAATAGCTGCAAAAGGAAAGATTGGAAGGCAACCAAGACAGAACAACCACATTTTGTTTTCAAAACAAAAACCAATTTTTTAAGGAGGCCAAACAGAATATTTGACTTTCTATAAGTAAGTGCATGCATTTCATGCTATCAGAATGACAGAGTTTGTACATCATTCATAGTTCATAACAACCTGAAGTTGTATCCTGCGGAAAAGTGTGAGTCTGTTCTGTCTATTCTGTTGAAGCTGTAGTGGGGGAGACAGTGGTTGGCGTGTAGGTCCAAGTTACAGTCCCACACTATGAAGATCCCCATTATTCCTCCCTGCAGAAAAGTTAAGAAGAGAAGAGCGATAGTGAAGAGAAGCAGACGTTACACACTGACATATCTGTATCATGTATGACAAAATCCAGTTCACTTGCATCTTATTCCTCCCCTACCTTCAAGTTGTTTTTAATCTCTCCAAGTAGCAAATATGGCTTTGCAAAACCTTGGGCAGGCATCAATGTATTGATTTGTGATATCAGTTTTTTTCTGTTGTTTTAAACAAAATGAATTCAATTTTTCAACAGAAATGGATGCAAGCTAGTGAAACTGGACTTTGTCTTATTGCTAAGCAACGTATGCCTCCAGGTGGAAATGGTAGCTTCTGTTTCTAACCAAATCTTAGGCAAAAATGTTAGGAAAGGTTGCTTTTAAGAAATCTTCAAGTTCAAAATGTTAATTTAAAGCTTTTTTGTGGTCTTATCAATTCAACATCTACATGAATTCTTTAGGTAGGTAGACACGCTACCTGAAATGCTTTGACTGTTCTGCCTTCATCAAATTATTATCCAGAATATCATGCAACATTCTACAAGAACACTGAAACTTTGGCTAGATAGAACTGCTACCAAGTCCACCCTACGGACAGGCTTAACTGCTACACACGTCCCACCTGAAGTTGTATCCTGGTGACACAAAAGACTCAGCCTTGTCTAACCGAGAGAAGGAATACTTTGGGAGACAATGTGAGGAGGAGTAGTCCAAGTTACAGTCCCACGTGATGGAGATACCTATGATACCTCCCTGGAAAAACAGATGGTGACCAGATACACAAAATGGCCTTAATGTAGAAAATCCTTAGTATACATATCTTCTATGCACCTGACTACTGTTATTCTTTTATAGCAAAGAATTATCCTGTGAGGGTACTGCAGCCCCTGTCCTTGGTGCTGATTGGATACTCAGTGTGCTATGGTTGGCTGCTATAGACTCTGTCCTTGGTGCTGATTGGACAGTCAGCTTGCTATGGTTGCTACTATAGACCCTGTCCTTGGTGCTGATTGGACAGTCAGCTTGCTATGGTTGCAACTATAGACTCTGGCTTGGTGCTGATTGGACAGTCAGCTTGCTATGGTTGGCTGCTATTGACCCTGTCCTTGGTGCTGATTGGACAGTCAGCTTGCTATGGTTGCTACTATAGACCCTGTCCTTGGTGCTGATTGGACAGCCAGCTTGCTGTAGTTAACTACTATAGATCCTGTCCTTGGAGCTGATTGGACAGCCAGCTTGCTGTAGTTAACTACTATAGACCCTGTCCTTGGTGCTGATTGGACAGTCAGCTTACTGTGGTTGGCTACTATAGACCCTGTCCTTGGTGCTGATTGGACAGTCAGCTTACTGTGGTTGGCTACTATAGACCCTGTCCTTGGTGCTGATTGGACAGTCAACTTGCTGTAGTTGGCTACTATAGACCCTGTCCTTGTTGCTGATATATTGGTCTCTTCAGATGCTGTACTTTCTGACTGGTCAATGCAACCTGCCTTTGGTGCAAGTCAATTAGTAAGTTTGCTTGAAATGAAATACCCTGGGTACTAAATTCCTTCTACATTTCAGATACAACAACCAAATGATGGTTTGAATACCTGTTCGGCCAGTGCGGTGAAGTTCTGGTTGGCCTCCTTGACCATAGTGTCCAGTTTGATGATAGGACAGTATTTGTCCACTGGGTCACTGTTGTTGAAGCGACAGTTTTTCAGGTAACCTGGATCGTAGTCATCTAAGATGTTTCTCCTGGAATTCAAAGGCAGCATATCAAGACACTCTCATTCCAGGGCTGGAAATACCACCTGTATATGCAGGTGTTTTTTTTTCACAGAAAATGTACAAAATGGAAAACAAAAGTAAGGTGACTCACTTGGTGAAGTTGAACAAGGGAAAGGATATGGTGTTTTTCAGCAGCACTGTGAACTCTTTGGCATCTTCTAATACAGCAGGACTGAAAGGGAAAATATCAAAATGTCTAATATTATAATCCCATTGGTTCAAATGTATCATAGTGTCTTTTCTTATATTTCTTAACTTGCAATTTGTCAATTTGTGGCCTTGTTATGAAATAACTGTTCTATCTCTTGTATATTATAAGATATATGACTTCAATCAATGCTAAATACATATGGTGGAACAATAGTATTAATACCTAACTGGACAATGCTGTAAAAGCGTGGACTCACCTGGGTGGATTGTCTTGCTGTTCGACAGGACACCAGCCCTGGATCTCACAGGTTTGTACTTCACTACTGAAGCTAGCACACTTCCCAGTAAACATGCCTGGTGGAAGAGACATGAAGAAAGAAAACAAGTGGAACACCAGTTCTTAGTAATGGTTCATATGCACAAGCATGAAGTCCTCATTTAGCCATTATCACCAAGCATAAGCATGATATGCCTCAGCTTAAAGGGCATACAAGCATTCAAAATGGCACGTGCTGGGCTAGCTCCTGTAGAATTGTAAAGCAGCAATTGCCCAAATTTGGGGGTAAACCAGGAAGAGTCACAAGTGTATCTTTTGATGCTGTTCTGTTCTAGCCTGCAAGGTGGCATCTCTCCCACCTACCAAGTGAAAATAGTAACTGCTGTTCTAGCTTTCATTGCATGACAGTTACATGTAACTTTGCTATCGATCTGATTCAGAAAGTCTTAAATCTTCATTGTGACAAAACCTTAGAATAGAAAATGGGAAATGTATGATTAAATGTGTGTTCTTTAAAACCTACCGTTTCCAGTGAGTTCCACATGACCAGCAGGGCAGTTGGTTGTGTCTGTGTCTGTACAGGACACATTGTGTCCTATCCACGGTGCCTAACATAGTGACAGACAAACAAACAGTCAACAACAGTTAGTTTGTATCCATCACATGGCGTAGAACAGCAGCCAAAAATTCAAACTGAGGCAAGAAGTAGGAAGAAGATTAGAGGTATGACGTGGGAAAGTGACGTATGAAGCTTGTGATATAATCATAATCATTACCTCTGCACATGTTGTTGTATGCTGGTCTGGTGTGATGATCATGTTGGTCATTACGAAGAAGCCATCTCGTTGCTAGACAGACAAAAAAGTAAAAAAAAAGCCAGTTCAACATAAGATTGATTGATTGACACTTTAACCACTCACCAAGACTTTAACATACACAGTGCACATTCAACCTCTATTCACAGGTATTAAATGTCATACAGTATGTTATCTAATTACTGTACATTTAGTTACTGTACACAGTACAGCTTCCCATACCTGAGGTGGGACCACAAGCCCAGCGATGTCCCAGACCCTATTGAGGTCACCAATGTCAGACCTGTTAGGGTAGGCCACACCCTTCAGTTTTGTGGACACAGAACTGACGATATCACCAAAGTCCTGGTAACCTTTCTTGTATACAAACACCCATCTGAAACAGTCCGAGGAACAACACGTCAAGGTTTTACATAACTTTATTACACTTAAGAATAAGAGTAGTGCAACCTTGCTTTATATAATTATATTTTGTTGACTTGAAGTAGTTCAATTAATCAATTATTGATGAAAGGACATTATCTTAACACGTAGCACAACCATGACTGCTAATATAACATGTATGTCAAAGTTCAGCAACTTTTCGAAATAGTAACGAAAGATGCACTCATTCACATTCTATTCCATAACATTTAGTTATATCTATACAACAAGAGACCAAGTTTAATAATATATGTCTCTGATGACCATGTACCATATTTATCAATCGTCTGTGTCTGATACACATTCAAGCAAAGCCATAGGTTAGGGAAGGATATTTTTATCTATTAACTTTGATCAAGGAGGTTGTATCTTCATAGAAGTATTACGCATGAAGAATCGTCAGCGTGTTTTAAATCACGTGTTATTATCTAGATATTGAATAAAGCAACGAAAGCCAAAAAGACGCTGCCTTTCTCGACTGAAGATGGTATCAAGGTATATTAGCCATTGTAGCACAATGATTAAGGTTGCTACGTAACTTATTTCATACGTTAAACATTTAGTCAACTTTTCCGCGCCCCTCCCCCTTCTTCACGCACAAATAATATTTGCAACATACGTATGACCCATTTTCTGACGTAAAAACCGAGTCCGTCTCACCCGATAATGTACACGATGATGCCCAGCTGGATCACCCTGTTGATGAGTCCGACTTTCTTGTTCTTGATGTGCACGATTCTCGGCGTGTCGTACTCCAACACCACCTGTACGATCCGCTGGCAAATACCCGGACTATCCGCCATGTTGGCACTCGGGGGTTCTAAACCCGGAAGTAAGACGTGTCGTCAAGGGGTTTTGGGGTACAACCTTTCTTACCTATTCTTGAACAAATATCACATCTATATTCACAATTTAATAATTCACTGCAAAGATATCGATGAATAATTTCTCCAGAAAGAAGTGTTATATGAAATTGGATGCATTTTTGGCAATAACGGCAACAAGCTTAGCTCAGATAAAATATCGAAAACCCCTTGTTTACCCTCGCGCAAATACAATGGCGGGTACCTGTTGTGTAAACTAAAACCCCGTGACCGGGTGGTGGCATCCTATCCTGTGACCTTGCCAGGATACTCCTCTGGGATTTCATGTAAATTGTGTCATATATTTGTAAGGTTTGTATTTCTGCTTCATAAATGACACCTGGGAGCAAAGGAGGAAATTACAAAAGTCTTAGCGGAATGATAACGTTAACAAAACAAAGCTGTCCTTGGTGCTGATTGACAACTCCTACGCATTGCATTGCACTTGGGAACACTAGAAAAGTTATGCGTGCTTGGTAAAACCAAGTTTGTATGGCAATCACTCGAGATATTTATTTGTAATCAGATACAGAGTCATGTACAGATACATATTCATGCACAGATACAGATTCATGTACAGATATACAGATTTACGAGTATGATGACCGTGTCAGTGCCTACAGGAGGTTTGACACGGTGGCCTTCGCGTGGATTTGTTTAAGGTGGATAACAGATTGCGAATCTGAGACCCACACACTTGGGCATCCGTCTTCTCCAGCGGCACCACATCGAGGGAGACGTGCTGGTTCCGGTTGGGATGCTTGCAGCGAGCTGCCGGATGACTTGGTTACGCTCAAGGTCCGCCTTGATCACGCCAGCCCACCTGGCGCTGCTCTCTTCCGCCAGCTGAAGACAACTGCCGTTGGAGACTTGACCCTCTGTTTGAGGGGGGATACGTGTAAAGTGCCTTTCCCAAGGGCACAACGACGGGTCGCAAGTTCGGACATGTCCCTGGTAAACCAAGTTTAAAGGTAACTTTAACGTTATCTTTCAACCTCCATGATGAAACATTAACGTTACATTAGCCACAGTTACTTTGGTCTGATTTCCCGATAAGATTGACGTCCCTATATAATATTTACGTCTCGAAAACCTTAGAAGGCCTTAGAAGAACACAGTAACATACGTAGCAAAATCACCGCTTGTATGCATGAAACTAACCCGCCATACATGTGTAATATGTAACGTTAGCAATAATGTGCCAGTAAAGGATCATAGATATAAAGGGTGAAGACGAGAAAGAAAAGGAAGAAAATGTGTTTTAAAAAGATCATCAGATGTCCAAGATACCCATAACTATATAACTGAACAACAACTGGACAAATCCAAATAATTACCATGATAATATTACGTTCAAGAAACAAATTTTAAGTCCCAAACTTCTTCCGTTGTCCGATTGCGTCACAAGTTTGCATTTCCCGCCACTTTAGCCTGATGACGTCAAGAAGTTACGCCCTGCAACCTTTGACCTCCCCGTATTTCGTGGGTTGACAGGTGAAACATCACAGTTTCCTGTAATTATACGCGTTTTACTACGACAAGAGGAACCTTGCTCGCCACAGCGGTGTTCCGTCTTGTACTACATGCCTTCAGGAAACCTGGTGCTGTTTGTATCGGAGGTTTTTGGAGTTTTGAAGGCTTTCGGGAGGCTTAAGTCAAGTGAGTACGTTAGCGAAGCTAGCAACGTTCTGTGTGTTTGCCAACAATGGTGGGAGGGGGGCAAACCTAAATGTTTACCGGTACTGTGTGTTGGGTGAATAGATATATATACAGGGGTCGAAATAGATTTTGGGGCCAACTTGCACTGGTGCAGATGAAAAAAAAATACTTGCACCAGAAGAAAAATAGTTGCACCCCCAAAAAATAAAACGAACACAACCAAAAGTACATGTAGTAACTTAAATAAAAACTTCATGGATTTTGGTTTTGTTCCCTTTCCAGTTCTTTATTGGGTATTTCTACAGGTACCTGGTAGTAACAGCGGATAAAGCAAACTTGCACCGCGGTGCATACCGGCAAAAAATTAGTTGCACGACACCAAATTTACTTGCACCAAGTTGCACACAGAGGGGTATTTCGACCCCTGATATATATAACATAGGTTGTAGTAGATACTACTACATGCAACTGTTCTAATTGCTCGAACCTTCTTTCGCTATTTTCAAGTCTCATTGTACTTAATGATAATACTTATCCATATGCTTCATGAAAAGTTAGAATAACGTTACATTGTTTCATGATGTGAATCTGAACACTACTATGTTACTATGTTTCTGCTACACTGTTGATTAATGGAAGTCTGATTTGACCTGACTGTCACTGACAGTCATGGAGAAAAACTTGAAAGCAAATTGTTTTGATCAGTTTGGGCAAAGTGGTAAGGCTAACCTGATCAATAGATCTTCACAAATCTAATAAACATAGAGACGAATAATAGATAGAAACGAGTCACAATAGCAGGAAACCAATTATGCAATGGTACAAACTCCTCTTCCCTAGGGGTACATATGCGATAAGGGAAACAATGTACTAGTACAGCCAGTACTTTGTCCACCATAGTATCAACTTCTCAAATCAACAGAACTTTAGTCTCTTTATAGTAGTTGTTTGCATTTGATAAGCTATTGGCTAGCGTTAAAGGTACATTGTGTCTAAATGAGTTACAGATACAAACATAGGCCTGAGCTTAAGCTTTGTTTAGTTCTTTTATCAAATTTGGATGTGTCATCAAGAGTTTGTGATCATGTTTGACTCAAATATATATGTTGACTTTAAGTGAGTGAGAGTAGATCCAACAGAACCATGCACACAATACTACAGGGTGACATATTTGGACTGTGAACTGTCTCCCTGCTATTATCATGTAACCAGGTGTGACCAGGTTATGCAAATATGAACACTAAAGGCAAGAGGTACACATTACAATTGATAGACTGATACAATCTATGGTTCCCTACTTCATACACCTAAAGTAATACAGACAAATTTACATTTCTAATGAGTTTAGACACACCTTTGATCATAAAACATATCTGTTGTTACAATTGTACATTTCTACCATCACAAAGAAGTGAGGAGAAGCATTTAATAGACTATAGTATTAGTGATAGCTTGAGAATGTATAGATCATTAGATGTATTACATGTATTTGTTCTTTTGTTGTGACCTGTACCTAACCCCAGTGGGTACATTAAAGGTCTTCATACATTCAGTAAAGCCTACTCTAAAGGTCAGGGTCCAATTTTATGTTGATCATTTTTGAAAGAGGTGCAATTAGATTTAAAGGTCAATGCTGGCTTTGACATTTTGTTGGTGGCTTTAAAACTGGTAATGGTACATGTAGCTGCTAAACAACCATATCTGATTACAAGTGCTTGTTGTTGTGAATGTTAAGAGTTCTCAAAGACAAGAGTATCAATGTTAGACATGTGTGCCTTGAACTGGTCTTTCAACATACTTGACATAGAGACACTCAATTTGCATATTTTTGAATGTTGTGGGTGTGACAACTGTCAGTGAGTAACCCACAGCAGGTGTGTCATCATTCTCACTGAAACTGCTGCCATTGTATGTATAGTTACCCTATAACATCATGCATGTATTTTGATAGTGGTGGCTGAATAATTAATGTAATTGTGCAAGGCACCTGTAGTTTTCCAAGTCACGGTTGATTGTTAATCAGACCGTGCCAGGTGTAATGGACTAGAAGAAGTAATGATAGACCAAGCGACCATGTTCATTGATAGCTGGCAGGGACAGTTTGGTTTTCTATAACCGTTAGGCTTATCAATCCAATTATGTTGGCCAGAAAGCAATTTCTACTGAATGGGGTACAGATTTCTCAGGAAAGTTGTATAGAATT
The DNA here is from genome assembly GCA_013266295.2 of Branchiostoma floridae x Branchiostoma japonicum. Lineage (NCBI taxonomy): Eukaryota > Metazoa > Chordata > Leptocardii > Amphioxiformes > Branchiostomatidae > Branchiostoma > Branchiostoma floridae x Branchiostoma japonicum. The sequence goes on along the minus strand of CM023826.1, from coordinate 3,832,527 downwards.
ACATGTACATTAACATTATATCTTAAATTGCATGTCCTTTTGGAATATACAGTATTTACCGAATGCCTGTGAAGCTGGTGTGTTACGCCGAAGGGCGGTTTAATATACCGGCTATACAGATACAGATACAGATACTGTTTTATACCATCCTTGAACAGCTCAAATTGTTACTCCATACCTTTACATGCACATGTATGTTATACAATCATGATTGTATAGAGATTATAATGAAATTGAACGACTTCAGTCTTCTCACAACCTGTTTTTTCTATAGGTACCACTACCACAGGTTCCTGGTGCATGGGCCAAGGCTGCAGTTCTACCTCTGCAAGTGTTACATATTCTCGTTGTGCCATGTCGTCCGACTGTGCGAAGTTCGTCCACACGAAGTCGCGGTCGTCTCCGTACCCAGGGTCCGACCAGAACCGACAGCTGTTCACAGACGACCTGGTTAAATGGGACGTAGATTTCCCGGATTACAGACCCGAGGAGTACACGGCTCCGTCAGTGGCCAAGGGACCAGTATGGGCGGACCCACCGGCAGAGTAGGAGGATTTTGTCTTGTGGTGTATTTGAATTTGTAACTTACAAATGGTTAAGATATACACCAGCCTCCACCAGGCCTCCCTAAGTAAAAGGTTATGGATAATAAAATTCAACAAAAGCAAGGTGAATTATTCTGCAATCAATAATTGGCCATTTCACGCTGGCAGAGTAGGAAGGTTTTGTTTTGTGGTGTATTTGAAGTTATAACTTAACAATTACGGTGTTAGAAACTGTAACTTTACCCTTGAATTTTGCAGTCAAATAGCAACATTGAGGGAAAAGAAAAGCTACCAAAATAGATGATTGTTTTTTTGTGTAAAATTAATATTTGGAAGGAGGATTTTGTCTTGTGGTATATTTGAAGTTGTAACTTACCGATTACGGCGTTAGAAACTGTAAGTTTACCCTTGAATTTTGTGGTCAAATAGCAACATTTGAGGAAAAAGGATTTCGAAAATAGAGCTACATAGCTACCAGATTTTTTTTTTTTTGTAAAATCAATTTTGGAAATTCGCTCAGCCATACCCTTTTACCACCTTAAACATTTTATGATGTACGTTTCATAACCTTCACCAGGCCTTCTTAAAGGATTATGGATTATAGAATTAAAGCAAAAGTAAGGAGAGTGAGCCCACAGTAAGGGTAACATTTCCCCCTGGAACTACGTTTCACCTAAGATTGCAATCAGTGCATCATGTTTTTACGTGTCTCTTCTCCCCAGTAAGCTACAATCAGTCAAGTGGAACCAGGCAGATGGGAAAGTGAACAGGGCTAGTTTTACTGAGCAGTACCAGATAGTCAACGGTTTACCAAGGTAAGTAACAATAGTCAAATTTGTACTACTGACCACCTCTGCATAGGGGCCGTCTGGCCATTGATATATAGTCAAACCTGTACAAGTGACAACCTCTGCATAAGGACCACCTGGCCATTGTAGCCACCTTTTGATGGTCTTCTGATTATTCATTGACCCAAGCATTAAGAATCTTGTCAATAGTGGCCACCTGTCTAATTCTTGAAGTCTCTTGGGTGGTCACTACCAGTAATTTGTCTTTGGGTTATCTGAGAATCTATGATTTGAATGCAGCATGTGTTGATAACTTTCTTTGTTTTAGTTTTCAATTTGTGTAATACCACTAAAGCACTTCCATGCCATGCTAGGATCTCAAAACTGGAAGGTTACATGTTTTAGGTAGCTCAATTCCACATGATTTATTTGTATTCTGTTGTCCATATCAGGAACCCTATAGGGCGGACAGGACTGACTGGAAGAGGGCTGCTGGGAAAGTGGGGACCAAACCATGCAGCTGACCCCATCGTCACAAGGTCAGTAGTACAGTTTGTAATGTATGATATGAAAGAAGCACAAAAGTTGAGGGAAGGGTGTCATTTTCCAATAGATTATTTATCAATGAGTTCATAACCAGCAGACCTTTTTGTAGAATTCCTCTGTGCTTTGTAAACTAGTGGGTACTTTATTGTATAGTATAAAAATCATTATCTATTGCAAAACAACACCCATTTCCCATTTTAGTGCTCTTGTAACATTACATAACTTCAACAAAAACATGTGCAGCAGATACATTTGTAGTGTGCACTGCAGATGATGATGATAAAACTTTGCTTTGTAGTTTATGTGATCCTCCATGACGAGATATTTTCAATACAACTCCCATTCACAATAGCATTGTGATTTGCAATGAAGATTGTAACTAATCTAGACATTTTCCCACCTGTCCTGTTCTCAGGTGGAAGGTGTCCTCCTCAGGACAGGTAGAGAAACACCCGACCTCAGGTGACCCTGTCTTACAGTTTGTGGCCATCAAGAGAGGAGACACAGGGGAGTGGGCTATACCTGGGGTGAGCCTGAACTCTCAACTCATAGTTTACAAGCCATACCGTTGCTCAATGGTTTAGATTCCTATATAGAGTATAAAGTAGAGTGGATTCATTCTTCAAGCTAACCGACATCTTTAATTCACACTGCAGTCATCTCTCAGTAAAGACATCTGGAGCTGCATAGCTCCCATTTAGAACTTTTATTCAGCCTGTCACGACTGGTTTCGGCCTGTATTCAAGTGTACAGAGGCTAAATGACAGAAGTTCACGAAGTTCTCACTTTTGAAAGATGTTGGTTAGCTTGAGGAATGAATCCACTCTACTTTATACTAGATTCCTAGGGTGTTTGCTGGTGCCATGCTGTTGATTAATTGAATCTGGAAGAGTATTACATGGCCTCCATCGGTCAGTATTTTGAGCATGGTCAAATCTTGATTTTGCATCATCCCTACAGCTTCAGCTTAATGGCTAAAAAAACAGTTCTATACAAGAATGACAGATTGCATGTTGTTTGTGGAAGAAGATTATGCACAGGACATCTCCTGAAAGTTTCCGCAAAATGAATTATTCATATTTTAATCTGCTTAAGAGCAGAAATGTGAACACTGTGTGATGGTTTGGTTACATCACAGGGGATGGTTGACGCAGGCGAGACCGTTTCGCTGACGCTGAAGCGAGAGTTTGGTGAGGAAACGATGAACTCACTACTCGCTTCTCCAGAGGAAAAGAAGGAAATAGAGAACAACTTAGCCAAGCTGTTCAGCCACGGGCAAGAGGTCAGAGTTCAAACAATGATTGTCATGATGTTTTTCAGTAAAACGAGAGTAAAACTTACATGTAATACTTGTAACACAATACATAGAATTATATGGATAAACATGATCTCTACAGTTGAATTGATGTTAACTTAGTTCCCTGTACATACTGAGTCTATACGCCCATCAAATGTGCACCATATCAGTACACACTATTTCCCTTGATAATAGATGAAAGATTGAAGACCTTTATCGTACATACATACATACATGTACATGTATATACTCAACGGGTTATGTACAGTTCACAAGGAAAGAATAGTTTATAGATACATGTATAGTGATCTCTTATCTCATGCATATGAACATGTCAACAAACATGAGTGATTAACTGTTGAGACCCAATAAACACACACTTCCAATATCTGCTTATATACTGTTCTTAGACGTATATGCTTGTGTCTGGGTTTAATTTTCCAGCTTCCTTAACCGCTAGCATGCTGAAGTGGCCGTTTGGCTACCAATTCCCTATCTGTCACTGGGTTAGGTAGCAGGGAGAAGGTTAATTTTCAATCAGTTGTAAATTGATATGTTTGCCTTCACTGTCTTTTGTTTACGTTTCCTGTCCAGGTGTATAGAGGGTACGTCGATGATCCTCGAAACACTGACAACGCCTGGATGGAGACCATAGCCGTCAACTTCCACGACGAAGATGGGAACAGCGTGGCGCGTTTTAACCTCCAAGCCGGCGATGACGCCAACGCGGTGAAGTGGATGGACATCGGCAGCGAGCTTCGACTTTTCGCCAGCCACAAACATTTTCTAAAGAAAGTGGCAGGCCTTAGGAAAGCACACTGGTAACAGTAGTGTCAGGAGTACCTGTAAAACACACTCTACTCTCTTTTATGTAGAAACTCAATACTGAATACTTCGGTATCTCTTAAAGAAAACCTCATCTTCAACAAGTAGCTGCACTTTAGCCTTAAGAAATACCATAAACTTATAATTATCCAATTTCATACTATTGTACATGCATGTAAGTTCATGGTGTTCTATAAGCATTATGGCAGGTACGTTATATTGTGAATAATGTTGTATGGCATATTTCATAATATGAAGTTTTAAGCTGTGATGTTTCCATTGTGTGATGTTTAGAGCAGTTAAGACTAATTATAGTAGTTTCAGATATGAATTAAAGCAGTCTCTTAGCATTATTAACTTTTATTATTAGTTTGTAGCACTTTTGTGGCAGAGTAAGAAAATACCTACCGTTACTTCTATATATCTAAAGGAGAGAGTTAAGTTATACATAACCAGATAAAATATTTTCTGAAAAAAAAATGATGTCCAGAATAGCATGGAACAGTGTCTTCCCCGATGTTAAGTGGAAGAGTCATTAAGCAAAAACGACAAGTTGGATTTTAATGATTATCAAGTATCCACTTCAACTATACTTGTAACTCCGTGAATAATTTCAAGAATAGAATAGCAATGTTCTTTATTCGCAACCACTTGTTTAACAAGAGCCGGCGTTTCGATGACCGTCTGTCATCTTCATCAGGGCTAATATGACTGGTTCACTGTGCACTGTCGGCTCTTGTTAACCAAGTGGTTGTGAATAAAGAACTTTGCTATTCTATTCTTGTAACTGTTTCAGTAATTTGTTTTGTATCATACGTCTCATATATATGTCAAAGAATTTCCTTTGTCATTTTCCATGCTGTCTTCCTTGCCAAGTGTAAGTTTACTGTCGAACTGGCAATGACAGAAAAACGCTCAATGCATGCTGCTGCAGAAGTTTGGGTTTATATAGCACGTCGGCAGAACGTACTGCACCTGCGCGAAACCCGTAATGTATTGTGCATAGCACTTTGGCAGAACGTCTCATATAAGGTTGTATTAGAGCATATAAGGTTGACAGCCTGTTTGTAGTTTTCAGATGTCGTATAGGAAAATATATCTTTTGCAACAGGCAAAATTTTAATGCAACGTTGACCAAACATACAACGAAAAACGTGAAAAATCAGGGTTTTGCGCAGGCGCAGTACATTCTGCCAACGTGCTGGTTTATATAACTTACAGTAAGTTGTGCAAATACAGGGCTTGTGAATGGGAAGCATAAGAATGTACATGTTACATGTAACGTTACATGTATTACAACTGAGGGTTGAAACGATGTTTCAGTAGGGGTAAAGAATGCTTAGATAGCATGCTTGGCTGTAACAGCAAGGACAAGGATAAATAATGTCGTTATTGTGGCAATATATACCTAAGTATGGACTCTGTTAGCATGTATGAAACTCTATGTTTGACCACTACTTATTTTATTCTCTAAAAAGAATGGTGCACCATTTGAAGTGACTTTGTATGAAATATGCTATGAATAATAACTATTTGCGAGTATTCCAGATTGTATTAGGAATTAAGTAAATGCAATATGGCTAATGCTAGTTATGACCTACAGCAAAGTGTACATTGCAGACCTTGGTTTATGCTTGAGTACAATTTCAAATGCATTCCAAGTACAAATGCAGGTATTTCTGACACAAGCAAAGAATTACCTGTGACGGTGCTTAGTTGTCTTTGGAGTCACCAACATATCAAGAAAGGAACCATGTTTGTGGGAAGTATGATAGACAATATCATTGACATGTCTAGCTTAAAAGGGAAGAATATTTCTTAGTAATACTCTTCATTGACCACTGTCTGAAAATACTGGGTTCTCTGAGACTTTGTATGCAGAGCTTTGCCATTATGAAAAGATATAACCTTCACCGACGTATGAAAAGATATTGTTTGTAAATTTTGTGTTGATTATTTTATCATAGTAGTCAGGAATGCAGTTATATTCACAAATCAGGATAGAGCCATAGTCTACAAACTTCTTATCAATGTAATTTGAAAATTACAATATACTTAATGAACTACTATACTAGTAACTTGTGCCTCCAAAACTATTCAGAATCCATTTGCAATGTTATGAATATCTACCATTGTCTGGTCTTGATAGTGTTCTACATGTTAATGCTTGCAGCAACTACTTGTATCTGTATTACGCTTTGTACAATGTATATACAGTATAGCCCCAACCCCCATACCCCCTCCCCATTCTCTTACATGTGTGTGAAGTCAAAGGCAATATAACTAAGACTTATCATACATTAAAGTTCTTGAAATGCTATTCGGTGGCTAATGATGAAGTGCTTGGTATATGTATATAGTATAATGATATGTTGTAATCTGAAGAACATTTGTCAAACTGTTGTCACTCAGATTTTCTTTGAGTAAGCGGACTTATGTTACATCCTGTGAGGATGCAAATATTCATTTTATTTGGAGTATTGTACGTTGGACTTTTATCTAGTTTAGGTCTAGTAAATGTGTAGAAATATACTATGGATTTGTCATATACAATGATACTGTCCTATATCAACATTGATTTATAATAAACAGGATCCATATCTTTTGACTTCAAATGTTTTGTTTAAAATTAATGGAGACCTAATAAAAAATGCAAGATACATGTAATACGTATAAGCTATACTATTTGACTGTCTGTTTCTTTGTGCTTGTTTATGGCAACAATTACACTTGAATTTAGCGCTTCCTGTAGTATTAAGTGTTAATCAAGCGATTTTGAATCTCTCTCTCTGCCCCCTTAAAGCAAATGGTAGCGTCCAACATGGGGAGTCTTGAAAAACCTGTTGGTCCTCTGACGTTGGACGGGGAGGTGTCAAAACAACTCACCTCGCTGGGTACTGGGTCAGGACAGAAAAACTACAACCTCTACGGACAGACCTGGTCATCTGAATCACACAGGTACGTCAAATTGCATTTTCTTGACCGTTTGGTCTCACTGGCGATATTGTTTTAAACTTATAGAAGTTAACTGTGATTACATCGTCGGTAGCCACGCCCCTTTCAATATCCAAGTGAATAGCTATTGGCTCCCCATTATGACTCAGCAATCAAGTACGGTAAAATTTGTCGATTTACTAGCTTTAATGAACCTCTGTTTCTGCCAATGTTTCTGAAAGAAGAAAATTGTAGTAATGTGTTCAAATGGCAATTTTGCGATGCCGCGAAAAGTCGATCGTTCAGTGTGAGAGCATCGCAGAGTGTGACTGTGCAGACAACGTCCTTCAGTGTTTGGGCATTCAGATCTTTTCGGACGACCCTCAGGCGAAATTTCTCCACACTTAAGTCTCTTTGTGACTGGAGAACGAACTAACCCCAATGGCAGGTGGTCAGAAGATGCCCAGCCTGTTAGATTCTGTGAGAGAGAAAAATCACAAGAATGAATGATGATATGTGACGTAATCATCCAAATATGGATGATCGACTCCCGCGCCTTTTGTGACCTGACTAGTGAATAATCAGACGACATTTTTGGGCTAGGGCGCGGCTTTTATTCCGGTCAATACGCATTAACCTAGCACAATGGCAGAACCAACACGCAGATATAGGCGTTGTTACACAAAGTGTTTCCATATACACGTTTCCAGTGAAGAGTAGTAGCGTTTCAAAATTACGATTGATCACAAGGTAAGCTAGAATCTCGTATAGTAATGGCAGGAGAAAAAATATACTGGCTTGCCGTAGTAAGTTCTCCACAACCCAAACAGATATAACAGAGTTAATTGCCGTAGTTTAATGCAATTACACAGCAGACTACAAAACACAAGAAAATTAAGAGTGGTCCTTTTTTCACTTACGCGAGAGTTCATGTATTTATCACGCTCATAGTCATACTTCGTTGAAGATACATGTTGAAGCAATTGTGTACTACACAATGTACTATGTATGAAATAGACTCTGTATCTTCGCTATATTTCTGACATACATGTACTTGATTTTGTTTGGGTGTTAGCCATATAAGCAAGTCTTCCATGTCTCAAGCTTTAGTTAGTTAAACTCGTTGACATTTATCGTAACTCACAAATCATTACAAATATCAAAATATCTATCACTACTTCTTACCAAATAAAGTTAGAAGGAAAGCAAAATGGCCACCCTGTTTGTTATGATAAGTTAAACACTTTATTTGCAAAATCATGCCCGAAGGCTAAATTTGCATCTAAATTGTCAAAGAAAGTAAAGTAAAGCAATAGAAAACATACAACTACTGTCAGATCAACTTATACTACTACTACGTTTTCTATTATGAGGTTTGACTTCTTCTTTGAAGGCAGTCGGTATAATGAACAGTCACACGTTCTGCATAATGAGTGAGGTTTGTGATCTTAGTAGAAACGTAGTCTTTTGGTGATCTTCTAAATAGTAAAAGGATGGGGAAATTGTAGCAACTGTTTGAAATAATCTGTTTCTGTCGGTCTCATAGTAAATACACTGCCTAGTAAAATCTATTTCATTCTAATCTAATGATTATGCAATGACTGATAATTATACATATCATCACTTCCGTTCGCCGGTTATATATATCATCCAATGATTAGAGAGTAGAATGGAGAATTCTTCCCTGATGACAGGTTTCGCACACGAAGCATAAGTAGAGAAGTCTCTGTGCTTAGGAAGTCTCTGTGCTTCTGGAACACAAGGTTACGAGTTCAAATCCCGGCCTAGAACGGTCGCCTGACTGAGTTTGCAGTTGTCATCCTTCTCAGTAACTTTCTTTCAGAGGACACATGAAGCTGTCGGGCGTTCACATTTAAGGCTAATTCATTTGTAGAAAACCTTACGAAAGTCGCTGTACTTTTTTGTGTCAATAAGATTGTATTGTATTGTATTTAAGGAGACGCAAGGAGAGGCACATGCACATCTTAAATATTTATGTAACAGTTATACCTGTACATAGATGTTTACCACCTGACCATTGAGACGACTTTTTGGACCCTTTCTTCTCCTAGATCCAGTAACCATGACAACCCAGTGGGAGGCGGAGGGACGAGGGCACAGATGTGAGTTTTATTTACACTCAAATTAAACACCATTATTTTATCGAGTTTTATTTACACTCAAATTAAACACCACCATTTTGTCATTTTGTACGCTCCAGTTTCACCACCATGACAAGCAATGTATCCAATGCAAAACGTAGTCTCGTCTCTAAGTTAGTTTAGTCTCCAGTTACGCAAAATACAAACATACATGTAAACATGGTAAACGAAACACACATAATTACACGAAATTAAAACATATAGAAAGTAACATTATTTACAAACTACTTACAGACTTAACATGAGTGTTACATATAAAGAGTTGTTAGAGATTTAAACTCAGTTCTATCTCTAAACATTTCCGTTCAAAATTGCAGGGATCAACTATGCCTACCGTATCTACAAGCAGGAGGTTGGGCAGGAGGAGTTCAGGCAGAAACTGGCCGAACAGTTCACGGTGAGTCAGCTCATCCTCTGGTGATCTTAATTATGTATGACAAGAATGGTGTATTTTGGTCTTGTTTGTAAGTTTGGTTCTCAACAGATGAAACTATTTACTGTATAAAATGACTTTTATGTTATCTTGAAAGTTCATCTGTGTTGGTACATTATGAAGCCATTATGAAGCAAGTTTGAACTGAAATTTCCAACACAAGAAATTGGACTTGCCCATATTTTCGACTGAACAACTCCGTGGATTGCTCAATCCTTGACAAAGACTGGAGTTGTACAGTCGAAACTCTGGGTAAGTCAACTTCTTATGTTGGAAAATTATAGTCCACTCTTGCTTCATAATGACCTTTTGTGATGTTGGTATGTCACAGTCAAAACTATGCTTGAAAATGAGGCTTAGTAGGAATGACGTGACTGTATAACTATGATAGGTTTCTCGGAATTTGATCTATAGTGACAAAGCGCCAGCAGTCACGGTGCAGTAGTTCATGACAAAGAAACTGTCTGAAGACCGGTGGATGACACGGGTTTATCTCGGTATATGTGACCTGTCTGACCTTAAGCTTAGCGTGGGGCTTTGTGAGAGAACAAAGGTTCGCCATGATGATACTTAGCGCCTCAGGTGTCAGAGATCAACAGGCAAACATCCTTGCACCTACGGGGCCGTGACAACTTGTGCGACCGGTATATTCTGCCGCGCAGTAGTGTTTGGCAGTTCTAAAGAACTGCAGCAATCAATTTTTCAACAAATACCTATCTATTTGCTGGTTCAGATAAGTGTACATGTTGTATTCGTAACCTCACTATGAATGACAAAAAATCAGTTTTAAGCTGATGACCAATGATGCCCTTTTATTTATTTATCTATTTATTTATTTATTTATTCATTTATTTATTTACTTCTTCGTTTGGCTGAACGTACATGTACAGACAAGGCTGCCCAACTACTTCTAGACTAGATGCGGCTATTATAAAGGGGCGAATCTTGGGGGAATACAGGGGTGGGACATTTGTTCTAAGACCTGAAAAATGTCCCGTTACAGCCTCAGCCAGACCCTGGCATTTTCAGCAAGGTCAGCCTCAACTCCAAGGTCGACAAGATGAGGCTGATTTTCTCCTCCTCCTCCCTGGCGACCGGGAAGCGTCCATTCCACGCCGTGGGGGTGGGCGCCGTCGGCAACGCGACTGTCGTGAGCGAGCCGACCTTCCCCGAACACGAGTTCTTCAAGCCGGGGCGAGTCTTCCCCATCCGTGTGCGTCACTCCAACTTCAACCAGGTGAGTTTTTATTTCAACAACAGTGCAGAACAGCAATGGTGTAGGTTCAGTTACGTCAAACAGAATCATATGTATATATCGTATCTTAAAAAAATAAAGTTCATCCGTTTTGGTAGAAGTCATTATGAAGCAAGTTTAAACTGTAATATTTCCAACACAAGAAATAAGACTTACCCAACTGTACAACTCCAGTCTTTGCACATTGTATGTACATATCTTGTGGAAAAGATTTATATCGATAAATAGTACTATTGTTTTAAGCAATGAAACAATCCGTTTAGTTTTGCATTGCTTGTGTCAACATCATCGAGTTTGAATGAAAATGTGCATGGCTATGTTTTATACCAGCATATTCGCCGTTATTTTCTATACAAATAATTTTTTTGAAAACTGACAATGACACGTACCTCACGCTGATAGGTTGACGACGCAAGTATTGACATCCGGGGCGCTGCTCTGAAGTTTGATGACGTAGACGTCGGCGGTCCCTTTGATCTGCAGATGGCCACCGGAGCCATGGCGCCCTACTGGAACATCTCCAGCTTCGAGGAGTACCTGAACTCCCGCGGAACCCCCGAGAAGACGCGCGCCTGGCTCTACAACTTCCCGCAGAAGTGAGCTCATTCAGATCAGTCCTAATGAAAAAAGAGCTCATTCAGTCCTAATGAAAAGGAGTAGGGGCATGCACCACTCTCCAAGCAGAGGTTGGTGGGGAAGACCGTTACGTTTAATATGCCCCTCTTTTTTTCTGTCGCTATTGGTGGGGAGTAGCGACAGAAAAATAAACGAGCCATATTAAAGGTAACGATCTTCCCCACCAACCTCTGCCTGGAGAGTAGGGCATGTCCATACTCGCCAGCACTGATGAATTTTTATGCTATTATAAAGTTGGACTTGTGTTCCAAAGTCAAACTTATACATTTAGGATGAATCAAAGTAATGATACAGGGCTTGCATGAGGTCAGGGCATGTATTAAAGAGTTCTGTTCCTACTCCAGCTACTACGCGTACGTTGACGGGTGCCGCCGCGCTCCGCGGTCCTACTCCACCCTGCACTACTACTCCCAGCACATCTTCCAGTTCCGCGGCAAGGACGGCGGCCTCCGCTACGTCAAGTACCGGATGCTGCCGCTAGATGACGCTGTTGAGTCGGGATTGCTGAGCCACGAGGATCAGCGGTCAATCTGGTATGTATGAAATGTGAGGATATATGTAAAGCCCCTGTCAAACATTCAGAAAATTCCCATGAATGCCAGCCGATCAAGGTTCGCTGAAGTTTGGTAGCAGTCTGACCATATTTAGGCCACGCCTACCTTTCTATACGAATCGAATCGAATTTGAGTTAAATTTGAGTCAAATTTCACTGCCAACCACGCCCCGACCTACTCCCGAACACCAGCGAACCACCATCCAACAATTGCCGAACCTCCCGTCCACACCCGAATCCATCCACATTTTGCACAGTTTAGGTTTCGCGGTTAGCTGTTGAACTGAACTATTTTGGCGACGCCTCTGGACCTTGCCTGTCAAATTCTTGCATCACATCTTTCGTTTCTTCCCCCATGTAGGGACCCCAAGCGCCTCCCAGACGAGGAGCGTGCGCAGAACTACCTTCGGCAGGAGTTCGCCGAGCGTCTGAAGAAAGGACCCATCAACTACAAACTCCAGATCCAGCTGCACAAGTTCCGCCAAGGCGACTCGGAGGAGATCTTCAACGCTTCAAGGGTTTGGGACCCGCAGGTACTTTTCTTATGCTCTGTTCTTTTGTTTGTTTGTTTGTTTATTCAGATCTCCATTAGTGTGGTTGATTCCACACTATTCTTCCTGGAGTCCACATACAATAAAATAACAAATAATAATAACACAATATTAATTAATTTTATCAATAATGATAATAAATAAAACAAATTATGTTCAAATTACGATAAACTTGAAACAAAATCACCATAGAGAACAGTTCTTCTTCTTTTTCTTCTCCAAACACATAAGGTCAATGACCTGGACCAGACGTCTGTCACCATGGTAATTTGTGCTGTAGCAGACACCCTGTGGTGTTGGGTTACATTATGTTGCAAGCTGCAGGACAGAGTTGGAGGGGCTGGTCAGCATATACCGTATATGATTATGAATGTGTGTTGAGTAAGGATGAATAGAGCAGTAGTTTGTTACGCTAGACCATGTGAAGGTAAACATTATGCATTTGCTTGACAGAATCACCCGTGGAAGGACCTCGCCGACGTTGCCATAACGACGCTGTTGCCGGATCACGTGACGGAGAAGACGGGGTTCGCCCTGGGTAACCAGCCGGACAGCCTGGGTCTGGTGGTGCCGAAGACCGTGCAGGACTACAACAGCGTGCCGCACATCCTGTCCCGCGCCGTGCCCGCCTCCAACACCGCCGTCAGGATCAGGGCGCCCAACCAGGAGGCACTGGAGGGAAGGAAGCAGGTATATCAGCGATTATTTTTTATTTTCGTAAATAGTTTCATCAGGTTGGAAGATCATAGGGTATAAACTCCAGTCACAAGCTCTGAGGAAGGTGTCTGATAGACATCGAAACGTAAGCAGGTGAGAACTTTGCTGGTTGTGTAAGAAGAAATCTTTATACCCGATTATTTTTTATGTTTACCTTCGCAGAAGGAAAACATATTGTTTGCTCTGTTTCTTCTTCTTTTTCTTCTCCAAACGCATAAGGTCAATGACCTGGACCAGACGTCTGTTACCATGGTAACTGGTGCTGGAGCAGACACCGTGTGATGGTTACATTATGTTGCAAGTTGAAGGATAGAGTTGGAGAGGCTGGTCACCACACATATGAATGCGTTTGATAAAATTAATGTATCATATTGTCAGCTTGCTTGCTCGACACTTTCAGCTTTGCAAGGGACTGTATAAGAAGGTTCTTTATTCGACAACCAGTGGGTTTTTACATCTGACGTTTCTGTGATTTAAGAATGTCTACGCCACACCGCTATAAATCATCTTACCGTCGCTCTTCCCTCAGACGTACACAGTCCAGGTACGCACGGGTAAGGCGAAGGACGCGGGGACCAGCGGGACGATCGCCGCCACCCTGACAGGACCGCACCGGCGGACGGGCCCCATCCGCCTCAACCAGTCATCCTTCCAGCCAGGCAAGGACGCCAACTTTGAGATCGAGGGAGGAGACGTTGGCGAGGTGAGTTTTTTTTTAGCCTGACTAAATCGCGCTCCTTGCGGCCGACCCGCCCGACAGTTGCCGCCCCAACCAGCGACAGATTGTGTAAACACAGGCTAAGTTTCTTAGTTAGAAAGAAGAAATTTAGACGACGTTTCCGTTAAATGTTGGTGTATGATCGACGGATTCACAGGGACAAAATAGATGCATGGATAGATATAAGCGGGCAGACGGGTTGTGGGTGGTAGGTGGCACACGGGTTGCAGCAGACAAGAGGCAATGACCAGGCTCAGTACATGGTGACATGATGAAGATGATGGTTTACTTTTCATTATATTTGGCGAATTTTTGGATCGCTATTCCATTGCTCCTAATCGCCGGTAAAATGTAGCCTCAGCTCCCAAGCGTCAGGAGGCGGCTGGAAAGAGTAGAAATTGGCCAAATAGATAACATACCAGGAGTGTTGGTCCGCTAAAGAGTACAGTTTGTCCGCTAATGAGTACAGTTTGCCGCTCCCCTGGCGTGTTATCTGTCTATTTGACCAATTTCTACTCTTTCCAGCCGCTTCCCGAAGGCTGGTAGAGGCTAGATAAAATGCTCATTTAAAGAAAGTTAAAACGTAACGTTTGTGTTTTTTACCGATAACTATCTGAACTCGTGTGACGCCCCATCAGGTGCTGATGCTGACCCTGGAGAGTCCATCCGGGACCTTGCGGTCGCCATGGTACCTGGAGAACGTGGTGGTGACTGACAGGAGGAGGGGACGGCGGTACGAGTTCCCCTGCCACAACTGGATCCAGGACAAGGTCACGCTCCGACAGGGAAGGGGTGAGGAACAGTTTTATTTTCTGGAGAAGATAACTGACATTAACAAGACAGGAGGGCCGAGCACGTCGGCAGAACGTATTGCGCCTGCGCAAAACCTGGATTTTCGCTGGATTTTTGGTCAACGTTGCATCAGAATTTTGCCTGTTGCAGACGATATCTTTTTCTACACAACATTTGAAAACTACAGACGGGATGTCACCCTTATATACGCGAATTCGACCTTATATGAGACGTTCTGCCGAAGTGCAATCCACAATACATTACGGGTTTCGCGCAGGCGCAGTACGTTCTGCCGACGTGCTGGAGGGCCGGTGTGTGCCTCCGGCAAAGAGGCACAGTCCAGTTTATTTTGTTGATATTCTGTTAATTCCTTGATATTTTTACTGTTCTACTGTTTTTATGTTGTTAAGTATATCTAGTGAACATTAGTGTTAAGTTTCAAGGGATCAGTCATTGCTGGAAAGAAATTGATTTCCGTTGACGTATTTTCAGCACCAAGGACAGGGAAACCGCCATATTGGTTCACAAATGATGTCTGGTCATGGAGTCATCGTTATTTATTCTCTCCATCCAGCTTGAGACGGTTTTGATTTGGTAAAAGGTTCAGTAAAGCCCCTGTCACACATAGCCGAATGTGGCCACCCGAACACTGCCGAACTCCTCCCAACTATGATTAGGAGAGCACGTCGGCAGAACGTACTGCGCCTGCGCAAAACCCCGATTTTTCACGTTTTTCGTTGGATGTTTGGTCAACGTTGCATCAAAATTTTGTTTGTTGCAGACGATATCTTTTCCTACACAACATCTGAAAACTACAGACAGGCTGTCAACCTTATATGCTCTAATACAACCTTATATGAGACGTTCTGCCGAAGTGCTATGCACAATGCATTACGAGTTCGCGCAGGTGCAGTACGTTCTGCCGACGTGCTGATTAGGAGTAGGTCGGGAGCAGGTAGGCGTGTCCTAAATCTATTCCCGAAAGACTGCTCCCGAACTTCAGCCAACTTCGGAGGAATGTCCTGAATGTGAGACAGGGGCTTAAAAAGTTTGCGTCTTTCATTGCAGCGTCTCTACCCGATTTCGACACGGAGGTTCTGAGTGCGCAGCGCGACATGGAGACCCAGCAGCGCCGACAGACCATCAAGTGGAAGCACGACCTGCTAGGCCTGCCGGGATACATCAAGGCGGACAAACACGAGGATCTCCCGAAGGACCTCCAGATCGGCACCGAGAAAATCCGAGAGTTGAACCGGACCCTGGACAAGATAGAGAAGGGAGACTTTCCGGATATGGTCGAGCGACTTGGGATGGCAACGCTTGCCGAAAAGCTACGAGGGTAAGTTTACTTACATAACGTTACAGTCTACATACATGGCCTGAGAACGCACAGCACAGTCGGCTATACCCTGTGGCACAACTCTTGTTTTTGCTACCTTTACGACAGCTTTTACCACTGGAAGAAGAGTTGGATTTACCAATGGTAGTAAATGCCAGTAAAGCCGGGTAATGTTTACTTTGTAAACAGGGCATGTGGGGTGAGCGGTCAAGAGGGAGTTAAGGCTGAATTATATTAGAAGTAGGAACAGCTTGCATAGTCTGCATGGACTGTTTTATCAAGATATGCTTCAGTGTTGGTTGCTTTACATTCTTTACTTCTCTTGCACAATGCACGGCTTTTTTGCGCTTTATATGCACCCCCTACCCTCTAACGCAGCATGGGCGAATGGTGGAAAAACCTTTCCATATTCCAACGCGCCTTGCCCTCTACGAGCAGATGGAAGGGGATCGAGGACTACGAGCGGATCATGAACACGGTTTGCCCCACCACGCCGGCGTGTATCGAGGACTGGGCGAGTGACGCGGAGTTTGGCAGGCAGTTCCTACAGGGCGTGCACCCCTCCGTGCTGCAGCGGTGCGACAAGGTTCCCCCGTACTTCCCGGTTCCTGAGGAGTCCGTCAGACGGTCCATGGACGTGGGGAAGACGCTGAGGCAGGCTGTGGTGGTAAGTTTGTTCTTTCTCGTTCTTGTAATCTTTCTTTATTCTTTCTTTATTATTTCAGGCATCCATGGCCCATATGAAATAAAATATGCAAATAGAAATACACCTAATAACAGCAATTAAAGTACAAACTAAGAATACAGACGGGCACAGACATCGCGGAAGAATTTGTTGCGGAAGATAATATCGCCGTTGAGGACAGATTGGATGATGTTGTTTGAGGAGTTGTACAGAGGAGACATGAACGAAAAGCATTGTTTACGCCATGTTAGAAGAGTAGTGTCTGTGGCAACCACGCTGGTCCGGATATCCTCTTCCCCCAAGCATGTCCAAAAAAGTCCACTAGAGGTGATAACACCCATCTTTTTATATAAAGAAAGAAGTGAACTCTCATCAGATACATGCTATAGTTTTGACCTTGTACAATGCGAACAATGCACAAAAATGTGTCATTCAGTCAGGCTTTTCGAGTTATGCAAAATTGAGTTGAATTGGAAAGTTTTTTTTTTCCAGGCCGGAAATGTGTACCTCGCAGACTACGCCATCTTGGACGGCATCATCGCTAACAACGTCAACAACGTGCCCTACTTCACTACGTCACCGCTTGCGTTGTTCTACGTCAATTCCGCGGGAGACTTCCTACCAATCGCCATCCAGCTTTACCAGGCACCAGGGCCCGAGAACCCCATCTGGACTCCCAGTGTATGTAGACAAAATATGCTGATATGTCTGGCCATTTATTTTATAGACACTTAAAACATAGAAGGTTTGATCACGCCATATCACAGAGTGGTGGTGCTACGGTTTTCCAGCATTGGAAACGTCTTTGCATAATAATTGTTTACTGTAAGCCCTTGCCTGGCAAATTGCAAGTACGAAAAGAACATTCAACAAAGAAATAAATACTGTGGTAAAAATATCACATAACTAGATATAAAAAGCTGAAAAATCTACTGGGTTTGACTTCTTGTTTTGAGACAGACGAAGTAGAAGAAAGATCCAGCTCAGTACTCTGTAATGTGTGGGTTTTTGTAAGGAAGTTACCTGCTTGGTTTTCGCATGTTAAGGGAAGGGCAGTTTTCTCGATTGAAAAGGAAAATTGAACACTTCAGTGCTCATGTCTTGAAGCCACCTTGAATAGTTTTGTGTCACACTTTCAGGACTCAGAAAGCGACTGGTTACTCGCCAAGATCTTCCTGCGTAACGCCGACGCCTTGGTGCAGCAGCTGGAGGGACACATCCTGAAAACCCACCTGGTCCTGGAGCCATTCGCCGTCGCCGCCTACCGGAATCTTCCGGCATGCCACCCTGTACACAAGTTGCTCATTCCGCATCTGCGAACGACTGCGGCGTTCAACACGATCCTCCGCGAACGGTGAGTAACAGCTAGCTGCCCATAAACACAAGTCATGGAAAGTTAGGAGGGAGGCGGCACAACCTTCGACTGCAGACGTCTTTTCAGCACCAAGACAGGGAAACCGCCATATCTGGTGTGCTACGCCGAAGGGCAGTTATACCCGCTATACAGATCATTTAAGGGTTATCTCTGGGACGAACCACAGCTCTAACAACAGCAAGAAGCACAAGAATGGATAGAAAACGATGTCTGAAGACGTTACCAAGAACATGAAGTCAAAGGTCTTCTTTTTAAACTGTCACTGAACAGTTGAAGATACCGATACACTTATATCTTGTATCTTCTCATAACACATACACAAGTACAAATTGTTTTCTAGGTTGCAGACAAATATAAATTGCCCCACTTTTTTTCTTGCAGCATCATTGCAGAAGGAAGCCCTCTGGACAAATGCTCCTCCCTAGCCGGCCGCTCCCGTCTCCAGATGATGGCCAAGGCCTTCAAGACGTTTCACCTGCAGTCCCTGAATCTCCCGGCCAACTTGGCGGAACAGGGCACGGACGACGCCATGAAGCTGCCCGGGTACTACTACCGGGACGACGGCCTGAAACTGTGGCGCGCCACGGAGAAGTACGTCACCGACATGCTCTCCCTGTACTACAAGGACGACGAGGCCGTCAGAGAGGACGAAGAGGTGGGTTGATGAATATTCATGAGTTAAGGTGAGCTCATGAATATTCATGAGTTCCTGAATATTAATGAGTGAACAAAGTAGCGTTACGTCTGAGTTTAGGCAACCAAGTTACGTCATTCACAAGCAGATATATGTCTTGTCGAAGTACGTCACCGACATGCTCTCTCTATACTACAAGGACGACGAGGCCGTCAGAGAGGAGGCGCAAAAAGGTGCGCACTAGGGTTCATGAATATTCATGAACGTAGAAAGCAGCATTATGTTTGACTTTAGGCAACCAAGTTGGTAGGTCACTAACAAGCGAACATGTCCTGTTGAAGTGCTCTCTCTGTGGTCCAAAGACGACGAGGCCGACGAAGAGGGGCTTACTAGGTTTCAAGAATATTCAAGAGTAAACAAAGTAGCTGTGTCATTGACTCAATCCAGCTAAACTGAAAGTGAGATGTTGTTTACCACAGATACAGTTGTGGATCTGTGACTCGCACGACAACGGCTACAACTGGGAGGACAACATCGACCGCGGCGTGCCGCGCATGCTCACGTCGCTAGGAGACCTCTGCGAACTCGTCACCATCATCATCTTCACAGCCACGACTCAGGTGAGGGTCATTGACCTGTAGCACAATGACACAGTATTGCAGATCTCGGAAAAATAAACAATATTAATGTAGCCTCATTCTCAAGGCATGCGTGCTAGTTCTGTTCGAACCGGTTCATGAACCTCTGACAGAGTAGGTTGACAGCATGTGAGTGGGGGAAGATTGACAGGCAGAATAACAGGCGGTCAAAAGGTCAGACACAGGAAACGGGGTGAACGTGAATCAGAATCTGGCCACGACTCAGGTAAGGGACATAGTGGTCGACATGGGGGAATTCAGGAAGCCGAGGATTGCATACTTCCAGGAAGTCTGAAATCTCCGATTTCTTGTTTGCGATGTTACAATGATTGATAAATGTTTGGTTAATTTTTTCCCAGCGCGCCGCCTATGCCAACGGCCAGAGAGACATCTACGCCTTCATCCCGAAATTTAGAAAGCCGAGGATTCCATACTTCCCAGAAGTCTGAAATCTCTGATTTCTTGATTGATAAAGGTTTTGTTAATTTTCTCCAGCGTGCCGCCCACGCTAACGGCCAGAGAGACATCTACTCCTTCATCCCGAACGCGCCCTGGGCGCTGATGCAGCCCCCTCCCGCCATCAAGCGGGTCAGCTCGGACGATGACGTGGCCAAGGTCCTCCCCGCCAAGCCCGCGTCCCTGCGGCAGGCCGCCCTGGCAGACTTCATCTCAGCCTGCGGGGAAGGAGAGGTAGGACGTGGAGGGAAATTAATCTCCAAGCAGCATGTCATCAAAATGCACTGCGCCTGCGCGAAACCCGAATTGTATTGTGCATAACACTTCGACAGAACGTCTCTAACGTATATCGTCTGTAATTTTCAAATATTTGTGTCGGAAAAGATATCCTCTGCAACGGGCAAAATTCTGATGCAACGTTGATCAAACATCCAACGAAAACCGTGAAAAATAAAAAGGTTTCGCGCAGGCGCAGTACGTTCTGCCGACGTGCTATTTTTCCATGGCTAAAAGACAGTATCCAGTTGGTCAGGTAGTCCTCCAGTGGCTCATAGACACTGCTGGCCAATTGGATACTGTCTTTAGGCCACCGAAAGGTCTGCTTGGAGATTATGAGGGAACAACTTTTTCATTTTCTTATTCATTTATTGGCAAATGTTGTAGCCCATCGATGTTGTAACCAACGACGGTTGGTTATATTGGGTAGCACATTTATATATGACCAAAGACGCGTGGATATGCAGTGCTAATCACTGTTGTGTGATTCCTCTTCTTTCCGCTAGGTGACGCTTGGCAACTTCCCAGAACGTCGTCTGACCGAGGAGGAGGCACAAGAGGTCATCGCCGACCTTCAGCTCAACCTCCAACGGATCTCCGAGATCTCGCGAGAACGTAACCTCACGCTCCAACACCCGTACACCTACCTGCTTCCCGAGAAAATTCCCAACTCCATAACTCCGTGATAGGAAGAAAAGAAAGTGATATTACACTTTCTGAAACGACAGGAGCTATTTGCCTAATTTACATCAACCTTGTCTTGACTTAGTTTAACTTTTGTTTCCTATTGGACTATCAAGAATTTGTCTTCGCCTATTTGCATATCATCAATAGTTCGTGCTTCAAAACCTGCTATGTTGAATTTTTACCAGTGTCACTATGCACTGACGAAAGGTAGTGGATGCTACCTGAAACGTCTGACCGTTTCCAAAATCATATCCAGTTGCTTGAGTAACTGTTGATTGATTGCTGTTGCCGTAGTGGAACCACAAATAATTTGCTTGCATTGATATAAAAAAGAGTCTTTAAAACCGTTTTAAAATAGTTAAGATGCTTATTGACACATGTTACATGAAAATGCACTTATGAATAGGAAAGTATAAGCACGACAATGTACAGATATAATGCCAATGATATATCCATATGCAAGGTAACTAATACCTAATTCAGTGGTGCTTGTTGGAGTAAGAACTGGAAGTAGAAATAACTAGATACAATGTAATGACATACTAAAATGGCACTCCAAGCAGTTTAGATTTTTTTCTTTCTTTTAGATGTATAACATTGCCTACAAGAGACGAAAATATAATTTTCCGGCAGCAAGGCAATGTAATATATGTATATCATTTGAACTAAACATTCATAGTACTCAATGTGTAACATCTTCAATTTATGCCATACTTTGGAACCCTTGTAAACATGGGTTCTGGCAGTGCTTGCCAACGAGGCAGAATGTTGATGACATTTCTTTTATCTTAGGTCGGTTCTCGAATGTCGGTGGCGGGTAAAATGAAAAGATAATGATAAAACCATTACCAGTACCATCGTGAATTGTACGATATATGACTCTTTGAACATTGTTTCAACTCCACTTTCTGACGCGTCAAGCTGCGTCAGTTGAATCGTAATATAAATTCAATGCACAGCTTCCTGGTCTTGTTCTGTATTCTCAGGTAATACACTTCTTTGTACCTCTTTGATAGCCTGGGTGCCGTCCGCTGACCCCAAAAACAATGAAAACGCGAGTATTCGGAGCCTCGTTGCAAAACAGATGGCGCCCAGGCTACTCGTACCTCTATGACGTATAGAGCAGAAGCAATTTTAGCGTTGCTGCAGTTATCAGCTGACTCGCCTCAATGCCAGCGGCGCCTTGAACTTTCAATGCTTTATTGACAGAAAATAGTTCAACGCCACGTATGTGTAGACCGCGGTGGGTTCATGGTGGATGCGTGGTCTGTAAAAACACCGTACGTTTCTTCACGTAGGTGAACATTCTACTCTCCAAGCGCTTAAGCAGAGGTTTAGGCTTTGCTTTATTTTTGGCGTGTTTTTAGGCTTTCTTATCAGGCTTTCTTTTTTGTACTGGTATCTTTTTTTTGGCCAGCCCAAGGGGGTGGTAAATTGGATACTGTCTGGCAAATGGATACTGCTTGGCCAAGTTGATACTGTCTTTGCAGGCAGCAAAAGATCTGCGACAATTGAGCACAAAACGTTTTGTACTCAACTGTCAAAAGACAGCTGAATGCAAGTCTATCACACTAGCAGGTGTACAAATGTGACCTTTATGTGGATTTGATGAAAACTGAAAAACATGTAATATAAGGTGACTACTATTGCGAATTGTTTTGGAAATGTTTATGAATCGTGAGATTATATTGGATAATTCATAATTGCGCAAATAGCGTAAAAGTGGACCGGAATGATTTTTCATTGTCAAAAAAGGGGGCTTCGATTTCTTAGAAGTCGACGGAGCCATTTTAAGGGACATTGAGCAAATGTGTCATTGGCCCGCGGGCAAAAACGCACAGCTGCCGATGCAAACGCGTGAGGGGATTGACAACAAAATGGCGTCGGCTGCGAGTTTAAGTCAACTGACGCAAATCCGTGCAGAGCTGACCTGCAGCATTTGTCTGGAGCTGTTCAGGAGACCCAAGTTGTTGCCCTGTCAGCACACCTTCTGTGAACGGTGTCTACGGGGTCTTACAGCCGCTGTGACACGGCCAAGCCTGAGCTTCCACTGCCCATGCTGTCGTCTGCCTGTCAGGTTGCCCCCGCATGGAGTCGCAAGTCTGCCCGACAATCTTCTGGCTACAAACCTGTGTGGAAGACTTCAACGGCAGGATGATGAAGTTGAACCCCCAGCCTCCCTGGAATTCCGCGCAGGTCCATCCGCCGCTGTGGTCTCAGAACAGAAGGTGACGTTCGGTCTAGCAGGACGAGGCACGGGAGAGTTCGACATGCCGGTTGGAGTTGCCGTGTCAGGTGAAGGGGAGATCTTCGTGGCGGACATGGAGAACCAGAGAATCCAAGTCTTCACCCCGCAGGGAACATTTCTTCACCAGTTCTCACTAGTCGCGCGAGGCGATGAGAAGATGTACCCGCACGATGTGGCTATGGACGGGGAGGGGAACCTGTGGGTGGTGGGGCATGTGGGGAGTATAGACTCTACTGACCTCGCCGTGCAGGACGACAGACAAGGTCGGGTGCAGTGGAAGATTGCCTTACACTCGAAGTCTCGCTGGGAAAGAGGAGTCGCTGTGGACACCAGGAAGAACCACATCCTTGTTACACAAACCGCGGCTGCAGGATGCAACACACTGGAGTCTTGTGGTGAAGTGCAGGTGTACGGTCCACAGGGCACGCGCCTGGGAACGGTGGGCGCAGGCGGCGCGTGGTGGAATTTCCTGCAACGACAGCCGCGGATGAAACGCCCACAGTTCGTCACAATAAACATGGATGGGAACGTTCTTGTATCAGACACGGGCAATCACTGTGTGTATGTGTACAGCGAGGACGGACGGTTTCTATTCCAGTTTGGGGGTGAGGGAAGCGGTGAAGGTCAGCTGAAGAGGCCCAGTGGCATCTGTACAGACGGCGCAGGCAACGTCATCGTGGCAGACAGCGGGAACGGTCGCGTGGAACTCTTTGACAAGACAGGCGGATTCCTCAAGCACATCACCACGGGCATGGAGCGACCACTGGCTGTTCCCATGGTGACGCATGGGGGGGGACATGGGCAGCTGGTAGTGACTGATGTTGGGGAAGAGACTGTCTCCATATTCTACAACTACTGAACAAAAGCGACGTTACAATTCAAAGTTACATGATTTATATAAATCACCTAGCAATTGTACGATTTATGCGGTATCAGAATTTCTTTGTGGAGTTACATTATGAAATTACATTATCTATTCTATAATGAACAATGTATAACCATGGTTTTAAGGTTTCATGCTTAAGATTGTAGTTGGGTTTGAATTAAATCAAAGAACAGGAGATGATGAATTTGTTGTTTGTTTGTTTGTTTGTTTTTTCGGAAGCTAGTCTGGCTTTACTGATCTGGGGGCCGTCATGTGAATTACTGGTATTGTAGATCCCTTTTTTGTTCGTTTTGTTGCTTTAGATTTATTCCAGGTGAAAAAGCACAAGCTCGGATTCGAACCCGGGTCAAAAAGCGTAGCTCTAAAACCCTAACCTACACCCTAAACCTCTACACCACGAAATATCACGGTGTGGATGGACCGTGCTGATACACTTAAAGTTAGCCGTTCTGCGATATGGCATCGACCGTTTCAAAAGGCGACGACCGTTTACGAGACGGAAATTAGCCACGGGGCAGGGACAGGGCGTGTCAGGTGCTCCCCCTTGCGAGAATGGTGTGTTCTACCAGGAGGACAACAAGCTTGCCAACTTTTTGGAGGACGTTAGTTGTGAAAGACATTGGAGAAACTGAAAGATTTTAGCATTATAAAGTAATGCTTTTTGAAACACAGTAAGAGTAAAATATGTACACATTGTAACAGCTATCTAGAAGTAACGCATCTGTGGTATACATTTGTTGTTTATCAGTGAACAGTTTATTAAGGCACAACCACCAAAAAATTAAGTATGTCTTCGCTTTACCCGAAGAAATGTTAGGTGTAATTTGTGTTCGTTGTAAACTTTGTTAGTTCAACAAGCGTTGCATACAAGAAAATGTAGATAGATACATGCATATCTAATGACAGAGAACAATTTCCTTCCTATGGCTTTCCGTGATGTCACCTTACAGTATACCCTGTATCCAGACTATCATTATGACATTATCAATATGACTTACAAATTATGCACGAAGAATGTATAACTAAGGCTCCTACAATCTTCAACATTTTGGGTGGTAAACAGAAGTAGCTTGTAGCAGTTTTCTATATATAGGTAAAACAAGATGTGGGTATATATTGAACGATTGTTCGTCGTGGAACTGACACGTGATGACTACTAGTATTGTCACAAAGGTATCATAATTTCGCCAGTTCATTAGAAGAAATTTATCAATTCTCTTACTAGTGAAGTAATGAGATAGTTATTTTACTAGTAAGAGAAGAATGTAACATTTACTTCTAGTAAAAAATGAGTTAGCATTCCTCTATCTCATTTTTTACTAGTAGTATAGACCATAAATAGCATAACCATGAAATGAAGAATTATGACAACTTTTCTAACTATCACGTTTTCTGACCTGAATATATTTTCAGAACTAATTAAATGTGACAAATAATCAAGTCTGGTGAATCAACTGGCCAATGAACATGTTGTAGATGCCTTCTCCGAGGAAGAGTTGTCGTGGAACTGACACGTCATCACGAGTCATCAACGGCCGAGGGTGCACTGTGGGACGACAGGTGGACATGCGCATTAGAAGACTAGATACATGAATGGCAGTGAAAAAGTAGCAACCCCGGCTCTTCAAGAATGTCAGAGTTGCCGGTCGCGACTAGGTAGTGCCCTTGTGAGCAGTGAACCCAGCTATTTAAGAGTGTTGAGCTTTAAGGACAAGATAAAGAAGTTGTAGATTTTAAGCTAATGATAGGGGTCAACTTGATTCCATCCAATCTTTGGGAAAATACACACACACACACACACCCCTACAATGTGTTTTACGGCAGAAATATCACTTTTGATACCATTTCAATATATACTCAATCATTTTGCCTTACTCTTAGTTATAGAGAAGCGTTAACATTTATCTTCAAAGAAATGATACAGATTTGTGTTGACGAGTCAGACAAGTTACCGTGCGCACTGATCCGTGTAGCGGTTCGACCACTTGTAGACTGTCGCTATTGTTGTGACCCAATTTTTAAGCCTTGAATAACCGTGTCTGTGCGTTTGTGTGCGTATGTATGTATGTATGTATGTATGTGTGCGTGTGTGTGTGTTTGTATGTATGTATGTATGTATGTATGTATGTATGTGTGTGTGTGTGTGTGTGTATGTGTGTGTGTGTGTGTGTGTGTGTGTCGGTGTTTGTGTGTGTGTGTGTACCCGTGTATGATAAAGTAACGCTCGAAAAATAGTGTGCAGAAAAACGAATTTCGCCAATATCGTAACAACTTACCGTGGACGCACGCATCTTCCTAGGCAACCATGGATACGATGGCTATGATGGTCAGGGCAAGCACAACACTGGCTGGTCCGATCCTGGAATAGGTTATTCAAAAATCAACTTACCAACCAACCAATCAATCAATCAATTGGGTCGTACTTTGGAGACAAACAGTATTACGTGTACATGTATGACCGTACGTCAAGATATCTATAGAGATTCAATGGTTTAAAATTATGACAATGTCGAAAAAAAACACGTTATGTTTACTTTTGTCTGTACTTCTAGGCAACTATGATAACAATTAAATGAGTGTAACTGACATTGTTTTTCGGTTGAATACCATATGGTTTCTTGGGGAAACGCCTAACAATGATTACACGTAAGAACAATAGCCGCCCATATGTGCTTAATGGACGGTTGGAATTTTTTGCTGATATGAGCTATTATTGACAAGCTTTCTAACTAAAGCACGCCAGTCAAAAACGTCGTGTGCCTTCTGGAAGTCAAAGTGCCCGCGGTTTCGAACGTTCAGAAAAGGCTTACTTTAAGATTTTCCGCAGATTCGTCGACAAAAGATGCCGTACTTGTCTGAACAACTTGTCTAACACCGTGTCAAAAACAAAGTAAGAAGCTTGACCAAACCATGCCGTGCGCTCACTATGGGTTGTAACATTAAACTATACTACGCAGAGCAATAGTAATCTAGTTTATGACATAAATAGAGAGAAAATTCTAGAATTTTAACCCAAACACTTACATGTTTCCCAACATGGGGTCCCAGACGCAGTGAACTGCGTCACACACTTTTTCCCGCCAGTCTTTCAGAATACTGGGCTTGGCTCTGTCACGAGTGCTCCAGTCCTCCACTTTGTGCCACTGAGGTTGCTTCCCCATGTCTGAACAAGCGTGTTTTTTTTTGCAAGTTTCGCAAGATCAGGGTTAGGTCTGAACACGGGAACAAAATGGCGCATCTGCAGCTGAAGACGGCTGCTGATAACAGCTTGCTTTGTGATTTGCAAGTCACGTGACTCTAATTGCTGCTGCAGAACCTGACAAACCACTTCATCCAGTTTCTTTAAGGAGGTCATTCGATTCCTTCTTGGTTCCTTATTGCGTCTTATTTGACTTTTAAAGAATGCCACCTTTTAAAATCAAGAATTACAATATTCAAGCAAGGAGGCCCTCTCTCTGATAACCTCCTTGGTTTAAGGCATTTTACAAAGAAAAAGATGGGATGGATATCAGATCATCTAATGACACGTTTCCTTTGCATTTTACAAATAGATCTTGTCGAGTGTACATTCCCTGTGCATTCTCACGCTCTGAAGGACTACCACATCCAAATTTCCATCCAATTTTGTGAAACAAGAAGATGTCGAACAGTGATAATCATGACTTTCATAAAATGAGGTCAGTGATGTGGCCTAAGTTGACATTTAATATAAGAAAATAATTTACATGCAGTTCTCAATTCAACCACTTGGAGGCGCTGCATAGCCAATGTTACCCGATTCTGCCGCCATGTTTGTTCCAACACTACAAGTCGAACAACCGGTTTGATGGTGAAGTGACCCGTAAACAGAAGACTAACTGACTAACACGTAAACAATCTCCTAAACACATCTATTTAGACATGCTGCCGTCCTTTGGGACTACAAATTCTTTAAAGCAAATGTGATCGTTTTTAGAGATCTTTAGCGAAATTTTCTGACAGGTAATTAGTCTAGTTTTGTGTCTTGGTTTTCTATAGCCACATTGTAAGTTAAAGGATATGATACATAACGTTGGTAGCATGAAACGACAGTACAATTATAACTCTAGCTAGGCCATGTCTTTCCTGACAAATAACAAACCTTTACGCATTACGTACGTATACATACTGCAACATATATTAAATTCAGGACTTGCATCGTAAAATTTCCATAGGAACATCATAGTAAAGTTCTCTTGTTAAAAGCGTGCTTTGTACAGCATGCATAGACTGGGATGTCATAAGTTCTGCCGTGTACGTTTGACTCAGTTTGCATGGATATGACTCCTGCATTTTTGCGTTTTCTTGAGGGCGTCGTTCTTGAAGTCGCCTATGTGCTCATGACACCCAGCCAGGTACTGCATGACTCTGTTCTATCTGTAATTAGAGACACAGGACATGGTTAGTAAAAGGGGTGCTTCCATAATACAGTCAAACCTGTAATCTCCATGCAGATTTCTTCGGGGGGCAAGACAATATACTAGTAGTTGGCCAGCCCGTGTCTCCAATTGGCCCATTGGATACGGGCTGACCAACTATAGTGTCTTGCCTCCCGAAGTACATTTTAATGATCCCTCAGATAATTTTCCTATTGAAAAGGCATTAAAACCCTGTCTATATATATTGGCCACTTGTCTATTGTGACCAAGCCACTTGTGCTACATTGGCAGGATTGACTGTACATCCATGTAAACAGAAGTAGCCTTTCATCAAATCGTAGAATTTCATATATTGCGATGGAGGATTCGCTTAATCTATCCCACTTCTCTAACTTTTATTTCAACAGTTTCTTGCAGTTCTCATAGTTTACTATAACACCGTAATTATGGAATAAAAAAAGCGACACTGGTGTACCTTGCTTATCTCTGTGCTATCTTCTAAAACACAAACATGTAGAGGACCACGATGACGATGATGATGGTTGCCACGCTGGTTGGTCGAATTCTGTGTCAAAACAATAAGACAGTATGACAAAATAAGACAGTGTATATGACGTCCCATTCAGGTCAGGGCCAGGCAAAGGTTTTTATGCCGTAGGGACAGTGGGTTGTTTATCAACTGTGTCTGTGGCATCAAGCACGGTATTGGAAGGTGGTCAGCCCATCTCTCTCCTTCCACCGCCTTTTAACTTTCCAAAAGAAGGACAGGAACCCATTTTACCACTGGATGGAGTGAGGGAAGTGGTACAAGTGTATATGTCTTTCCCAAGGACACAACGTCTTGCCAGGAATGTCAGGAGTCGAACTCATGACCTCTCAATCTCGTGCCCGCTAGCCTCGACGCCGAGGGGGCTTTATCCTACCAAGGTCAGAACATCACACAGACACTGTTAGAAACCAGAGTTCGAATACTGCATCCGACAGTAACCCTCCTTTTATTTGGTGACATACTGAAGTATATTACAGGCCGATCATGTATTTCATAGGGTATTGAATTGTGATATCGGACTACATTAAACCAAGGTGGCTCATTCTATCAACTATGAAATGAACAGAGCCTCCTTAGTTGAACAGTCAGTTTCCGTTTTTAAAGTTTCTTATACTTTTCCTTGGAAATATAACCGTTGAATCCGTGCACCCTTCGGTGAGAAGACTCGGTTAAGGCGTGAATTTGTACATACTAATGTGACAGTAAATGTATATATTCGTTTGTAAAATTGGACCCATCCGACTGCTAAAGGGGCCTCTTGTGTCGGTATGTCACTGACTAGTACTCATGACGTAGTGGTTACTCAATCAAAGCTTTGTAAACATGATGTAAAACAAAATCATACATGTTGTAACACTTAGTTCTAATTAGCTTCCTGGTGAAACATACACACAACCGCACCACGCACACACATCTAATAGAATAGCTGTAAAAGTTCAGGCGTGTACGTACATGTACATGTTGTCCCAAATCGGTCTCGTCGCTTGCTTGATCATCCTGAAAAACATCTTCACTGGATGAAACGGTCGCTTTTGCTGTTTGTCGTTCTTGCCCATCGTGTCTGCTTCAGTTGTTGTTGGCTTCCCCCTCTCCTAAACTTCCTGTAGAGATTTCTCAGAACGGCGGCTTGCACTAAGTGACAGACAAAGCTTATAAATGGTAGCTGTGTGCAGCCTGGATATGTTCTACTAGGAAACGCCTATTCTTCTAAGGTCATGACGAAATGAAGAACCTTGGGGGCAAATGAAAGAGGCCACACCATTGGTTAATAGCCGTCTGGCATGTCATTGCGGACGTGACTGACTTTTAATTGCAGCCCCCTGGATACATCCGGGGTACTGGGTCCGGCTCATCTCTAACATTGAACGATAGCCTCTACCAGGCTTCAGGAAGCGGCTGGAAAGAGTAGAAATTGGCCAAACAGACAGATAGCACGTCAGGGGAGCTGGTCCGCTGAAGAGTACGGTTTGCCGCTCCCGAACTGTACTCTTCAGCGGACCAACTCCCTTGACGTGCTATCTGTCTATTTTGCCAAGTTCTACTCTTTCCAGCCGCTTCCCGAAGCCTGGTAGAGGCTAATTGATAGACTACGTTCGTTACTAATGACAACTCCAATGCTATAAATTGATCGCTGAACAACTGCATAGGAAACAGCGTATAGCTAGCGACTTCTATTACAGAACAACAATTCAAACTACTCCATAACTGTGTAGTGTGCATGTGGAACTACTCATTATACGTGGGCAGTGTTTGGTGGAACACTTAGGTAGTTTATTATGTACTGGTGTCCTATATTTACAAATTGCAATGCAGAGATTGTCACATGTAGATACGTTTTATATATATATAAAGAGGGAGAGAAAGAGAGGGTGAGAGAGAGAGTAGGCATTTCGTTCATTCGGCTATAAGGTTTAATTACATTACTAATACCACTAGTACAATAATTCAACAAATTTCGATTGCATTTCACAAGTAAAGCCTTCTCATAACGGTCATCTTGGAAAACTAACTAATTTCACAATACACACCTGTCCTGTAAGTATAAGCCAAGGGGTTCTTATTTATTGGCACATAGTGTAAATGAATAATGTGAAAAGAACATAAATATGAAATGTGCGGGAGGAAGACAGCGACCAACATAGTCTGTCTTCTCCCATTGACTTAATAACAACTAAATGATGACTAACAGATGATTAAAACTACATAATATTTAACAATAATCTACCAAAAATTCATAACTTGAAAGACAAAAACAATGAGAAACTTAACAATACATATTACTGTTCAGAAGCGATGATGACACTATTAGTAGTAACACTCCTAGTGATTTTTGTCACACTCTCCTATGTGGAGTTTTATAACACCCTTTCTGTGAAGGTTCTGTAAGATGTTGAACTCAGACGGCAGTTTGTGGAAGGTGTTGTTCTGGGTGTGTTTGGCGTCGTACTGGTAGTAGTGGTAGGAGACTTCTCGTCCCTCATAGTCCACAGGGAAGGGCCAGTACCCGTACAGGTGCGTCTCCTTACACAGGGCCAAGGAAAGCGCCGTCAGCACAAGACCTGCGGAGAGAACATAGCAATGAGACTAGAAAGGTAACATTTGCCAAACAAACGCATAATGTTTACCCTCACATGGTCTAGCTCAACACAAACTACTGCTCTGTTTATCCATGTATGGTGACCAGCCCCTCCAACATTTGCTACATAATGTAATCCAATACCATGGTGACAGTCGTCTGGTCCATGTCATTGACCTTATTTGTTTGGAGAAGAAGAAGAAACATAGCAAAACAATATGTTTTCCTTCTGCGAAGGTAAACATAAAAACTGAAAATATTATTGATATTCTAAACTCATCACCAAGTTGGAGCGCCCCACACTAGGAGACACAGAAAAAGTATAGAAGGAGGAGTGGCCCGATCTCTGTCATTCTTGAGAAAGACAAATAAAGTCGACGTCGAAAACCGTGATAGCTATAGTAACAAATGCATCACATTATTTCACCAGTTTATTAAAAAAGACAACTTTCCAACTATCACGTTTTCTGACCTGAAATTATTTTCAGAACTAAATAAACGTGATAAATAACCAAGTCTAACATCTTACCGCTGGTCGCCCTCTCTCCAGTCAGCCCCCGTCTCTTCCAGAACTCGTTGACCCCCTGTAAGAACTTGGCATGAGAAGACACGATGGTGGTCTTAAACCCCATGGCCTGGCTGATTCTGATGATCTGGGAAGCTGGTTTGGCCTGTATTCATGGAGCAAACAGAGACCGTGTGTAAAAGGTGTTATACTAAAAGTGCAGTATTCTTTCTTTTTTTTTTGGCATCGCAAAAGCGCAACTAGATACACCTATAGTGACGTCGTATGACGGTCTGTACAAGAACAATTTGCGAATGATATCACACGCTTTGCATTAATCAATCAATTATTTGATTAATCCATCCATCCATCCATCAAGACCTTCATTCATACATCCATTCCTATACCATGGGTGGTGGTAGGTAGCGTCAGATGGCCGAATGGTAAGGCTAGCGATGCCAGGATTCCTGAAATTCCTGGCAAGGACGTTGCTTGTGTCCTTGTGAAAGAAACTTTCTTCCCTCCACCCAGGTGTAACATGGGTACCTGACTTCGGTATGGGAGGTGGAGGAGAGGGATGGGCTCCACTTTCCAATACCGTGCCCTAGGCACCGTGGATTAACAAGTTCAACCCACTGCCTCTACTGCCTGAAAAAGGCTATGAGACTACCTTTCTATATATGAGACTACCTTTTACCATGTACGCTGAGAAAGTTAGTTGTTGAAGGTTCCAGTTTTCTAAAAGAGAGGAACTTTTTAAAGTAGGATATGTTACCTTTGACTGGTAATGAAACATATGTGTCCAGGCTATGGCGTTCCCGAACTGGTCCATGTATGTCTTGAAGTATTGAAGAATCCTTTCATCTTGCAACTGGCCCATACTGGGAAAATAACAAACAAAATTGTTGAGGAAGACTACGGAAAATGGCGAATGTTTTACAAATCTTATAAAAACGTCACTTCTGTCAGGAAAGTCTAGGTACAATATCGTGAGTTATAAATAGAGTTGGCACCAAATCAGAGTTTTGAAAAATGACTTCTCACATTAGGGCTTCGTTCGTATTTATGGTATAGCATGGCTGACGCGGTAAATACTCACTATTCGAAGTAACCGGAAGGGTTAAAGGTCACAAAGCTGGTCTTTTTCCCGACATCCTTGTAGTAGTCCACGGGTATGAGATCAGGTTTAGCGTTATCCGCGCCGCCTACTACAGACTCCAGCGTTAGGGGAGGCAGATTGCTCCTGCAACGGCACAAATACAGTAAGAAATCAGGGCTCAAAGTACCACCTGCATATGCAGGTTAGTGCAGGTAAAATTAGAGCTGTGCAGGTATTTAAATTTCTAATGTTAACCTGCACCAAACCTGCACTGGTGCATGTACTGGGTTTATAATTTATACCTGGTTTATGTGGATTTTTATTTATAGTATATTGACTGGTACCACGTACACTTTCAATGACCTATAAAAGAAATAATGGCAGTCGTTCCAGACAGTTTTTAGTATGATGCGTACTTCCTAAATTCTCAGTGGTGCAGGTAAAATCTGTCTGGTGTTCCTAAGTCCTAGTATTGCCGGGAACTCACCTCAAGACGATGGAATGCGAGTCTATACTGGGACCACAGCCGCTATCCAGCAGGATCCCTCCGTTACCAACTACACTGCAGCTGCGAAGGGCGTTCTTAGGCCACTTCAGCTTCTTGTCCTGTACAAGGCAAAGAAGAATTTACAAAAATAAAAACTAGAAAGGTAACATTTGCAAAGCAAGTAATGTTTACTTTCACGTGGTCTAGCCTAACAAACTACTGCTCTGTTTATTCTTACTCAAGACACATTCATATATATGGTGACCGGCCTCTCCAACTCTGTCTGGCCACTTGCAATATAATGTAATCCAACACCACAGGGTGTCTGCTACAGCACGTTACCATGGTGACAGTCGTCTGGTCCAGGTCAATTCAAGGTCCACTCATTTGCGTAGTCCTTCTTAAGCTTATTTTTCAAGACTTGTTAAACGTAAAGACGTTCACTTACATGTGGGGACGGCAGTATCTTAAACAGCTCTGGAACGGCGTAGAACTTGCTTGTGTTTCTATTCTCGAAAAATTGCAGTGGAGACCCCAGCGGTGTGTTCTCCTGACTCGCAAACAGGAACCGTTTGATGTACGTTTCTTTAAATATGTCGTTCCTGGTAAAGAGAAATCGTTGAGTAGTTCTTACCTCCGTACATTGTCTTTGGTAGTGTGTGTGTGTGTGTGTGTGTGTGTGTGTGTGACTTTGAGTCTTTTTGTGTGTAGATTATGTAATGAATAGTAAGCTGAGAAGGGTTTTGTTAGCTGTCATATCAAGGATGATTTAATGTTCTCAAATTTATAGATTGAGTTGAAATGAGACAAGGGAAACCCGTAAGTCGCCGCAGTTCCATTCAAGATTAGTCTAAAATTCTGTAACCGTCATTTTCACTTTTTGATAGAAGTCTCCCTTTGAAACAGAACAGAAAATTATCTACTTACCTTAATTTCTTTATCCTTCCAGAGTTGTACGGCACATCCGGGAGTTTTGACAGTGCAGAAGAGTCGTTGAGCTGTCCGAGGAGGTTTAGGTAGGCGTGTCTGTTCGGCCGAACGTTCCTTCTCCTATGCGTTCTTACTTTAACTCGAGGCGCAGGCGCAACCCGGGGAGGTGTCTGAAGTTCTACTTTGCTGTGTGGAAAATAGTAATCGTCTTTAACTTAAGATATAATTGAAACTTTACTTTCTTTGACAATGGTAAAAATGCTAATCTCCAAGCAGACCTTTCGGTGGCTTTAAAGACAGTATCAAATTGGCCAGGCTGTATCCATTTGCCACCGAAAGTAAATGGATACAGCCTGGCCAATTTGATACTGTCTTTGCAGCCACCGAAAGATCTGCAGCAGCTTGGAGATTAGCATTTTTACCTTTGTCAAAGAAAGTTAAATCTGGCAAATGGATACAGCCTGGCCAATTTGATACTGTCTTTAAAGCCACCGAAAGATCTGCTTGGAGATTAAACAATGCTACGATCATATCCCTCTTACGTATACATTGACGATACTGTTAGGAATGACGCACTGTTGCATACATGATGATTGGGGGGTATGACGGGGTATGACATCAAACACACTAATGACCGGTGTATCTGGGTCATCCGGGCAGTTTGAAGTATCAGTTATCGTACAAGGCAAAATTGTAGAAACTCGATCTTTTTGGCACAAGAATGTTGATAATCAATCAAATGATCAAGTTCTGTCGCCACTTTTTGTAGTACTTCACATGAAAACCTAAGCATTGTGTGATTTTGTCAAAGAGAATGGTGTTACAGAATACATGATTAACTCTAAGTCTAGATA
Source organism: Branchiostoma floridae x Branchiostoma japonicum (assembly GCA_013266295.2). Classification (NCBI taxonomy): domain Eukaryota; kingdom Metazoa; phylum Chordata; class Leptocardii; order Amphioxiformes; family Branchiostomatidae; genus Branchiostoma; species Branchiostoma floridae x Branchiostoma japonicum. Next base: position 3,797,154 of record CM023826.1, on the reverse strand, counting down.
CTTGTCTAAGTCGAAGACCTAAGCATTTTATATACACATTTATCTACTGACATTTTTACCATACGATTACAAGTGTAAAAGACGACACAAGCATCTACACTTCAGTAACAGTTCAGGCACATTTCAGCTCCTTAGACAATATCTATAGCGACACGGGTATCATGTTTCTATGTTTCTGGTTTATTTAATACGTACCTCGGCAACGACTTCACGCTACGTCTCAAATCAGTCGGCTCGTCGGAGTCCAGTTGTGCTGGAACAGGGTTCCAGGTTCCACACCCGTCCTCCGAGGCATTTCTGGACGTTAAGGCGACCAGGTACAGGTCCTGGACCAGGATGAACAGCCCCACCGTCACCAGGATGTTACGAGAAGCCGTCTGGAGCGCGCACCACGCCGCGCCTCTCTTCACCGTCGGCCCCGCCGCTGCAACCGGCTGGTCGATCCGGGGTCGGTGTTTCATTTCGTGAAGAGATAAACGTTACTTCTGTCCAGTATCATACACCCTTGTAGTTGTTAGAAATCCTCCTGGTTTCCGTGCTTACACATCCAACTCCAAAGCTGTCGGCGTCTGTTGTATCTCAGTTGCTAGAGTCACAGTTAGACTACAATAGAACGGCGCAGGCCCGCCTACATGTAATTGTGCTGCCTCGCTACTGACGCGACTGACCCAGTGAACGAACTGGTCGGACCGCTACGCTTGGGTGGCGCTACGAAAGTAATTACCAGTGTCTTACGCAAAAAATCTATTTTCAGGAACCTCATTGTTGCTTGTAGCAAGGACATTATAATGTCCTTGCTTGTAGCAATAGTTTATCTCCATGCAGATCTTTCGGTAGTCAAGACAGTATCCATTAGGCAAGACAGTACTTACTGATTCTTTGAGAAGTAATGCTGAGTACTAGGCAATAATTTCAAGAATGCATTTTCTCCCGCAAAGCTACAAGCCCGAAGGGAATTGTTTCAGAATTGTTCATTAATGCCTAGTCTGATTAAATCGCTTTTACGGTTGGCCGGCCGCCCAACATCCAGCCGGCCCCCAGGAGGGGCCACTAAAGCCCCGGACGGCAGAGTTTGCGTTACTAGTCGGTGCAATATCACCTCTCTCGATATGAGTCAAAGAGTATGTAGTTGACAAAACTACAGAAAAGTGGTTGTGTTTCTCATTGTTGGATTTTCCCTCAATGTGTATCAAAACAGCAGCATCTTGGTTCTAAATTGTTGACCTAATGACAAAAAGGCTATACATACATTTGTGTATATAGGCAATCAGAGATCTTTAAATTGTGATATCTATATACATGTACCAATTTCATTTATTCAACAATCTAACTAAGCATACAGGAAATTGGCATACAAGAAGGAATAACACCCATCTCCGACACACTTTTATTTCTAACGTTTAACCCATGAATTCAAGTATAGAAACATAAGAAAATGAATTTGTCTCCTATGGCATAATTCAAATTTCTCACTTTATCTGTAAGATATTAAGGACGTTTTTTTTAACATGAAAACTTATCTATTTATTTCGAAAATTGCGACATTACAATACAGTGGCCACCCTGGCAGCGAAGCTGATGGCGGGGGCCACAGACAGACATGACTACATGAAAGGGCTATATACATACATTGTAGATTAACATATAAGTTACAATATTTACAATACTAGTTAAAATGAGGCAGACTTAGTTGAAGGTCAGAGGTCGAAAATGCGTACAGTGGAATTTAATAGACAAGCGCACTAGTCCAGATGAACAGGTGGAAGGACATGACACTTTAGAAGCGTGAAAACTAAAGGTTTTTATATGCAAAATGAAACTTTGCATTTCACTGCTTGCATCTCCCGATGTGCATTTTGATGACGCCCTTTTTGTGCAGTTTCTGCAGCAGCTTGAACTCCTCCGGTAGTTTGTGGAAGGTGTTGTTCTGGGTGTGTTGGTAGTCGTACAGGTAGTAGTGGTACGGAACCTCCTGGCCTTCATAGTCCACAGGGAACGGCCAGTACCCGTACAGGTGCGTCTCTTTACACAGGGCCAGGGCGATGGTGGTGAAGACCAGACCTGGGAGGGGAGCGGGAGGGAGGGATGAACGGATGAATGAATGAATGAATGAGTGAGTGAGTGAGTGAATGAATGAATGAATGAAAAGAATGTAAGGTGAATAAAAAACAACTAGAAAGGTAACATTTGCAAAGCAAATGCATAATGTTTACCTCCACATGGTCTAGCGTAGCGAACTTCTGTTTATTCTTACTAAAACGCATTGAATTTCATATACATGTATCAGTGTATGGTGACCAGCCCCTCCGGCTCTGTCCTGCTACATAATGTACTAGTAACCCAACACCACAGGGTGTCTGCTACAGCGCTAGTTACCATGGTGACAGTTGTCTCTGGTCCAGGTCATTGGCCTTATTTGTTTGGAATGGAAGAAGAAGAAGAAAGAGAGCAAAAACAATATGTTTTCCTCCTGCGAATCAAATGAGGTGAATTTAAAAGTGAGCAGAAGAGGTCAGAGGTCAACATGAAATAATTGAAGCATAATCTAGGTATTGTATGCAAGGAAATCCTTAAGTAATAATTAATAATAACTTAAATGAACTAAGGAGAACTGTATATACAGGTGAAATGCAATCAAAAGTAATCATAACAGCCAAACATAAATAATGATAACTTAAACCTTACCGCTGCTCGCACGCGTTCCCGTCAGTCCGTTGTTCTGCCAGAAGTCGTTGACTGCCCGCAGGAAGAACGGATGTGACGACACGATCTCGGTTTTCGCCCCCATGGCTCGGACGATCATGATGGTCCTTAGGACCAGTTTGGCCTTCAACAGCACAACGTGCATTATAGTTAGATGTGTAGAGGTTAGGTGTAACATACTAGTAGCCAGTTCCAGTTGCCGCCGCGTCGCATGCCTGCGAGGCAGGTGTGTTACGCCGAAGGGCGGTTATACTTAGCTCCCGAGACTTTTGGAGAGGACAAAAGACTCGGGAACTAAATTAGGTTTGGTAATCAGGCTAGTTTATACCGGCTATATAGATACAGATACCTTACAGATAGTTAGTTACAAATATGGTAACTGCACTACAAGTTCACAAGAGTCAGCTTTGTATCACAGACCTTACACTACCAGCTGTACAAATGTGACTTTTATGTGCATTTCATGGAAAAACGGAAAAATATGTAATACAATGTGACTACAGTGGAAAATATTGTCACTTGTTTTGGAATTGTGTACCATGAACTCATGGCTGAAAAGTGGAGCGGAATGATTTTTGATTTTCAAAAAAGGGGGCTTCGATTTCTCAAAAGTCGACGGAGCCTCTTTTGATGAAGGGACAGTGAGCAAATTGGCCCGCGGGCAATGACACATAACAAGATACAAAAGTGTGGCTGTTTAGTATCCCCATGTCACGATTCACATTTATCAAATCCCCCTTTCACATATCTTTATCTGTCAGTCACATCATTTCACATTTCTTGAAGTTTATCTGCCAAATTCACATAAAGATCACATTTATACCCCCGGTAGTGAATTAACCAGGCCTTTTTAGCAACGCCAATGGAACGGAGTCATTTTCTACCATACATGTGGCATTAGTTTCACGGTTATTTCTAGACTTGTAGGAAGAATGAAAAACAAAAATGTGGTGTACCTTAGAGTCATAGTGGAACATATGCGTCCATAGTTTGGTCCCTTCAATACCATACTGGGTCAAGTAGTCAATAAAGTCAGTGATGATCTTTTCTTTCTTAAAGTCAAACAAACTGAGTGGAGAGAAACAAAGATGTCAATGCTAGTGTCAAGAACAAGTTTCTGTTGAAATAGTTCCCTCTCCACGCAGTATATTATCATACACAAAGGTACAGTGATTTTAGCTTAGTAGTAACAAGGCATGTCAATATGACCTTAATTATCGGTATACCATTTACACCATATTTTCTAATACCTAAACATTCGCTCGTGTATGAAATGTTCCTATTTGCACGTAGAAGTTCTCTCAGCTTGCGTTGGGTGCCTCTACTCTCCAAGCAGAGGTTTGGGCTTCGGCTTATTTTTGGCGTGTTTTCTAATAGGCTTTTTTATCGGTCTTTCTTTTTTTGCACTGGGATATTTTTTTACGTTTTTGCGTATTGGATACCGTCTCGCGTACTGGATACTGCCTGGCCAATTTGATACTGTCTTAGCAGCGACCGAAAGATAAACTAAAATCTTTACTCACATTTCCTTAATTCCGGAGGGGTTCATGGAGATGAAGTTTGCCTTGGTTCCAACGTCCTTATAATAGTCGACGCTTGCCTTGATGCCATTTCCGTCCTTCTTTGAGAAATACTCGATAGTCAGAGGTGGGACATTGTTCCTGTGAAGACAACAGTCTAAACTTACTTACAACCACTCAAGTCTATGCCTCTTTATATATCCCAACACCTATAGTGTTATAGCCTGGGTGCCAGACTGTTTCCAGGGCCTACAAAGAATAGTTCCTCGGCTCCAGGGCCAACATACCCCCAGGGAAATAACACCACAGCCCCCTTCAGTTAGGCCCTGACCCTTGTACACTGGCTAACTCTAGCGTGTTATGGGTCTGGCTAATAGTATCAACTCAATAGTATTGTGTAACCGAAGAGCGCCACGTGCAGTGAAAGAACATTTTGAAATGTCTAACACTCAAGAAAAAGACTCTGAGAGTTGGCGGTTAACTAGGTTTTTCAAGCCTTGTTAAACAGATAAACTTTATTGCACAAGAAGTGTACAAAGTATGGCATCTATTGCTATATAACAAACATATTATGAAACTTTATACCTTACAAAGTCTATTAAGTAACGTTTTACCTACCTGAGGACATATTCGGTGGAGTCAATCTCAGGACCACAACTGCTGTTCAGCAGTATACCCCCGTTTCCTACCACACTGCAGTTCTCGTACAACCTTTCGGGCCAAAGGACCTCCTGTATGTAGAGACAAGTATGCAATATGACTCATTCGTTTTGCTACTTACTTGGACAAGCATGGGAGCATGCCGCCTTTGAATTCATGTCTGAATTTTTCTATTTCTAAGTGATGCTTTCAACAAGAGGCAGCGACCACTGAGCGATCGCTGCGACCAAATGTTTGACAGATCGCTTAACGAATTTCCTCGGCAAAGACCGGATTCTTGTTTTTACGTTTTGTGTGTTTTGCTGTCCTTGAATCAAACTTCTGCATCTTGTATCTAGTTCTTTATTCCAGCAATAAAATCAAGCGTAACACGTACAGATCCGATTTTGGTCGCTCTACGGTCGCTCAGCTATCGCCGTCTGTGGAAAGGAAACCTAAACAAGATGGACTATTCCTACCTCTGGCAGAAAGTTGTACACGTCTGGTATCATGTAGTACGTGGACTTGTTTCTGCCCTCGAAGAACGGAATGACGGAGCCAAGCGGCATTGACTTCTTGGTCGCGTAGAGGTAGTTTTGTATCTGCGTTTTCTGTCGTATTTGCTTTCTAAAGAGATCAGGAAATACAAAAATAGGGATAGTATTGTTATTGAATATCTGTAGCTAAAGGTGAGAAAGCTACAAAGAGTGGACTTAAAAGATCAATCTGCGGTAACCAAATTCCCCCTCCCTGCCCCTCTACTAGGCATTAAAAAACCTGCCAACACACACATAGAGACACACACAGATACACACACACACACACACACACACACACACACACACACACACACACACACACACACACACACACACACACACACACACACACACACACACACACACACACACACACACACACACACAACAACAACATTACCTGACCAGCTCGGTACGAGCCTCGTTGAAGTCCAGATCCGGCAGTTTGACCAGTAGGGAAGGGTCCTCCACCTGCTGTAGCAGGTCCTGGTACGCCTCCTTGTTCGGTTTGTACTTCGGCATTTTACGTCTCTGTGGTGCCAAATTCTTCACGTCCTTCTTCACTTTTTGAGTTGATGTCACTTTTTGAGTTGACACTTTGCTGAAATAGGAAACAGTTTGTAACAAAGCGTGATCTGTTAGCCTTTAGTGGATGAGTAAGAAAGTGAGTGAGTGAGTGAGTGAGTGAGTAGTGGGAGAACGATCGAATAATTAATAAATGAGTAAATGAATGGACACGTTTCTGTTATCACTTTCATTATTTTTAACAAAACAACTGAAGAGAAATCAGAGTCTCAGAATTCCTTAAGCGGTCAATTATGTTTAGCCTTGAATTAGAGCAGCCTGGGCGCGAGATACATGACGACTGATGACGCCTTTAAGAAGAAGGTCATGCAGCCCCCCAAGTGCCTATGGCATAACAAAGCATAACATAACATTGATTTCTGTCACGCAATACTTTGATATAAATGTAACTACACTTCTCCCATACAGACAGGAGTAACGTTACACATAATCATGTGCATCGAGGTAATGACAAGACACACTGACACACACACACACACACACACACACACACACACACACACACACACACACACACACACACACACATACATACATACCACACACATACACCCCCCCACCCCCCACCCCACACACACACACACATACCACACACATACACACGCACACACAGACACACAGACACACAGACACACACACACAGACACACAGACACACACACACACACACACACAGACACACACACACAGACACGTACACACACATACACACACACACACACACTCACTCACTCACACACACAAACACACAGAAACACACACAAAACAAGCAGCTATACCTGATATCGTCGCGTTGTTGCATGTGTAGTTGCTGTTCATGTTTGACCGCCGCCATTTCTGGACAGTCACAGTCGCTGGCGCTGTAGTACAGCCAGCCGAGCCACAGCACGTCCTCAACCAACAACAGCAGGCAGAGACACAGCAGCGGGTGGCGGTACACAAACGAAGCTGTCCCGCCGCCGGGAGACGAGTCTTTCCGAGCCCGGGCAGGACTTTGGAACGATGTAAGTGGGGGCTTCATTATTGTGAAGTGTGGATTTCAGACGATGGAAACATCTGAAGTTGTGGAACCGGCAGAACAACTTACGCGTATGATGACGTGATAGTAGGCAGGTTTAAGGACAAAGGGCACTGAAAATGACGTGTACTCAGGAAAAGTGAGAGACTTAATGATTAGCTTTAATTATACTTTTCCAACTTTCTTCTCGCAGTTTATTTCTTTAGATAGTTGGCTCAGGCACGACAAAGTTACCAGAGTCCTGAATTGTCTGTAAAATGGACAGAAGCCATTGCTGTGGAACAACTAACAGTAACATTGCCTGGAGCAAATAGTCAGGGCACACGTTACCATGCCCTGAGCGAGGTCACGCATTGAAGCCGGTCGGGTCAGGGGAGGGTAGAATGTGCTACACAATCTCTCTCTCTCTCTGCCAGGGGCTATTTTGCCCTAATGGTACGCCTTGTGCATGCTTTTGGTGGAATGTCATAAGGATACGTGTCATCCACTAGCTCTCATATGATGCGTGGATGCCATTTTATTCTACAACAATACAGCAAGAAACTTACAGCGTTTATAATAGATAACACATAGATGGATACCTGATGAAAAGTTGAGTCAAAAAGATGTGAAACTTCTATGGTAGTGCTACGTCCATTCTGCAAATCTTTCTCTCTCTCTCCCTCTCTCTCTCTCTGTGTGTCTCTCTCTCCCTCTGCCTGTCTATCTTTCTCTCTCTCTCTCTCTCTCTCTCTCTACATTCTCAACATGATGCTGTCATCTTCTTTTTCTTCTTAGTGGTTAGGTGGCCACCATCAACTTGCTGATGTCTATAATTGTCTGTGCAAGATATAGATTTGAGGGTCACATCTAACAGAGAAGGAAGCTACTAGTAATTAACCACGCCGGATATGCCTTCTACATTAGTCTCCAGGTTGGTTTTGCCACGGTTGGGCCAAGCCCGACGACTCCGAACACGTAGACGGACGTCGTGGCTCGCATCCGGCGGACGAGCTTGCGGGCCTTCCCGATGGCGTGCTCCAGCGCCTCCGTCGCCTTCTCGGCCACCGTGATGTTCCCCCGGAACTTGTCGTGGAACTCCACGCCAAGGAGTTCATCCGCAGACATACCTGGGGCGCAAAGGATAAAGTTGATTATTATCTGTAAAACATGGGAGGTTTTGTAGCCTCTACCAGACTTCAGAAGCGGCTGGAAAGAGTAGAAATTGGCTAAATAGACAGATAACGTGCCAGGGAAGTTTGGAACTCGACGTCGCCAAGGAGTTCATCCGCAGACATACCTGGGGCGCAAAGCTTAGGGATAAACTTGATTGCTATCTATAACAAGAAATCTGAGATCATAAACCTCCGCGAAGAATGTTCACAACAACTGCTGACAATTTCAGACATCACATTAACGCGACATAACCACCTGTTGATAGACGATACCACACCACATACAGCACGGGGGTGTCGAATTATTTTATTTCAATACCTGAAAATACAACTGGTATGCAAGATCGTGACTCTTCATGTTGTGCTGGAAAAGATATCGTCTACAACGGTCAAAATTCTGATACAACATTGACTTAAATATCCAACGAACACCATGAAAAATTTGGGTTTCGCGCGGGCGCAGTACGTTCTGTCGACATGCTATCATCGACTTTACAAGTGATGACGTAATCTAAAGTGGAAAGAGCTGGCCACATTGAATCATGAACGACCCACCTGCAATCGTCTTCCCACAATGCTGCAGAAACAGCCTGTCTGTGTAGCTGGGGATCCAGCTCCCGCCGTTGTGGCTCAGCACACCGCCGGCAGGGGTCGCTCCTAACTGCGCCACGCTCACCGCCACGTACTCCAGGTGAACAACTGCAACCCATGATACCTGCAACAGAATGAGGCAAGTGCTATAACGTGGGGTTATAACATACTTTAGTACAACTCATATTCGTCGATGAAGGTTAGACATCCAGGTAATGCGACACACAAGAAAATTTTTACCAAAGCAACTGGATAGATTTTGAAAACTGTCAGACGTTTCAAGTAGCATCCACCATTTTTCATCAGTGACGAAGGTCAGTAGTGGACTACTGACGAAAAGTAGTGGATGCTACTTGAAACGTCTGGCAGTTTTCAAAGTTTATCCAGTTGCTTGAGTAAGAGTTTTGTTGTGTAACTCATATTCATCTTAATCAAAACTGTTTTACAGAAAGCATGGACTGGACTTTAATATTGCATTATGATAAGATATACCCTATGATTCGGCGAAAATGATAACTCGTCTGTAATATATTGCTACTCGAACAGATAATGATTCGTACACTGTCAGGGATGTCATCCTCGTTTTGAAGCATCCTCACTGGAACGTCCGGCTCCGCATCTAGGTCTGCACTGCACCCCCACGGACCGTCATTGGACGCAGGGTAGATCACCACATCTGTAGTCTCAACTGGAAACAAAAGCCCACGGGCATGACAAGAGGCTAGTCTCTACCAGACTAACTGCGCGGGCTTTAATAGGGAGATATTTGCCAGGGGAGTCTGGCCGCCTTGAGGTTGACTGGCTTCGGAGGGGGAAACTAACCCTCCCGCGGACCGACTCTACTGGCCAGCTATTCCCTTCTTTTGCCAAATTCTACGATCCGTACCCCCGTAGGAAGGCCTGGTGGAGGCTAACAAGAGGCCAAGTACAATAAGGAAAGAAAGAACACATTATAAACCCCCCAAAAAAGCCCAAATCGTAGAGCATGCTAAGGCGGCTATGAATGCGTGTTTCAGACTGTTTGATATCATTTGTTCATGCAAACCATCCCCATCTTGCTAGCAGTTTAATTTGATAACGTTAGACACTTGTTTCTTTTCTTTTTCTTTGTTTGAGTACACAGTCCTAGCCTGGTGTATTCTGTAATACAGTACATATTACCAGGTTACAAATATACCTACTATGTCTTCCTCACAACAGTAACAGTAACTGTAGTGATTAATTGCATGTTTCCGTTATGAATTATTGATGGACCTATCATCTTTTTAAGTTGGCAAAACAGAGCTGTCGGACACGGATACCCTGAAGCTTCCACACATGGAAGAGTAGCTACTAGTAGGTTCTTTTGCTCTTTTCACGTATCCGTACTGAAACATCGTACATCATATTCCAACCAAAAACCAAGGGTCACATAAATCCAATTTTGGTCGCTCTGCGATCGCCGTCTAGTGTAAGGGGGCCTAAAGAAGGTTACAAGATCTACTTGGAGATCAGTCAGAGCAGTCAGAACTAATGATACTAAGTAATGAGATTCAAAATGATCACAGATCACGAATAGAACATAGGATACTGGAGTTTTTCTTTTCCCTTTCGCCCCTGCCCCATAGTAGCCTGGAGTCCAGCCTTGTTAGCTTTAGTCCGCTCCCAGGATCCGCTACCCCGCTAACAAGGCTGGACTCTAGGTAATTAGACCAAGAGGTCCCGGGTTCGAGTCCTGACATGCCACCGACCTTGTGCCCTTGGGAAAGGCACTTCACACGACTTTCCTCACTTGACTCAGGTGTAAATGAGTATTATGTGTTATGTGTGCACGCTATCAGCATACTTGCTGCCTAGTGCACACTTTGTATTGTCATGTTACAATTTCTGAACAAACAAACAAACAAACAAACAAACAAACAAACAGACTCTAGGCTAGTACAAATGTACCTTGGTCCACAGACTTGTCGACAGTCCATGCGTCCTGCCCGTCGCCCATGTAGTAGGACCGCGCGCAGAGGGCGGGCGGCACGGCGGTGAGGAACGCCGCCTTGAACCCCACGCGGTCCATCCCCCTGCCGATGGCCGGCGCCAGGTCCATGCCGTACAGCCGCTGCATCCCTCTCCGCAGCGTCCGCAGGATCTTGCTGACGGTATCCAGAACAATCTGAGGGAAGACGACGCAAGTTAGCCTCTACCAGGCTTCAGAAGCGGCTGGAAAGAGTAGAAATTGGACAAATAGACAGATAACATTAGCCTCTACCAGGCTTCGGAAGTGGCTGGAAAGAGTAGAAATCGGCCAACAGACAAGGGAGTTGCTCCGCAAAAGGAGTACAGTTTTCCTCTCCCTCTGTAGCCTGGTAGAGACTAGACGCAATTAAGTTACTTCACCTCTGTCGTCGCCAGGTAAAAATTACACATTTTTGTCTCCCTAGCAGATTCTACATGTACGAGTCGTGCTTTGTCGGTACTGCCGAGGCGCAGCACAAGAAGCTGAGTACAAATAAAAAGGATATGCCATAAAAAAAACACAGTGTAGTGTAAGCCGCAAATAGCCCGACTCACAGAGACGTCTGCTAATGAGGCTAACAAATTTTCAAGACATGCACTGCCACTTCCCATATACTAGTATATTATACACTTGTCCTGGATGTTGCTGGATGACTTCTTCCATTGAACTGGTCAGTGTGCGTATATTGTACAAATACGTTTGCAAAGTATCAAGCTAGCTATACTGTCCACAGCTCACAACTACAATCCCACAAGCAAGACAACCAAGCAAACAATAGTACATGTATCTCCTATGAAGGAGGTACTGAAAGTCCCGTGGCCGTACCTGAGTAGGCGGTGTTCCCTCCGCCTCTGCTGAATCCACCTGCCGATCGTCGGAAGATGTCACCGGCGTGGAACTGAGTTGCTTTGCCATGGTAATACCGAACAAACCCTCAACACACGTTAGCAGTCTTCAACGTGAAACAAATCAAGTATGTAATAACTTGAGCAATCGAGCCCGGCGACTCTAAAACCCGATGTAACGTTAAGAGACCGCAGAGATCAACCTCGCTGCATTAAAGCGCGACTACTCACACATGTCCACCGCACCAGTGGCACGATATCGCAGCTGACTTCTCACGGCAACGATCGGAGCAAAAACGTCCTTGATCCGGTGCAAACCTCTGCGTACGAACCTATTTAAGTCTATGTTATATTTATATGTTTATAATGGCTACATTGTCGCAGACGGTTAATGCTCTTTACGTGATCAAAGGCGAAAGCTATGACGTGGTAAAGATGAGGTCGTGATTAGTGGTGATTAACGCGCTCCGGTGATCTTCGGTGTCATTAGGGGTCGTCTCAAAGGTCCCAACTTTCTAGAAACTACTTCGGAAGGAGTGGTGCCTACGGGGCTGTTTAATTTCTTTTTGGGGAAACATCGTATTCCTTAGAGAAATTATCTGGGGAAAGCATGACTATAAATGAGGGTTTTTTTCTTAGAAAAAAGCATGTGATGGTTAGAATAAGTCCTACTTACGTCACTCAGTCTGTACAGAACTGTCATTGATCAACATGAAAAACAAAACATGGTACAAAAGATCGAGGGCCTGGATTTAGGTGTAAAAGAGTAAAAAAATGAACTTTCCCGAACACCCCTTGCCTGTAAATGCCAAGTCAACTTTAATAGGGGTTATCATGATCAACATCCAAAAAGGGAAAAAGGTAAGCTTGGTCGGCGCCGACAATCCCTGCCGCAGACAAGTGCAAGCGTCCTCATCACTGTTTACGTAATGTGCGATTAATGCTGAGGTCACATTTCCAAGCCGGAGCCCGGCCGGACTGTTTCGATTAACGAAAAATCAACAATTTATATCAAGAATATACGCAAATATAGTTCCCATTATTATTTTTTTCAACTTTTTTTGTGCTTTGTTGTCTTTTATATCTTTTCGTTCCATAAGACTGCCCGGCCAGGCCCCGGTTTGGAAATGTGACCTCAGCATAATCCGACATTGAGGCAGAGAAAACAGCGCTGTGCACCTGAGCTCGGTTATACCTTACCCTCAAGGGAAACGATTCTTGCAGGAGCGACACGTCTGGCACACGCTGCGCACAGATAATTAGATTGAAGATCACCTTCGACACAAGTAGTCAACACACATCTAAAGGTTACCAAGCAGAGTCACGCTTTTATTGCAATCGGATGATGAGATCTAGTTATCTGGCGTCGGCAGAGTAAACAGAGTAAACTTATATAACTGGTGTTTCATTTACTTAAGTATCAGAAGGGAGTGTGACAAAACGTCAAGATGTTCTGTTCCTGTTTCACGTCTATATTGAGACGCTCGAGTTTTGCTTTATTAATTGTTTTCCTGTTTGTGTGTTTGTGTTGCCGAAGACACTGACAGAAAGTTAGGTCAAAGGTCCCAGAAAAGGCTACCTCATTTCCTGCCTTTAATTTCCTGCTGTATGCATGTCTACTGCCTTATGGGAGCCAGTGGGAAAATGCAGAGTACAAAGAATCAACGATAAATTCACAATGAAGAATAAAACGTCTTTGTGCTAAACAAAATAGTAGAAATTTGCCACTTGATAGAGAGAATGTTTTGACAGGGAAGTTAGCCTAGCCTGACTACACCATGCTTCTAGCAGCCCTTCTACTGGTCAGGCCCCTAGCCTGACTACATCATGCTTCTAGCAGCCCTTCTACTGGTCAGGCCCCTAGCCTGACTACATCATGCTTCTAGCAGCCCTTCTACTGGTCAGGCCCCTAGCCTGACTACATCATGCTTCTAACAGCCCTTCTACTGGTCAGGCCCCTAGCCTGACTACATCATACTTCTAACAGCCCTTCTACTGGTCAGGCCCCTAGCCTGACTACATCATGCTTCTAACAGCCCTTCTACTGGTCAGGCCCCTAGCCTGACTACATCATGCTTCTAACAGCCCTTCTACTGGTCAGGCCCCTAGCCTGACTACATCATACTTCTAACAGCCCTTCTACTGGTCAGGCCCCTAGCCTGACTACATCATGCTTCTAACAGCCCTTCTACTGGTCAGGCCCCTAGCCTGACTACATCATGCTTCTAGCAGCCCTTCTACTGGTCAGGCCCCTAGCCTGACTGCATCATGCCTCTAACAGCCCTTCTACTGGTCAGGGGAGAAAGCCCAATCGGCCCCTGACAGAGAGAGATTGTGTAACACAGTCCAGAGTTAATCTCTAAGCAGATCTTTTGGTTGGGGCTGCAAAGACAGTATCAAATTGGCCAGGCTGTATCCATTTGTCAGACAATTTGGGTGGCGTATTGGATACTGTCTGGCAAATGGATACAGCTTGGTCAATTCGATACTGTCTTTGCAGCCACCAAAAGATCTGCTTGGAGATTAGGCCTGGTGAGTTAGCCGGCTAAGGGAGCTCCAAACGCCCCGCCCCACACAGCGACAGCCGCGGTGAGCTGCAGCGCGATGACCAGCGTTGCCGACGGGAGAGCGAAGACGCCACCGCTGGTGGTCACGGGACACTTGTCCTCCGCCCAGGCCACCACGGCGTCGTACTTGCCGTCTGCGATTGGAAGAAAGTAGGAACGATTTGTTAAAGGCATCCAATGCAATATCAGGTCGGCAAAACTGGATTTTCAAAGTCAGTTTTCCGGTCATGCTTTTAATGTAGTAAGTTGAATCAATCCTATCCCATAGCATACTGATATCTGCGAGGCAAAAATGCGATGTCGCTGACGGAAAACTTGGTTATTTTCTATCGTAGGCTGGTTCTAGCTTTTTATGGGCGGCACCCAAAAAATAAAGAGACATGTTTTTGCTTGTTTTTGTGCTATTTCAAACGCTTCAAGTATGAAATGATGATGAAAATGTGCTAAGAAGTAGTAGTACACATGGCAATTTCAGATTTCCATGGCAATTTCAGATTTATTTTGCCGCCCTGAAATTGCATTGAATGCGTCTGACGTAAAGCATCTGGGTGTTACGTACTGACCACTTGTATATAAAAATGGTCAATGCACCCAGTTATACTAGGTCAAAATTATATAGATTACTCAGTCTTAAGTCTATGATATTTGTGTGCACCTTTGGGTACAACTATCTATGGAAACTTTGGTTCTCCAATCTATCGATGGGTTTCCGCCCCAATCTTCCTAAACTGCCGTGTACGGTGGCCCAAAAGCACAAATTTCGTCGAAAGTTGTCCTTGTGGGCCACCGTACTCCTAAACTACCTGAACGGCACGATTTACATGACGTACCCGCTATGTACTCCAGGATAACAGGAACATCCTCGGGTCCACAGTTGGGCTCTTCTGCTGTGATGTTGGCCACGACAGTATCCATCTCGGAATACATACTGTACAAAAAGTACATACACAAGATCAGTAACCAACTTGAAATACATGCATTGTACGTATTAGACAATGTCTAAAAAAGCATAAACGCTAGGAATGCGACCATTGACTGTAGAAGTACATTCTCATACCATACTACACAGATTACGTAAGGTAGATTAGTCTCATAGTATGTTAAACTTTGTTATATATAGCAATAGATGCCATACGTAAGACATTCACGTAATGGGATACACAAGAAAACAGTTACTCACGCAAAAAAAACTAGATTTTTCAAAGTTTATCCAGTGGCTTGAATAACTGTTTTTTGTGTGTAAGAGATGCCATACATTGTACCTTGTACAATTGTTTTGCAATAAAGTTTATCTATTTAGTAAGAGGAAGGACCTGCAGAAATCCTCCACCATCCCCATCTCCTGTGTGTCGGTGATGGAGTCCACATATTCCCGAATCTCCTGCCGCACGGCTGACCCCAGGGACTGCACACACTGGTCAGTCTCACCGCTCCCAGTGTCACGTTTGCTACGGGCGCCTGATACACGGGCGATGTAAATAGATAAATAAACTATAAAGGTAACATTTGCAAAGTAAATACAAAATGTTTGCCTTCACATGGCCTGGCCCAATAAACTACTGCTTTGTTTATTCTTACTTAAACACATTCATATATATGGTGACCAGCCCCTCCAACACTTGCTACATAATGAAACCCAACAGCACAAGGTGTCTGCTACTGAAAAGTTTTTGTTTTTTTTATTTGAAGGAAAAAAATCCATCCTTACCACAGTGGGGGGAAGGGTTGGAACTTGTTACCAGGTACATACGGCCTTGTGAGTTGGGATAGTTGATGGAAGGGTACCCCATCACAGAGCAGGCGCTGTGAAAGGAAGGAAACAAATATGTTGTGTCAAGAGCAAGGTTTTCAATGTTGAACAAAGCTGTATACCAAATTTCGTAACAATCTGTCTATAGCTTCTTGAGCTAGGCTGTGAAACCACAAACAAATAAGCACACACGCACGCAAACACACACACACACACACACACACACACACACACACGCACGCACGCACGCACGCACGCACGCACGCACGCACGCACGCACGCACGCACGCACACACACACACACACACACACACACACACACACGCTACCGAAAAAAATAAACCTTATAGGCGAAGACAATAACCTACCCATCTGATAGACCGTTATTGTCACAGAGGTTACATTGTCCCCGGTTCCTGTTGAAGGTTTCCCAGTCCGGACACCTGTAGGCCAGGAACTTGCACCCAGAGCTGATCGACTCGGTATAGAACTCGTGAGCACGACCATGGCTGCAGCCCAAGTCTACAAGAAATGAGAAAAGTGGAGAAAGTCAGGGAAACATATCCATCAATAGTTTCATCGGCTTGATAATTCAATTGGTAAAACGCCCCTGCAGTTCTAGAAGAAGCTGCTAGGGGGCCAAACTTACGCCACATCCAAAATTCGGGACCCTTGTATGTCCAGATCACAAGATATCAAAACAGGAAGTTCCGCTGCAGTATCATAAGAAGACGCCAGCGGCCCCCAAATGTAATCATTTTGAGTTCTCATCAAGACTTACCTACATACTAAATATCATTAGAATCTATCCATAGCTTCTTGACAAATAGTGCTAAACCACATACATACATCTTTTTTTGTACATACATACAAACGCTACCAAAAAATACCCTTCTTGGCGAAGGTAACAAAGTTATTTGTACACAAACTGGATATATGGTACGAAGAGTGATCAAAAGCATGGGTCTTGGAACTTAGTCTAAAATGTACCGTGGCCGACAAGAACAAAATTTTACACCGCAACTTTTGGTGTTTTACACCGCAACTTTTGGTGTTTTACACTGCAACTTTTGGTGTTTTACACTACAACTTTGGGTGTTTTACACTGCAACTTTTGCTGTGTTTTACACTGCAACTTTTGCTGTGTTTTACACTGCAACTTTTGCTGTGTTTTACACTGCAACTTTTGGTGTTTTACACTGCAACTTTTGCTGTGTTTTACACTGCAACTTTTGCTGTGTGGAAAACTTACACCCCTCCCCTTTTACAAAGAATTGTCCCTCAATAAGGTCAAAGGTGACAAAGATGGCGGCGGCCTGAGAGTTGTGACGCGCCGGATTGAGTACTTAGAATGCTCCATATAAGTCGTAGTAGGGTCACGATACGTCAAATCAGTCTGGTTTATGTGTCCCCGTAATGTCAACGAGTCAGACAACCGTGTGTGGGTCAGTTGAAAATTCGAAAAGCATTTGAAGACGAGATACGTCCCGTCAAAGTTGACCTTCTAAGTACTCATTTTGGCGTGGTTTTTCTGTGTTTTGCGGTCTGCATGGGGTTTTTCAGACGACCTATGTCCAGTTTACTTCCGGGTCAAACCACGCGCCCAAACAAGTACTCGGCTGAAGTGTAGTTCGCGGCCCCAATGCTAGCATTTTGCGAGCGAGGAACGCGCCGTTAGTCGATATAGTCCATGGGCCAGAGCCCCAAATTTCACATATTGCTACCACCTGAGGTGGCAAATTCTCACTATGGTTTTTGAAAAGTAGGGTGTCTGTGGAATATATTTTGATATGATAGCCGTTGCAGATTGGTAGCTTTGACCTTGCTATCTGACCTTGAACTTTGACCCCATATGGACCACGTCTTTTTGCACTTATGCAAAAGGGGGTGGTAAATAATCAAATATGAACATTTTTCGATGTAACTTGATGGACCGATAGAATAGGAACCAAGGATTACAAAACTGTTACTTTTGTTCCAATATGTCATTGCTACGAGAAGTTATGAGCCTTTAAATTTCGATTTTTTAGTAAAAATTGGTTAAAAAATGTAATGTTTACTTTTCAAAACCTGTCATATATTCAGATTACATACTTGAGCCTGCTTCATGCATTCATCTGATTCGTGGTATCATTCCCTACATTTTGAGCTTTAAATCAGAAAAATCCATCAATCCAATCTTGAGATATGAGTATCTAAAAGTTCTAGTCCCACAGGCCTTGTGTGGGGAAAACCGTTGCTAAGGCCGTTGCTAAGGAAGCACTGGGCTGCTTTCCCAGCAAAATGGAGTGGATACCATATGTAAAAGTTGAAGAAAATTTTCATCGGTGGAAAATTGTCCATTTTCAGGGCCTTGGAAATTCATATTATGTTTCTATGGTAACCGGCTATCATATCAAAATATATTCCACAGACACCTTACTTTTCAAAAATCATAGTGAGAATTTGCCACCTCAGGTGGTAGCAATATGTGAAATTTGGGGCTCTGGCCCATGGACTATATCGACTAACGGCGCGTTCCTCGCTCGCAAAATGCTAGCATTGGGGCCGCGAACTACACTTCAGCCGAGTACTTGTTTGGGCGCGTGGTTTGACCCGGAAGTAAACTGGACATAGGTCGTCTGAAAAACCCCATGCAGACCGCAAAACACAGAAAAACCACGCCAAAATGAGTACTTAGAAGGTCAACTTTGACGGGACGTATCTCGTCTTCAAATGCTTTTCGAATTTTCAACTGACCCACACACGGTTGTCTGACTCGTTGACATTACGGGGACACATAAACCAGACTGATTTGACGTATCGTGACCCTACTACGACTTATTGTATGGAGCATTCTAAGTACTCAATCCGGCGCGTCACAACTCTCAGGCCGCCGCCATCTTTGTCACCTTTGACCTTATTGAGGGACAATTCTTTGTAAAAGGGGAGGGGTGTAAGTTTTCCACACAGCAAAAGTTGCAGTGTAAAACACAGCAAAAGTTGCAGTGTAAAACAGCAAAAGTTGCAGTGTAAAACACAGCAAAAGTTGCAGTGTAAAACACAGCAAAAGTTGCAGTGTAAAACACAGCAAAAGTTGCAGTGTAAAACACCCAAAGTTGCAGTGTAAAACACCAAAAGTTGCGGTGTAAAACACCAAAAGTTGCAGTGTAAAACACCAAAAGTTGCGGTGTAAAATTTTGTTCTTGTCGGCCACGGTAAAAATGAATCATACCAGAGATCATCCAAAGTTGAGCTTAAAAGAACTCACGCAGTACACATCCAGGCTGAAGGAACCCTTCGTTCGGGTAGAAGTCGACGTGTCCGATCGGCTTGAGTTTCCCCAACAGGAAAGTATCCGTGTGGGTGACGTCAACAAACGTGGCGTCACCTCTGTCCAACCTGTCGGCGGCGTGGGCGCGTCTGAACCCCGGCCCTGCTGGGTCTAGGCCTGCGGACGGATAAAATTACTCTCCAAGCAGATTCTACGGTGGCAAGACTGTATCCATTGGCCTGAGGAGTGACCACTGGCCACCGGGACACTCCTCAGGCCAATGGTTACAGTCTTGTCACCGTAGGATCTGCTTGGAGATCAAGATAAAATGGCGTTAGGAAAAAATGATCACAGATTAAGTAGCCAGATAACTCTGTCATCGTTTGGACTTAGAGACTTGTGAAAAGTATACATGTAGCAGGTTTTAAGTGAAAGGTTGTCAGAGACCAAATACAATCAGAAAACTGGTACTAAAACAAGCAAAACAGCACATAAAAGGAAAAAAATCGAGTCGAGAGCTACAGCCTGTAATGGAGGCTGTGAGAAACGTATGTTTATCATCGCATGTCTAACGTGGATATTGTTAAACTTAACTGCAACATGTAACGTCAGATAATCATGGATAAATAAGAGTTTCACGACCTCATGCCTTCGCCAAATGATGTTAACCTTTATGACTGACGAATGTTAGATGTTTCTCATTAGTTATACAAATAAGATCCTCATTTCCATGAATTATATCAAATACCGGAGATTCGTGCGACCGTGAGCCCTCTCGACTGTGTAGCCTTCCCGGCGAACCCCGCGGCATGAGCCCCCAGGCTGTGGCCGATGATGTGGGTCATGCTCGCGGGTTGTCCCAGCTGGCGCACAAAGTCTCCAACAGTCTGGAAAAAGGGCAGAAAAAAACATCTCATGGATGTATACCATAGTGCCAAAACGTTAGCTCCCTTGCAGGCCCCATGGTTTGTGTCATTGGGAAAGGCACTTTACACCTATTTCCTTACACTGGTTCAGGTTCAGGTGAAAGTAGCTTCGGTTAGAGACGTCCTCTAGGATAGGATGTAAAACTGGAGGTCCTGTTTTTGAGGAGAGCCACACCTCGAGTACGTTAAAGAACCCACCACACTTATTGAAAAGAGTAAGGGACCTTCCGGCGTGAGTGGTTCAAACCTTACACAGTCTGGCCTCAGGGTTGACATCTTGATAGTCACCGGTTATATGTCAATCCTTCCACAAATGTGGTAAATCTCAATAAATGAATAAAAAGCGTATATCATTTGCCAAGTCTTTAGCTCTCAAGTAATGACTGCTATTCTCTGCATTGCAGCATTCACTTGAAAAACAGCTAACGCTTAATATCATTGGGTATTAAAACATTTCAATCACGTAGTTTGGAAAAACAGATACATTCCAACCATGGAAGGAACATTGATAATTCGTAAATCTGCTGACCTGCCCGACCGTGCGGCAGTTCCTCCTCGCCTGGAGATAGTTCTTCCCGGTCAGCCCCGGGCTGGCGCCTTCCCGCCAGTCAACGGCAAACACGTTCACATCCTCCTGTCAGGAGAGAAAATCCGGGAATTTCTAACTACTTTTCATTTCGTACAGTTTACAAATTTGTTTCATGATGATATGCAATTAATCAGCTCACGATGATATGCAATTAATTATATATATAATAAGCACAGAGAAGAAAATCTCAACGTGAAAAGGTTTAGAAATGTTAAGCTTCTTCCATTGCTAACTGTATCGATGAAATAAAAATTGACTACACGGAGCTTAACTATCAGTTAATTAATTGATTGATTGATTGATTGATTGAGTGAGTGAGTGAGTGAGTGATTGAGTGAGTGAGTGAGTGAGTGAGTGAGTGAGTGAGTGATATATAGCTGACCTACCGCTAACAGCAGTGCACTGGCCATGTCCACAACCCACTGTTCATCCCCCCTGCTCAGGAACCCGTGGATGATGAACTTGGTTGGCCGGTCCCTGCTGTAGGGGGTGCCGCTCACGTCAGGGGTGCCGCCCGCCAGCACTGCCGGGTTCCCTCTGTTCCCGCGCGTGTGGAGGAAATACTTCACGTCCACACGTCGGTTGAAGACGAGCCGCTTCGTTCGCACGTGACCTTCGGACTGGGACGGCTCTGGAGCGATTACATGTGAACTTTATTAACAAAACAAAACTACTAGTACAGCGACTTTCGTAAGATCTTTAACTAGACATACAGAGTGAGACAGACACGTGGGTACATCTGAATTGACCTACGTACAAGACTACAGATGAATCAACTTATACTACTTGTTCTAAGGTCTAAACATTCTTTACATGTATGTGGTACATGATATGGCCTCAGCGTTGCGTTCAAGCCAGATAAAAGAAAAAAAAACAGAATATAGAGTTTGTTTAGCGCAAAGCCAGTTTCAAACTTTGATTATATTCACCTTCGCAGAAGGAAAGCATATTGTGTTGCTCTATTTCTTCCAAAATATAAGGTCAATGACCTGGGCCAGGCGGTCACCATGGTAACTGGTGCTGTAGCAGACACCCCAGGCCTGTGTTGTTGGATTATATTATGTAGCAATTTGGAGGGGCTGGTCACCGTATGTGGTTGTGTAAGAATATAATCTATAAACAGAGCAGTAGTTTGTTCGGTTAAACCACAGTGAAGGTAAACATGATGCATTTGCTTCGTAAACGTTACCTTTCTAGTTTTTATCTTGCTTTATCATTCAGGCGTAAGCCAATTAAGGTCCCTCGCTTGCGCAAACCTGTGAGCGTCACGTGTAAATGTGGTATTTGTGGATCCGCCAGTGTCATTTTTACCTCGGAGGTGTTTTCCCAGTCGGGAAAGCCCCTGACATGAGTCATCCTCGAGACCAATCTCGTACCCAGTGTCCTACGCGCCCATCGCATTCATACAAACACTGCTCTGAGTTCGAGATTGTTTCATACCCGGAAGTAAAGTGCAATAATACCGGGAACTTGAGCCCTTACTGCGAAGAAGTTCAATTTGTTGCGGCCATTTCGTTTCTACAAAACCTTCGTGGGCGGATAGCAGCTTCTACGCTGTCATATGTCGTGCTCCGGAAGGACATAAGGTGACATTTTATTTGTTTTCAGTAGAATATTTTGACAGCTGATTACGGCATGGAATACTACTATCACGTACCATGTTGCCTCACAGCACCTGCGTACCTGGGTAACGTGACTTACGTCTTCAAAATGAATAGTAAATATTATCTTACTCTTATGATAACTGTTTGTATGTGTTACCCCTTTCGTAACAATTTGAGGACTTCCATGATCCAAGCTTTATGTGTTGATCATAATACTACACAATGGTACCGAACTGGGATACCTTTTTTAAAACATGGTTACTGCACTATTCTCTGATCGCTTTGGGCGACTGAAAAACGGCCCAGCAGCTCGAGCTATAACTTAGTCTAAGATTGAGGAACCGAGGGTTTGATTGGACATAAATGTATCGGTAAACATGCAGCTGATTATGACTCACGAAAACGTGACTAGTCTTTGAAAGGAGGTCCTTCAATATTACCTGAGCACCAAACAATGTCACTTCCGTTTTTTGTTTACATCCTACAACTGAAGGTTCCTGAAAACCAAAGAGAGGAAGACAACCCAAGTCTGGCCATCCATGATGGCGGATGGGCCAAACAAGATTGTCGTCATCGGGCCACTAAAACTGATCGACTACACCAGGAAGGAAAAGGTGGGAATATAATAAGACAAGAAGTGCAGTCATGTATAGTCACAGTCACTACAGGTTAATAACGACTAAAAACACTCTGTCGTGCACCTTTTTCTTATTTTGGTGCTGAGTGAAAAAACACAGGGTAAATTCTCTCATTGCCCGAGGGCTAATTGCAAATAACAGGAACTGTTTTTACTAGTCTTCTGTATTCATTTGTGAAGAGGAAGTAACACTTCAACCTGTACTTCTGTTTTTCCAGCGGTTGGTAATGCTGATGTGTACAGGGGAAGGTGTTTGGTGCAGTGTGCCAGGTACAGATACGTTTACTTACTTTCTAAACTACCGTGTTACTTATTACCTCTATGAAAAATTGGTATTGTTACATGAAAAATGGAGGTATTGTTTTTGCTTTGTGCTTGTGCGTGTGCATGAGTGCGTACGTGTGTGTGTGTGTATGTGTGTGTGTGTGTGTGTGTGTGTGTGTGTGTGTTTCCACAGCCGCTGCAGCTGCAGCTGAGACCTTGTGTTTTAACAAGACCATGTTGCCCCCTACAAGGTCAATATGTCATCAGTCACAAGGCTAGTATGTTAACACTGTTTAGTTCTGTTTCCAGTTGAGGAGTTCAAAAAGGCTGTGTTGCCCAAAGGTCAGATTGTCATCAATCCCCAGGCTAGTATGTTAACAATGTCTAGTTCCGTTTCCTTGTGTGTTTCTGCAGCCGCCGTGTTGCATGCCCCCAATTCATGTTGCTATCAATCACAGCCCCTATGCTACTAGTAATAGTAAAACTTATTTCCATAATTAATTGATTGAACAAATAAAAAACAAATATTTATAAAATATTTATAAATATTCCATGGAAGTATGAGGTTATTGTTTATTTATACTGTTGATATAGAGAAACTGAGTCTACCTGTTTTCGACAGATAATTAGAAGGTTATGATTTGTTTTATACCAGCATTTCATGACAAGACATGGTGACGGCAAACTCAAGTTTTTTTCAACTTATTTTATGCCGCCACCAACGCAGAGGACAAATACAGGACAGGATAATACTCATTTTCACCTGAGTTAAGTGAGGAAAATTATGATTAATGTATATCTTCAGGTGGCTGTCGTATCCGCATCTTTAAGTGTCCATCTGCAGCCCTCCTGGCTACTGGGAGGCCTTTTGGTAAAGCGGCGCCTTGCAAGATCAAACCGAGCCTACTACTGCATGACTACGTCATCACTCCATCAACAGCTGTCAACGTCGAGAAAATCAAGAGGGATCATGGGTAGGTCAGAATGTCAAATATATAAGTGACCATGTCAGCTAACGGCTTGTCATGTGGCATTTTTATATAACGCTGTAACACGATGGAATGCTACAATAGAAAGAACACATAGTCACAATACTCCATGTGGCATATGATATGGAACATAGGGAATCAGTAGCATGAATATCGCTAATATGAGCATGTGCTGAGTATGTCAGATGTAGGACTAAGCGTATTTAATGCACATTTACACAATCACATACATATGTCACAGGGGAGACACTACTCACTAGTGACAGTAACCTTAGTCTATAGCTAACTTCAAAAACTATGAGTAGTATGCAGCACATTTGGGGGTTAGAAACAATCATTAAAAACCTTGATTCCAATCTCCCCTGGATTCCAATCTCCCCTGGATTCCAATCTCCCCTGGATTCCAATCTCCCATGTGACTCATACATGAACAGGTTTTCTTTTAATAATTGATTCCAAGGGACATCGTTACTTTTGTTTCCAAACGTTCCTGGATGGTTTTGTTATAATCAGTACCCAAAACCAGCAGTATCTAGCACCAGATCGTTGACCCTCTTTATTTTGTCACGTTTAGGAAAGTGAAGCTTGCAGTAACCTTTCGTTGGAATGAAGACGGTGTTCTGGGCAGATCTAGATATGAGGAGTTTGTTTTCAAGGACAGAAGTGAGGCAATCATAAGCCACGTCGCAAGATTGGAGGGTTTTCTTCTTCAAGGTAAGTTCCTATTCATACAATTGGGTACGGTCAACTCTGTGTATACTCTGGTGTAGTAATGTTGTGCAGAACATTCACAAAATACATTGTGATGATACTCTGATTACATTATCATGCTTATATGGATGCGAAATTTATATTCAAATATAATTTTTTTTAGTTCTGATATCATGTGAATTTTTTCTTTTTTTTACATAATTCATAATTCTACAGGACCATACAAAGGCATGCGTTCCTACGATGTTGAAATCAGTCCTCATCAGATTATCCCAGAAGGGTCGGCTCGATTCAACATCTCCCCCACCCATATCAGTGTTGTCAAAAGGTTCACAACAGAAAAACAGGGAGAAAACAGCAAGAAGAGAGTTCTGAAGACCTTCAACGGGACAGGAAAGGTCCAACGCCTTCCCTTAGTCGTGAGACTGGCCAACTTAAAGAGCTACAGCTCGCTGCCGGTAGGGTTTCGTTTCGACACGTGGCAAAAATCCTACTTTTTCAAGTGCTGCTGCTCAGATGCGGAAGAGATGAACGCCCAGATCAAGCTTGTTCTGGGTGTAAAACCCTCCATTCTCAGTGTACGCCAGAGACGAGTCACAGAACTGCCCAAGAAGCCAGACACACCACCAGGGTCAACTGAACCAACCTACGTCAATGAATGGGAGGCCAGGAGGTGCGGGGAGGACATACAAGGGGTGAGTCTGATATTCCTGATATTGAAAGAACCCGTGAGCTCTGCAGTGAAATATTGAAACATACAGTAACAACTGGCAGTGCAGCTGTCACTTTTACCCGACCATTGTTAATTCCCAAACAGTTGATAGTGTGTTATACAATGTACATAAGTTAGACTAATAGAACAACGACAGTGTGTTTAAAGTACGGCGTAGGAACTAGAGGGGTTAGACATGGGGACAACGACGCAATCCTGGAAAGGTAAATGTTGTTAATAAATCTAATATTTGTTCGCTTGTAGGGTATCAAGTTGAACGTTGGTGTCTTTGCTGCCAAGCCCCAGCCTGGACAGCCCTGGTTGCTGTATGTCTGCATCGACCGCCAGGGGGCGTCTCTAGAGGATGTGGTAAAAACGCCCGAGTTCTGCTTAATCTTTTTTTTTTCAGCCGCAAGCAAAATATTGTCATAGTACATGTGCATACTGCCCGTCACCAACATGGGCACCCTATCTCTTTCTTTAGTTGAGTTATTGAGAAAATTGCTCTGACTCTATTCCAATATATTCGGGACAGTTGTTCTCAAAATGCTTGACCATGTAAAGTCTTCGATGAAGGTTAGACATCCAAGTAATGAGATGACAAGAAAACAGCACTGACGGTCACTGACGAAAAGTAGCGGATGCTACTTGAAACGTCTGACAGTTTTCAAAATCCATCCACTTGCTTGAGTAACTGTTTTCTTCTGTGCATATAATGACTTGTAATAACGTCTGTTGGTAGATGCTACTGAATGACTATTTTGACTAATGGCACGTCATGGTCAAACACGTCATGGTCTAATTGACTAAAGATCTGACTTAGTTGAAGCGTTGAAGATCTGTGCAGATATTGCCAATGATGTTTTCCTTTCGACCATCAGAAGCAACGGTTTCCAGACAAGGAAATGGTCTGCCCCTTGCGTGCATTCCAAGTGGTGGAAGACCTGTCAATCAACGTGGAACTTCCCGAGGGCTGGAGCACTGATTACGTCGTCAAGGTCAGAAGACGTTATGTGTCTTGGTGTTACAAAATACAATGTCTTCTTCACAATTCCCATTGCAGTGAGTGTTCAGTTAGCCTGGATGCCAGACTGTTCCTCTTTCTTCTTATTTGTGATTAGGTGGCCGACATCAACTTGTTGATGAATCTGCCACACGTGTTGGGAGTGCCAGTGCTGGGGGTGCACGTGGTTTCCCAGGGCCAATACACAGGCCAGTCCCCAGTTAGACCCTGAGAAGCTCAGGGTCTAACTGAGGGGGTCTGTGGTAAAATTTCCTTGGGTACAGGTTGGCCCTGGAGTCGAGGAGCTTGCCCGTATACTGGCACTCTGGTAACAGTCTGGCACCAAGGCTAGTGTATATGTTCAGTGCAGTGCAATAATGACATTAAACTCTTGGTTCCCCCTGTGTAGGAGTTCCCAAAGGGCGAGTTTTTTGCCCTGGAAGAACCGTTCATCCACGAGATCTGCATTCAGCACAAGAACCACGACAAGAAACAGTTTCATGGCCGGATCTGCATTGGCCAGGGTCTGAGTGAGACTCTCAGATTCACCCTCAATGTTGTCACCAACTTTTCCCTCTACGTACGTATCTCGGTGTCATTTGTCGTTCTGTAGATCATCCGTCTAGATCTGCAATTAGTTAGTAGGATTAACTTCAAAGTATATCAATCATTATCCAACCCAGTCTTTGATACTCTGAATGACGTGATATATCATTGGCAAAACTTTATTTTCTACTCGAACCCCTGGAGCAATTGTTTTGTATTCTTCACACAGTCACCCTTGATATTCCTCTGCTGACTGCTAATTTAAATTGAAATTTTCCTGGAGTAGGAACGAGTTGGGAGGAAGAAGGAACCACTGTACGCTCTTGTCCCCAGAGGACGGTCGGAGTCTGCGGGGAACTCGTCCCCAGCGTGGCTACGACAGTTCTCCGAGCGTAAGAAACTCTGGGACAAGTTGGACCCGCCCTGTCTATTTGGAAACGACTGGAGATTATTTGCGGAGAAAATTGGGCTGGACTATCAGGTGAACTGATTAATTGATATGTTCCTCCACTACAATTGGCAAAAGATCTCGATGTCATTTTCTTTCATACAACCTCAAATATTCTGCCATCAATGTACAGTAGGGGCATCATCACTAGATAGCTTTAAACAAGGCCTGCAGTTAGATGTGGAAAGGCTATGTGTTACAAGTCGTTCGGTGTAATATAGCTAGCTGCCGCCGCGCCGCGTGCCTATGAAGCTGGTGTGTTATGCCGAAGGGCGGTTATACCGGCTCTACAGATATAAATACAGGTATTGATCTATTTTATTGCTCATGAAATATATCGACTTTTTGAAGCTTCCCCAAATAAACCCGTTCAATTAATAGTTGGTGGATATAAACCTGCGGTTCCTAAGAATTCTCCAGTATCACTGACGAAAGGTAGTGGATGCTACCTGAAACGTCTCACCGTTTCCAAAACCATATCCAGTTGCTTGAGTAACCCGTTCTCGGTTTACAATGTCAGGCTATCGTATGCATCGAAACCCGCTCCCATGAACACGACACGTCCCCGACAGAGCTGGTGCTGCGTGAGTGGGAGAGAGGCAGGACAGCCGTGGCTGTCAGTGACGAGGCTCTGGTTCAGATTCTCCACGACATGGGCAGACCGGACATTGTCGAAGACATGGCACTGCAGGGTGAGAACTTAGGAATTATTGCTGGTGTTCAACAATGTTTATTGATAAGGAGAGGGGTCGTCCTTTACGTATAAAATGGCTCCCTTGGTCTTATTTTACGTCAATCCCACATTGATAGACATCACACATTGCTAAAATACAACTTTTCTCAACACAGTTCCAGCGGTGGAAAATTTCCGTGTGGAAGCTACGACAGCCAACACCATCCACGTGACTTGGGAACCAGTCGGCGATGACGTCACACACTACACTATTGAAATCAAACCCCCAGGGAGCGCCCCCTGGTTAAGTCACCACAGACAAGAGAACTGCAGGAGTCTGGTTTTACACGATTTGAAGCCTGATACTGAGTATGACCTACGCATTCAGCCCTCCATTCAGAGAGTCAATGGAGAGTGGGTTAACATCACTGCAAAAACAGACGTAGCATGTACAGAATGAATGGTAATGAAATATTTTAGTTTGGGCAATCATATCCTGATAGCATGCCACTATAAGTAACGTTGATTACCTTTGAGATCCTAATGCGCCAACTACATTGCATTTGAAAAGCTAATGAGAAATCTCAATTGCAGCATTCTGTAACTTTGTGAAGTTTTCTATTAGGTTCTGAAATGCCCCTTGTTGTAGTGCCATTAATATTACACCACTACACCACTACAGTAACACTGTAAATGTAAACACTAGCACTCCTTCTAGTTCATTTGGGTATGTCATGTACTTTTAGTTGCCCTGGTGTTACGTATTAGCTTCCTTCGCCCATATGTTGTACAGTTAACCCACAAGGTAGGATAATTTTTAACATGTTCAGTACATCTGCCATTGAATAATAAAGGTTGATATAACTTAACACTTTTGTACACTCTTCTATACAATGTAACGTTTCAGTTTCGATGGCAATATTTGGGATCGTTTATGAGTTAAACTACCAAGTGCCTGGTGTATTGTTCATAACCTTAATAAATTACTGTTTTGCCGGTAGTCTGTAGCCTGGGTACCATTCGGATTTTGGCTCCCCTACGCTCGAAAAAAATCTTTTCGAGCGTAGGGGAGACAAAATCCGGATGGTACCCGTGCTAGGCTAGGTAGGCTGTAAAAGGTTCTAGGAAAAACCGAAATCCGATATACTACAGCCTATATATATTGTGACCGGGTCCGCCGCCACATGGTCCACTAATCTCCAAGCAGATGTATCTCTCAGGCTTTAATATATTGTGGCATTTTCCTGCCTTTCTACGCCCCCCCCCCACTTAATTTTTAGGGGGGTGACATTGGAAGAAGGCTAACAAGAAGTGCGATATGAGCAAGCAATTTGGAATGAGGAAATGATAGTAAATTACTTTCGCTTTTGTCCAGACGACATGATCTATCATGTGTATCAATGGATCTAGAGTTTTATTGCACAAATAGTCGTTGTTACGTATCAGCCAAGAATAGCAAGTCAAAGTTCAACAAGTTAAATACATTTCTGTTAATTACGAGGCTAGGGGAAAGATCCCAGCATAACCAAGATAGGCCCATCCCGTGAACAACAACCGAAACTTAGGGTAAGTCCCAAGTGTTGGAATATAAAGTCCAGCCATTATTTCATAATTACCAACACAGATGAAGTTCCAAGCTATATAAGACCTATTGTCATTTTACCCCCGAAAAGAGAGTCGACACGTTTTACCCTTTACGTCGAATCTTAGCAAGTAGAAAATTACACGAAAGCTCGCGACGTATTCAATTCAAACTTACTTGTCTGCACGTGAGCCTCTCCCAGCATTGCGTAAGCAGTCAGCAAAACCAGCAAAATATCGAATCGTGCGGTCATGATGTCCTAATACGGTTAGCAGATCGATTCCGGTTAGCGAAGAAAACTGAATGTTTTGTAGTCTGTAATCGATGAATACTCTACACTCCGCCTGTCCCGGACCTTTTGAGGAACTCATATAAAGTTCCTTTTAATGAGGAAAAGGCTATAGGAAGTGGGCGGGACCAAGACACACGTCATGGAGTTGATTCAGTTCAGTGGAAGAAAATAATAGCGTGGCGAGTGAGCGAACTGCAGTTCCCCAAGGCAGTTTCTGGGTTTGGAGCTTGAGCATGTGGAAGTTTGTACAAAATGTTACCGCATTTGGTGTACTGATAGACTATGTAATCATGTTCAGGTAGTCATGTATTTCTTTTTGGAGTATTTCTACAGCTATCAACTTGAGTAAAAGAAATATACATGAAAGTTGTTTAAGTCTTTCGATTATTCAAGTTAACCTAAGTTCTATTTATAGTTTATATCATTTTGTTTATCTTCTGTCTACTACTGATCAATTGTAAAGGTTTTGTTCTTTTATTTTATTTGCGGTATTGTATTGTATTGTAGCGGACTCCAGGAAGAATAGTGTCAGAATAATTGTAACACTAATGGAGATCCAAATAAAACAAACAATCAATTGACCATTACCTATTGAATATTATCCGTCCAGTTTGAGAAGATTGATCTATTTTATTATCATAATCAATTGACCATTGCTTACAAAGTCACATCTGGGATATGACATTGTGCACAAAGGGGGTGAAGCATATAATAATTGATTTTGTAAAGAAATACGAATAAAATCAGTCACGTTTTTAACATTATAAAATGTCATACGATTGCTACTATTTACATGAGCATGCTGATACGTTCTGTGTTCTTTTTTTATAAAATCTAACGTTACCCCTTAGATAAAATGGTATCACCTATCCAACATGGCCCCCAAAGACTGAAAACTTGTGAGAAAATCCCGAAAATAAATCGTCCAGATTGAGTCATTTCCCCCATGCCAGTTGGCTTATGAGCTTGGCTCGCTTATTTCCAGTAGCGAGGCATCTAAAGATCGTGCGAACGACAAAACTGCAGCCGAGAAAGGCCGAAATCAGGGCCCGAAAAATGGCGACTTTCGGGTCGTCTGCAGACGACGGCGAGTTCTACGTCTGCGGTTGTTTCTTTACGAACAATTTCTACCTGCAGGACTACAACGTGCACGTGGTGTACAGGGATGACGTTCAGTTTGGAGAGGACTACAAGCAGGTTTGACATTTTCCTTTGTAACGTTAATATCGCAGCGGTATCTAACGTTAGGTGTTTGCAACGACAAAACGCCCCCCTCCCCATGTACAATTGATTACGTCGACTAGCTATCAGCTGACAATTATTACGTTATATTGACATCTTTCCCTTACTGATTTAATGCTCTTGAAATGTTTTATGGATTGTACAATATTGACTCGTAAACCAACCGTTCAAATGTGACAGGTAATGAAGAAACACGGATGCCTCACAGACGAACAGTGGGACCAAGTCCTAGCACAGGTGACTATTTTACACCAGTTTTGCCTCCAGTATATTTGTCATATCATAACAATTGCTCGGTTGCACAGTTGCATAGTGGACACAACAGGCCTGTACCATTTTGTCAAACAATAGTATCATCCCATAATTTGTACATTGAATGACCCCTATGCTAACTGCAGGTGAAGAGTGAGTTGGAGAGAAGACAGAACTTGTTTCAGCAGTCTATGGACAGAAGAAGGCAGATCAGAACACAGTACAAGCCGCTCCATCCTCAAGTGTACACACTACAGGTGGGTTACTGGACAGTGTTCTCAGTACAAGGTCTGCAAAATCAAGTCAGCACCAAGAAAAGATATGATTTTACACATGTGTGAATGTCATTCAGCACCAAGGACAGATACATGTAAATTTTAGTGGGTGTGAGAGGGAATATTCATTTTATAGGAGCAGGAAAACACAGGAGGGAGTTTTTGCCTATCAGCATTAACATTAGAACATCTGAAGTATGTTTGCTTCTGTTTTATTCGATTCTGTTCCTCTCCGTGATTTCATCCTTCAGCAATCCTTCTTTGCGCCAGAGTTCTTGGAGTTTGTTGAAATGTCCAGAAGAAGTGACACTAGTCCTGAAGACGCCATGAAGTTTGTTACCTCACAGCCAGGTGAGTAGGTCAGATTTTTTACAATAGACATTTAGGAAGTAGTAGCTTCTTACTTTTACATCAACCTCCAAAGATGTAATCTTAATTTTTGTTCCTTCTTCTTTTGTATGGTCATCATTAATCTGTCCCTGATTTTTCAGATGACGGAGTTTACGAGTTCCCAGTCTTCACCAAGCAGTTCTGTCAGCAGTTCATGGAAGAAATCACTCACTTTGAAGAGAGTGACCTTCCCAAGGGCAGGCCAAACACAATGAACAATTATGGAGTAAGTTCTATTTCTTTCTGCATCTACATGTGCATGTGACTTGGAAATAAGCGAAAGAAGGAATGACTAAATGAAAGAATTAATTTTGATCAATAACTTCACTGTAAGTTGTTTTTGTTTCATTGCTTTTATGATTGTATAAAGGCCCTATTTTGTTAACATGCTACCTTTGAAAATTGTGACAAAGCCGTTTTCCTTTGATTTACTACTGTAGATTCTTCTGAATGAGCTTGGCTTTGATGAAGGTTTCATCACACCACTGAGGACCGACTATCTGCGACCCTTGTGCAGACTTCTGTACCCGGACTGGGGAGGAGATGAACTAGACTCACACAAGGTACTGGGTAATTAAATGCTAAATCATGGCTTCTCCAGTTTGAATGCAACCTTGAGAAATGCATGGAGCAAGCTGTTTGATCAAGCATTTTAGTCTTATTCACCAGTTACTGATAAAATGTGTACATGTCAGTATTTTGGTTGGATAGGCTTGATACAAGAAAAATAATGAATGTAATACAATAATATGTAGAATGGGAAGGACATCAACCAAAATGTCACAGTGCAGCACCATTAATTCAGTCCTTTATCTATCAGAAAGTCTGATATTTTGATTCCTTGGTATTCATTGTATCACCCAGTCATTGATCCCATACTTAAAACTCAACTCTTGTTTCAAACAACCAAGGCATTTGTGGTGACGTACAAGCTAGGAGAGGACCTGGACCTGAGCTATCACTATGACAATGCAGAGGTCACGCTGAACGTGTCCTTGGGGAAGGAGTTTGAGGAGGGGTCTTTGTACTTTGGGAGCATGAGACAGGTGATACACAAAGTTTAACATACTTGCATGTGTTGATCAATATTATTATTCTTATGTGTCTACATCTATATATATACATATGCTATGGTCACTTGCCTTATGTGCTAGTATTAATTCTCGGATAGAAATACTTGTATGCATACAGATGATCATCCTCATGCTAAGAATCCTGTCTCTAGTGCCACGGGTGCTGTCCCTAGTACTGAGCATGCTATCCTCATGCTAAGGATGCTTTCTCTTAGTGACAAGGGTGCTGTCCCTAGTGCTGACCATGCTATCCTCATGCTAAGGATGCTGTCTGTAGTGACAAGGGTGCTGTCCCTAGTGCTGAACATGCTATCCTCATGCTAAGGATGCTGTCTGTAGTGACAAGGGTGCTGTCCCTAGTGCTGAACATGCTATCCTCATGCTAAGGATGCTGTCTGTAGTGACAATGGTGCTGTCCCTAGTGCTGAACATGCTATCCTCATGCTAAGGATGCTGTCTGTAGTGACAATGGTGCTGTCCCTAGTGCTGAACATGCTATCCTCATGCTAAGGATGCTGTCTGTAGTGACAATGGTGCTGTCCCTAGTGCTGAATATGCTATCCTCATGCTAAGGATGCTGTCTGTAGTGACAATGGTGCTGTCCCTAGTGCTGAATATGCTATCCTCATGCTAAGGATGCTGTCTGTAGTGACAATGGTGCTGTCCCTAGTGCTGACCATGCTATCCTCATGCTAAGGATGCTGTCTGTAGTGACAAGGGTGCTGTCCCTAGTGCTGAACATGCTATCCTCATGCTAAGGATGCTGTCTGTAGTGACAATGGTGCTGTCCCTAGTGCTGAACATGCTATCCTCATGCTAAGGATGCTGTCTGTAGTGACAATGGTGCTGTCCCTAGTGCTGAACTTGCTATCCTCATGCTAAGGATGCTGTCTGTAGTGACAAGGGTGCTGTCCCTAGTGCTGAACATGCTATCCTCATGCATAGGATGCTGTTTCTACTGACATGGGTGCTGTCCCTAGTGCTGACCATGCTATCCTCATGCATAGGATGCTGTTTCTATTGACAGGAGTGCTATCTCTAGTGCCCAAGTTGCTCCTGATTGTTTTGCTATTCCTAATGCTATGTTTGCTCATATAATAAGCACATTTTCACTAACTCTGTGGCAGAACATTTTTGCTGACTGTTACAAGAGGAATCTTTGGCATAAACTTTTTAAAAGTATTTCTAACTTCTGCCTCCCATCCCTGTAGGTTGTGCAGTCCCAGCCCAATTACCGTGAACACAAGCACCGTCCCACGTACGGTCTCCTACACCGCGGCCAGCACAAACACGGCGCCATGCCGATCGACGAGGGAGAACGCTACAATCTCATCATCTGGATGAGGTCATCTAAGGTCAGGAACCAGCTGTGCCCCATGTGCGACCAAAAACCGACACTGGTACGGACTGTGGGGTTTGGAGACGGGTTCACGAAAGAGACGAAAACTGTAGATGTGTGTTGTGCAAGCTAGTAAAATACTACTGCACTTTAAGCTATTTGTCAAACATTACATCCTTGCCTTCCGTGGATACTCAGATGGAATGACAGGATTGCTAGAGAGATCCAGCAGTGAACTAAAATACTTCAGCATCATGTTTCTATGAATATGGGCATAGGCATGAACGGAGAACCAGTAGTATTCTGCATAGGCTCAGGCTAAATGTATGTTGCCTGTGAGTACCGGTATTTTAATGTTCAAGCTGCTAGATAAAAATTGATGCCCTGACAACGAAAATAAATTGACTGTATTATACTCTTCTGTATAAAATATCAAAGAATATTGAAGAATTATGCTCATACATGTAGATAGCTCAAACTTGAAATAAAAGACAATTATTTTCAAAGAATTGTTTCAGTAGTCTCAATTTATTCTGCATCAACATTAAATAATCATGCAGTTGAATTCTACGCTCACAGGACATGGTGTGAACTCACATGGTGTACAATTGTGGAAAGTTTCATTCCAATTGTGTAAAGCAAAATATAAAACTTTTGTAACCCTTCTGTGCACATATTTACAAGAAATCACCATATACAAAATGTCATAAGATTATAGTTTGTACATTCATACCACAGACAATATTACATTGATATGTGCTGAATTCATTACAGTATACCTGAAGGAATGTTTGTCATTGTGTGGAAAATGTTAACTTGCAACATTAACAAACAGATTCCATTCTACACATCATGTGTTGTGAACGCTGTGGCCACAACTTTGCTACACATCAGTGCAAATACCCCTGGATACATACTTCAGCTTTTTGTATGGGTAAGCTGGAGTTGAGTAAGTGGTGTCATATGTGGTTAGCATCTGTGTTTTCTCTCAAAGGCTACATACATTTGTACATGTGCATGTAGCTTTACCTAACTTGGATCAACATGTGAGTTTTGGCAGTGGTGCACAACTAGAATTCTTCAAAGAATGCTAGAAGGCAAAAGCAACACTTGTGATGGAAGAAAACTACTGTAGCTATTGACCATCACAAACATTCAATACAACACTCACTGCATCTGCTTGGTAACCAATACATAGTGGTCTATTGGCATGTGAATCTCAATTCAAGATGTCTGCACAACAACGAAATGTTGTCATCCTTGTTGGGGTGTTAGATCATTTACACCCCTATGTTCCGAAGCCCCCATGTTGCTACAACTCAACCCTCTCTTCTGACAACCCCAACTCATGTCAGAACATAGGAGTGTCATAATGTAGGGGTGTCAGAAGTTAACTGGGAACATAGGGGTGTCAGAAGATAAGGTTGTTCCCATTAGATCCCACCATAGCAGTAAGACTTGTGAATCTCCAAGTCTTTAGCTGAAGTGTACATCTTGTCGCAGCCTTCGCACACAAATGTGTCCATCCTGTGGTAGTCATGGGGGGATTCTCTGGACACTGGTCTCTTATTGGTCTCTGTACAATAGGTGGAAAAAAACTCTTCATTTAGAGACAGTGCAAACAATATCATTCTATACTGTCTGATAAAGTACTACTGCTAAGAAAATTTCTTGTTTAGAAAATGGTCAGTGAAAAAAGTTCTTACCAGTTTCTACTGGTAAGAAAATTTCTTGTTAAGCTTCACAATTTTTTGTGGTACTACACAGTTGTCAAAGGTTTCAATAAAGTTGAAAGTTTTTAAAAAATCCTGACAGAATATACCAACCTGACTTGTGACCTTTGCCCCCACTGCCAGGTCTCCTGCCCTTGGCCTGACCTTTGACCGGTGCCCCCCTCCCGATGGTGAAACTCTCCCTTGTGTCCAGATCCATGTTCTTCTGTGGGGCGAAGACTCCTGCCTGTTGAGACATGTACAACACACTGTTTAATAGCTGTATCATTTTAACCTTAAGATGTCAAGGCCAAGTAGATGAACCCTGCCAATGATGAGCCTGATGACGCTTCTGACACATGCCAATATGGTACACTTTAAGGGGGAAACGATGTTGGAAAATCTTACTGAATCCCTCTATCCCAGTGCAGTGTTTGTTATATTGAATGAATGAATGAATGAAGACCTTTATTGAACATACATGTACATACCCACTCTGTTAAGTACAGGTTACAACAAAGGAATAGCTTGTATATACATGTGGACATACACATGATCACCATTTTCCTTCCCTTAATAACTAGATCAATTCTACACTAATTCTATACTGTTAGGCAACTAGAAAAATGTACAGTATAATAGGTGCCTTTTCATCTATTTTACATTCCCAATATGCATTTTATTTCATGTGATTCCATAAAATACACTCATCAAGCCTGAAAAATGTGCCATCCAGAAAATTTCACACATGCTCTAACCCACCTGTTTCATCTTCTTGTACACATCTATTGCACTGACAGCAGGGCTGTGTGTGACTACAGCCCCCCCTCCCCCTGTACTGCCAGCGCTCCCCACTCTCCTGTTAGAGCCGCCCGACGTCTTCCCCGGGGGGCGGGGAGGCAGCCCCAGGGTGGAGATGGTGTCGTCCAGCGCCGGGCTGTAGCGCCGTGTCCTGTAAGCCGACAGCGGTCTCTTGTCAGAGTCAGAGAGGTCGGGGTTGGAATGAGAGTTTCTTAGCGGTGCCGGTGCGGGTCTGCATGCAGAGACAGACGGCTTGGATTTAACAGCGTGCATTACTTAAACCATACAATTTTTCATATATATTAAGCAAGAAACTACAGTAGAGGTCTACTGATATACAGGAATCTTAGAGAGGCTTATATAATCATAACATAAATATGATGCAACCATGAAATTTGATAGATGGCTTTGACTTAACGACGTGCATTATTTATACAATGTAATAACAGAAAGCTATGCGTCAAAGAGCGGTCAGGAGAGACAGCAGCCCAGCTGACCAGAATGGCTGATGACCGACAGAGATGTAGAAGTTTTTGTGGACTAGCTGTCAGACTGCCCCTATGGTGTCCAGCTATGGGATTGAGTGAGTGAGTGAGTGAGTGAGTGAGTGAGTGAGTGAGTGAGTGAGTGAGTGAGTGAGTGAGTGAGTGAGTGAGTGAGTGAGTGAGTGAGTGAAGAAACTACAGTACTACAATCTACTGTCACAATGTATCAGAGTGCCTTTGCAATTCAACTCATAGAAATATGCATATTTTCATATGTGGCACTGGAGCATCCATCGATGCTGCTATATACTGACGTGTCCCATTCTGCGGCCCTCGGTGGTGTGAGTGGACTCGCACTGCCTCGCCTTGGGGTCTGCTCCAGGCCATTCAGACTCTGAGACTTCCATAAACTCACGGGCTCTGTTAACTGAGGGGAGAAAGGGACAAAATACACCATGAACATCTGATTCTACTAGTACTAATTAAAAGCAGCATTTCGTATGATAGGGTATTAGCTCAGAAATCAAATTGCATCAAGGAAAGAACAGTCTTATGTTAATCAATTGCTCACATAAACTGACAGTTGCCCTACCTGTTTAAAAAATATTTGCAAAGCTTTGAAACGTAAAAATATTGAAAAGTGTAGAGGATATTGACAGAAGTGGAAACAGTTCAGCAGAGATCATTTTATTGTCATAGCACAGGACTATGGTAGAGTGATGCTGATATAATAGATCCTATATATAACTCACAGTAACTGTAATAATGTTCACATTACTATACATCATCCAGCAGTCTTTCTTTAAACATAGTCCTTGTCTATTTATATCGTCTGCGAGTCTTTTAGCAGCAAAAAAACATACAACTCCTGGTATGTATGATGCAGGTAGTGGATAATAGTGTAATACACTACATTACAGCTAACAAAAGGTAAATAGTATTTAGGAGCTGAGAATTTAGAAAGAGTCTAAGTTGTTCATTGTCTGTCTGTCTGTCTGTCTGTCCACCATCCAGGTTATTCTGTCACTGGTCCTTGTCATTTGTCTGGTGAGTCAGTCTTTCTGTCAGGCTCATCAAAGATAACAAACCTGCCAATGCAACACAATACAGTATGAGTAAACAAAAACAAATCAAAAGGAACCTACATGTATTATAATATCAGTTTGACGTTAGTATCGTTAACACATTTTCTGAAGGTGGTGTGTTTTGATGCTGGGTCTCCTTGGGCAGTTTTGACTTTGCATTGCAGACAACACAGAGTTTCCAAAGGTACTGGTATACCAACAGTTTCTAAGGGCACATATCTCACCCGTGTGCTGTGTCCTGTTGCTGGCTGGGCCTGTTTGAGTTTAGCGATGGAGTTGCGTAGACTCTGGTTCTGGTCCTGCAGCACCTGGATACGGATGTTGTTGGCCATCAGCTGACGCTCCATATCAGTCAGGATGTCACCTGTGCCTGGAGGAATACAATAACAGGATGGATAGTAGTAGTTTCTCCATCATGACTCTTTTACAAAGGCCATTGCTGCTCTGTGGGAATAACAGGATTGATAGTAGCTTTTCCATGATGATTCTTTCACTAAGGCCCTTGCTGCTCTGTGGAAAAGTCCAATTTGGTAGAGAATGCATAGGTGGAATTTAGAATATTTTCAGCTAAATCACAATACTGTTACAGTAGTACATGTACATAAAAGACCAGCTCCAGGGCTATCTATCTTTAACTGTGGTTCTATATGTTATGTCCAGTGATATGATTGTCTTAACCAGCATGTGCAACAGAATTGTTTACTTACATTTACATGTATTTGTAAGGACTTACTAAAGCCTTGCAATAATAGAACATACAATGTAATCATTATCATCATTATCATCATCCACTGTATTCTGCATCTGCAGTCGTAAAAACGTCCTGCAGCTGTATTCAGTCTTTCTTCATCTTCTTCCACTGTTTCTTTTGTCTCGCAAGCTCCTGTAGCTCTCAGAGTTTATTTGCTGTTGTAGGAGGGCCTAGCCCTCTGTGCTTCATGTCTCCCTTCAGCATGCTAAGTAGAGAACGTAATACCATATATAGAAAACTCACTTTCCGTGACGTGAGAGCTGGGAGGACCGTGGAGGTCGGGGTACTGCACCAGTAGTTTCTCTCTCTCCTGCGCCTCCTGTAACTGCTGCTTCATCTGATCAACAGTGCCCTCTAGTGTCTGTAGCAGGTTCTGCAGGGAGGACTTCTCCTTGTTCAGGGATTCCATCAGCTCCTATTTCAATAGGATATGACCATTAAATGTTATCAGACCCACAGTTTGTGAACATTTAACCATAATCAAGAGGCAGCAGCCAGATTCAATGTGTGACATACATGAAAATTCTCACACCACTTTTGCCAAAAAGCCAGTGCGCATGTTCACAACATCCTTTGGAAAGGTAATTTATAACTTTATAGATTGTACTACATGTATATGCAAGTGCCTTTTCTGTAGAACTTTCATGGTGGGTGTCTTGAATAATAAAGATGCAATGTCATGCTTTGTTGAGTACAACATGACACAAGTCTGAAGTACACTGATCTGTGCAGTACGGTGTAAGTGAGAGAAACCCAGACTTTACATGGACATGTACAAGTACATTGTACACGTCACATCACAAACCCAGACACTTACTGCATGCTTTGCTGATTCCCTTTCTGAGGAGGCCTTGTGAAAAACCAATATGGACAAGCAAATGTTACCAGCATCCTGAGCAAACCTGCACTCATACTAAATTTCACTTTCCACAAATTATCTAGTACGTTATACAGCACCTTGGAAAAAATCACACAATTTCTGATAGATGCAGTGGCTACATTTTCGTTTCTATCCTATTTGTTTATGATTCTTAGAAAATCAAAACATTCTGGAATGCCTTAAAGTTCCAATCCATCCATCCTTCATTACAAACATAATAGAAACTTCCCAGTACCTTCTGAGCCCGCAGTTCCTCCTGCGCCCGTTTCCTGTCAGCCTGTGCCTTGTCCAGCGCCTCTTGTAACTCGTCCTGGCCCTCGTCCTGCTCGCTAACCGCCGTCCGCAGCTCCTCGCACTCCTGGTCAAGCTCGTCCAGCCGCTGGATCAGGCTGTCGTGTTTCGCCTGCATGGACTGAGAGCAGCCAAGCGTAAACGTGACTATGTTCCTTCTTTGCATTTTGCTGTAATCAGACTATCACACTCAGACTGCAGTACTCCCTTGCCTTGGTAGGGGCACAACGAATACAAAAAGTAGTGTGCTCGTCTAATTATCATTTCATGGTTCGATTGTAAAAGGAGTTTCTATTTCAACATTCGTAACTCTGTAGTTAGTCTCATGATAATTTATTAATTAATGATAATGATGATGTAATTTCGTTGTAAATAATGTTGCTTACTGTATGTTGTCTGTTACATGTATGTTGTTATTTTGCGTAATTGGAACCCTGTAAGATTAGCCATCAGGCTTAAGAGAATAAAGAGAGGTGTCATAAATGTCATAAAGATATCTGTGACATCAAGGGGAGAAACACTCTGCACTAGCTTTAAAAATTGCACTAAATCTCCTATCATCTTAAGTCATTCTTAGTGCATAAACTAAATGCCAAGATTCTATACAAGTTCTACCTACCTGGTCATGTTTTGCTAGACTCCTGTTCTTGGCTTGCTCCTTGTTGAACTCTTTTTCTGTGTCAGTGAGTTTTGTCTGCACCTGTTGCAGGTGTTCCTGCACCTGATGCAGCTGGTCCTGCACCTGCTCCACCTCCGACTTGTTGGCCAGTCCGTCCTTCAGTTCCAGCAGGAGGGTTGTTTTGGTCACCTCTGAAAAAATAAAGGCAAGAAATTCTTCCTACTGTGACAGTCGTAACACAAACCACTGGAACAAAACAATGAAAGAAAAGATGAACAGTTGGAGATGTGGACCCTTTGTAACATTTACCAAGTATTTTTGTAAATATGCGAGGCATGTAGTCAGCAATATAATTCATGCTGCATGTGCTTCATGTGCACTGCATTGTGGCAATCCTAAAGAAATTTAAAAAAAACATATTTACCCAGTTCCTTGATGGTATGCTCC
This sequence comes from Branchiostoma floridae x Branchiostoma japonicum, assembly GCA_013266295.2. NCBI lineage: Eukaryota > Metazoa > Chordata > Leptocardii > Amphioxiformes > Branchiostomatidae > Branchiostoma > Branchiostoma floridae x Branchiostoma japonicum. The sequence continues at coordinate 3,755,383 of CM023826.1, read as the reverse complement.
TGTCCATCTAACTCAACTCTCATCCTCTCTACTCTCTCCTCTAACTCCTTCTTTCCTGCACTCAGTTCCCTGTTGATGTTCTCCATCCTTGCTAACAACTCTGCGCTTGCTTCCTCCACTCTCTTCATCTTTTCCTCCTTCTGTCTTAGCTCCGCTTGTTGTACCTCCTGTTCTCTTCTCAGCTCTCCGTCAAATCCGTCGATTCTCTTCTGCAGCTTTGCCTTCTCCCTTTCCGCTGCTGCTAGCTCTTCTTTCAGAGGGTTAATCTGGGACATCAAGTTTTCTAGGTGCTTGTTGATCCTCTGCATGTCTTTATTCTGTTCAGCTGTCCACCTGGAAACATCTGCAGCAGTCATTTCTGCCTCCAGATGCTGCTGTGCCTTGTAAGTCTTAAGCGAGGAGGGTAGCCCCTGTGTTTGACAAACGTTGATGACGTTGTTCCCAACATCTACAAGGTTCTGTTGTACTCTGTAACAGGCCTCACAAGGCACAAACGCCGTCTCAAGTGTCTGACACGCCTTCGTACCGACATCTCGGGCAAAGTCTAAGGGAGGAGAGGTTGAGGGCAAGCCTCCTTTACTTGTCACTGTTGTGTCATGAAGACTCAGGTCTGTCAAACTCAGTTCAGAAGTAGAGAAGACAGTGGAAGCTGACAAGTCCTTGACAGCATTCTGTCTCTGTTGTTTTGACAGCGCTGCTTCGTACTTGGCTATCTTTCTGTCCTTAGTTTTGTTCTGGAAAACATATGACACATTTTAAAATTCAGAAAATTTAATCAGCAGATTTTGAATATCTAACAGAGATGTATATAATATATATCACTATAAGAAAGAGTAAGATAGCACAATAGGTGGCAATCATGTTTGTAAAAAAAAGCTTGTAACAGCTTTCATCCTAGACCAAGATTCAGTGAAATAAATTTCAACAGGCACATGACTGTACATTTTGTAAAACAGTAGTCCTAGAATCCTAGATACAGAAAGTCTATTAATACATTCTGTATAATACACTCAAAAGCTATAACTACACAAAATCTATGGCTAGTTTAAAGAATGTTAACACGTAAGGTGTGGGTAGAAAGCCAAGCCTTATAATATCTACACCATGTTTTCCTACCTCTGACTGTAGCTGCTGCAGCATAGTGCAGAGCTGCACCATCTTGTTCCAGTACTTCTTGATGACGAGACCCAGGGACAGGGATGAGCTCAGGCCCACCGCAGTCTGGGGCCGACTCTGGCCAGCGTTCAGCATGACGTCAGCAAACCGGGAACAACTCTGCATCAGAAGCATCAGTCTGGGGAAAGGAGTGGGAGAGACATGTATCAATACATGTACAGTTAAACAATCCAGACACTTAGCACGAGCAGCAACACCTAGCTTCAGTGCACCAGTCATAATTGCCCTGATGAAGATGACAGTTTTGTTCCCAATTTATTTCTTAGCCAGGATCAACACCAAATTCAAATGAATGCATGTACAATGACATTGGTAGGGATAACTTCACAGTCTCTTGAAAAGAGATGTAACATTGTAAGAAATCAGAGATGTAACATTGTTTTTAATCACACATGTACTTAATATTGCTTCTAGCAAAACCCTGAATTTTGGCTGTAAGAAAGCAACTGTTACAACTTATGGGTGCAGAGTCTTTAACCATGAAGAAGTTGTTTTTTTTATTACAGAAAAGTCTTTTATGTGAGGAAGAATAAAACCACACAGTACAAAGCCTTTAACTTACTGACCTGTCAATAACCAGTTCAAACAGCATGATGTGTGCCACCTGGTTGTCCTCTTGGTCCTCCTGATCCTTGCTGTACTGGAACCTCTCCAGCAGCTCCTCAATGTTGATGTCACACGAGATCTTGTCTGGAAACTTCCAGGAGGGATATCTGTATACACATAGTATATGAGGTTATGCATGGGGGATCCTGACAACACTTAACAACCAACACTTAAAGACAAATTTAGGATGGCTGGCAATGCTAAATGGTAAATTAAAACAGGCTGACAACAATGGTAAATTAAGTTGTTCTTGTGAAGTTGTGTAAGGATTTGGGACCAATACCATAAAATTCGTCACCATAGACAGGACTCCCATTCCTTGTGTCAATGGGAAAAATTATCAAAGGCGGTAACCACCACAATGTGGCCACATTGGCCAGGTGGTCCTTATGTAGAGGTGGTCACCTGTACATGTTTGCAGCAATAGAGTCTGACACAGATACAAAAGCCCCTTACTGACCTGACTGGCCCAACCCGTGAGAAGACCTCCATGACAGCTGCCTGCACGTCCAGCACATCGTTGTGCAGACTGTCCAGACAGAACTGGCTACCCAGGAGGTGAGCCATCCTGCGCAAAATAACAACCTAAAACAGGGGAACGGCATGCCATTATGATGACATAGGATTGATAAAGAAATAAATTTATAGATTTTTTTAAAAACACTTGTATGTGTTGGATGTTTCGGGAACTTGATTTCTACTACATTGGTCACAAAACATGAGTAAGACAGTACAAAGTCCTTACCTTTAGTTTTCAATTATGGAAATAATGTTATTAAAATATTTCTTGTTTTAAAATGTACGTTCCTACTACCACTAGCTGGCGCCCCCCCTCCCCACCTGTTGAACTTGACGATCGGTTTACTAACTAACACAACGCTCTAGCTCCCCAATTAGAGCACACATCTCAACCAAAATGGACTACATAACACATAAAACATTCATACAAACACGGATGGTCATACCTGTTCTGAAGGAGCGACTGAAGAGTAGATACTGACGTGAAAACCTGGCGTTGTCAACGATTGTTTACATCGGCAACGTCCATTTTGTCCGGTTGTGGAATCTAGGCCACTGCGCATCGTCCTGCGCAAGTCTTAATCTCAAAACAGACCCCTTCAGAAGAACATGTTACAAAAGCGAAGAAAGGCATTTAATTAAGCAATAATCTACAAAACATTGTATGTATTGTTACATAAGGAGAACTGAAGTGAAACGTATTGCTTTTTCCCCCTTTTTTTAACAGTGGAAGACTAACTTTTAACGTTATACCCTTCTTGGTAGCTCTTCCTAGTGACTATTCACGAGACTAACTGCGTTCTCTTATTCTCTCGCGAGACCAAGTGAGATTACGAGGGGGAAGCCATTTTGGTTTTGGATTGTACGGCGTTTTCCGAGATGTCTTTGTTTTGAGACGTAATTTCTCCCCAAAGATCGCGCTATACCGGCCATCAAGATGCCAGCCGTTGAAGTACAATCCCAGGCCCCACCAGAGGTAAGTATTATCATGCCTGATTTTGTAGTAACGCTTCCTTGATCTGATTTATTTTGCGTCATGTCTTGTGAGATGTGCGCAACGTGTTTAGTACGTTCTCAGGTCCCTGAAGTGTTTGGGACTTTTGCACCTGACGATTGTCTAAAGAAAACCATATAACAAGTTACTTTGCTCGTCTTGTAGTTAAAGAAAATTTCTACAAATTGTAGAAGCGATCTTTGTATTCCTGTAATCGTTCGTATTTACTTAGAAGTTTGATCTGAGCAAAGTCGTGAACAAAACTACAAAACAAAATGTTTTGGGTTTTGTGTACCAAGATACCTAATGAAACAACATGTATCTACAGTAATATGTATGTAGTTGAGACGATTTGTGGTATCTTTTACGAATCAGACTATGATAGTACGAATTTGTAATTGTAGACATGCATTGTTAGCTTGAGGTTTGATTTTTTTATAATTTGAATTATGACTCTGAAAGAACTTTTCATGTTAGTGTATACTTATGATGTTTGCTGTGGTTTTGTCTGTAGCCTAATGAACAGCCTCCAGCTCCAGAGGCCAAGAAGCCCACAGTGGGCATCATCTACCCTCCCCCGGAGGTCAGGAACATCGTCGATAAGACCGCCAGCTTCGTGGCGAGGAACGGGCCCGAGTTCGAGTCCAGGATCCGGCAGAACGAAATCAACAACCCCAAGTTCAACTTCCTCAACCCAAGTAAGGCAGTAGCTCAAGTCTGTGAAAAGAAACATGTTCACAGACCACACTATAATGTCTCGAAATGTACAATAATTTTACAGTCTACTAGTACCTTAGTCACACAGTGGGTAACTTATAATAGTAGTAGTGAATTTCAGAAAAATTATTACGTTCATTATTTCTTTCAGGAAAATAGCTCTTATTGCTTATCAATGCAAATTGAAATAAAGTCTGAATACTAGTGTTCAAGACAGCATTGCTCTTACTTAGTCTTACAGATCTAGAGGTTTTCCTCCAGACCTTTGACACACTGACCTCTTATTACAGATGACCCCTACCATGCCTACTACCAGCACAAGGTCACTGACATCAAGGAGGGCAAAGTTCAGGACTCGATGATCCCCAAGGTCATGAACCTGTCACAACTCCAGACTCCGAAGGTTTGTCTTCAACAGTTCATAACTGTCCTTTCTAGTCTCATTAATTTGTAAACACTGTTGTCATGTATGTTGTTGTACTAACACTAACAGAACAAATGCCTCTGGTATCCTGCAGATACATGTATTTCAGTAAAAAGAAATCACTCTTACTATTTCTGCTTCTCAATGCAAGTTTGATTTTTGGTTTGCAGTAATTAGTTTGCAACTGGATTGTCCTTCACTCTATCACTAATATCAGAATTTTGGGCCATACCTTGGGACAGAGCAGAGCCAATAGTATGTTATTGTGTTGCTGATGTTTTTCTCTGCCTCCAGGTCTCCCAACCACAGGTTGTACAGGAAACGATCGTCCCCAAAGACCCGCCAGCGGAGTTTGAGTTTGTGGCCGACCCTCCCTCCATCTCAGCATACGATCTGGACATCGTGAAGCTGACAGCACAGTTTGTGGCTCGCAACGGTCGCCAGTTTCTGACTAACCTGATGAACAAGGAACAGAGGAACTATCAGTTTGACTTTCTCCGACCGCAACACAGTCTGTTTAACTACTTCACCAAGCTGGTAGAACAGTACACTAAGGTAAGAGGTGATATCTACCTGGGCTTTGGGTGGGAAAATTAGAATTTGGATAGGATGGGTTTAAAAAAGAGATGGCAGTTGTCTCATCCCAGGATAAAGCTTTTTTTTTCTCTCTCAAAAACTAACATGTCTTAATTGAGGAGTAAATATACATGTATATGAAATCTAGAAGTCTCAGTCAGTGGGTGCATATCTTACAAGTATAGACTAGGTTAATGATGCAAACCTGATGCAAACCTGATGCAGACCAGCGGTATAACTGTTACCTCTGTTGTAGGTTCTCATCCCACCCAAGAACCTGATGTCCAAGCTGAAGAAGGAGGGAGACAACCCGAGGGAGATCATGAACCAGGTGAAGTACCGGGTGGAGTGGGAGAAGTTCCAGGAACGAGAGAGGAAGAGAGAGGAGGACGAACGAGAGAGGGAGAGAGTGGCCTTCCTGCAGATCGACTGGCATGACTTTGTGGTGGTGGAGACGGTGGACTTCCAGCCCCATGAAATAGGTACAGCTGTGTTTCTAGAACAAGTAAAAGTTAATAAAAGAGGTTGTATTTTCCACCACACAGTTTTTGAAACAAGATAGTAATGAAGATATTGCAATGCCTGTCACGCTACAGCTTCATGAAATAAATCTGTGTTTCTAGATAAAATTAAGATCAAAAGACATTGAGTTTGAAATAGATGCACAAGATGAAGAAAGTCTGTGCAGTGTAACTCATGGAATAGAGCAAAACATTGCATTTCGCTCAGATATACTATACAAAACGATTTATTCTGTCGCCACAATTGACAAATATCAACTAGGGTCTGTGATCTGGAATAAAGTAAAAGTTGTTTTAAATATTTTACAAATGTTTCCCCCTCCCCCTGCAGCTAACCTGCCCCCGCCCACGACCCCTGACCAACTGGGGGCCCGTATCCTGATCCAGGAGCGGATGGAGAAGGGGCACACCGTGGAGCCGTCCGAGGTCGAGATGGAGGTGGAAGATATGGACGAAGCTTCATCAGAGGACGGTGGGTGGTTAGGAGCTTCCTCCTGGGCTAACATGTTGTATTAAGACTACTTTTGATGCCAATTGGCTGTGTGCCGACCCTATATATATCTTTACCTGTATAGCTGGTATTACCGCCCCTCGGTAGCCAGCCACAACTTCTTTGACATTGTTTTGTTGCTTCAAGCTAGAGCTAACTCTCCTTGAAAGGTGTTCTTTTAATTAATGGAACATTTGACTTAATTTCATTTAACAGAAAATCTCATTTTTCCACAGAAGACGAAGGCCCACCTCTGCCGGGTACAGCAGACACCACAGAACAGGACATGGATGAAGGGGTATGTGTTCTTTACCATGCAGCACAAGAGATTGCTAATGATAAAGTCAGAAATGACACATATATACTACTGTTACTGTCCAGGCAATAACAGTATAAATTCATCATCAGCTGATGAAAAATACAGTGCAGTTTTTTCAACTCTGATAGGCTTAAAATAGATAAAAACATTCCCTGCATCATAACAAAAACTATGGGCTTCTTTTTTCAGCTTTATGGTTTTAAATCATTGTAATTTCGTGTCTACAGGACTCGGATGTGGATGAGGATGCTCCGACCCCCCCACCACAGCCACCCCCTGAGGAGGCCCTCCCCCAGCCTCCCCCCCTCCCCCCCCAGCCAGAGGAGGTGCAGATCAGAAGAGACTACGATCCCAAAGGTAAGACCTGTTCTTTGGAAGTTCAATCAATCAATCAATTGCAAGTTAATGTTTCTAAAATGGCAAAAGAGACTTTTGGAAGTTCATATAGTTCTATTTACTAATAAAAGTTCACTGTTAAGCCCAAGCTTTAGTTTCTCATTTCCATTCAGTTTACATGTAGGTTCTAACCACTAACCAACATTAGGCTAAATTTGAAATAATTCTTTACATTAGGTGCCTTAAATTCGACCAATTTTACAACATCAGACCTTCATGTAAATGAAACATGTAACTAAAACCAGTCTGGTTATTGTCAGTATTGTGTATCCATGATTATGTGGATAAATTTTGACTCTGCAGAAGAAAACCATCAAAATAAAATGTTCGCCAAGAGTACATACTTATGAAGTTGATAAATCTTGTATGTTTCTCCAGCTGCTCGCATCCAGCCCCCGACCATACAGGACACGACAGCGTGGGTCGTGTCTCCGATCACGGGCGAGCGGATCCCGGTGGACAAGCTGCAGGAGCACATGCGCATCAGCCTGCTGGACCCGCGCTGGGTGGAGGAGAAACAGAGCTCTCTCAAGGAGAAACAGTCGCAGGAGGAGGTCTTCGCTCCAGGTGAGAGTCTTTTCTGTAGCTGGTTGTTTGTGAAGAATGTAAGGTGGATAGACGATAACAGTTTGACTTTTACTGACACTTTAGTTAGAGATACTGGAATCAAATATGATAACTTACAAAAAGTAATGCTTGACAGGGCTATATGGAGTGAAATATGTACTAGCTTGATCCCAGCTGATACAGGCCGTTACATGATGATGACCAGTTTGAGAAAAGAGCATTGAGTTTGTGAGGTCTTCGCTCCAGGTGAGAGTGTCATCTGTAGCTGGTAGTTTGTGAAGAATGTAAAGTGGATAGACGATAACAGTTTGACCAAAGATCATGGGGTTTGTGGGATAATGCCTGAAGTTTTCTTTGTCAAGTCAGTGTTTTATCCAAGTTTAGTTCTCCTGTGATATTGCTTTTTTCTGTGTCAGCCTGTCCTCCTGATGAATCTATCTTTACTTTCTTTTTAACCACAATCCTTTTTGTTCCTTTTCTTTGGTGTTTTATTGGGCATTAAGTAGCCAAATTTAGCAAAGCACTCTTGCAAATAACCTGATAGTTGATCTTTGTTCACATGAGAAAAACAGTGCACAGTGTTGAGGCAAACACTCTGACTGTCTGCACTATGATTTCTATCACTCAAACAGCCCCTTCAGCGGTACATGTATTTTGCAGCAAAGTTAAACCATGTGTTCCCCACAGGATCTGCCATCGACAGCAGCCTGAAGATGCTGGCCGAGCGCCGTACCGATATCTTCGGTGCCGGTGACGAGGAGACGCGCATCGGTCGCAAGCTCGGGGAGGAGGAGAAGAAGACGACCAAGGTAACGTGGGACGGCCACACCGCGAGTATGGAGGCCACGACTCGGGCGGCACAGAAGAACATCACTCTACAGGAGCAGATAGAAGCCATCCACAAGGCGAAGGGTCTGACAGCTGACGAAGAGAAGGAAAAGATCGGTCCTGCCATCCCCGCCCAGACAACGGTAGAGCTCACCCCCACAACAAGCACCATCCCTGCCAAGCCCCCCATCCCCCTCCCCACCCCACAATCCACTACCATCGTCCACACCCCTATAGCCATCCCTGTGCCAGCCCCTCCCAAACCGCCCATGCCACCTCAGATGTTACAGCAGCTACACGCGCAACGTGTAAACCTCATCCCCCGGCCCCCCATGCCGCCCCAACCCCCCATGCTCATCGCCCGCCCCCCTATGGTGCCTCCCCCTATGGCTCAAATGGCGAGGGCAGCAGGCTTCGCCTTCCCCCCTGGCACCATGCCAACCCAGCCGCCCCGCCCTCCCATGTCCATGCCGCAGTTTGTCCCCGCCCCTCCCCCCGTGCCGGCACCCCCTCGCCCCATCATCCCCGAGCGCCCCCCTGCCACGGAGGAGCCGGCGACGAAGAAACAGAAGACGGAGGACTCCCTTGTCTCCGAGGAGGAGTTCCTAAAGAGAAACAAGGGTCCTGTCACGTTCAAGGTCATCGTGCCCAAGATGGACGACAAGAGCGAATGGAACCTGAACGGACAAACGCTCACCTTCACCCTACCTGTCACAGACACCGTGAGTCTAACTCTGATAAATTTGAAAAGGCAGAAGCTCGGGTAAACATTTTCTGACAGTTCTTTGTTTATGATATACTGTGACGAAAGTAACTATTATTAAATGAAGCTGTTTTAACTTAAGTGATGACTTTTTTTAATCTCCAAGCAGATTCGTGGGGGCAAGGGGTCTATATTGGCCGCCTGTAACCATTGGCTGCCTGTAACCGTTAGCCGCCCCACGTATTGGATACTGCTTGGCCAATCTGATACTGTCTTGCCAATTTGATACTGTATTGCAGCCACCCAAAGATCTGCTTGGAGATTTTCTGCCTTATGAGTGCATGTATTTGGAAGAATGAAGATGTTGACACTGACAAAACTCTGAATGTATCTCATGGTTTTTCCTCAGGTGTCTGTTATCAAGGCTAAGATCCACGAGGCTCTGGCAATGCCTGCTGGGAAACAGAAGCTACAGTATGAGGTAAGACTTATCTTTTCCAAAGTTCACTGAAATTGTGATGCAACCATCCAAACTATGGCTAGAAGAGGCATATTTTTGGGTATAGGGAATCATTGTCACATGATAAGCTTTCTATACTGCCATGAAAGCATTCGGTCAAATTTGGCAGATAACGTAACTAATGATGAAAAAAAACTACAAATGTATCAAAAATGATAAAAGCTTTGATTAAAATTTTCACACATTTGCTCTTGCCTTTACCTCAGAAAAGAGGAAGGTAGTGACAATTGATTCATGTGTTTGTTTATGTTTTTATTTCTGTTCCACAGGGTATCTTCATAAAGGACTCCAACACCCTGGCCTTCTACAACATGACCCACGGAGCAACCATCCAACTGGCACTCAAGGAGAGAGGAGGACGGAAGAAGTAGAGCAAGAGAGTAACTTAAGACTTGATGATAAGGAAAACATTTACTGTCTCAGTCCATACTGTGTAGCTCAAGATATCTTTGAGTCTATTGTACCCTCTTTGTGCAAGGTTGATTTTGAAGAATTCATCTTTATGAATCTAGAAGTGATGTCCCCATACTGCTCCTTTAAAGTGATATTGTATCATAGTTTATGTCCACAATGTTTTCTTCCATTTCGTGTATCACTATCATTCTCTGTGAAAAGTAGGAGGTGACTGAGAAAAGTAAGATTTACATTTTTGAACATATCTACATGATGTCTTTATATCAAGCCATTTCTTCTAAATGGTGAGCACCCAGCCCAACTTGTAAAAAGGTATCCTTTTCTTCCTGCAAAAAAACATGAACCAAAAAAATGAACCCCATTTCCTAGTAAAATATGTTTAACTAGACTGATACATGTACACATGTAGTACTTCAAATGTTTGTTGTTTCTTTTAAAAATTACCTACCGAAAGTTTTTGATATTTGTAAGCTAGATCTAAAACATAAAGAAAACCTTGTGTAGAGATGCTTTAGGAAACTTAGGAAACATTTTAATACCCCCATAATCAATGATTCTGTAGAGATACTTTGTGGAAGGAATAAACGGTTCATTAGATGTCAGTTTTTGAAGAAGTTTAAATATGAACAAGAAGAATCTGAATCTGTGTGACCTCATACCTTTGCCAAATGATGTTAACCTTTATGACTGACGAATTATAGATTATTCCCCCTGATTATGCAGATAGGATCCTCATTTGCATTAGAACTATATCAGTTGATCATATTCTCCACCCAAAGACAGTATTATCTTTAACAAAGAATGCCATTCCAGCATTCATGACGATCTGTCACTCAAAGGCAAGCTGTTATGTTTCATAGCCACTCCCATGTCAGAAGTGACATTTTTGACTCTTCAATTATCTGACTCACAATAAGCTGAAGTGAAAAGGCAAGTTATACTTCATTCCATACATGCGTAAGTTATTCCGGATCAGCGGATCAGCGCTGAAACAGCGCCAAAGTTGCTGTCCGATTTGTGCCTCACAGGTAGGAATATATTCACTGTACAAATTCTAAATCTCTGAGGAAGGTTTGCCACGCTACGTAGAGACGTTTTTACTCATAGTGCATGACGGGGGATTGGAAACGTCTAGAAACCTTGTCATCTCCAAGCAGATCTTTCGGTGGTCGCCAAGACAGTATCAAATTGGCGTACGAAATACTAGGTTGCACCGTGCAACCATATTTTGCTTGGTGCAACCTATTTATACACCCAGGTAGCTCAGTGCACTACCTAAGTTTTGTGGTAAGGATGCCCCTTTCTTCCACTGGGAACTGTTTATTGAGAAGTTCCCATGGAAGAGCTCATCACTTCAGGTAAAGGGAAACAACTCTGTGTCAGAAATGTATAAATGCACATTTCATTCTAACAAAGTTAATCGTAATGTAGAACTTACTAGAAGAGTTTAAATTCGGGGCAACCTGGAATTTTGATGCGCAACCTCACTTTCATCCTAGGTTGCCACTGGGCAACCTGGCTCAAAAAAGTATTTCGTACACTGATTTGCCAGACAGTTACCTTCGGTGGCAAATGGTAACTGTCTGGCAAATGGATACAGTTTTGGCAGCCACCGAAAGATCTGCTTGGAGGTTAGAAATCTTGTGCTATCATGGCTGCTAACTGTTTAAAAAGACTAGAAGAGTTTTAGTGGCAGAGGCTTTCGCTCACTGGGTGCTTCTAGGTTTCAGCTAATCTCCGAGCAGATCCTACATTGGCAAGGCTGTTACCATTGACCATAGGTGGCTAATGGTCATTCCTTTGACCAATGGTTACAGCCTTGCCTCCATAGGATCTGCTTGGAGATTACTAGTAGGTTTCAGCTACAACGAGTTACGCTCGAAACTTACTAAGGTTCTGGTAGAAAGACCTAACGGGTGGAAATCTGCACCTTATTAAAGCATAAAAAGATTGAAATGAAGGGTAATGTTCAAAATAGACAAATACTTTGAAATTCCCATCGATATTTGTTGCTCAGTGAAAGTAAAATGAACTTACACTGTGATGGCATCGCGTGTTGTGATAGAGCTCTTTGGTGGCAAGGTTAAACCTAATTAACCTATAATGGTCTTGTTTTTTTTTGCAAAATCGCGGGGTAAGACTTAAGCTTTGTGTGGAAGGTATAATTCTTGCCCACTGACATTTCAACGTGACGTGTGTAGATGTAGATGATGTCAAAGTTTACACTGATGTCGATAGGATGGCTGACATGGTTCTTGGCTAGAAGCCAGCTACGTATCAAATAGATAGGACACCACCAGACAGTGAAGCACACCAACCATTATAGTACTTCAATCTCTATCAGGAAGACTTAGACCTCAAATTATCGTCCTAGTTGTACTGAACAAACTTTCCAGTCGCTCGCGTGTGTCAACAATATATTTTGTGGGTAGGGCTGCATTTGCCATCATGACCCCTCCCCCTGGTAGTTGAAGAATGAATATCCTTGACTTTGTAACCAGTGCGGTACAGAAGTAAATTTGAATATTCATGAGTTCTCGGTACAGAAAACTACACCGACCGCCCCTGCTTACCCCGGCCAGAACTTCTACAGCGTGCAGACTTCCCTGTGGACCTGGTAGGTTCTTCTTAACTTTATAAACCGGTTGTTTTGCTTGCGACAAAAATTCAAGCTCTTTGTATTGGCTTTTAAACCTGTCACCTCGTGTAGTACTTTTTCATTATTCAAGTTTAAAAATGACGACTGAGACCGAGCCTATATCCAGCCAAGTTGAAAAGGCTTTGAACATCATATCTTTTACTGTCCACTGTATTTTTTAGATGACAACCCTCGTGGCAAACAAAAGAACAGATTTTACTCACTCGGGACAACCTTTATGTGACTTTCGCCATTTTTCTTTTGTTTTTAGAATTAATCCGAGATGACGTCCTACGAGGAGAAGAAGACCCAGTCCCCAGCCGAGGCGCTGCCGGGAGGAGTCTTTCCCGACGAGATCGCTGCCATCAAGGTACCTTAAAGTTGGGCAATTCACTCAGGTCTATGTTGTTCATTTATGCAATCAGTAAGATAGTTAAACAATGACAAAAATTGAGAGATAGAAAGAAAACAAATATCAATTTCACGAACAAACACCTTTGTCCCCGATTTTCTTCTAGGCCCGTGGAGAAAACGTGAGACGTCTGAAGATCGCTATTGCCGCAGGCAGCGTGCTTCTGGTGATATTTGCAGTGGTGGGGGGAACCTTCCTGGGACTCCACCTCAACCGCAAACCCAGTGTAGTGACGGTAAGATCACGAATTCTGCTAATCTATAGGTCTTCTAGTTCTCCAATGTCTTCAACACTGAGAGTTGATGGTATTGTATCTGGTCCGTATGTTTACCCTGCACATTTATAACTTCAGCGTTCGGTGAAACTGGCGATAGAGGATGAGATGGTGGAAGAGACTGTGGAAGTGGACAAGGAGAGGGACACAGAGATTTTCCGTACGGTCAGCTCTAATGGGACATCCTTCGTCATCAGAGATATGAAGAAGGTTGGTTTATGTACTGATGATTGTATTGTAGGTAAACAATGAGTTTGAGAGCAGTTTCTTTTGAAATGTACTGATTTTGAATTCATCCCCTCTGTCAGTCCTTTGAACTATGTGTGGCCTTGCTATAATGGTCTTGAATGTCTATAACTTGTCTGTATCTTTGTATCTTCAGGGCCTCTCAGCCTACAGGTTTGATGGTGATCAGAAGTGCTACATCCTCTACGAATTTAGGCTTGAGGAGTCAGTGGACACTGCGGAGCTATCGAAGGACCTGGAAAAAATGGAAGTAAGTTGACTTGATATTATGCTATCGTATATAGAATATCATTCTATTGTACAGTATGTAAAGATGCTTGACTCACATCCTTTATCATATCTGTGTGCACGGCTTGTTGTCGCCTCAGACAATGAACTGTTTCCTGTTTCTTACAACTAGGAGGGCGAAATTGATGCCGCCGAACGCCGAACAGAGACGTTTCTGGCTGTGGACGAGGACCGTGGCCAGGTGGACCGGGCCGTGCTGAGTGAGAGCATGGTGGAGTTCTGTGAGGGTCTGCACCCCCACTGGGCCGTGATGTGGTCATCCGAGCCTACCCCCTCTCCAGAGGAGGGAGAAGATGAAGCTGACTCAGAGATGGAGATGGAGACTCTCCCTGGAACCAACGGTAAGCTTAAAGACTATACACTGCAGGATATAACTTATTCTTCATTAGAAAAAAGCGATCTTTTGTTTAGGGATCCTTAGCAGTTGACAGTGTACATGGAATATCAACGTGGCAATATTTGAATGACTGGCTACGTTTTATCAATTTTTCTCTTCGTCCAGGGACAAGTGCTGTGCAGCAGCGTGAGAAACGCTCTTCTGGGCAGAACGTGACCGAGGTCTGCGAATGGGTGACCAGAGATGTCTGCGACTACAGCTGCAACCAGAGGTGCGAGAGGCGCCGTCGCAGGGCTCTGTCGGATAAGGCACCTGGACGGGAGGTGATCGTGAAGAAGCGTGCCGAGCGGGGGTGGCTTTTCGACTTGAGCCCTTTGGTGTCAGCGGTGACGTCCTTTCTCTGCAGGAGCGTCTGCGGTTTTGTGTGTGGTACCGTTCGCACCTTGGTTTGCAGTGTGGTCGGCACCTTGGTCGACTCCTTCGTGAGCTTGGCCGGCTAGGGTGCCCAATTAATTGCATTGCCATCAATTCCTGAAGATTTGAGTCTAGAATTATGGCGTCATTACTACAAATTGCTTTAGTCTTTGTCCTGAATACAGATATTACCATAATCTACTAAAAGTTGCCCACAAGAATGTGAAGATCTTATAAGCTGTTGTATTATCATTATATCATAACCTGTTGTAGAACAAATGGGCAAAGGAGCAAGGTGAAGTTTAGATTCACTGTAACAATTTAATGTGCATGGAGTAACAGGCCTTAAGATAAAATTGTGAATTCTTCAGAATGATTTTTAGGCAAGTTTTGAAGAGAAAAAAATCGTCCTGGTGGCTTTTACAGCAAACGTACACTACCATTAAACTTTACTAAACCAAGCGACGTCATGAATACTTGACATATGGCGTTACCGTTATTGTCTTAACAGTTTCCTGTTCCTGGCCGACGCTGATAGCTTGAAAAAACAAACGTTCTTGCAACACACAATGTAGAATCTACAATGTCTTTATTCTAAATCTGTGTACATGGCTTGAACTACAAATTCAACACATTATTTGAGCTTACATATTCTTAATTTTGTTCTGCTTTAGCAGATGTCTACAGTGACATCACAGTCATGGTTTTGCCTTTTGCTTTATACTTGTTCTGACGTCCTGTATATGTATGTTGTGGTGCAAGTCACCTGGCCCACAAATAGCGAATTGTCGTTCTTTGTGGGTCAGTCCGGTAACTCGGTCGTCTTTCTGCTCAAAGTGGAAAATTTCTGCCCCGTTAGAAAGACCTTCAAAGAGCGTTCTCAATTTTGAACTTGCAATTGGTTTTTTGCATTGACCATTATGATAAAAGTTGCTCATAAACGTGTCCAAAGAGTTTATAAAGTTTTCAAGGCATCTCACATTAAGTCCTGTAGGAGTAAGTGAACAGCTTACATATTCTAACATTTCCTGGAGCCTATTCCAGACCCAAAGAGTCACCGGAAAATGAATCTTAGGAGCAAAAAAAAGATATTTTAAAGGCCCTACAAGTGAACCTTCCGTTTTTACAATTACAAAGGGGTTTCCAACGATGTACGATCGCGGTACGGGTTCCCTGAGAATACTCAAAAATTTTTGAATATTTTTATTCGCTTCATATCTCACCCTTTTCGCTCTTACAAGTGCCATGCCTAACTTCTGTCTCGGCTCATCGATTTTCTCTAAATAGTTACTTAATAATATTTCCATTTTACCCCTACACAACGAGGGCATTATTATTCCTCTATAACTTAACAAACAGGCCTTTAAACTTTCAACTTGTGCCTTTGTGCTATCAACGATAACCTTTTTGCCTTTTCCCGAAAAAAACCCTAGCTGACCTAGAAATGCTCTCAGAGATTTTTCGAGCTCAAAAGTCTCAGGGGCTTCTGGCGTTTTAAGCCATCCCAAAAGTTTGTTGCCTTCAAAAATCGTGGCATTCAGGACTTCTAGATCCTCTGTCAAAGATTCTATTTGGCGGTTGGTGTCTGTAACAGATGACTGTAGACGATAACAAGCGTCAATTTTTGTTTTGATGTTCTGGAGCAGAAGTTGAAGCGTATGCCACCTGCATCCTTTATAGTTCTTTTCTATCAAAGCTAAAGCATGTGATAGAGCTGTACAGTGTTCTGTTAATAAGGAGGGAGATTGACTGTGCGTTGACTTCTGCCCTGTGGTGTGACCATTAATTTTCCCAAGTTGACGTTCCATGATAGTTGCTTGATATTTTATGCTCATATCCATATGGAACCACCGGTATACCGTTGGCGGAACGGAATCTTGTTCTGACTTGGAATGTACGCCTGTTTTCCTAAACCTGGAGTTCTGTGTGCCTGTAAGAGACAAAACACTTTTCAGCACTCCTGGATCCCCTAGCAGATCGTGCCAGTCCTCACGAGCAAATTCTAGGATATCAAACTCTTTACTCTCCCTGGGCAGCCCTAGCATCGCTTCATAGTATCTGTTAGTACAAGTGGAGGTGTCCATGCAACGGTAGTACATCGACAGCACCATAGTGACTACCTTTGTAGCTTTCTGTAAATCATTTTTGAAAGATGGCAGAACTGTCAGAAAGTGCTCCACCGAACTGCAGCAAAGCAGAGACCGTATGTCTGTTGTTTCATCATCGCAGATCACTTCACCACGTGCACACTGCTTCAGGGCATTGAGTAGATCCACCCATCCATGCACATGCCCGGCTCGATGCAAAATTAACCCCATTGCATGACCTGTCAACATGACCAATGCCAGCCAGTGGTCTTCTGGCTTTGCATTTGGCTTTGGGTTTGATATGAGTATGTTTTGTACCATGTCAAACGGCATCTCGTCAAAATGTATTGCTACCTGCCCGAAAAAAGACATTGGAAGCGTAGAATAATCAACGTTTTTAAGTTTCCCACTTTGAAGAAGTCTGTTATAAATGAGGAAAGACATATTTTCTAGTGACGTCATGACCTGATTGATATTACAGGAAGCCGGTGGCAAATCATTATCAAGAACATGCTTCTTTATGATTATACTTTCCCTATACAGTCTATCCGCTATTTGTACCAGTATGTTAACAGCTACATCGCCGCTATGCAGACAATGCAGCAGGGTGCTGTTAAGAGAGTTTACATGATCGAGAATTTGACAGGACAGATCCAGAGTGAAATATCGACCGCGAAGTAGGAGCATTTGACTATACAGGAGAAGGTAAGCCTCCTGACATCCACCCCATCGACAAAAAAACCCCGCGGACTTTCTCATGAATTTGTGTGCAGCATTGACCGAGACTTTCGTTTGGTGCTTGTCGACATTTAGGGCCAAATAATGGAGATGGGTCATTAGGATCTCTGCTTGTACCCTGGATGTGTCATTACTTAGCATCATTGTCGAATAGTTGAATGCCTTGTCCAGATGTGCGAGTCTCGAAGATTCGTTCATTTCTGCTACAACAACCTCCTGTACGATCCTGTTCACACTAAAAGCACAAGGTTGAAAGGCATGGCAACGAGAGGCCAGAGAAAAACTCTCTAGTTCTACGACCAGTTCCATCGTATCTAACTTGTCCAGTCGCTTTGCAGTGGTGAAGAGCTTTCCAAAGTGATCGCTGTGAGGTTTGGGACAGGGGATACAGTCTGGGCCCATGAATGATGTCATGTTCAAAAGTGTAGCGGCGCTAGGAGGCAGTTGCTGAAGAGTGTAATCTAATGTTTGGCGTATATTTCTGTTTGCAATCTGGTCAACATCCATTTTATCTAGCAAGTCTACCTTCTTTGCGGCATTCGCTTCAATGTATTTTTTATGATACTCTTCGACGGAGCAGCCAGTTGTTTGAATGTATGCATACGCGAGTTGAAGGGCCAAAGGGTGGTGGCCCAGGGATCGGCTTAGACTCTTGACGTATCTTCGGTCATCTTCACCGCTAGATCCGACTGTTTTAAACAATGCCTGGGCCTCGGTATCGCTAAACGGAGGAAGATGTACCACTGAAATACGCTCCTTATCAAGTCTTTGATGTTCCTGAGAAGTCAGAAGAATATTCATTGTCGTTGTGATGCTGTGGGGCAGTAAGGACTCCAGCTCTTTCATGGTCTCTCTGACGGACTCATCAACTACTAACAACCAATGCCGTGACTTTGTTAGGTACTTTCTAAACTGTATAGTTACAGACCTACAGCTCATATCATCGCTAGAGTGCAAGGATCCTTCCCTCTTCTCACTAACATAAGAGCTGTAGTGGCTGATACTAGCACACAGGTCCCCCTTACTCGCTAACCTGACCCAGAACACCCCGTCAGGGTACCTCCCCGCACGCCTGTGCCCGTACTCGATCGCCAGTGATGTCTTCCCCACTCCGCCCAGCCCTTTGATGAGGCAGGTTTGGTTCTGTCCAAGGCACGCGTCGATCTTGCCGAAGACATCTTCCCGTCCCACGAAAGTCTTCATACGACGAGGAAAGACGACCATTAAGGGTGTTTCTGTAACACAATGATATTTTTATTATAGTCTGACGACAGTACCGTTAGTTTGCCCGAACAGTCGCCGCTAATGATACGTTTATTGCACATACTTGCCCTAGGGCTAGTTGCAAATAACAGGTAAAGGACAAACAAACAATGAAGAATATATATATGACGTAAAAGCCCATTCTCTTCCCATACTGCATACTCTTGTATTAGGTAGATTAGCCTTATGGAACTGTAGTTATGTACCAGTAGATGCCAGACTTTGTACCTTGTACAATTGTTGTGCAATAAAGTTTATCGTTTTATAACATATGACTATTCTATATTTTAAAAGCTGGCTCTAAATTGCACCATCGCTGACGGCAGTCGTGGCCTAAATAACATGTCTTCAATTGCGGGACACTCACCGTCCGTTCCGTTCGTGTAGTAAACTGTGACCATCGCGCTTATCACAAAAGTGGTGAGGATGAGACTAGCGATCCCTAGTCGTTTTAAAGTCCGTTTTGTAAGATCTGCAAAACACAATTTGAAAGGGTTACCGAATAAAGAAAAATGACATGTCATGCTGATCCGTTTGCTTAACAAAGTCTCGTGTAAACACTAGTAACCACACAAGATTGGTTTGATATGTTTGATGACACGGTTCAACGTCCAGCTACAAACTAAGTACAGAAGAGGTCACCCCTGACACGTTGTCGGTAGGCTGCCTGATCAGATGTTCAATATAAAGCGAACAGAACAATGGTATTGGTGAGACTGATCCCACCCCCTTAGCCTATATGCACACAGCCCCCGATCTGTCAACACGAACAAACGAACAAGTACACGGAGAGAACAAACACGTTTGGACCTGTGGGGTACCGAAGTAGTCTGTCGTAACACAAACTCCACTCTCCGGAGCTGTAACGGCCCTTCTAGGGGGGTAATACCAGAGCGACAACATGCACATATTATACATAAACAAGACCTAAAAATTATCAAATCAAACAAATCAAATACCGCGCGGGCGCCGTCCAAGATCCCGCCTCTTTTTCTCTCCTCTGTCCACCGCTGTCTGAAGACGGGCCCGACTCTCCTGTAGTTGATTGGCAAGGTGTCGGTATGGAACATCCTTCAAGTTTTGGACAAAGTCGTCAAAACCGTCGTACGGTAAATCTGCGGTGGCAAACAGACAATGAATAAGGTCCATTCGGTAATCTGGTTACAAAATCACATTTTGGAGTATGCCTTATGTTTACTCAAGACGTAAAATCTCAGACGGATGAAATTTTTACCGTCCAAATCAATCACAACTGCATTGAAACATTTTCTACGTATACACATTCATACAGAGTGTCTTAATACGCGCCGTTTTAGATTGGATTTCATTCTGCATGCAGCTTGAGAACTAGCTGTTTAATAGTTTTGGTAGCGGAGACGTACCCAGCAGTTTGTCAAGTAGCGCCTTAGCGCCGCAGTGTGGGCCCTCGGTTCTCGCCCTGGCCTGGATGTATCCCGGGTCTCCGTCCCGCCACTGCACCGTGCTGTACCGCAGGACCAACCCCGGGTCCATGTCACGGGCAATGTCATCATAGCAGTCCAGGATAGCCTGCTGGTGGAGAGGATCCATGGTGGCTACAGGTAGTACCATCCTTGTTTAACCTCCTTGGTAGTACTGGGTGGTTTACTAAGCGGTACGACTTGGTTCTTCTCCGGTATTCTGGTCACATGATACTAGTTTCGATGACATCACTGTCCAAATCAGTTCCCAGGTAGCCTAGCAAACTTAGAAGGCATTGCCAGTAGTCCTCTGCAAATGTTGGTCGAATTTTTGTAGTTTCAAGGTGGGTTGGATATGGAATGGTCTTTATTAGCATTGTATGGTTTGGTTGCCTGGGGGAAAATTGCCGGGTTTTCAGGTGTATGGAGACACTTGAGTGAAGCAGTCGAAGCGGAGCGCGGATGGACTTGTGAAAATGTCAAAGGGCTACGTACTACCATAAAGGTACGAAAAAGTGCCTTGTTCAGCAGCAACCGAAAATCACCGATGACGTCACCTGCCATAGTTTCACCTTGCTTCTGTAACTATGACTGCATATCTGAAACTGTCACTGCAACGCATAAACTGTTTCCTATGCGGCGCTTTTGATACATCCATCATTTAGCATTCGATCTACTTGGTGTTTAATACCATCTTTTTACAAGAAAATACTTGCGCTTTCAGTATAACTTGATAAAAGTATAGGGCTTGTAAATTAGTTACAATGCAGGCACCATGGTCACCTGCATTGTAAGGAAACTTGAGTATCCTAGCTATGGGCTGAAGGAATATCCCTAAAATCTTAAAATGGTATCGCCCGAACAGTGCCAAGAAGATCCAAGATGGCGACGGTTGAAAATGACCCCGTCTCGCAAGCGATTTGGCAACTAAAAAGGGGCACAAACCACGTTGTCTACAACTCTCTGGTCAAGATTCGGACGGAATGTATAAAAAGGGATGGCGGGGTGTCTAAATTTCGTGAATTGGGTGGGATTCAGGCGTTGATTTCGCTAATTCAGAGGCCTAACCCGAAGATCGCTGACGTAGCCCTCAGCATCCTGGCCAACTGTTGTTTGGAGGGGGAGACCAGACGCGAGGTATTTTATCTTCACATTTTAAGCGACTTTTTGTCTCAGTTTCCACAAGAATGTATCTAAAACATTGTTAATTTTCACTAAATTTGTGTTTTTTGTGTCCTAAGGTACGGAAAACAAGAGGACTGGGACCAGTAGGTAAGCGTACATCTTATAACCTCCCCTTATTATGAATCGAACCTCCCTTTGCCAAATATGGCCATTAGCTATATCCTTATTTAGACGGGCAACATGCATTAGGCAGGCTATACCACGTTTTGTGGGGGTTTTAAGGTTGTCAGTATGAAAAACAGGTGTTCTGGGCTGCACAGGTTTCTTTGAGAAAGTTTTGCGTTTGAGGTTACATGTATGATCTGAATGCTAAAAGAAGTAAACTGATACCTTCTAAATGTTGTGTATTGGTTCTTGAAACAAACACAAACATCTAGGAATGTTCTATTTTAGAACTGGGGGGTAGTGGGTAATATATTCTTGTCCGGTCCCTCATATTTAGATAGTGGAGTGCTACTAGTCTACCTAAAGCTATATTATGGCTACTTAGGTTTAAAATAAGTAACCAAGTATACATTTCCATATGTTTGAATAGGATAAACCTTTTATTTCTTTTGCAACACCCCAGAAGGGAAGCCTTTTCGTAGTCTTCAAGCAGATGTTGGGTGGAAGTTCGTAATGTTTTCAGACATCCTCCCAAATGCCTGTCAGAGAAGCCAGGCAGTCAGAAAATGTCATGATCTTCAACCCCAACATCTGCTTGGAGATAAGAGCCTTTTCAGTCCTTTAGATTTGCATCATTTCCCTTCCCTTCCCAGTGAACCTCCTGAAGGTGTTGAAGTCAGACAGTCTGCTGAACCGAGCATCCCGAGCCATCGCCAACCTCGCTCTAGACGCCACCAACGCCCAGGTCATCCACAGTCTCAAGGGGGTCCC
This sequence comes from Branchiostoma floridae x Branchiostoma japonicum, assembly GCA_013266295.2. Classification (NCBI taxonomy): domain Eukaryota; kingdom Metazoa; phylum Chordata; class Leptocardii; order Amphioxiformes; family Branchiostomatidae; genus Branchiostoma; species Branchiostoma floridae x Branchiostoma japonicum. The sequence goes on along the minus strand of CM023826.1, from coordinate 3,733,416 downwards.
TGCTTTAATCGATGTTCTCAACAACACGGAAAGCAGCGAGTGTCGTCAGAGCGTAGTCCGGGCTGTCAGAAACCTCGCAGGCACGGAGGAACACAGAGACGAGGTGATTCGCTGCGAGGGCCTCCAGGCCGTTGTGGAACTGTTGAAGCTAGACGATGTGCCACTAGTGACCCAAGCCGTGCGGACAGTCACCCAGCTGACCAAGAACTGCACTTTTGAGTGCGCGCGGCAAGTCTCGGAGGGAACAGGGATATCCTCGCTAGTCGAACTCGCCTCGCATGTCAAACCAGTCATAAAGCAACAGGCCCTACTTTCGCTTGTGAACCTGACTTCACATGGCAGCATTAGGCCTGATATCGGAAATGCAGGCGGGATACAAGTCTTTGTAAAAGAGATAAAGGCCAGTCAGGACATCTCCAATGTTTTACCTGTGGTAAATGCCTTATGTTTGTGCTGTAGGGAGGCTATCAATAGACTCAGGGTCAGAGAACTCAAAGGACTTGAACTTCTAGTCTCTCTGTTAAAGTCTCCGTCTTGTAAAAATGTCCATGAGAGGCTTGTGGGGACTTTCCTGTGCTTTTTCTATGACGAGCCCAGCTTAGAGGTACTACGAGGGGAGGGACTTATTCCTCTGCTAATGGCCAAACTACTGGACAGTGTTAACCTCCCGTCTACAGACGAAGGATCGTCGAAAGGCAGTGGAAAGTCTGCCCCTTCGTCTGCTTGGTTTTCTGCCTCGTGTGACTTCCCAACAGAGTTTAACCGCTTTCCCGATCCTCTGACGCCATCCAACAAAGCCTCCAGCTTTGTAAGCATGCAAACCTGGCTACAACAGCAGCCGGAGTATTCCGCTGAACTTGGCCAGCTCAGTCCAGGGAGCGCCAGCCCGCAGTGGTCACCCGCCAGCAGCACTGTGTCCTGCTCCGACTCAAGCGACGGGAACGAGGAGCTCGCACCGAGAGTGTTCAGCCCTCAGATCCACTGGACGGACGAGGACAAAACGTTACCAGAAACAGAAGGCGATGAGAGTGAGAGCAGCTCGGAAAGTGTTGAGGAGGCGGCACAACTGGAGTCTTCAACATCCGTAGACACCAGCATGCAAGACCCTCCCTGTTCTCCTGTGTCTGTGTCAGAGGATGGTCCAGAATCAACCACATTTCATCCCATCAGGATGAATGCGTGCTCTGATTACTCCCCGTCTAGTCCTCCTAGGAAAAGACGACGTCCAAGCTCTAGCCCGGGTCCCAGGCCTCAGGCAGGTAACAGAAGTCCACAGGCAAGCGGTAGCCCCCCTGCACGCGAGGTCAGAAGGGAAGAAACCAATGAAAGCATAACGGGGGACGTTGTACCAGGCAGCCCTGTTGGACTCATTCCCCTAACAACAGACCACATGTTAAATCCCTCCTCTCTATCCTGTGCCCCCCTGGTAATTAGAGTGGAAGAGCCCAAAGACATGGAGCACAACATCCTGCTCCTCCTCTCCAGATACTCCCAAATGGTAGATCCCAGCGGTTGCCTAGTGACCAAACAGTGTGTGAATGGACTGGTGGACTACATTCACTCGGCCCCGCACCCGAACCCTCGCTGCACACGCATCCTCAACCGCCTTACCTGCAATCCCAACTGTTTCGAAGCCTTCATAACAGCACACGCCCTGCATAAAATACACAACACTCTCATGCACAACACACACACAACATCAACCCATGAACATCATGATGGTGGCCAGAGTGTTACAGTGGATGAGAACACCAGTGGGGAAACAGTTTGTAAAGAGGACACAATTGCTCAAGACAAAGAAGACCAAGCAGCTATGAAGGAGCCAAGTTCCGTGTGTGGTACACCAAGGAAAAAGACAGAAGACGATAGAGATACGAGGGTGGAGAGTCATCAATACGGTGTGGGGTTGTCCCTCCTTAGAAACCTGAGTGTACAGGCGGAGTCGTCGTATGGCAACGGGATTCTGACCCACCTCCTGTCCGCAGTCACAGATGTGGAGAGGACTGCGTGTGCTCTGGCACTGCCATATCTCTGCAGGTCTGTAAGAAGTTTTTTTTCTTTAGGGCTGTTTCTGAAGAATAGGAGCAAAAATATGGATAAAATCTGGGCAAGTAACTTGCTTGAAAGTAACAAGATAAATCCACAAATCCTCCTATTTCCTTATACATGTACATGTAGGTGAATACTAAAATGTGCAGAATGTTTTTTGTCGCTCTTATATTATCAGATTTTTACTTCACAATGCCATTGTCTTTTCTTTGAATTGTTTTGACATCTTGTATTTCTAGAATTTGTGGTCTTTGTGCTACCTGCAGAATTTGAATACATGTTGTATTTTCTCATTTTTAATCAGTTTACAGAATTTTCTTCTTTTTTACCACTTCAGGAGCAGAGCTCTGAGAAGAAAGATGCTGATTGAGGAGAGAGGACTTCAGCGTCTTGTAGACATCATTCAGAACAGCACAGATGAGCTGCTGTCCCTTGCAGTGGACAGCGTCGTTATGATCATGTCAGGATGGAAAAAGAGGGACCAAGATGACTCGGACACAGAGGCAGAAGGGTCTGACTCGAAGGAAGACTGCAACACAGACACTACAGAAGATGAGACATTAGGAAGTACAAGTGACGTGACCAAAGCTGTGGAGTCTGTTCACATACAGTCAGGCACAGCTGAATGTCGTTATGCAACACTGTCAGACCGACATGATGTGGTTTTCAGACTGGAGGACAAGTCTACTGTCTCGGGGTCTAGGAGAGTCGTAGCGGAGAAATCCGCGGTCTTTGCTGCCATGTTGGAAGGACATTATTCCGAGTCTGCCCAGAGCGAGGTCAACATTACGGGCGTTTCTCACGATGCGTTTTTATACCTTGTACACTTTACACACGGCTGTCGGCATAACAACTGTACAGCTATGCAGACGATTTGCAAGGGGGAGGGGGGCAGTGTAGGGCCAAGCCAGCCGCAGCAGCCAGTAGAGCTCGAGATTTTGGCTGTGGCGAACAAGTATCTTCTGCCAACGCTGCAGGACAGTATGGCCGACGTGATGTTACAGCAAACATTGTACATATCGCCCGGAAGTGTGTTTAAACTGTACTTGTATGCTGTACACCACAGGTGTGAAAGGCTGGTGGAACACTGCGTTCGTTTTGTCACGTGCGGGAAGATGTCGAAAGAGGAGAGAGTGAAGTGTTTCAGGGACTTAGCTCACTGTAGAGACGAGAAACCTGCCTTTCAGAAACTTGAAGAAATCCTCAAGGCTTACGTGTGATTAAGACGTGCTAGTGTGGTTATATGCTGAACATGTTGAGAAGGACCTTCAAATACTTGTTGGTCTTTGAAAAGATATTAAGTAATTTTTTGTTCAAAATGCATGGCCTCAGTTGACTCTGTTAATGAAGAAAAATTGAAATGGTTTTAGATTGAAGGTTCTTTACTTCTCTGGCTGTAACATTTTATTTTGACAGAAACCATTATTGGACATTGTTTCTGCATTTTTTTTGGAAGCAGTTGATTAAAAGTACCCAGTATTATTTGACACCCTAGTGGTATTATGTTCTTTGTACATGTAACTAGAAATTAACTAACAGTTGTGTATGAAATCAAAGGCCCAACAAAATTGTCTACAGCTGTAACAGAACAAGATTTAATGAAAGGGGTCTGATTGGAGTGGAGGGACAAGTAAGCAAGTGAACATGACAGAATCAGTGAAATCAGCATCCTAGCAGGCATACAACACATTACTCCTGATCATGATGTGAATCATGACAAAATACAGTGTCATTTCCTTTACTCAGGCCTCAATAAAATTACAAGTACAATTATGGCAGATGTTCTTTTTAGTAACTATGGAAGCCACACATGAAAGGAAACAAAAACTGGAGATTAATGAACATGTGTCCCAGTGTCAAGGCAGAACTAGGCAATCTAAGTGGCATGTGACAGTACGATGGTTAACTTGCCATAAGTTGAAGAAGCAAGTGAACAGTATGGCTGACGGATATTGTCATAATCTGCTCCTATACAGATAATTGTGGAAAACCTGTGACTCTTATTGTAAGAATTGAAACAACCATTAAAACAGCCATACCAGAGAACATGGCAGTATACACACACATACATACATATACCAACAACAGAATTCACCACTCTGAAGGTATGAAATATGGATCAAATGCCACACCAGTTTCAGCACTGTTGCTACGTTCTTTCTTTTATGTCCAACATGGCTGCAAGATGACACTCATACCTGCCTCTTACACATAGATGCTGCTATAAGAATAGTGTGGAGAACGCCATACTTATCATGTATGTATGTTGATTAACAGTATGCAAAAATCTATCCCCAATCATACCTCAGCTACACAGCATAACACTGATGCTACTTTGAGAAAAGTTGGCCCACACCAATTTGTTTCCTACATTCTCAGACATTATAAAATGAAAATTAAGCAAGGAGCCAATATGGAAACTTGCTGGAAGGAGTATCTGTATTTGACTGTAGTCCCTCTCTGAAACTGTGTGTGCTAGGGTCTAATCAGGCCCTGTTTTCATGTTGTTTTACAAGTTTAACACTATTTCTTTTTAACTACGAATCAACAAATTAATTTGGTGTTGCCTATCTGATCACAATATGGCTGTTCCTTGTACAACTCCACTCTCTGTATACACATGAACACAACCCACCATGCTACGAAATGCCAAGACCCTACCACATTCAGTTGGAATTATTCACAATAAACTATATTGGAAAAAAAAGATTTTTATACAACATAAATAGCCAACAAACCAAGCAACCAAAATGATACATACAATATATAATGCAACCTTGTACACATTTCTCCTATTATTTATTATCATACTTAGAAATAAGGCGTAATACTCGCGTGATTCTCATTACGAAGCATACAGTCAAAGCTTATAGATGTTACTGACAGCCAACTTAATACAGTTTTTTAGCAATTGTAATAAACCTGATATGTGGGTAAGTACAGTATCCTAAGAAGCATTCACCTAACAAATGGTAGTGGCCATACACAATATGAAACATTGGCTAATGTTAGAGTATAAATGTGTGAATAAATGAGTATGATGTAATGAACATTTAATAAGTCGAAGTGCCTCTACAGTACCTTTTGTCTTTACTCTGAATGCTCTGTGGTAAGGTACAAGTAGGAAACCATTCTTTATTTGTTATCAGTAATATATCCTATGAAGTAGGCAGCTATATAGTCTACAGTGAGGTTTATTTGTGTGAAGTTGTTTCAGACCAGAGGATGGAGCTTCAGAGTCAAATGAAAAGTAGTTGGATTCCCTACAATGCATTACAAAAACAACTGCAAACGTATTCGTCTGTATCAGCTAGCTTATCAGGAATTGAAGCTCTGGTCTTCTTCTTTTGGAGTACAGAGGTATTAGACAAAGAGTACTCCTAAACTGTCATGTTAATCAATCAAAATGCATTTAGATTTGGAAGGCATATTTCCTTAAGAATTATAAGAACAAGTCAAAGACATGTTGAAATATCCCCAATATCACCACACACCATACACCCCTCAAGAAGAAATGGATTGTTCCAGTACTAGTTCACCTTATCAACTATTACAAAAAGACAAAAGATATCCTATCCAATGTTTGTGGTACCCCCCATCAACACTGCATGGTTCAACCCATCCTTATAAATATTTGTGTCTTTTTTAATCTTTTTTTTTGTTATTCAATCCCTTGTATATGTTTTCCTGAACATGTTCTTTTATCATTTTAAATTCTATGTCTGTCAAAATTCATACCATATTTGGATTGAAATAGTCATTATGGAAATTATTGGCCTAAACAAAAATTAGATATTATGCAGAATTCCATCTTTTGAATCAAGCAAAATTGTACCTAAAATATACATGTTTGAAAATAATCTCTCTCATCGGCTGATAGTTTCCTCTTTGCTGATTGGATATTACCGGTAAGTAGCCAATCACTGGTTAGATAGGGCTCAATTTGCAATAAGCAGCAGTCTGATTGGTTAATGCTCCAGACTATATCTTAACTCAGTACATACTATCTAACCATCTCTGTTGTTCTTTTAACAACACCACCCTGTCCTACCGCCTGACATTAGTCTAACCGAACAGTTTTACAAAGCAGGGATGACAATACGGTTTGTCGTTCTGTTCTTTAAATGTTCCTTTGTTCAACTGCTTCAAGCAGAAAGCGCAGACGAAGTGTTCTGGGTGGAACTTTTTGGACATGGCGGTGATACAGCGTCCAGTGATCGGCTTCTGGCATCCGGAGCAGAGCGAGCCGCGCTTGGCGTGGTAGTGGATTTCGCAGTATGGCTGTCCGTCATGGTCGAAGAAACTGCCGCCGTGGAAGGGTTGTAGGCATTCCTAATTCAGAACAAAGGAATGGATGTGTTATTCGGGGAATTCCATACAACATAGTGGTGACAGCCTTTCCAAACATTGGGCATCGTCTGAGCCAAGAGTACATGAAAAACGTAGCCATAAAGCAACAGATTCTGAAAGAGTCAAAGCAACAATAGTGTTTTCATAACACTTTGCATCACAGCATATTCATGGAGACAACATTGAATGTTACAAATGGCTTATAGCCGAGTTTCACACATGTACAAAAACATGTAGGTTTCTTGATGATGTTTTACAACGGTGTAATTTTGGTTGTGCTCAGTTTTACTGTTCCAAAACCTTTCTTTAAAATAACTTCATTAGTCTCCCTGATTATCCTGATTTGACAGAATGATAGGAAAAGCATGCGGTAAGAAAAAGACAGAGTAAGAAATTCAATGCTCACCCTGCACACGAAGCAGCCTGGATGCCAGTGGCCGTTCAGAGCGGAGATGTAGTTATCCACGATGGCCTTGTTACAGCCACCGCACTTGGGCGCGAACATGTCGAAGTAGTCCTCGTAACAGTACGCCTTGCCGTCCTTCTCATGGAAGCCCTCCTGCCCGAAGGGGCGGCCGCACTGGTTGCAGAAGAAATGTTCGGGATGCCAGGTGTTCTCCAGCGCAGTCACACATTTCTGGGGAGGAGAAGAAGAGAGGTGTGATCCTCACATTTATGTCATAGCTGGGCCGTGCTAACATTCAATACAGGTGTTCTGGCTCTAACCATATGCCTTCGGCCATTGGGTGATCCGACCCGCGGTCGGGCTGGTACCTTGGGTGCTACGGAATACACCGTGTAGTATTCTCTATTTATGTTTTGGTATGCACTGGTGAAGAAGTCATCTACGAAAACCACTTTGATGTAGAAGTTGCAACTATGACAGTGATTTTAGTAGTTAATGCATTTGATGTTGTACATGACAGACAATTCAGAACCCTTGTCAGGGCCTTCTGCAAAGCTGTACAGTTTTGAAAGCTCAATAAACCATTTTGGTTTGATGTAGAACCATTTTACGAAATCAGTTTGAGGTTGTGGTATTTTGTAAAAATGCTGGCACATTTCCTATCCCTTTGTGTCAAAAACACCTTACCTGAATTGCCTTCTTTTAATACGTTTCACACCTAATAATTACCATCTCATCTCCCCCTTGAATTTCCACTAATGGAACAGTCCAGAACACTTACATCTAGGATGGGTCCATTACAGTAGCCACATCTGGGGGAGAACAGGTTGTGGTAACACTCCTCGCAAAAGGGAGTCCCATCTCTCTCGAAGAAGTTCTTGGTGCCCAACTCCCCGTTGCAGTTCTTGCAGGTGAAGTGTTCAGGATGCCATGTCCTGCCAAGGGCTGTGACAATCTGAGGGAACAAAATGGGATTGAAATTGGTAAATATTCAAACTGTATACAGTCAAAACTGTTCAAGAAGACCACTCAGGCCAGGGGACTGATAAAATCTGCTTTATGTTAAGAGGTGGTCACTCAAATTGGGAATAATTATATATTATAGTAAAGGACCACCAAAAAGTGATCACTTAGGCTAGGTTGTCCGAATGTAGATGTGGTCACTAGTATTCGTTTCACTGTAAAAAACACATTATGAAAAAGCCCCAGTTGTATAGAGCCTGCTAAGGAAGCTACTACTATCAGCCATCCCACAGTGTTAGCACATGTACATGTACATAAGGAAACTTTAATTATTTCTTTATTAGCAATACAATGGGTGCCCCAATGAGGAAACTTGGTCACTTAGAGAAAGCTACATTACTACTACGTAACAGTGAAAAAGACAGCCCACCTGGCCAACAATAGGCTTGCTGCAGGCCGCACACTGGCCCTTCTGTACCGTCTGCACCCCCTGTCTGGACATGTCCGACTGCAGGTTGGACAGCATAGTGTCCAGCTGGCTCCCCCGGGGTAGGGAGTCCCCCCCAGGGCTAGGGGAGGTGGGGCTACGGGCCTTGTTGGGTGTGGCATAGGCATCCTCAACCACAGCGGGAGAGGCAGGCATGGGCATGGGCTGAGGCTGGAGGGAAAAAAAAAACAGGCTGAAATTTTTCCAGTCTGACCGATGGATGCTAATGTTACCTCTTGTTTCTTCAATTCTTGTACCTGCTGAGCTACCGATATATGTATATTTAAGAGCTCTGTCATGGACAGCTGCTTCCCAGGAGTTGACATCATGTTGCAGCTCCTAAGTGTTAAGCTTCTTCTTCCTCCTTTAATGCCCATGACAATGATGATTCCAGCATACTCATTTTCACCTGAGTGAAGTGAGGAAAGTCTTTCCCAAGGGCACATTTAGATCGGTGACATGGCAGGATTCGAACTCGGGACCTCTTGGTTCTGAGCTGCATGCCATTACGCCACAAACCCCACAAGCTCCTTTATTCTTAGGTTCTCCTGTATAAAAGAGAAGAAGATATCTACCTGTACATGGGTGACTTGAGTACTCTGCATCCTGAAGTCAGACAGAGAGGCCATCAGGTCGTCCAGCTCCTTGGTGGCGGAGGACGCGGTGCGGGGCCTGGGCGACGACTGGCTCCCGGAGGAGACCGGGGAGGGCGCGACGTGCTGCGGGGCAGCATGGGAAATCACAGCGGTGTGTGGCTGGGGCGCGTGGTCGTTGTATGGTGACGCTCTCTGGCCGGGAGAACTGAAACAGGTTGACAAAGACAGGAGTCAATATTGCTTTCTTTTCTTGCTTCTATTCCTCTCAAACTGTATGAAAAGCATTCCTCAAGGGATGATTAGTGTTTAATTGAGATTAAGTAGAGGCACAAACAAACAATTCACTTCTTGCCACCTTGCCAGCTAACCATGGAATGTGTAATAATAAATATGTATGACTTCATAAACCTTTTTACAGCAAAGTCTGCAACTTAAATACGCCTGTCCACATAGACCTGACAGTTTAGCCTTCCCCTGAGTGATCTTTCTGGGTAGTTTTGACTGGATTTTTTATGCATAACACATCTTTTAAGCTTTGCCTGGATGCCAGACTGTTCCCAGGGCCAATACACAGGCAAGTTCCCAATGTTATACCCTGAGAACTCAGGGTTTAACTGAGGGGGTCTGTGGTAAAATTTCCTTGGGGACAAGCCGTGGCAACAGTCTGGCACCAAGGCTACTACAGCCGATCTTACTTTGCTCCTGTTGGAACTGCATTCTGCAGCTCGTCCAGCAGACTGTCGACGTCAGGCCTGATGTCAGAGATCCCCTTCTTGGGCTTGGCCTTCACCGGCGGAGGGATCTTCTTGTTGTTGGCTGGAGAGCCGTGGGGAGGGGAGGTGGACACGTGTAAGCTTCCTGCTGAATGGAGAGGAACAGACAACATAAGTACAGAAGACACTGCTGCAAAATTCAATAAAATATAGCTTCTTTTACGTAGGAATTTCGAAGTGATTCAAGGCTGTGAAGTCCACATAGCAAATGTGGACGACGGGTAGTAATATACTGTATGCTAAATCCTTATATACACAGATATATCCTGAGTGAACCTCAAACTTAAATGTAGCTGTACTGTTTGAGGAAAACAGAGATGCTGCAGCACAGCATATCCTTATGTGATATTTCTGACTTTTAGATATTAGTGTAAAGCCTCTACAATCATAAACAGTAATGTCTATAAGAATGGTGGTGTACACATTTTTCCTTAAATATGACCTCAAAAGCTCCCCCAAATTTCAAGGTAATAGGTCCTATCATCAATACCAAAGAAATACCAGTAATACAATGATGTGAGCATTAACTTTCAGGAGAGGACTTGTGTAGCAGTTCTACGTAGATCAAGGGAGATATGAATATACGTTCAAGCACATGACAAGTACTGACAAAATGTTTTTCGTCTATAAGTCTCTGGCTGGTCCACCAGATTGTTGAATTTTATATAATACCATGATACCATCAATAGGCATCGTATATGTTGACAAACCCATGACTGGCAAAGGAATTGCAATGAAGATTAGCCATTGCGCAAGAGTGAATTGAACCTGGGAGAAGTACAGCATGTCATGCTTGTGTGTAACTGTGTGTTTGCAAAGACACCCGCTTGTGTTTCTTGTATTCACAACAAAGTTGTGACTACAAACAACTAGCCACTTGAACAGATCCGTTTTAGAAACATTTGAAACAATTTTAGAATTTGTACTTTCGTTTCAAAGGGTGTACAGACTTGAAGGGGACAGGGCAAAAAGAAAAGAAAGAAAGAGATAGATGTACTGCTGAAAACTACAAAAGCCTTATGAAAGAATAACGGCACATGTGCGAGCCGTACCTTCTTTCGCTGTCAGCCTTTCTCTCCCTTTAAAGGCTGGGTCCAAGAAGGTGGCAGTGCATAAGGAGGAGGCAATGATTATCTTACGATAGATGTCTTCCAGAGGGAAGGAAGGGCAAGACACAGAACAAGAGAAGACCGTAAAGCAGAGAAGCAGACGGCGGTCGTTACAAGCTGCTAGGCAGAAATGTGAAATGCAGACTAAGATCAGCAATCTAAGCCACCGTGTTCGAGTTTTCAGACATATGTGTACTAATATAGCCTTCTCCTGGTCTACTGAGGGAACATAGGTCCCCACTTAAGTCGACTTGAAGATTTGTGGCTTTTACAAGTCGTCTTCTTTTCCTAACAAGAATGAATGCACGAGTCAGGTCCCATGGTCTTGTTTGACCTTTTCTCTCCCAAGGTAGCCTGGGTGCCAGACCCTACTGCGAGTCAGTGATAAGCTCTTCGGCCAGGGGAAACCATACTCCCCGCTAACCCGATTTCGCACCCTGGCCCTAATTATCTCCTCGCTACCGGTGGCGTGATAGATATTAGGGCCTGGGCGTATACTTCTGGTAGCGGACATTTTTTTCTCCCCCCCAAAATCTATCGCTCATGAAACGCCAGGGTCTGGCACCCAGGCTACTCCCAAGGTGGCTCCTTCACAATATACAAATGTACATGTACACTGAGAATCCAGTGGTTCCCTACTTAAAAAAAGACCTAACTAACAGACTAGGCAGGCACTGCTCCTGTGTTTTTTTGACTTGCTTGCAATTTGCTGACTATCTTTCTCTATAAATATCGATTTTCCTACAAACCCCACACTGAATTTCTTCGATATACATTCTAGTACCAAGCAAAAACACTATACCTTAAGAATTGTGGGAGGAAAATATCGCAATGCCTTACCTGCACTGTTCAGGTCCCCAGAGCCCTGGGCTGCGTTCAGGTCAGCCAGGAGGGAATCCAGCTCGGACAGGTTGTTGTTGAGGGAGGAGCTCATGGTCTTGGGTTGGTAGGGCTTGGGCGCATAACTGGAGGCCGCAAACTGTTGGGGGGCGTGCTGGTACTGCAGCTGAGGCTGCACGTTATAACTCTGGTACAGAGGACCCTGGGACAGAGATCATGGTTTTAACTACTGGGTAACAGTGAAATCATCATCGCCATCATTCTAGCTGCTCTTGTTTTTTTACCGATATGGATGTTTACAGATGGTTTGAAATGCATGTGATAGCTGGAGCTGGGCATTACACCTCTGGTACACAGGACCCTGGGAAAGGAATCATGGTTTTAACTACTGGGTAACGGTCAAATCATCATTGCCATCATTCTAGCTGCTATTTTATTTTTTTTACCAATATGGATGTTTACAGATGGTTTGAAATACATATGTAGCTAGGGCTGGGCATTATAGCTCTTGTACATAGGGCATTGGGAAAGGGATCACAATTTAAACTCATTGAGATGTGTAACAGAAAAAAAATCAAAATTAGAAGTTTTTTTTTCATTTTTACAAATTCATTTCCTATACATTTGTACCTTGTGGAAGCACTCTTTGCTTATATTTTAAATCATTTTGAATTTCAATTTTCCAAGTTTTACTTCAAAAGATTATTAGTCAGGCAATAAAGATGTAGCAGAAAGCCTCTTCCATAAGATGGTATTCTGGTCAATCAAATTTGTCTGTCTTCCTTTCTTTCTTTCTCATATCCGAGTAGATTCATCCATGGGTCGTTGCCTTGCATGTGAGCCTGAGAAACGGCCCCCCAGATTGCCAGGGTGCACTGGGCTGTTTGATAAGTTGTTGGTGGCAGGTCCATATTGACCTGGGCTGGGAAAGGTGCGAAATTGGTGCTTAAAGGTTCATTTACACCGTGATAACATTGCTTCTGGGCAATCATACCGCACCAGTCCAACTTCAATCACCCACTCCTCAATCAATAGCCTTTGTGTGGGCGGAGGATGCCTTGCTTTTCAAATATTGTACAGGCACAGTCAGCAACTTTAGATGGTAGAAAGGCAATGGAGCGGTGTATTGAAGGTGGCCGCTGACTGAATCTCATATCACTTTGAGTCTTTGATATGACCTTGACATCTTGTTTGTGAAGATTCTCCTCAGGGTTTTTTGGTGAAACTGACATTCACAAACTAGAGGGAAAATTACATGTAACAATTCAGACTACCATACACTACATGATATATAGAATCAACATAACGAACTAATAATAACATTCAACATATGTTTGAAAAGTGAAGCAGGCATTACTTTACTGCTCAACTTTCATCTAACATGTTACGTTACAATTAAAATAACGTTAACCAAGAAATTAAGAGTAATGATAAAAGATAATTGATTAAAAAGAAAGAGAAAAGGAATAAAGAAAATAAAACAGACGCTGTATCTAAACCAACCCTATATCCCTTCCAAAACCTCCATATTAGGAAATACCAGCAGACTGTTGCATGCTGGGATATTAAAGGCATCCAATGCAATTTCAGGGCGGTAAAACAAAAAATATTCTGGATGAGGAAATCTGTCTGATATTGACATTTACTGCCATTTTCGTTATCATTTCATACTTAAACATCCAGTTTTACTGGCCTGAAACCGCTTTGGGTGCCTTTAAAGAGCACGTCGGCAGAACGTACTGCACCTGCGCAAAACCCGTAATGTATTGTGCATAGCACTTAGGCAGAACGTCTCAAATAAGGTTGTATTAGAGCATATAAGGTTGACAGCCTGTCTGCAGTTTTCAGATGTTGTATAGGAAAAGATATCGTCTGCAACAGGCAAAATTTTGATGCAACGTTGACCAAACATCCAGCGAAAAACGTGAAAAATCAGGGTTTTGCGCAGGCGCGGTACGTTCTGCCGACATGCTCCTTTAAAGAAGTATCAGGAGACTGTTGCATTTTGGGATTGGTAAAGATACAGCCTCAGTTTGAAGAAACAAGAAGCTGATCTCACTGGTGAGGTGGTAGGCCCTGGGTTGTGGGGGGAGGAGGCATGCGAGTGGCTAACATGTGCAAACTGGCCTTCATGCAGGGAGGCTGCTAACTGTGGGAAGAAACCCAGGTGAAGAGTCAAACGCCGCACACCTTTCTTTCTACAGGTGAGAGATGTACACTACAGGTGTGCCACACCTGAAGCCACTGTCACACACGTTACGTTCCTAGGATGTTGGGATTTTCTTAGCTTATACACAACCAGTAATTCTCTCACCTTGCTTACGCTTCGATGTCTATCAGACACCTTCCTCTGAGCTGACTGGTTGTGCATAAGAAAATCCCAATATCCTATGTTCTACCAACCTGATGAAATTATTTTCAGATGTTCCTTTCTCTCCCAGAACCTTTTGTCATATGATTTTCAGGGTGGCTTTGACAGAATTGGCTGTCAACAACGATTTACTGAAAACTTTTCCGTCACTAGATAGCTGAATTTTTCACAACCAGTGTGTTAATGTCCTGAGAGTGACAAATTTGCTGTCTAAATATGACATATGTGACAGGGCTTACAGGTAAGAAGTGAGCATCACACACCAAATCTACAAGAAGAGCAAATCTTGAGTAAAAAGAAATCATCATTAGCAGTATAAGAACAGCCATATGTCAGGTACCACTACTTGTGCACAGAGAAACATTGTTACACCTATATATCTACATGTTTTAGAAGTACTAATGTTTACGTGTATCAAGTTAGTAAGGGAAACAAGGGAGAGCACATCCAAGAAGTTAAGTTGAAAAGCGAAAATGAATGGGTCTCTTCAAGTTCAAAAGTTACTGAAGATCCCCCATTCATTGACACATTTTTAACACTTGCACCCTCAGCAGTGAGATAAAAAATGCAGTAATTTTTCTAACTGGGAACTTGTTCATGTTTGTTCTAGCGACAATTTAATTGTCAGTTACCCTGGCTAGCTGCTAATCCAGTGACAAATTTCCCTATTAAAAGTTTTTACTCGTTGTAGTTAAAATTGAAAAAAAAATTACTGTGCAAGTAACTGCAACAGTGACTTATCGTGATAACTAATAAATGTCAGAGCGAAATATGAGGAAGAATTTGGTTTAGATTAATAATTTCTTCTTCTCCTAGACATTCCATATGGTTTTATTCTCACCAGGCTCAAAATAGATGACTGTCATTCTTTCTAATAAACTACATCTTTCAACATCAATAATTCCTAGAGATGTAGAGACAGGAAGCTTGGAAATTTGTAGACATCTCGTAAAGTACCCAAAAGGCCAATAACAGTAAATGGCAAATCTCAGCAAAACCCCCCAAGTTCGCATCTAATACATGGGCTGGTTGAGATACCGTCAACAATGGGGTGGTTCGTCTAATAATAATTCATAGAGAAGTAGTCAGGAAACATGGAATTTGTAGACATCTCGTAAAGCACCCAAAAGGCCAATAACAGTAAATGCCAAATCTCAGCAAAACCCCCCAAGTTCGCATCTAATACATGGGCTGTTTGACAGCGGGGTGATTCGTCTAATAAGTAGCAATTTACTGTGATCACAGGCGCCACAAGACTCAAGCTGTTCTACACGCTCTAGACCTCTCAAATATAGCCTTCAGTCACAATATCATTAACATTAATTGCTTATTACTACCGAATCGGTCATTAAGGGACTGCGTTCGCCCCAGCCTACTAATCTGAGTACTGTGGGGCAAATTGTCTCATCAGTGATACCATTAGAGTCAATAGCGTAGAGGGGACTGCCTGCGTTCTTTCCTCCAGAAGTGCTGAAGCAAGCATTGATTTTTGAACCAGCGGGGTGCGAGGATTCGGTGTTCAATTTCTAGCTCGACGGATCACACATTGAGGTGGGGAGCATGGCCATACATCAGTGACAAGGCGATGTTGGAAGTGGACATTTATCACCCGACGGCTCCTTTCTTCCGAACTATTCTGGGAAGGCAGCCCAAGTTTTTCAATAGACTCAGTGTCAGACGGCAGGGAGACAATATTTCATCACATCTATGTTGAGTCTCAGTCCTGGCACTTCCAAAGTGCTAAGAAATATTAATGTTGCAGGTCATCTTTTTTTAGAACAAACCAATGGAGCTCTTAATCAAAGGTAACAACTTTTTTTGCCATAACTTCTTCTTCCAACAGGAACATGGAAACCTATTATCAACCCAAGACAGTATTTGTTGGTGTAAAACTTTGTAACCAAGCAATGCGCTAGATTGATACTGAAGTTCACTGCTTGTTTATTTGTTACCTAGGTAACATGTTATAAATAAACAAAGGTTCTTGCTTTTTCAGAAAGACATCTGTTACAGTGACAATGCTGAGTTGACATCTTAACTGGACATAGAAAAAATCTTAAGCTTCCAGCTTGAACATACATGTAGACAGGGGAAGGATGGGAAGGGGTTTGGATTATTTACTGAACATAAGACTTATCGAAGATGTACAACAAGGCAAGGACAATATGCAATTACAAACATCTTCAGGGCTCGAAATACCAACCCGCAACTTGCAAAAAATTTTTGAGACTGCAGAAAACAACATCAACAACTTGCAAATTTGTGGGCTAAAATGAAGTAGCCTGGAGTCCAGCCTTGTTAGCTTTCCTCTGCTTGGGGAGCAGACCAAAGCTAACAAGGCTGGACTCCAGGCTAGAAATGAAGTAGTCTCAGTCAGTATCAATCACATATGCAGAAATTGAAGTACGTCGGTGAAGGTTAGACATCCAGGTGATAAGATACGCCAAAAATAGTTACTCAAGCAACTGGATATGATTTTGGAAACGGTCAAAATTCCAAGATTCCAAAATCATATCCAGTTGCTTGAGTAACTATTTTTGGCGAAAAATTAAAAAAAAAATAAAATAAAAAATAATAAATGACCGTTTCCAAAATCATATCCAGTTGCTTGAGTAACTATTTTTGGTGGAAATTGAAGTATTTCAAGCCCTGCAGATTCTTGCTTATATAAACTTTCCAATTCTAAAGTTGAGAGGGCTACACCTGTACCTGTTGTTCTGAAGGTGGCGGTGGTAAGTCGGCTCCGTTGTCAGCTGTACCGTTGATCGCTCCTGGCGCAGGCGGCGGCGGGACCGGTGGCGCCGGGTCGTGGTCGAGCCCTTCCCGGGGGTAAGGCGGCCTTTTTGGAATGGTCTGCTCAAGGTCAGCTAAAAGTGCATCTGTGAGGAGATGGCATGTATCATCAGATGGATAACAAGACTATCGTTGTAGTCATTACATACAAGACATTCAACACAAGCTCTGGCATATAAACCTACATCAATCTAAAGTCAGCTAGTTAATCATGATACTAAGCTAGCAACAAGTTACATTGTCAAACCTGCAAGTGACCAAAATCAGAGATCTGGTTGTCTTTGGCTTGAGGTATTTCTATGTGTACAACCCATGGTACAACATCTGCCTATAAAGTTTAGAAGTTTCGTTCTATAAGTATAACTATAAGCTAGGGAAAGGTTCTGCTTGCTCCACACCCGAAGCTTTCCTTGGTTCCCAGCCACCAGATAAACAAGTCATGATCAGTACCTCAGTGTGTGAGATACTGGTATCAGATATTGGTGACTAGGACTCAGTATACAACTAAAAAAAAAAAGACATACGTGTATTGGAATTCAAACTGATGTGATAACCAAGGAATAAAGAAAATGGAAATTATGTCGAAGTATTCTTACATTCAGATTGTTTGTCATACAGTGAAAGCAACAAATGACATATACAACCTATACTGTGTATTGCACTAATAAACTTTTCATAATAAAGTTTCAAAGAGGAAACTAGCACTAGAGTGTACAGTTACACAAAGACTTTGCTAAAGAAGAAGGTAGAGAAATATGCAAAGCAAGTAACTCATAATACACAAATGCTGATAGTGACAAAATTTATTTTGTAGATCATCCTTGTCAATGAAATTGCTTTCATTCATTCATTCAATAATTCATTCATCTTTCACGAAACATCCTAACTTGACAGTATGAAAAGAGGATTCTATGTTGTGACAAATATCATGATGAATATGCCATACAACTTATGATTCATAATTGGCTTAGCCGTCAGTACTGGCTAAACCAAAAAAGCAACTGTTGAGTGCCTTTGCTATAATCTTTGTTTTCAACTTGCTCCGACTATTTTTTTCTCATATCAACCCTAATGGAATTGATAAGACACTGTTATTGCAAAAACTGACATATCTTGTCCAAAACAAGGAGCCTGTATGTCCCTTGTTGCCTGGTTACCAATAATAATCACTCATCACCACCTGATGAACCCTACACACAGACATGACATGACAAGAATTCCCAGAGTTATATCTGACCTTATGTCAGGAATTCAGCCTCGCTCTGTCCAAAAATAACTGGGAAATAGTTCTGAGATCCAGCATGAAAACATGGATGAACTCCTTCCTGTTTGTCAAGGTCACACAAACATGGCCGCCCACACAAATAAGCTGTACGGAACACGGAACAGTTGGGTTCTTTCATGGCCTTTCTTACCTCCATTTATCATTGTGTTCTGTTACTGTTTCACCTTCGTTCTGACACAAGAAATATCAACACAGGCTGACCTCTGGGAGGCTCTTCCCAGTCAGAGGCATAAATACACAATGTAATTTCTGAAGCTAAATACACATGTGTCGTACAGTTTATAGTACCCTCCCAGTCAGCACAGTGAATCATGTCAGAAGACCCAGTCTGACTGTCTTCCTCTATCTGCAGCAGAAGCGTTTTACTCAGAAATCAATATCTGCACACACCGTTTTGTGACTGCTGTTGTTGAAAAGCAGCACCAAATATTGAACTATAGACCTTGATTGAAGGTAGATATCAACTTTCAAATTTTATAATTTCTATAGGGATTAATACAGTGAAGAAGACAATGAATGAAAGTAAATAAATATTAGTATCACTTCTCATTTACACCTAGAGTAAAACTTACAAAATGTACCTGTATTTGTATGTGCCTGTGAGGGAAAACTTTTAAACTTCTTTCTTCCTGTCCCCATGTTGAAAAGAATAAATGAAGAAAGCTGCCCAACATGTATCATTCTATTCTTCTATCTCTCTCCAGACACTTTCACTCTCACTAGTTAAGTACTGTACATTCTCTCTGTATCATGTTACAGAAGTCAGACACTGAAAATACAGTAATGAATATTATTTAGTATAAATATGTTACATATCACTGTAATAGTAATACTGCTACTTGTAGCAAGTAGTATGAAGTTTTTTTTGTCAAACTATCCTAGTAAGGATTTAAAAAGGAAGAAGGAACTTGAGTATTTGTTGGAAGTTTTGAAAATTCTTGAAATGTCTTTCCTGTGAGTGGAATTCTCTCCTGGTGACACGTTAGCGCCCAGGTCTTCCCCTGGTTCAGACCTGACCATATAAGAACAACAGGAAACCTGTTTTCTCTAACCTGCGAGTACGTCACAAGTGTCACATCCGAGCCAAAACCTCGCAATCCAATGCCAGAGGCTCTTTTGGGGTGGTACAGGGTCCTAGATGCGAATAAGTGTCCAAGCTTGTTTTTTTCTACATAAGTGTATCACCTGTTGATTTTTTATGATTTAGTAGAAGCACATTAAGTTGTAATTTATGAGTTCTTTAACAATATACAAAGTTTGCTTAGAGGTTAAACCTGTCATAAAAACCCTTCCAGACCCTCCTGTTCATATAGCACTATGTATGGTATCGCAAAAAGTACACTTAGTCTAATGTGTTGTATTTTGGAACTAATTGCTTTTCTTGTTGGAGCAATCAGTTCTGCATTAGAAACAACACAAACACAGGAGTGAACTCACAAATACTTACACAAGTACATATACAAATATATATCTGTAAAACTCAAAACATTGCCTATTTGTACTCTATTGAATAGCAAAAAAAAAACTGTAAAAGATTCCCCAATCCTAATGCTTCAAGCAGGTCAAGAAGAGAAGAAGAGGTCTTTTTAAGATGTAATCAAGTGCATCTAAAACAGGTACAATGTATGTTCTTTACTCTTGTTTCCTACAAGACAAGACACTTGACATCCTGCCCATGATATGAAGACAAGCCTTACTGTTCGATAGGAAAAGTAATACATGTACACAGATACTAGCTAGTGACAGCTTATACATACCAATTACTAGTATGTAAGAAAGCTCAGATAGAACAATGTCATGGAAATATGCTGGAGCCAAGTACATGTCCTTATCTTAGGTTTCCCATTCAAACAGTCCTCTACATTATATCCCCTTCCTTGAAGTTGAAAAATATAAACATGAAAGCACAGTGAGTGAGTACAAACTAATTATGCACTAAAACTAGGTTAAACCATTGCCTATATAATGTTCTAGTTGATAAACTTTAAAACAAACTCAAGCACCAAGCTCCTCTCGTAATACAAGCTTACAGCATATAAAATTCTTGAGCAACAGCCGTACATAAAATCCCACAAAACCACAATGACAACACCCATAACTCCAATCCCTGTCATGTACATATAGCATGTACTGGAAACACCAGCCACTAGATAGGTACATGCAGTGATCTCTCCCACCCCAATCCCCAGTACCCTGTCCGCTAGATAGAGCCCCAGACTTGCGTGACAAACGTGCCGCAGATTTGGCACCCACTTTGTTTGCAAAAATGCTGGAGGAGTCAAAGCTCCCTTGACCACAGAGTGCAGACACCACTGTAGGGTGCCCCGAAATATTTGTCTCGGTTATACCCAGCGTGCCCACCAAATTTGTCCCAGGGAAAAACAACACGAGGGGGACGTCCTACCAAACTACACATGTACACATGCCAGGTACATTTTCCAAAAGGTGGGAATGTGTAACTCACTGTCATGAAATATCTCAAAGACAGGTGGACACGCTTTGAGGAACACAACGGTACACTGTACATCACATATTCCAACTCTGTCCATGTAGGGGCCATTGAAAGTGAACATATGTCTAACTCCTCAGACAGTACTACGGGAATCTCAAATATGTCAGAAAAATGCTAAATCAAAACTTTACAACAACGGAACCCTATTCCTACTTACAACGTCTTACACTTACTCCCACCCAATCCAAGACAGCTGACAGACACAACCACTTCCTTACAACATGTCTTAAAGACAAGACAAGACTCTGTACCTACCGAAGTTCTCCACACATTGTTGGAAGCCTGCCTCTACCTCCATAGCCATGATGTTGTTCTGAGTCATTCCTCGAGATTCCCCAACGTCTAGCCTTTTACCCAGACTTCTCCCCACTTCCTGAGGGTTTGCGTGTCCCACCCAGCCCCAGGAAAAATCCACTACAAACAATGGGGCAGGGTGGAAACAGGAAACCGGTGGCTCTACCGGCCCTGGTTGCACTCCTTTCCGGAAAGTTCGGCTCTCGGTGTTTGATAAACTCCTTGCTGGTGCGAGAAGCCGTAAGGCCGGCTGCGGTGCTGGCCGCTCTTCCAGCCAAGCTCAGAAGGGAAAATCCATATGACTCAATAGCCGAACATTCACTGGCATGGAGTCATTTATTTCTGTCAATAGTTGAGACAACCCTTCTGTTTTGCTTGGGCAGCTACCCAAGAGAGGTAAACTATACCCAGTAGGCCTTCAACAACCACTGGCAGGTACACAGCAGAATCAAGGTAAGCATTCTGTTATCTGTTAATATTACATGGGGAGACCCATATCATATAATATTTATACTAATTGGCAATATATTGTGGCTATTTATCATTCAGAGAAAATATAGGTCGTCCTGATAAAAATCATTGCAAGCACGACCTTGTGAGGTCCTTGGAAGAAATCAAGTGTAAAAAGTTCTTAAAACAAGCTATGTCAAAGTAAATACTACTTAACAAAATCTTCCTTGTTTGGTGGAACAAGTTTAGGGTGGCAACGTATATGGGTTACTTTTAACGTGATACTTTTGGTACAAGACACATGTACATCTGTGTGTTTGCAAACTTCTAAAACTTCTCCACGTTTGATAATGGAGTCAAAGTTCCTATAACACAGCTAGAGCAGAACAAGTCTGCCTTTGTTAGCAGGGAAGGTGGGGCAGATATACGATGACCCCTTGCAAGGGTCAACGGTTAAGTGTTTTCACCAAACTAAACCTGGAAAGGATCAAACCAACCGACAGAGACGTGGACGGGATGCTTTTCTTAAAAGTTTTCTGTCCAGTCTTATCAACACATACACAACTTTCAAGGGTCAGAACCCAACTCACTGGAGCTTGTGCCAAGAAAGGAGAAGAAATTGGGGGCTAGATAACAGACTGAGACTTAGCAGATTCCCTCTAGATTCTTTAAGGAGACTTGTGTCTTCCGAACCTGATGTGATGGCTTCAAATGTGACTCAAGGGTTGCCTCATTCTCAAAATTACGTCTCAGACTTTGAAGTGTACTGCTTGGTTGGTTCAATATTGTAAAGCCGGTATTTTTTCCCTTTACCTAACAACAACATTTTTTAAATGGTTTGTACAACAGTTTCATTTTCAAATACATGGTACTGTTGCTTATAAGAGCAAACTTGATGCTAATTACATATGGAACCTGTCATTCCAGTAGGGGAAACCTAGAGAGACATAACAATAACAGCGATCCACCTCCCAGACCCAACAATAACAGCGGATGAACTGACACTGACAACAGCTTCTTCTTCTTCTTGCCTGTGGCTTTGGAGATTTATAAGCTTCCATGTGCATTTGTAAACTTTTAATCTTTTCTATGCTTTGCTATCTGTCTTTTTCTCTCTCTCTCTCTCTTGGTTCTTTGAGTTCTACTTACATGTGTTATGGGTGGGAGGGGGGCTACATACACCTGTACAAACTATAAACCTTAGCAGACCACTAAAAATATTTCGCACAGGATCGCACAACAAATGACGACCTGTACCGCTCAATAGAATTGAAACGTTCAAAATGTATCAAGACAATTGCAAGCAAAGCTTGCTTCTATACTGGAAAAAAAGATGTGTTATAATTATTGCCATAGCTACTGAAAAATGCCATTTGAAATTGAATATGTCATAGCAACATTCGAAATATTGGTATCTTCCAGGGCTCTTACAACATTGGGCAGATTATGATCATTATCACGCTATTATCCACCACAATAGATGGCATTCCACAGTCCACACCAAACTGACTGCCAGCTTCAGTCCATAAAACCATTTATCACCTCTTTTCACAGCCAGCCACAAAGGAAACTGGCACACAGTAGCTCTAATTAGGATGTGGGCAGATTAATTAACATCTGATTAGCACATAATTGACCAATCAAACTGGAACAGCAAACAGCAGCCTCTGTTTACTGTTAGGACTAGGAGTTTAATTTTTGCAGAAGTTTTGTTGACTTTTTTGGGAAACTAACCAGGCAACCTGTCAATACTGAAATTAGTGGTTGTGACATTTTACAAAACTATGACTATGAAAAGTAAAGAAAAAAGTTTTCATTGCAGCTTTTTACCCTAGATATAAAGTATCAATACCAATTAAAACCAAATTATACAACTTTATTTTTGTTCACTGCTTCCCCTCCCCATTCCACATCCTCTTTTGGTACAGTCTGACAACTCTACCAGGACTACCCTGTCTTCAAGAGCAGTCAAGCAGTCCCTAGCCTCACAAAAGGGTTCCTATTCTGGCCATGTTGACACTTTCTTCTGTGCTAATCTCCGTGAAATTTCATTAGAAATGCCTGCCCAATTACACCTCTTAAACTGCACAAGAGAGGGATCTTTTTCCACATCATGTGCCTAAGTAGGTGTGGGATAGATCCACCCCAAATAATCTTGTTACTAAAATCAGATGATGAATACATGTAAAGACTGTTAATAGGTACTCCTTATACAAGATTCAAGCGCAAGAAGTAAAATGATGCTTACGATCATGTGGTTCTAGAAAAAAAGAATTACATGTCCTTGTTCTCTCTCTATTGTATACTATTTTAATTGTATACAACTACCATTGTAGAATATAAAATGAAATTTCAGAATAGCATTGAGTATATCTAAGGTGGTTGAACCTTCTTGGTATGTCATACACACGCCAAATTGTTCCGAGTAAAGTGAAAAATTAGCATAATGCAGGCTAACAGCGAAGATATATATATAATATACACTCTACAAACAGACTCTGTCCAACATCCATACATACTACAGTATACTAGAGTAGTTGCATTGCAACAAGCTATCTGGTATGCTTCAATACATGTACCTTCCAACAATAATAATAATATGCAACTGCAAGCAAATATTTCAGAAAACAGTGATTTTTCAGGTAAATAAGTAAAAAAACTCTAGGCATATACACATGCTAGGCTCTGACAGTCATAGAAGAGTGAAACAATGCAGACAGGTAGACAAGGTGTGGGTGTGAGGCATTCTACGTCTATATAATACGACAGGGATAGATTAAAGACAAGGTGTAACTCACAACCAACATACACGTGTATTTGAAGGCAACATTTAAGAATGACAGTGATGTCTTTCATTTTGTTTTAACCTAGTGCCATGGTCACATTATATTCTATGGGAAGGAGTACTGAAGATGTTAACTCTACTAGTGTTACTTGAAGCCCTGGAAAGTACTCTACCATTACACACCAAAACTCCATCTACTACTGTGACAGGAAACAAAAACAGTCACATGGACATTTCACTGGTCACTTCAAATCTGAAAATACTTTGGGAATTTGAAAAATCCAATCATGGGCTAGAAATACCACCCGCATATGCAGGTTCATCATCATCAGGTTAGTGGAAGTAAAATTGGAGCTGTGCAGGTATTTCTAATGTCTACCTGCATCGTTCCATGTACTGGGTTCATATGTATGTGTAGGTGAATATGGATTTTTATTTGCTGCATTGACTATTACCAAGGAGGTTCAAAACCTCCATGCTATTACCACCTATAAAGTATAAAATAGATAATCGCAATAGTCCCTGAAAAGTTTTTAGTATGATCAGTACTTCCTATATTTTGAGTGGTGCAGGTAAAATTTGTCTGGTGCAGGTAACATTTAATGTTACCTGCACCAGTGTATGAAGAAAAAAGTATTTTGAGCTCTGCTCAAAATTAATAAGAGTTTTCAAATTCCCAGTGTCTGTTCAGATGAAAAGTGATCAGTGGTACGAGTAGATACTCACAATTAACAACACGGGGTTTCATAAGGTCACGCTGAAGTGCCATGCTTGGATCAGTGTCGCGAGCATCACTCGCAATGCATGCTGGGATTAAGTTGCTCGGCAACATGCACTTTGTGAATGTAAATAAAACATACAACATCATTTATTTAGTAGACGGATTATTGTTATCATAACACAACCAAAAATGACCACAGCAACCTGGGAACATCTTTGAATTGAAATTAGTAACAAAACATAAGATTAAAAACACAAATCATAACATCTATGTCTACAATTACTAGTAATATGAATTATGACTGTAACGTCATTTCATTAGAATCAACTGAAAGATATTGTTCCATAGTTAATGCTACAGTGGCTAAAACAATTTCTACTTGAGTAAATAAAATTGTCACAACTTCAAATCACAAATTGTAGAACAGAACTGAAATAAACTACAAGCACCGAAGTACTGAAGTCTAAGGTAAGAGTCTAGGACAGAGGCAATCATTTCAACTTACAAATATCTACCTAGGTCAGGGATCAACCCTTCTAACCACACCCCTTTTGTGTTCATCAGATAACCTCCCCCCTCCCCAATACTGACATTTTGTAATCTGCCCAATCTTGCTACTGCAAAACTGTTGTCAGCATCCAAGATGACCCCAAACCACCCAACCAGGACACTGTAAAGAGTTGGCCAAACTGTACAGATCATATCTTGTTAGGAAAATTCATATAACAAGTGTTTTTTTAAATTCTGATTGCTGACTCAAGAATTCTACTACAGACCTTTATACTCATTTCAGTCTTTGACTTTGTCAAACTTTCATCAGACAAAAGTCTCAGTAATCAGCAGACATCTTTTAGTGGTAAAATTTCTCTCAGTATTTCTATGAGCAACGAAAAATTGCATCATTGCAATATGATCCAAAGTTTAACCTATACTAAGTTACGATACTCTGCATCATACTAGATGTGATCTTTATTATTGAAATCCGTGATTAAGATGAAAATTCCTAGAAGCTTTGATTTGAAATGTGAAGAAGTTGCTTCTGGTAGTGAAAGTAAATCGTCCTAATTTGGCTGGTGGAGTGTTCCCCAAACATGGCCCTGCCAAACCCTCTCCCAATATTTACATTGACAACATTGCTAAAATTCAGTCCATGCTCCAAAACAACACTGCTCTCTTTGCCTCAGCCTGCAAGAATTTTAAACAGTGGATATCCCAATAATGAAAAGCTATTTCAATCTTTTGATACAACTAAAACAGTTAGGAAATTCTTTCTAACAAATTACAACAAAGTTAGTGAAGGTACATGTAACGTACAAAATACCGTCTCCATTTACAACCAGAATAATCGGGGGAATAGGCTGTTAACAACAAGTTAGATCAAGAAGTTGTCCTTCTGGTGGTAGAAAGCTTGATTATTATAACATTGTCGGTGACAAGTCAAAAGAACACAACCTTGGCCCTGCCCTAGGTAAACCGTCTGTGCATCACGCAGGGATAATTGCATCATGCAGAATCAAAGGGTCTTTTCTTTGGTTAGGCCCCTGCAAATTGGATGTCTGCCCTGTATGTCTCAATTCACCTCCTGAACAACATTTCCTCTTGGGTCTTTTGGTATAAAACTGTAGTAGAAGGTTTTTAAGTGACAAGACAACTGAAAGTAATGGTGTCCTGGGGATTTTTACCACAATATTGGTGTGCCTCAGCACACAAGGGGTATCAAATAAACACAAAATGGCCTATTTCTTGACACGATCTTGAACAGAACATGGTTTCGGATGTCGCCCAACTTAAAAGCCCTGGGTGAATCTTAAGTTGGAGAGGACAACACCTCTCCAAGTTATGAGGGTCACTGCACTCTTAAAGCTCAAGGGATAGTCTCCTACTAGGACATGAAATGTGATACTGGGTTAGAGCTCCGCACACTAACATGTACTTCTGCAAAAAAAATGGATGGAAACCTGCGACTGCAGACGTCTGTCAACACTACACGGCGACCGGCGCTCAACGAGGGGCAGGTTTACCTTCTCTTTGTGGCGCACAATCGGGCGGAGTTGCTCTCAGCACATACTTGTGCACCGACCTGCAGCAGCCTCGAGGAAATCGGCAAACACCTCTGTAAAGGGGAGGCGACCTGCCAACCCCCACAAGTGTAAACACAGGCTGGGGCTGCTTGTGGGTCAACCAACTGGCATCCAAGCTGTTCTATATACTCCCAAAAATCAACACGAAGAGAGGGGCTGGTAACACCGCAGGCACGTCTTTAGTTCTGTCTTGCAAAAAAACTTAAGAATGTTTTGAAAAACTGTCGTCTCGAGTTAGCCCAACGACGTCAAAGATCAAAGGAGAGGACCATGTTGTTACCTGGCTTTGGCTTTCTACGTCATTCCACAGGGGATGTGGGCAGCGTGATCCCCTGCATTTCCTGTTTGGTGAAAGGGTAGGATAGGGGTCTAACGGAAGGTGGAATCGTCACAAAACTTTTCTAAGGTCCAACTCTTGACTGACATACACTCTTGCATTGAATCGACAAAATACTGTTTTCTTTATAGTTAGAATCTACGCTTTTAATCTCTTATTATTGTGAAAACTTTGTGGTCACAAATACCCTATCATACCCTCAAAGGAGGGTGCGTACTCCACTTGACACCTTGCAAATAGAAACACCTAAACCGTCTTGAATATTCATTAGGGGACCTCCTTTCCCTGTTTGGCCACTTTCTATTTTAAGCAGCGTTCAAAATGCAAGAATAGCTCAGCTTAATCTGAACCTCTTATCAAAAGATAAAACGTCCCAGTCCCAAAATCCAGCTACGCAACACAGGCCCAGTAATATCCTACGCTGCAGAACAACTAGTTCACAATTAGAACAAGTGTTAATGTTTATCAATTTTTTTCCTGACATGCCAATCCATGCTACTGTTGACAGCCTATCATGTTGGACTAGAACTGCAGAATCAACATATGCATGGAAAATACAATTTCTAGAAAGCCACTACCGGTAGTACATGCTTTTCCAAACATTTCTGCAAATAAACTCAGGTATTTGCATAAACCTATTTTCAGTTATTAGTCCCTACATCACAGATATTTCATGCAAATGCAAAAATTTCTTGTGTGAAACCAAAACATTGGATAGATATACAAAATATTTTTCTAAAATACTTACTAGAAGATGCTCACATAAAATTGCACAATTGAAGACAGAAATATGCATGAAGTGAAAGATCTTCTGACAAAACATTTACCCTTGTAGATAAACAGTGACTATAAATACTGAATTTTATATGAAGCACATTAAATCTCAGAACTCCAGCTGATGAAACAAGCTCCAGCACATAATGATTCTCATTAAAACAGAGATCAAAATTCCAACATTGTCAACTCAGATATACTTTCCTTCCATCACCCAGTTGGAGATGTGTAAACAAATCTGATTATGGATGTGGCTTGTGAGGCAAATTCATGTGTGGTCTATGGTTTATCACTGTTTTAAAGTGACTTACTGTTTGAAAATGAACTCATGAAGCAAAATCACATTTAAAACCCAAGTTGACATTGTAACAAAAATTGGACCAGTTACAAGTGTACAGAAATTTCTTTTTAAAATCCACATCATCCTAATTCCAAACACAGAAGTGGATAGAAATATCTTTCATTTTACTAAGCCTACATTTTACCTACGACACATACATACATGTACTTCTACACTATATATACTATGTTCGTTGTATTACAAATGTATAACATGTACATTCAAAATAGCAAATTTCTGCACCTGATTTAGTAAAGCGTACCTAACCCAGCTCTAGTTGTGACCCCAACTTAGCAACACTTTATCAGTTTTGACATACCAATCTGCCAAAATAGGCTTTCCACCTTAATAAGAAAAGACAGTCTTAATCCTGTAGGACTTAAGGGCTGACACGTCTTGTCCATCCACGGCTCATCACCTTAGCTAGGTGACAGCTGTGGTTAGGTCCACCATCAAGTGACAGCTGTTGTTTAACAGTTACCTCTCCTATTGTGAAGAAACAAACTTTGTACAACAGAGACTTGCCTATAAAATTTAAATTTTGACTGTAAGTGTAACCAAACTTGCTAAACATCACTAGGGCTGGACATGCATTTGTCTATATGTAAGACTGCATGTATATCACTAGGACTAGGTATTTATTTGTTTAAATGAATAAGATGTAATGTGACAATTCTTGAAGGTGCGGGAATCAAATGGACATCAACAAATAAAATAAAAAAGTTCATTTACTAAGTACAAATGTATGATGTACATAAGGTGACATGGTGACATCAACCAATATTCAAAAAGATGATGACATTCAGGTTGACATGGCTGTCTGTTAAATATCTACATAATAAAATTCCAAAACGAAAACAATTAAAGTGCATGTACTTTTTGTTGACAAAACTTTAACCAAGGTCTCCTCTAAACAGGATATCCAGATCTACATTATAGAGTGATGTGCAAAACTTTTGTTGGTCCCTTGTCAATATTTCGTAATACATGTGAGCATGATGATGAATACATGTACTTTAGTCACCATCTTATTGTGAGAATTACATGGATGCAATATACCCGTAGTGTAAATGTGTTACGTAATATCAGGCTACGGTGCTTGTATCATCTGATAACTCTAAGCCTCCCTGTAACAGCACAAAATTGAGTACGTTATTGAATAAAGTGTTATAAATAATTCAGACTACAGAGCCACTAAAAGCGAAATGCAACAAAGTTCCCAGTGAACTCTGATTGACCTGTTCCCATATACGTGCGGTCTGCAGCAATTCCTTTATATTACCATGGCTACAGACTATGCCTACCATCCTTGAAAGTCATGTTTAATGTCAAAGTTCAGGAGTGTTACCAGCCCTACACAGTATGACATACAGATTAACATCTCTCAAACATGAATCATGTTCATTCTATTGCACTATTTGTGCCTTTACAATAAGTATGGAAAGAAACTACTGTTTCAAATGCAAAATGTACACATACATGGTATATATGTTCCTACATGTAAATAATTCCAGAACACCTAGCATACATCCATGATACATGGTCAGGATTTATTGTGTCAAGAGTTATCTATTTCTGTCGCATGTATCATGTTGCACATCTATCTGATCATAATATAAATAAGGGGGTTCTACGATTCGGGAAAAACACATCAAATGTAAGACACCGGTTTCTCTCATACGGTAACTTTCAACTTTCTAGCTCAAGAATTTCTAACAATTTTGGCCACCAAAAATACCTGTTAGGATGTTCCAATAAGGCTGCCATATTGGTATGTACATGTACTACGCTGGTGTTTTAGACCTAAAACCTAGCTAAAGAGACAACTAAATATAAGAAAGCATTTCATCCAGATCAAACACATCCTATGTTATTGTACCGTCCCATTCTTCATCACGATGACAAGAAATATCTCTATTGGTAATTTGGTATGTAATCAATCATTCAAAACATCTACACAAGTCCTTGGGAAGCCAAGTAGCCAACACAACAGGACTGAAGACTTTTATTGACACATTCACTAGAGATACAGGAAAAGAACCTTGCAGCTTGGAAAGAAGAATACAGGACTAAGCATAGTGGGGAGTAAGATCTGTAATGGTTTGTTAAGGACCTAAGGTAGCCTGTGTGCCATTCTCCTAGTTGCTTTTACTCAGTTCCCATACTCGCCTCTAAGAACTACCAACTAGGATGACACATTTGTGATAGGCAAGTATGGAAGCTGAGGAAAACTAGCCTGGTGACCAAACGTACTTTTAGCTACCAAGTCTCTTTCGTCCTTTCCGCATATTTATTTCTTTGAAGAGGAAATAAAGAAAAACAGCAGGATCAAGGATGGCACCCAGGCTAGACCTCAGGGTCGCTGGATGATGCTGGTGTCAGAATACAGCTATATGTATATGGTGTGTGTATCTGTCTAAAATAGATGCACATGTCACCCCTGGGTATCATGTTTCAACATAGGTAAACATCGACTCTGGACACATCACTCATCCCCTGGTAATATGTAATCTGTACAAGCAGATACATGTATGTCATGTTTGTGGAAAAAGCTACATTCTAACATCTGTTTGAGATTAACCAACACCTGTGTTAAAAAACTTAAATGACATCATCATGGGTATTGAAGAAATATTGGAGTTTCTCAAATCAAAATATCTCACTGTGTAGATCTAAACTTGTAGAAATTTACAAATATTTCACTTTTTCTATCATCTAACCCTTGACCTTCAATGGTCAAAAGAGCAGGTGGGGCTAGGTCTAACAGAGCAATATTGTCTAATTGAATGGTCGATCTTTTAATTGATTAACAAGAAATGTTACAGGAATATCAACAAGCTAAGTAACGATGCTGTTGGCTCTACAGGTACAACATATCATGTACATGTATATGAATATCAAAATGGGAGCCATGAAATCCATGATATAGCAAGTCATAATGGTTTGTCCCCTAAAGTGTCAAGGTTTTTTTCCCCATTTGGGATGGCTCTGTGTGTGGCGACGCTTTTATCACCCATATATAGTGAGCATAACTGACGTGAATTCTGGTCAAATCGATGACTTCTCAGATTAACTTTTCTCCGATCAATGCCATGTAAAGCCCAAACATAGCTGGGATTTCCCCCAATTCCCAACACAACACCCAAAACTCTGCATCCAATTTCACAGGTAGTTTAACTCTAATTCCAGTCTTGGACATCTATACTTGTAAGTGACTGTAGTTCGGTCATTATTACTTTGTAGTCCTGCCCATTGGTATTGATATAGAATGGTTAGCCAGATTTTGCTGGTCAGCAACAAGCTGAGCAGGTTGACCACTGATGCTATAGGTCTGCTAGTTTGTTTGTTTGTTTCACTGATTAACTTTCATTTCTTTTCTCTTCAGCTACACTTCTTTCCTGAAAAAGAACCCTTGAAGTAAGAGTTTGAAAGTTACAGCATTGAAGTTGATATACATGTTGTAGGTGAGGCAAATTTATCGCGACAGGTTCCTCTGACCTATTTCACAAGAATGCAGGCATGTCTTTGGAAGTATCAGTTTCAAACAATGTGTTTCTTCAACTGCCCTGACACTGTATACAAAAACTCACCCAGGGTCAGAGAAGGAATCTGTTGGGAACTCCTAATCTCCAAGCAGATTCGGTGGGGCAGGGGGACTTTATATTGGCCTCCTGTATCCATTGGCCGCCTGTATCCAACGTTCGCCAATGGATACAGGAGGCCAATATAAAGTCCCCCTGCCCCACCGAATCTGCTTGGAGATTAGGGAACTCCCATCCCGATAGTGGAACTCCCCCTTTCCTCTTGGCATTCCAAGACTCCTGGACCAGAAATTGTGTTTTGTATACAGTATGTCCATTTGGAAGTGGTTTGTCAAACAAAAGCGAAAAGGCTTTTTTTTTTTCATGGTAATGGAGAGGTAGAACTTTAAGCCAAGACCTAGTGTTCAATTTGTACAAGTCGTGTTCAATATGTCAAAGTACATACATGTAGACATACCAGTAGTCATCATTGTACACTGCAACAAGATTATTCTTATTTCTTCATCCAAAAAATGAGAATAACCTTCATTTCATCCTGGTACTAATGACATAAACTTCCATCATGTCTAAGTTTTACGAGTTTCACCAAACAGTACTATTCTTTCTCGACAGATGAGAGCGGCAATGATGATGATGATAACTACTCTCCAAGCAGATGTTGTGGTAAAAGATTATAATTGTGTTTTCTGACGACCATGCAGACTGCTCTGACAGTTCTTCACCCCATCTGCTTGGAGAGAACACAGCAATGTCTGTTTTCATACCTGCAACTAACTAACAATGATAGATACTGTGATAATCTTTGAAAAGTGGGCTAACAAGAGTCCAGAGACCAGGATTGGGACCTCCTAAATCCCCAGCTGCAACTGAGAGCCCTTATCATGATGAAGACATCCTTGAACCATTTTGCTCTAGTGGGAGGTTCAAACAATAACATGTATATCAGGTATAAGCCTGGGGGAGGGGGGCAGTCTGGGGCAGGGTCCCTCCCCCTTCGGTAGCCAGCCTACACCAGGAGGTATAGAACTGGAACTAGAAAGGGCAAACGCACTGAATTAGTTACCAAGGCTAAGCTCTGAAGCAAAACTATTGGCATAAATGCAATGCTCATATGTACTAGAAATATAATGTGTACATTATCAGTGTCTTTGTATATACAATGGAGATACAGGGAGTTGTGAATGAAATAAGGTATCAACAACATTTTCAACATGTCTGTTATAACCATTGTAAGTTTAGGTGATCGTTACAGTTTTTTTTCTCATATTCCCAAATTTCTTGATTACCCATGACAGAAACTGTTTACTTTCCCTCCATTGCCCCAGCTGTAGACATGGGGCAGCTATGCCTGTCATCCACAGGCCAGGGTTAGGCTGACAAGAAACAGCCTCAACAAACTACACCCAGGAAATTCCACAGAAAACCTCACATGGGCGCATGCTGTTCTTGGCCGGCTCACAGAAAATATGTGCAAGTTACAAAAAGTGTGGCCGAAATCATAGCAATGTCAAATTACAAAATGTTTATGATCAATATTTCCATAAACAACAATTCATATTACATAACATTTTATCACAATTGGTATTTGCTCATTTCTTGGATTCTACCTCTGAGATTACTTAATATTGGGCAGATTTTCAACAAATTTTTCTCCCATCAGAAAACGTTGTCTTTCTTTGAATATTTGTCTATGTCATCTACATGTATACATGTACTGGTTTCACTTGTGATATGAGTGACATCCAGTTTTACAATCTGTATATTGGTGTTTGCTTTCAGAGATAGAATTATACATCATAAAAAAAATCATATCTGATGTTTGAGTCTAGCCAGACCACCAACTAATCCAGTCCTAATCTACAGTGACATACTCGATCACCTTCACTATCACAGAGTGGATTAACTCTAACTGGGTCAGCATCCAGCATAATTCAATTCCACAGAAGATTCAAATCTACATTGCACTAGGGACATTGCTATTTCTAGCTGTGGACCAAAATGAAATCATACCCATATACACATGTATTAACAACTATTGCTGAACTGTTAACAAAACTCGTGATCCAATTTCGTACCAGGGCCAAGTTCATGTATATCTGTCAGACAATAGTCTTACCTCATAATACAAACAATGGCATTTTAACCTCATTAACATATATGACATCATCGCTGTCGTATTTCATTTGGTCTTCTATCTAATATATCTTCTAGCCTTGTAGATCTAGTCCATTTATTGTAAATTGGATGGTCAAAAAAAAACACAATCTATTAGAGCATTTCCAGACGCTCTTACGGTCTAGGATATAATGCTCAAGCAGTGGCACTGGCATGCACTCATCAAGAAATAGTGCCTGACCTATTTCAAGTTCATGGTCTTGTTATTTAGTAGTCCAAGCTTCCCTGCACTTCCTGTCTGCTGACTGCGGTATAATATATCTGATCTTAACGCTTCACCCTTGCACAGTGACTGCTGCCCCTTTGCCCAGCAACAGCACTGCTGCAGATTGCCTATTCATCTTATCACCAACGTTCATTCTTCCAAAGTGGTGTGATCATGATAAAGTCTTCCATCAGTATGCCAGGCTGCAGCACTCTTCCACTGGTACATCCGGCTGCTTTTCCGGGGCTGTGCTGTAACTTAGGCACGCAGCTTGGCAGCGTTTGCGCATTGTTAGCGACTTCTTTTCAAATCAATCTTGTTGAGTCATTGCATTTGCATCCTCGTGGAATAATTGTGATGAGTATTACCCCTATAACGTTACATCATTATCTAAATGAATGAAGACTATGAATACACAGTATGTAGTCACCTTATGCTGCTATGATACTATAATGGACCATATCATGATATCACTTAACAGTATGAAATTGTAATTGTAGTAGCTCAATACATTAACACCAGGATTTGATAACACATTCAGACCTGGGATATGACTATGGATACATCTTATCACAAAAACTGCGCAATATTTTGAAATGATTATGCAACATATGTACAGTTATACTCATCAGAAGTGGAGTAGAACCACAAAACAGCCTTCATGGACAAAGAAAACAAAATTTTCATCCAGACTGGCAATATTTAAGGGCAGTCTCACAATAAAGAAGCCATATCGACGCATAACAAAATAACTGTTTGTTGTTTACGTGTTTGTTTTTCACAGGTGGACGATGACTCACAGACAACACAAACAAGTAAACAACAAATGCTGATCAACCATAAATGGAGTGCCATGTCATGCTGACCTACATTATACTGTGAAAAAAAATCAGCCATATCGTCTACAATAAGGTTCCTATGTGTTTCTTTTGGTACTGTATTATTTTTAAGAGATTGTAGTCGTGATAAGAAAACTGAACTGGTCGTACCAAAGTTCGTGTGTGACAGACTGACCCACATAAACCAAACCCCAAACAGCAATGTTTACCCAACACAGGATATTATTTTCAAATCGGACGTCTTACTATGGCCCCTCGCAGAGAGTCTGAACTGCGCTCTAAACCATACTACAAACCCTACATTTCGTAGATTATGATGTACAGAAAGCGTGGAAATATCGTGGATCTACAATACTGGTGGTAAATCTTGTCTATGTCATTCGGAAACCTGTCCCTAAAACCAGGTGGAGCGTCGTCTTCAACTTAGACAGGAGGCCGCCCTCCCACCCCTAGCATCATAAACAAATGGCAAAACTAGCTCGTCAACGTCGTGTTTTGGAAGGTGCCAGACGAACCACAAGCTGTCTGGGACATCCAGGAAGTTTCAAGGAGTGGATAAAGTAAACAAGAGAAGTTATATCGAGCTGTGAGCGTGTCGGCATCCGGAGAAGTCCCCGGTTCACAACGCACGTTTTTCGCTATTTGGTGCCAAACGCCAATCGATGCATCACTCACCTAAGTCTTCCATTACTTTATTTCTGGGCATCAAATTCCCTCAGAAATCAGCTACCCCGTCGGAGAAATCCCTCGGCTTCGATTCTTCAAGGTAGATTCTGCGGAAGACCACCAGAAGTTCGTATTTTCCAGAACAATTTTCCGGAAGTTTTCTATCCGCTGGGCTATTTTCCACCGACTGGCACTTCTGCCGTCCCAACTTTACCGGTCACGTGATGAGAAGTGACGTCACGAAAACCACGCCCACCTGGGCAGACCTTGTGTGACCAAATATGGTATAGATGTAGACTATCTTTTGAGAGGAATTCTTCATTTTTCTCCGGTGCTGAATAGATGATCAAGGTTATCCAAAATTTCACTGGATCTTCACATAATCACCGTTGGTTTCTACATAGTTAACATTATGGAGAACATATGTTGCTGAGTTACTGTGTTGGCAGGTGGTTCTTTTAAAGTGGCCCCAGAAGTTTTCACATACCTGATTTTAAACTGATAAGAAATTTCTGGTAAGAAACCGAACCTGATAAAGATTTCAAACTATACACAAGTATATGCGATTTGACAGCAAGTTAGGGTTGTTGTTCAGAAAACCAAGGATTGAGAAAACTTAAGTGTCATAAAATGCTCATGCCACCCACTCATCAACAGCTCTTCAAGTATATTTCTAATAACTATAACTTAACTCTCAAATTTCATATTAAGATTCAATCAAGCCAGTATGGTTGGCTATTACTTAACAAGCCACCATGACCGTGGGTGACCTTGGCAGGAAGTTTTCCATTTCCCAATGAACCAGTTTCCCCGGAATGCGACCTTTGGCCAGGCAACCATCACAAGTCTTTCCTTCTCTTCCATTTGGAGTAAAAAAAGAAATTCTTTCTGTGACTTGTCACCCCAAGAATCCTCATGATGCAGGAACAAGTAGTTTCCTTATACTGATAGGTCTCAAAACAACTGGACATTTCAGCTGGGGGATATTTGATAATGGTTGCCACTTGCCTCAGAGAGTTCATTGCCTTCGTCAAGAAGGGTATGTTTTCAGTATGTTTTCATGGGCGTTCGTGTGTGCGTGAGTCTGTCAACAGTATAACTCGAGAAGGCTTAAATGGATTGTCTTCATATTTGGTAGGTGGGTAGGTCTTGATGAGGTCTAGAAGTGATAGGAATATGGGCCCCCTGGCGGCTCGTTATGGTACTGCAGCGGTACTTCCGGTTTTGAAATATGGTGACCTGGAGGAGCTAGGGTCATGATTTTTGGATGGTAGATAGGTCTTGTGCTCGGGAAGAAGTGACATAAGTTTGGGCCCCCTAGCGGCTTGCTTTGGAACTGTAGGAGCATTTGTATGAAAATGTTTAAAGTAGGATAACTCAATAACCGGTCGACGGATCGTCCTGATATTTGGTGTGTAGGTAGCTTAAGTGATGCTTGACATAATTAGATGACAATTATGCAAATTATGATCTAATTTGCATAATAAATGAAGCAATTCTATAATTCAGTTACCTTCCATGATACTCTACCTTCATTGTGACACATGGGCTACAGGCTGTCCCAGAGGGAGAAAGTCCCAGAGGGGATAGTCCATGTAGCTGCAGGCGGTGTTGCCTTACAGCCTGCACATGTGTTTTTTCCCTTGCCCAATGCTCGATTGCAGACTGCATCGGCAGGGGTAATTTTCACAATCCAACTTCCATATTTAGGGGGACTAATATATCACTTCTACCTTCTTAAGTTATATAACGATAACATCTTTTGACGAAGGCATGAGATCGTTGACCTCTAGTTGACATTGTTAGCATGGTTAGTGTTGCATCTTTTTCAGCAAAACCTTGTAACAGTTATAGAAAAGTCAGTTATAATTCAAGGGTCAAGGTCTGCAAGGGTGGTGTGATTGTGATGTTACAAATGTAGGCAACTTGGTAATTTTATCAAAGATGGCTGTTAGTGAAATCATGATTATCACTTTATGTAAATAGGATTCAATCCTTGCATCATCCACACATTTTACAACCAGTCCTGAAAATGACTGATCTGACCCACATTTCGCAGATTAATTGCATTGAAAGCCTGGTGTCAGACTAATGAACATAAAGTATCCCTCTCATTATAACAACCATTATATTGCTACCACTGACAGGCAGCCAAGAAATAAAAAAAAAAAATCTTTCAACCTTTGTTTGGGGAGGATCGAGGGTGGACCTGTGTATGAGTTTGCAATTGCACCATCCTTACATCACCCTTTGTTTTAACCAAGATAATCAATGACACGATTTTTCTAAGGAGAGAGAAAATCTGTCAATGTCGAGAGTTTGACCCCCATAAAGAATGGAATTGTCCCCCATCCCAGCACTTAACGGTTAACCTGTAGGGGGCATCCATAAACATTAAACATTATAGGGGGAGAAGATTAACTGCTGGCATAGTCGACTAGCTGAACCAGTGGCCTTACATCAAGTCAAGCTTAGTAGTGTGTAGCATTGTTTTAGCATCCTTTCAAATTGAGTACAGTCCTCCATAAATTTCATTTTCTTCCATGAATCCTAGAAGTCAACTCAGTGCAGAAGAAAAAGTCGTGGTAGTAACTTGTCGGAAATAACAGTGTGCACTTGAGTGACCTTTTAAGTCAGTAATGGCTGATTTCTGGTTATCATACAACTTTGGGCCAAGAAGTTTGAGAGAAGCCTTACGATGCTAATGGCTTCCATATGAACCAAAGTTGTGACGGTCACTTGAGGTCGAGGTAGCTGAGAGTTCATTGAACTTGACTGTCATGAGAGTAGATGACAAGATTCCATTACCAGCTTAGGTTCCTTGAAGGAACAAGGATCCAAGACACATGTATAGACAAGATGGTGACCCTCTTACATGACATTTGACAACAGTCGCAAACATATTCTTATTAAATATTGCAACTGGATACAAAGCAAAACATTGTAATTCTTCCAGTGAAGATGTTTGAAGCATTATCACATACATCTTTCTTCCCTAACATATAATTAACTTTATCTACATCTTTTAATGGCAAAAAGCATCAAATAAGAGACTGTAAATGTGTTGAGAA
This sequence comes from Branchiostoma floridae x Branchiostoma japonicum, assembly GCA_013266295.2. Taxonomy (NCBI): domain Eukaryota; kingdom Metazoa; phylum Chordata; class Leptocardii; order Amphioxiformes; family Branchiostomatidae; genus Branchiostoma; species Branchiostoma floridae x Branchiostoma japonicum. Next base: position 3,694,602 of record CM023826.1, on the reverse strand, counting down.
AGCCACTGACACTTCAGGTACTCTATCTGTACCCCTGTAGGAGGGCCTGGTGGAGGCTATCTCAGGCTAGCAGCCAGACCAAGGTGGCCATATTCTACATGTACATCTCCACCTAACCTACAATGTACATCCAGCTGCACTGCTAGAGGAGACAATCAGGTCCATACCAAACTTTCTGCATTATGGCACAGGTTTTGTGGTGCCTGGAGGAACTTTGTTGTTGTACTTGGTCTCAAGGCAGAACAATGATTTCAAATATCGTGGCAATATTATTCGAGGCAAAAGAATTGTCTGATTCAGTAAACGTGGGAAAACATTAGAAAAAGATCCAGCTGGGCAGGTGTTACGTGTCAGTTATAATGTGCTGGGAGTAAAACGGTTCTCAGGCCCTAGTTTCTTTTGCCTGTTCACCATCACAGTTCTTGATGATGAAAGTTGTGGTTTGACAAATTTCATACAAAATCATCAAGTCCAAAAAATCTTTTTGAACTTGATACCCAGGGATAAGTTTTCAGTTTTAGACATAGAAATTTGCTGAATTCAGAAATTTAACAACCAAGATAAAAAGACTTCAAAGACAAGCTGCACCTTGTTACAACAACAATTAGGTCAAAAGCGATAATGTAAACAATAACTGCAACAATTAGAATGCAGCTTATTGATTAAATCCACTTTTAGAGGCACTAAAACTTCTGTATGCATCATCTGTTTCGGGCTTCAATGGCAGTTATCGGTAAGGCCATAACACCCCACTTCAGATCAATTTGTTGTCCCGCCTCTCTACAGCCATTATGAAGAATAAACGAGCACTGGGTAATTGCCTGCCTCTTGTAGCTCACAACTACACAAGACAGATCGGCGATGGAACAAAGAGGACATGGAGAAGCCGCTGACAGGATTTATTTTGGGGATGCCGGGTCTCACCTAGGGGACCCCTATTTCTGCAGGACGTGACAGATGGAAGAGGCATGTTGTACACAGAACCACCAAGCAAACCTGGCTCACAATTCTCACTTAGAAAGGACATGAAACCTATCTCCAAGCAGATCATACGGTGGCAAGGCTACATCCATTGGCCAGAGGATCGGAGTGACCATTAGCCAAGGAAGTGGCCAAGGGTCACTCCTCTGGCCAATGGAACTGTGAACTGTACATCGTCTCAAATTTTAGGGGATTTGCATGTAAACAATGTCAAAATCAAAACATTGAATGTGAAAGAGTTTCTAGAGTTGTAACATCAATTGTAACATCATAATGTATTTCGATCATGATTTACAAATGATTAACATTGACTTTGACTATCATTGTGTGCAAAGTTTTCAATCAAGACATGGTATAGTTTCGGGGCTACATGCATTTCATTTTAACATGAAAGGGTAACGTTAAATGTATAAATGCACTGGGTCCAAACAAGGAGGTTAGAGTGTCCACTCTAACCTCCTTGGTCCAAATAAAAAGAAGAGAGTCGAAAAACCGTACTGATTTTACCCCCTTGAACTTTACAAATGGAATAACCTTTGTAAATGTATATTGGTATGTTACCAGAATCTTATAAGTGGCATATCCACAAATATATAATCTATACTGTTTAACTGGTGTATCCAGTTCTCATAACACTGAAGTCCAAATGAAGTATGAAGTACATTCTCCAGTGTTGGACAGACGTCACTGTTGATAACAGGTGCTTCTGACATGTTCCAACGACAAGCCAAATATACAAAAGGGGCTCTGCAAGGAAAATCTCCTTTATTAGCTGGATATTTTAAGGACCAGCTGCTGTCTTTCTTACAGAATGATCACTTACATAACTATTAGGGTTACCAACTTAGATACCATAGATTTCAATAGCACGTTGGCAGAATGTACTGTGCCTGCACGAAACCTGGATTTTTTAACGTTTTTTGTTGGATGTTTGGTCAATGTTGCATCAGAATTTTGCCAATTGCATAGGATATCTTTTCCGACGCAACATTGGAAAACTATAGACAGGATGTTATCCTTAAATACGCAAATATGACCTTAACAAGACGTTCTGCCGAAGTGCTATGCAAAATACATGTTTTACGCAGGCGCAGTACATTCTGCCGAAGGGGCAGATTCCAATACTACACAACTTCAAGAGGATCCTTGTCAACATTTGACACCATCACCTCAACCTTCCCATCTAACATTGCAGTCAGCTGCCCCTGCAAAACACGTAGGAAACCCCTCTCCGTGTTGCTGTGTTCACATAGGATGACACTGGTTCCCATGGCGACAGCATCCAGTACGTCATGGTGGGACATCTCCCCTGTCAGGTAGACGTCGGCTTTGACCCCCTTCAGCACACTTCCACCTGACCCGGCACATAGGGCGACACTTCTCACAGTGGAGCCTGGGAAAACAGTAGACATTCATTGAAAAGTTCATTGAAAAGTTTATTATAAGAGTTTAAGTTGATCTGAAATAAGAAACTGTTTGATTTGATTGCAACAACTTGCATGTAAACTTTGCAAATCATGTATCTGTTTAGTCAAGTGTATGTCAGAAGTGAGTACAAATGTAGTTGTTCCAAGCAGCTCTAAACTCCTTGGTCATTCAAACATAATGAAGGTTAGGCCACACCAATTTTATTAGTTGCTTCTCGGATTTTTTCAGAAAAAATATGAAGCGACAGGGCGAAAAAAAAATAAAAATAAAAACAGGCCTGGGCATCCTTTTATAGCCCCAAATGCTAGAATAGGTGCCATGAAGTCAACACAAAAGACTGGGTTAAAATTTTTACAATTTAAACAATGAATTTTTAACTTTTAATCAAACCACTGCATTGGTAGATGTAACAACTAGGAAGAAAAGGACTTTCTTGAACTGTTGGAGGCAAAATATGAGCATTTTTGATTTAGAACCAGAATTTTTTTTTTTTTTTTTTTGCAAATCAGAAAAAAATGAAGCGGCGAATCCGAGAAGCAACAAATTAAATTGGTGTGGCCTTATGATAAAAAAACAGACAGAATTTGGTGATTTTTTCTTCTTTGTGCTGGAACAGTAAATGTTAAGTATCATGATCAAAACTCCTATACAATCACAGGAAGGCATGCAACCCAGCCATGACTATTGGAGGAGGCATGAAGCTTTAGGATGGCATCTAGCCTACAAGTGTAACATCTGTCAAGACAAAATGAAAAACATCTTTCCTCAGTGCCATTGATTTTTATCACCTACGGTAGTCAGACTTTTCCATATAGATTTAAAGACAAATATTTTCTAGATATACATTAGGACCAACTGACACCACTGTAACATATTTTCTAATAGTTAACACTTGCAGACAGTGACATGAGAAACAAGACCTGACTTGGCAAGTTAAGTGTTTTTACACGAGATGACATAACATTCAACCATAACCAACGATGTAGCCTGGAAGTAATTTCCGAGTCCAGAGACCAAGTGTGGTCCGGAAGTTTTCGTCCTACTGTGGCAGATAGAACCAAATTATCTTTGACCGAACATCAGACAATATATGTACCATTCCAGATCAGGTTCACCGGCAAGAATTCATGGAGATGAAATCCATGTTTTCTCTAATCAAACCAGTAAGTTAGGGTGCTTGTATTCGCCAAGAAATGTCACAGGTTGTGCACATCAGTACTGGCCCAGACAGTTGCAAGTGAAGAGGTCAGGAGAAGTCAAAACCTAGCCAGAGTTTTTTTATGGAGCGGATTCTGTGAACCGACAAGATGATTGATGACTTAGCTTAAGGACAGTTTAAGTACTTCAAAAATAGGACCGTGGCAAACACTTTCATTCGAATGAAAAATGGGGTGCAGACAACACTTCTATTGGAAGTAATTTCTCACTTTTAGGAAACAGATTGTACGGTAATTTTGTTACAAAAGTTGGCAACAGTTTGAAATATACAGGTGCCTTAAACTTAAAAGACTCTTCTCGAAAAGTAGAAAACAGTACTATTTTTCTTTACATAGAATGTGTGCTATTTTTGGGAAAAAAATGTTCCACATGGATCGTTGCTATGACTTAGAAAGGCTCCAGACAATAACAAAATATATCACAACTCAAACAGGTGTTTAACATTCAAATGATTCCTGCCTCAGGGGTTGGGGTTGCATTAAACCTAAACAGTGAAAGCTTATCAAGAAACACTCTTAATAGGATTTAAGACAGCCAAGTCCTAGAAAAACAAACATTTTTGAGCCAAGAAAACTTGATTTATCCTGAAAGCTGGTTATTTAGTATCCACAAACTGTTGCTTTTACAGTTCAGCGGACCAGTGTAAGTCAGGTTTGAAGGGATTCTGCAAATCATTGGTGACAGGGGATCATTTCAGCAGGGTCTCCTGCCATAGTTAGTCTGAGAACATCTTAACATGTGCAAACAATAGCTATTCTTCATGAAGATGACAGGATACAGCAGGAAAAATAATTTTTTCTACGTTCATCTGAAAGATTTTTAATCTTCTCCTTAATTGCTGCCTTAACCCCATAACTGATACAAATTTGGTCCCAAACAGCTACTTTAGCAGGCTGATGTATCAGCATCCCAAAGCTTCAACTACTATCAACCTTATCAAACCCTTGTATTGTATCCAGAACCATGCCTATTTTGAGTTCTATACCTGAATGGGTTAGGCTCAGGCACGGTTCTGGCGGGATGGATATAGTTCTGTGTATCCAAGAACGTGGAATTGTCCCAGGCACAGTTCTGGATACGCGTGGACTATGCAGAACCGTGCCTGAGCAGGGTTCTGGATAAAGCACGGTTCTGGATACAACACCTTGCATGTTATTGTATCATACACTCAGCATGTCTGCGTGTTAGGTTAAATCTATTTAAGACAAGAGGGAGTTGATTAAGGGCATCCCTGAGGCCTATAAGTTCTAAACCACATCACAACATTACTACATGTACCACTTTCTACCCAATTATTTCAACTCCCTTGGCAAAAAAGCTCTCAGGCATACAATAACACATTAACCAAGCCATGGTTGATTTTCTTCGACCTACTTCACCCTCACAGCAGTTTAATTCTCTAAGCACTCTGGCGTCAAGTTCAAGGTGTGCGTGTGTCTCCATGGCAACAGCTCCCGCCACCTGCAGCAGCCTGTTGTCTTCACGGCGGACATGACAGATGGACAGGTCACTCAAGGTCACAGAGAAGTTTATTTGTGACGACCTCTGCCATTACTCCAGGGTTACACAGCAGTGTCTAAGACAGGAGTTAGTGACCCGTGTCTTGTAGAAAGAAAAACAGGATCTGGAGAAAAACTTGAAACCCAGGTGTAGCACATATTCATGCCAAGGGGTGGGAAAACTTGAGTTGCCATTACCTCCTACATTGTAGCTTCTACCAGACTTCAGAAGCGGCTGGAAAGAGTAGAAATTGGCCAAATAGACAGATAACATGCCAGGGGAGTTGGTCCGCAGAAGCAGTACATTTGCAGACATCTACAGGGAGAGGGTTGAAGAAGTACTAGTGGAAAGGCACTACATATTCTTACATGCTATAGCTACATATACAGCCTGTAACTGAAACCTCTTTGTCTACGTCAACTTCTTAGAAAAACTATTATATAAGGGTTGTAAAAGTAAGCATTGTCAAGTGAGCAAGTGGGCTTGAAATTGGTTTTTCCCATGCTTAATAGATCAACCACATAGCCCCACCCATCTCAATCAAAGTGTAGAAATGTCAAAACAAAAACATAGAACATATCACTGCACAAATTTGACAGATATACAGTAACGGTTGTACTCTTGTCAGTTGAACTGCTTATTCTTCAGGAGGACCATCTCTTCTTTTCTGGGGGGAAAGGTAACGTGAACAGTTTTCAGCAAAAATGTGGCCAACAGATTTTTCACATCTCCGTGGACAGGTAGACCCAGATGGCAGACAGCCAACACCTGTCTGCATTCCCCAGTGTAAGACCTGTCTAGAGATCTAATCATCACTCCAGCCTGGAGAGGAACAATTTGCTGACAAGCTTTGACAGATGTAGAAGAAATACCGCAAAACTCCGAAGCACTTGACACCATAAAGGAGGAACATGGCCTCTGGTCAGGCTCAGCCTGTGCACAGTCGACGTCGTGTTGTTCTTTCAACATCTGTTTCTTGCGGAATGATTGTTGTGCTGCAGATTTGAATGGACTTGAATTTGGCTTCAGTATTTATTCCAAATTTTAAAGGAATACCGCTATTTGTCAATACACGTTTGCATGTCCTGAAAGATGTTTGTATGTGATCATGAACTTGAGGATCAACCACCAAACACTTTAATACTCTCTGTATCAGTGGGTACCATCTGTATCTGGTACACACTCAGGTCCCATGATGATGATACATGTAAATGTTGGTTTTAGTACTGAAATGATTTTGTCCTGAACAAAATTATGAACTTGAGGAACCATTCCCAAACACCTCCTCTGTACCAGTGGGAAGCCCCATCTGTATCTGGTACACACTCAGGTCCCATGATGCACGAGGTGTGGACAGATAAGGGACAGCTTTGTCCTTCAGGGGTCAAGGTCAACAAACTGGTTCCATCCTGCTGAGGTCAAGGTTCACAACATGGTCCCAGCTTGCAGCACGTCATGTCTCTTAACCTCAAATTTAAAACTGCTTTCTGTCTATTAACAGGAGCAAAACAGAAGGGAGTCTTTACAGCAATGTTTTCTGTTTCAACTAGTGTTAAAGGGAGAGTTTTTGTAAAGTTTTCATGGCTGAAAATGTCTTCAAAGTGGTTGGTTGAATCTGGAAATGTCAGCCTCTAATTAATTTACATGTGTCAGTTCAAAATTTGGACCTCACCTTCCAAGGTCCTGCCCTCCCCCATGGCCAGTCTGACATGGTTCAGTCCCAGATGAGTCTTGACCCTGGACAGCAGGTCAGACAGTGTGACAGGGTCGTCCAATGTCACCAGCCGTCCCATTCCTGCACCGGGGAGGGGCGGCTGCAGATATGGAAAGAAATCAAGTTCATATCATACTTCAGGAACCTGTCGATTGAACTTGAAGAAAAGGTAGTAATACTCTCTTTAAAAGGCTCAACATATACTGTATATCAGTGAAACTCTTCCAGCCAGAAATTACTAAAATAAAGGTAATAAACTATACATATCATGATGAAAAATACTCTTATTGTTTGTAAAATGGTTGTAAAACAGCATGACAGAGAAAGAAATTGAGTAATCTTGACATGAAAAGAAACATGTAAATGGTAAAAGTTAAAACATGACAATGTTTGATGAAGTACTTTTTTTACACATGTTATTATTATAATATTAATTACCTTCTCTAGTTTCACAACTTGAAGACTTGTGTCCGCCTTGTCTCCAAGAGTTTGATTGACACAGTCAACGGCCTGCACCAATGCATGCTGGGAACACCTCATGTTGATCCTGGTGCAATTGCCATGACTCCTATTAAAGAATGGCAGAAAACATGCCTACATCAAAATTTATCCTAAAGTCTTTTCCTTCAAGGCTTTATATCAAATATAACATTTCCCAATTTTAGCCCCTCTCTTCTTGATTCCTTAGGGGATGCCATAAACGTCATATAAGTTGCAATCATTTTACTAGTATATGCTGGTTTGAGTCTATATAGATATTCTTGTCTAAAATTCCACTCAATTGCTATCTTGGCAGAACAGACTGTAATTTAGCCTAGATGCCAGACTGTTCTCATGGCCAATACACACAAGCTTATAAGACCCTGTTGCTCAGAGTCTAACTGAGGAGGTCTGTGGTAAAATTTCCTTGGGGACATGGTGGCCCTTGAGCCAAGGACCTAGCCTGTACACTGTCCCTGGCAACAGCCTGGTACCCAGGTTAACTGTAATTGCAACCCAGATAACCACAAACACAGTACTGCAGACAGACCCCGTGGTTATATCCTGTGTGGAAACTTCTCCCTGCTGCAGAGCTGCAAGTTTCCCCTGCAGTGCTGCTGCAGCCGGCTTGTCAGCACACACCTCCAGTAGGAACACCTGTCCCCGGGGGTGTGGCTGCACTGATGTCTGGAGAGGCTGTACCTGCCCATCACCTGGAGGAAAGACCATTCAAACTTTATTAGCCATGCTCATGAGGTACAAAAGCACACCCTGGTGCACTGAACCAGTACTGCATATACATGTATGCTGTCACAATACCAAAGTACTAGTTTGATGGAGTCTCCTGTCGACTGCGACAGATGAGTAGGCATACAGGTCATTTGCCGAGGTAGATCCTCATGTGAGAATGAAGACCAATTCTGAACGCACATAAACGGCCACAGATGCTGCAAGGGAAGGAATGGACAGGGGAGGAGCGCTGCTTCCTCCTCTCTTTCTTCTCTTGGATGGCAGCTGCTCTGTTGGCTTTAAAGGTCCTAACACCTAGTGCACACTGTCTTCTCCAAGCAGTTCTGTCATGGTCGACTGCTTCCCAGGAGTCGACGTCAATGTTACAGTACCTTAGGTACCAAAATACTAGTACATAATACATAAAATCTGTTGTTTCCCAATGGATTGTTTTTGTGTATCTGTGTTGGAAATGATCGTAGAACCATCAAAGATATAATGGACAGGATTGACTGTTTGACGTATGAACATCCAATTCCGTTCTTTATCTGTTCTCAAGTTTTTAAAAATGAGCCTGTTTCACGTACACACAGCAAGTACAGTCAAACCTGCCTAGGCGGCCACCTCTTCAAGCAGGTCACCTGGCCATCGCGGCCGCTTTTTCTCGGTCCCGAAAATTTTCCCCATTGACGCAAGCATTAAGCGACCTGCCCAGGGCGGTCACCTGGCCAACGCGGCCGCGGCCACCACAAATTGGGTCCGCCCATGACCCGATCCCTTCCCATGGCGGCCGGTCGACGGGTCATAATTCTTCAAATTTTGCAAACAGTGGCAATTTGATGAGTCGAATTTAAAAACATTTCTTCATTTGCCAGATACTGTGAAGTTTAGGCCCCGGAAATCTAAAGATACCTGCAGTATTTGACATTGCATTGAAACACCTCGAATCGGAGACCATTAACTCTCAGTCATGTTGTGAGTTGGGAGAATCGACCCTCTTCAAGCAGGTCACCTGTCCAACGCGGCCACTTTTCTCCGGTCCCCTGGGTGACCGGCTTGAGCAGGTTTGACTGTAGTTACGTTTCTGTCTCTGTACCCCCTACTTAATCTCTATACCGGTAACATCTTCATCACTTTTCCCTCTGAAGAAATTCCATCTTACTCTTATGCTTGACTTACCTAAGCCTGCTGCCAGCCAGTCGTTTACGCCTCCTTTCACAGCATCATACGCGGTGTGCGGCGAGTACACAGCGATACGGTTCTCCAGACACCTCACTGCAATCCTCTCCTTCCAGCTGCTCTGTGTCAGTCTCTTCAGAGGGACGAAAATCGGAGGATGGTATGACAAGATAAAGTTCACCTTCCTCTCTACCGCTTCAGCAAGTACGCCCTCTGTCAGATCGTTTGTGAGCAGCATCCGTGAGACCTCGTGAGGTGGAGATGGTTCTACCAAGAGGCCAACGTTGTCCCAGCTCTCAGCCAGATTTGGAGGTGCAAAATTGTTCAGAGCAGTCACAACTTTTGCTAAGTCTGCCATTTTGGTTGACACTGTTGTGGAGATAGTCTTTGCAATGAAAGTCTGGGTTTGGAAGTGTTTAGGAGAAGTGTTTTTACTCAAAGAATTGAATAATTTGCAGCAAATTGTTCTACCAAGCGAGTTCCTCCATAGCATCCTCCTCCACATGCTCTCATGTATCAACTTTGACCTCAATAGCAGACGACACGAAATTTACTTACATCGTTTGCTATTGGTTAGCTCTGACCAATCAGGGAAGACTTTACAGAAGTAACCAAAATGGCGCTGTCGTCTCACTTCCGGGTTGCTCTTCTTACATAAGAAGGGCATTTTTATGTCTTTATGTAACGATTAATAGTAACTTTGGAGAATATTTTTACGTTTTGTGGAATTTTAAAGATGCAGACTATAGAAGCAGCGAATGTGTTTTTCCGATCTCTCCGGTTTTTGAGAGAAACGCCGCTTCAAATTTTGCCGGTTCGTTGCCAGTCTAACGCCCCAGAGGTCAACACAACTGCAAGTCTTCACTTCGTTCCAGTGAGCGATCCCGCCGACTTACAGGACATCGAGGAACTTCAGGACTTCGTGAGGACGTCCAAAAGGCTTTTCGTGATCAGCGGAGCCGGGATATCCACGGAATCGGGGATTCCAGACTACAGGTCGGAGGGGGTGGGTCTATACGCCCGGAGTGACAACCGCCCGGTCCAGTATGCCGACTTCCTCAAAAGCAGCGCCATACGGCAGCGCTACTGGGCTAGGAACTACGTCGGGTGGCCAAAGTTTTCTTCCTTCTCGCCTAACATTTCTCACAAGACGCTGAGCAGTTGGGAAGCGGTCGGTAAGGTACACTGGTTGGTTACCCAGAACGTTGACTCGCTTCACGTCAAAGCGGGCAGCAGAAAAGTTACCGAACTTCACGGCAGCGCGGCTCGCGTCATGTGTCTGTCCTGCCCGTCTATCATACCTCGTCATGAAATGCAGAAACGGATAAAACAGCTCAACCCGGTCTGGCACGCGGAGTCCCAGGAAATGGCGCCCGACGCAGACGTTTTTCTAACCCCGGAGCAAATTAAAGGCTTCACGGTGCCCGAGTGCGAGAGGTGCGGCGGGATTTTGAAGCCACAGATCGTGTTTTTCGGAGACAACGTGCCGAAGCCGACCGTACAGTTCGTGCACAAGATGCTGGAGGAGTCAGACGCCATGTTAGTGGCAGGATCATCACTTCAGGTATTAAACGGACAGGATTCGATGATAAATTTTGATTTATACCCACCTTGGAGTAGCGCCCCAGGCGGATTTACTTATCACTGCAGTACTTATTCCAGCAATGGTCTTGTCCTTGGTGCTGGAATGTGCTCACAAGACAAGTTCAGTGCCATAGCGATGGGGCGAATTTACAAAATCGTTCCGTAGCAGGAAGCCTGAAACTACTGTATTAAGATTTGCGTAAATAACAAGGATTCTGTGGGTTTATTTTTGTACTATATATCTGCATATATGTATGTATGTACTATATATCGTTCAGTATATTTGTACATCTCTACTGACTTAATATGTTCTTCATTTCATTTTCTATTTTCTCTAGAGCTTACTACCCTCCAAGAAGAGGTTTTGGCCTTGGCTTATTTTTTTACATGTTTTAGGCGTTTTCATCAGGTTTTCTTTTTTACCGACAGCTAAACTTCGGGTGGCATATTGGCTACAACCCTGCCGATGATACTATCTTGCCAATTTGATTCTGTCTTGCAGCCACTAAAAGATCTGCTTGGAGATTAAGAGCTCACTGATACATTTTTTCCTGGAGTTTTACAGTCATGTTGTTGTCCTTTAGGTGTACTCCGCCTACAGGTTCGTATCCGCTGCGCATGACCAGAAGAAGCCAATCGCCGTCCTGAACATCGGGCCGACTCGTGGGGACAAGTTGGCTGACCTGAAGGTCAGCGCACGGTGTGGAGACGTGCTGCCGCAGATTCACCTATGACCCCAGAACATAATTACCACTCACATTTGATGTACCAGATAGTATGTCAAGCAGAATATGATGAACCTGACAATGCTACAAGACCTAGAGAAAAGATTGTATTTGAGTGAAGCAATAGCAAAGGAAAACTTACTGTCAAGTACCACTGACATAATTACTGTGCAGATTTGGCCTACCAGATAGTTTGTCAAACAGAATATAATGAGGCTGACAATGCTACAAGACTTAGAAAAAAGATTTTATTTGAGTGAAGCAATAGCAAAGGAAAACGTACTGTCAAAGGATTTGTAAGTGACAAAATTACAAAGTCAATCCATACATCTACATTGTTTGTTGGCAAACTATAGTTTATACATGTCCTAAAGGTTACGTATTTGGGGGGTTGACTTTTATTTGAAATTATGAATATTTTACAACAGTTGTGATGGTGAAGGATTGGTTACAGCATGTAAAAGACAGGGTTATTGTCAAAAGTGGTGATTACTTATCATGTATTCACACCAACACAAACCTCAACTATATTGTCAGAACTCAGAAGTGCAGTACTCAGGGATCGATCAAGCTTCACAGATTTCATTCTTGTTTGTTCATCATACCAGCTCAAAGGAAGCTAGGTAGATGTGTTTTAGCAATAATGTCATCAAGCACGTCAGCTAATGTGAAATATACAGCAAGCAAGTGAAGCCAATGTAATTGCTGCTATATCTACAAATTGATTTAGCAATCACAAGATAACAAGCGACATATAAAAATGACCACAGTTATCATGACTCTGTCTGCTGCTTACTTTTGTGCCTTATCAAGTTATGGACAGAACCAATTAAAAACGATGGTTGGTGTCATAAACTGTTGTTGACAGCCACTCTGCATAGTATGGCGAGTACTGGTGTATTCAGTCCACAAACCTACACACCTAATGAAAGTATCAACAGGTTGGTACAGCGTCCTCTTTGTCAGCTTGTGGTAGTTCGTACCCCGCTACAAAAGATTCCCTCCTGGCGTATTTCTTCCTGTTCTTCTCCATGACTTTGCAAAGTTTGTCGTGTATCCATCCGCAGTCCCGGATGGTGACCGCGGCGTGCGCCCGCCTGAGGTGTTCCACCTGCCGCCCCGCTTCCAGCCACTCCCTCTGGTCCGGGTCCAACAGCTCGATAACGGAGGCAGTGTACTCGTTGAGGTGATCCTTTCCACCGATGACCACGATTTTCCCGTCGATGGCAGTCATCCCGCCGTGAATGTGGCTGTGCACAGGCATTGGGATCTGCTCAAAGTCACAGTTTTCTGTGTCGAAGGCGCACATGCAGTTACGTGCAGTCACAAAAGGCATCAGGTAGATCTTGGAACCGATGACAGCACTTTGGTACTGCGGTTTACCAGAGTGAAATGACACTAAGTCGTAGAATTCCCACTGGTCTATATCAGAAATGTACGTTTGGACATAGAAGTTCTCGTGTCGGCCTTCCCAGTAGCCCATGACCACGACTTTGCCTTTACATGATGACGTGACAGTTTTGTGCACGGTGTGCGGCACTCGGGCTATCTTCCTCCACCGGTTGTTCCGTGGTGAGAAGGATTCGTAGCACTCTGCGGCTTTCTCGGCAGTCATGTTGGTCCCTATGGCGTAAAGTCGTCCCCCAGCGGCCACAAAACCGAACTGGCCCTGGTGAAACGTCAGGGGTTCGGGCAGGCGCAACCACAGGTCCGCAGAAGAGACATATCTCCAGAACTGCATCTCTCTCGGGTCCTCTACTTGGCACCGCTCCATCGAGGCGAGGACGTAGATGTCGTCATCCATGGCCAGGACGTTCAGATAGCAGTTCTTGGAGACCAGGCTAAAGGGAAGGTCGGACAAGATAGCATGGGAGCATCGCCACGGGCCCAGACAGTCCATGTACGGGATTTTGACAGGCTCGTGTCCCGCCGCCTCGCTGCCACTGATCCCTCCCACCTGTATCAGTATCTCGGCAGGGAGACGCTGTGTCCTCTGTTGGAAAAGATCTTCCTCGACCTCTTGGATGATCTCTAAACATTCGGGGTCGTTCTTGACCAACGGTTCATCCCTTACGTTGCAGTTGAAGTAGTCCTCAGTCATCAGACGAAAGTCAGCGCATCGCAGCAATGCCGGTAAGAACTGGAGCCGCGTTGTGTCGGCCTTGGTCCATTTCATGACCGCTTCATAGACGCTCTCTTTACACCACTGACACTTCTCGTCGGTGAGGAAGAACAGAACTTGGTCATAGGAGAGAAGCTCAAATTCTCCCGTCCTGACGGTATCCGGGAAGTTGTCCATGGCAAACGCTCTAGCCTCTTCTACCAGAGTTTTGCAGGAGTAGAACTCTGCAAAGTGTAAAATGCCGAAACAGTTGTCTGAGTCCAGCTGGCGCGAGAGATACTTACAGCAGGCAGTCACCACTGAGCTGAGTTGAAACAGCGAAGCCGCGTGGAGCAGAGACTCCACATTGCTGTTTCTGATGTTCAGAGACCCCGTATAGAAATAGTCTAAAAGATCGCTGAGTATGTGATGCGATACATCGTTCAATCGCACCTGTTCGTCCTTCCTTTCTCTGAATTCTCCAAGTAGAAGCGTGGCGAAGAAAGGACTAGATGCGGCCAGGACCGCCCGATGACAGTGGAACTTCGTGTCGCCCACGCACAAGATGACGTCACACAATGTGTGCGTTGTTCTGGACTCGTTCAAAGCGGCGATCGCCGGCCCCATATCAGACTGTAGTCTTGGATACTTCAACTTTTTCCCCTCCTGGTCTTCTGTTATGACCAGAGTGACCAGATTCTTCTCGATGCTTTTCAGAAGAGCGGTGAAGGCGGGTTCTCTGGAGTTCACCTTCCGTATCCCCTGCAGCAGACGGCGGCCGTGACGTGTTCTGTGGACTTGAAGTTCGCCTTTGTCGTCGAAGATGAGGTCTAGGTCGTCACTCAGAGCATCTGTTTTCTCTCGCAACATCATTGCACAAAAGAAAGGAATCTGAAGAAGAAGAAAAGGAACGGTAACAGTGTTTTATCGAAAGCGTAAACTCTTCCGACTGATATTTTATAAGGAATGATATCTAACGCGGAATGGAGAGAGATTTTGAGCTATACCATAGTTTTGGAAGGGTATGAAGTGCCAACAGTATATATAGTCAGCATTTCAGTCATGATGTAGGTATCTGTTTTTGTAAAATAAATGATCACATTGACAACGCACTAATTGCTTCTTATCTTTCTAAACGAGACCAAAGCTGCTTTAAAAAAAACAACTAAAAGTAAAGAAAAAGAATGTACAAAACATCCTTTGACCAAAGAGTTGGGCACGTAATATCACAAATGATATCACAAATGATGTCACAACTGACTCTTGTTAGTCGGTCACTGGGGCACGCAATGCAACGTGATGCTACTCATAACCATCGGTATCATTACAAACATGAAGTATAGATGTTGAACTTGCCCTGCACTTGTGCCCCACTGTAACAATACCTTCCAAACGTTCCCTAACATCTGCCTGTGTCTGTCAGATATTCTTCTTGTGTTAGGGCTCCCGCCTGACCCATGCCATAAACACACCACCATACTGACACACAATCTCATCATGACATTCACTTCCAACAGCTCTGGTTGCAGGTTTGGCATACTAAAGCCGGCCGGTGGCTGGGTGTGGGTGGGAAAGGAAACTGAACGTGAGCTTGACTTTGACCTACTTTGCAACGTTACACTGTGTTATATCACATATCTAACGACAGTTCTAAAGTGGAAAGGGATTAGATGTTGTTGTACCTTTTACGGTAACAAGTTAACGTTACAGTTAATACAGGTGTATTAGAATCTTGCCTAGTACTAGTGTAGCGGTGCGCGCGTTAGTCCTCGCCTGACAACAAATAATCCAGCGGTGATATCCTACTATAAGAAGATTTATCCACGAGTGATATATATCGGCCAAAATTAAGGTTTCCCTCACCTGGTTACGAATACGGAGAACTTGAGTCTTGGTTGGAAAACGAGAGAGATTTACTGTACCGATGAAGGCTGGATAATGTACTTTGATGTGTCAACGAATTTTGGCTAATTTTAGCGACCAGACGTTTTTTCAGACGGGCCCCTGGGAGGTCTCGTGACCCAAGGGATTGCATCAGGAGTAACGCAGGAAGTGTTATATATTTTTTTTGCATAATACATTTTTTTTTGCCAACAGATAGTCAAGCAAAATCCATCGTTTTTCGTTTTCAATGAGAAAGAGACAACAAAATGAAAATCAAGCTAAAGTTAAGCTTTTATTAATTCGTTTAATTAAGCAATTCGGTAAAAGACAACACATTGTGATTTACACCTTTTACAATGCCGGTAAACCGTCCTCCCCTTCAGTTCGCGCTAGCTCGTACCCCGCTATAAAATCGTCCAGTTCAGCGTATTTCTTCCTGTTCTCTTCTATCGCTTTCACGAGTTTGTCGTGTATCCACCCGCAGTCCCGGATGGTCACCGCAGCGTGCGCCCGCCTGAGGTGTTCCACCTGCCGCCCCACGTCCAACCACTCCCTCTGGTCCGGGTCCAATAGCTCGATAACGGGGCAGGTGTACGCCTTGAAGTAGTCGCTCCCGCCGGTCAGGACGATTTTCCCGTTCACCACAGCCATGCCGCCGTGAAGGTGGCTCTGCTGGGGCATGGGAAGTTTCTCGAATTCCCGGCTTTCCACGTCAAAGGCGCACATGGAGAAGCGCCTCCCCAGCAGGGGCATCAGGTAGATCTTGGAGCCGAGAACAGCGCTCTGGTACTGCGGTTTCCCACAGTGGTACGAGTCTACGTCGTAGTGCTCCCAGCTATCAGTAGAGTGATCGTACGTTTGGACATAAAAGTTTTCGTGTCGCCCTTCCCAGTAGCCCATGACCACGACTTTGCCCTTACATGATGACGTGACAGTTTTGTGCACGGTGTGTGGCACTCGGGCTATCTTCCTCCACCGGTTGTTCCGCGGTGAGAAGGATTCGTAGCACTCTGCGGCTTTCTCGGCAGTCATGTTGGTCCCTATGGCGTAAAGTCGTCCCCCAGCGGCCACAAAACCGAACTGGCCCTGGTGAAACGTGAGCGGTTCGGGCAGGCGCAACCACAGGTCAGCAGAAGAGACATATCTCCAGAACTGCATCTCTCTCGGGTCCTCAGCTTGGCACCGCTCGGTCGAGGCCAGGATGTAGACGTCGTCATCCATGGCCAGGACGTTCAGGTAGCAGTTCTTGGAGACCAGACTGAAGGGAAGGTCGGACAAGATAGCGTGGGAGCATCGCCACGGGCCCAGACAGTCCATGTACGGGACTTTGACAGGTTTGTGTCCTGCCGCCTCGCTGCCGCTGATCCCTCCCACCTGTACTAGTATCTCAGCAGGAAGGCGCTGTGTCCTCCTTTGGAAAAGATCTTCCTCGACTTCTTGGATGATTTCTAAACACTCTGGGTCGTTCAAGATCAATGGATCATGTCTTACGTTGAACTTGAAGTAGTCCTCAGTCATCAGACGAAGGTCAGCGCATCGCAGCAATGCCGGTAAGAACCGGAGTCGCGTTGTGTCTGCCTTGGTCCATTTCATGACCGCTTCATAGACGCTCTCTTTACACCACTGACACTTCTCGTCTGTGAGGAAGAACAGAACCTGGTCATAGGAGAGAAGCTCAAATTCTCCCGTTCTGACTGTGCCGGGGAAGTTGTCCATGGCAAACGCTCTAGCCTCTTCTACCAGGGTTTTGCAGGAGTAGAACTCTGCAAAGTGTAAAATGCCGAAACAGTTGTCTGAGTCCAGCTGGCGCGAGAGGTACTTACAGCAGGCAGTCACAACGGAGCTGAGTTGAAACAGCGAAGCCGCGTGAAGCATGGACTCAACATTACTGTTTCTGATGTTTATAGACCCAGTATAGAAATAGTCTAAGAGATCACTCATTATGTGCGACGATACATCGTTCAACCGGACCTTTTCGTCCTTCCTTTCTCTGAATTCTCCAAGTAGAAGTGTGGCGAAGAAAGGACTAGATGCAGCCAGGACCGCCCGATGACAGTGAAACTTCGTCTCGCCGACACACAAGATGACGTCACACAACGTGTGCGTTGTTCTGGACTCGTTCAAAGCGGCGATCGCCGGCCCCATATCCGACTGTAGTCTTGGGTACTTCAACTTTTTCCCATTTTCGTCTTCTGTTATGACCAGAGTGACCAGATTCTTCTCGATGCTTTTCAGAAGAGCGGTGAAGGCGGGTTCTCTGGAGTTCACCTTCCGTATCCCCTGCAGAAGACGGCGGCCGTGACGTGTTCTGTGGACTTGAAGTTCTCCTTTGCCGTCGAAGACGAGGTCTAGGTCGTCGCTCAGAGCATCTTCTTTTTCATGCAACATCATTGCACAAAAGAAAGGAATCTGAAGAAGAAAGTAAGGAACGATAACAGTGTTTTATTGAAGATGCAGACTAATTCGACAGCATTTTATAAGGAATGATATTTATTAAACGTGGAATGGGGAGATGTTTTGAGCTATACCATAGTTTTTGAAGGGTATGAAGTGCCAATAGTAAGTTAGAATTTGAGTCACGCTGTAGGTATCTGTTTTTGTAAAATAAATTATCACGTTGACAACGTGTTAATTGCTTCTTATCTTTCTAAACTAGACCAAAGCTGCTTTAAAAAAGAACTAAAAGTAAAGTAAAATAATGTACAAATAATCCTTTGACCAAAGGGTTGGGCACCTAATATCACAAATGATCTCACAAATGATCTCACAAATGATCTTACAAATGATCTCACAAATGATATCACAACTGACTCTTGTTAGTCGGTCACTGGGGCACGTAATGCAACGTGATGCTACTCATAACCATCGGTATCATTACAAACATGAAGTATAGATGTTGAACTTGCCCTGCACTTGTGCCCCACCGTAACAATACCTTCCAAACGTTCCCTAACATCTGCCTGTGTCTGTCAGATATTCTTCCTGTGTTAGGACTGCCGCCTGACCCATGCCATAAACACACCACCATACTGACACACAATCTCATCATGACATTCACTTCCAACAGCTCTGGTTGCAGGTTTGGCAGACTAAAGTCGGCCGGCGGCTGGGTGTGGGTGGGAATGAAACTGAACGTGAGCTTGACTTTGACCCACTTTGCAACGTTACACTGTGTTATATCATATATCTAACGACGGTTCTAAAGTGGGAAGGGATTAGTTGTTGTAGTACCTTTTACGGTAACAAGTTAACGTTACAGTTAATGCAGGTGTATTAGAATCTTGCCTAGTACTAGTGTAGCGGTGCGCGCGGTAGTCCTCGCCTGACAACAAATAATCCAGCAGTGATATCCTACTATAAGAAGATTTATCCACGAGTGATATACATCAGCCAAAATTCAGGTTTCCCTCACCTGGTTACGAATACGGAGAACTTGAGTCTTGGTTGGAAAACGAGAGAGATTTACTGTACCGATGAAGACTGGATAATGTACTTTGATGTGTCAACGAATTTTGGCTAATTTTAGCGACCAGACGTTTTTTCAGACGGGCCCCTGGGAGGTCTCGTGACTCAAGGGATTGCATCAGGAGTAACGCAAGAAGTGTAAAATATTTTTTTTCATAATACATTGTTTTTTTTTGCCAACAGATAGTCAAGCAAAATCCATCGTTTTTCGTTTTCAATGAAAAAGAAACAACAAAATGAAAATCAAGCTAGAGTTAAGCTTTTATTAATTCGGTAAAGGACAACACATTATTGTGATTTACACCTTTTACAATGCCGGTAAACCGTCCTCCCCTTCAGTTCGAGCTAGTTCGTACCCCGCTATAAAATCGTCCAGTTCCGCGTATTTCTTCCTGTTCTCTTCTATAGCTTTCACGAGTTTGTCGTGTATCCATCCGCAATCCCGGATGGTGACCGCGGCATGCGCCCGCCTGAGGTGTTCCACCTGCCGCCCCACGTCCAACCACTCCCTCTGGTCCGGGTCAAACAGCTCGATAACGGGGCAGGTGTACGCCTTGAAGTAGTCGCTCCCGCCGGTCAGGACGATTTTCCCGTTCACCACAGCCATGCCGCCGTGAAGGTGGCTCTGCTGGGGCATGGGAAGTTTCTCGAATTCCCGGCTTTCCACTTCAAAGGCGCACATGGAAAAGCGCCTCCCCAGCAGGGGCATCAGGTAGATCTTGGAGCCGAGAACAGCGCTCTGGTACTGCGGTTTTCCACAGTGATACGAGTCTACGTCGTAGTGCTCCCAGTTATCAGTAGAGTGATCGTACGTTTGGACATAGAAGTTTTCGTGTCGGCCTTCCCAGTAGCCCATGACCACGACTTTGCCCTTACATGATGACGTGACAGTTTTGTGCACGGTGTGCGGCACTCGGGCTATCTTCCTCCACCGGTTGTTCCGCGGTGAGAAGGATTCGTAGCACTCTGCGCATTTCTCGGCAGTCATGTTGGTCCCTATGGCGTAAAGTCGTCCCCCAGCGGCCACAAAACCGAACTGGCCCTGGTGAAACGTCAGGGGTTCGGGCAGGCGCAACCACAGGTCAGCAGAAGAGACATATCTCCAGAACTGCATCTCTCTCGGGTCCTCAGCTTGGCTCCGCTCCATCGAGGCGAGGATGTAGATGTCGTCATCCATGGCCAGGACGTTCAGATAGCAATTCTTGGAGACCAGGCCGAATGGAAGGTCGGACAAGATAGCATGGGAGCATCGCCACGGGCCCAGACAGTCCATGTACGGGACTTTGACAGGCTCGTGTCCCGCCGCCTCGCTGCCACTGATCCCTCCCACCTGTACTAGTATCTCAGCAGGTAGGCGTTGTGTCCTCTGCTGGAAGAGATCTTCCTCGACCTCTTGGATGATTTCTAAACATTGGGGGTCGTTTTTTATCAATGGTTCATACCTTACGTTGAACTTGAAGTAGTCCTCAGTCATCAGACGAAGGTCAGCGCATCGCAGCAATGCCGGTAAGAACTGGAGCCGCGTTGTGTCGGCCTTGGTCCATTTCATGACCGCTTCATAGACGCTCTCTTTACACCACTGACACTTCTTGTCTGTGAGGAAGAACAGAACTTGGTCATAGGAGAGAAGCTCGAATTCTCCCGTCCTGACAGTATCCGGGAAGTTGTCCATGGCAAACGCTCTAGCCTCTTCTACCAGGGTTTTGCAGGAGTAGAACTCTGCAAAGTGTAAAATGCCGAAACAGTTGTCTGAGTCCAGCTGGCGCGAGAGGTACTTACAGCAGGCAGTCACCACGGAGCTGAGTTGAAACAGAGAAGCCGCGTGAAGCATGGACTCCACATTGCTGTTTCTGATGTTGTTCAGAGACCCCGTATAGAAATAGTCTAAGAGATCACTCACTATGTGCGGCGATACATCGTTCAACCGGACCTGTTCGTCCTTCCTTTCTCTGAATTCTCCAAGTAGAAGCGTGGCAAAGAAAGGACTAGATGCTGCCAGGACCGCCCGATGACAGTGGAACTTCGTGTCGCCGACGCACAAGATGACGTCACACAACGTGTGCGTTGTTCTGGACTCGTTCACAGCAGCTATCGCCGGTCCCAAGTCAGACTGTAGTTTCGGGTATTGTAGCTTCTTCCCCTCCTCGTCTTCTGTTATAATCAGAGTGACCAGATTCCTCTCGATGCTTTTCAGCAGAGCAGCGAACGCGCCCTCCTGGCTAGTGTTGATTCGGCGTATCCCCTGCAGAAGACGTCGGCCGTGGCGGGTGTCACAAACTTGAAGTTCTCCTTTGTCGTCGAATATGAGGTCGAGGTCATCCATAGGGGCATCTGTTTTCTCTTCTGACATCTTCGTATCGGATACCTGAGGAAGATATGACATTGTAGATTGTAAATGATAATTTCCAAGCAGATCCTCAGATCCTATGGTGGCAAGGCAGTATCTATTGCCTTCAGGAGTGACCATTAGCCACCGAAGTGATGGTCACTTCTCGGGCCAATGGATACTGCCTTGCCTGGTTGTAAATGATACAGCGCGTTATGTTCAGTGGTCCATAACATTTAATTGACGGCACAATAACGTACTTATTACATCATCTCAAGTAAGTGCTTTTGGATTGTCTGTCTGCCAGTATGTCTGTCTTTCTGCAGTTTTCACAAGTTCTACCAGAGGGCGCTTACCGTCTCATGGGTGAAGTCTGCCATCCCTGATCGTTGTCTCTTCAGACATTGTTATGATATCTTAATATGATGGTAACATGCAATGTCTGACTCCTGGGGTGTGGCATGACATGGGACACCATTCATAACACCGAGATCTCATTACAAACATGCCGTATTTCTGTCGAACTTGACCTGATCTTTAGTTCTTCTGACCCTTCTTACATATTGCTCTCCACAACATCTGTTGGTGCTTGTCTAGACTTATTTTTGTGCTATATGGAGTTTGATGGACGTCATAAAACTGACCGAACTGACCTAGAATGTCTATGTTTTGTTGACCAGTAGTAGTGTAGAGTAGTGTTGTGTTGTGTTGTGTTGCATCACTTACTGTCTTATGTGGTTGCCGTCGAAAGCGTACAGGACCTTTGTTCTACTCTTTAGAAAGGCCCTACATTTCGATGATGAGACACCGTAAAAGACACCATACTCATTGTATCCTAATAAATATTTTACACCCATGTTTGCAAAACGCTAAAGCAGTGGACATCATGCAAGGCCCTCCCACTCGCTAGTTTCCCTTCCCTATCTAGCAATGCATGGCATCAATGTATCTCTTATTGTTAGGGTTGCGCGATAGCCCTACTTATCCAAATGAAGATAAGGAAATTGGTGAAATATCACTGACCTGGATTTAGTTACGGAGAGGGCACTTGAGGTGATTGAACAAGAAAAATTACAAGATGCGGCACAGTATAGGCGGGGCAGAGCCTGGAAACCTGATATGCTGTGCAACCAAAACAGTACTAATTTTAGCTACAAGGATGTCATACCGTGTCCTGGGCTCGAGAGTGGTCACGTGACCTACAAAGCCTCGTCAAAGTTGAGGACAGTTTCACATTCAATATATCACCCCGTTTATCAGATTGTCGTTTGCAAACCGGTTTCAGGTCCTAACCGATTTAAACTGATTTGCAAGTGCTAATTTAAAGGAGTATAAGGTGTATAATTAGCAAGGAATAAAACCAGTTTGATACAAACGGACTTTTTGCATGTTTTCGTTTCCTTCTACAGCACAGAGACTTGGCCTTTGCGAGCAAATGACTGTTGAAAACATGCAAGACTCGTATCATCATATTCAAGTCTGTAAAGTTGAAATGCTACTCTCCAAGCAGAAGTTTAGGCTTTGCCTTATTTTTGACGTGTTTTCAGGCGTTTTTTATCGGGCTTTTTTTGTACTGGTATCTTTTTACGCTCGGGTGGCGTATTGGATACTACCTGGCCGCGATACTGCCAGTCTTGCCAATTTGACTTTTTTGCAGCCACCGAAAGATATACTTGCCATTATTAGATTATTGAAATACAGCAGTACTAACGATGCTTTCCCGTCGCACATTCAGTCGTGTTTTTCAGTCCTCAAGAGTGACAACAGGGCCTGGATCTTGACCTGATGACGCTCCTGTGTGCAGACGTGACTGCATGAGTCAGCGGTGATTTGCAGTGTCACAACCTTGAGTCGGCAGATATGCCAAATATGACCACAACATTGACCCAGTGTTCACAACAACAAGTGTATATTCGGACCGACCTCGGATAAGAACGGCGAAAATAGGGACAGGGGGTCAGAGCGATTGCTAGATTTCAAGAGCGGTAAACTTTTAGCAGACTAAATAATGCCAGGGGATTTGGTCCGCTAAAGGAGTACATTTACCGCTCCAGAAGTACTCCTTTAGCGGACTGACTCCCCTGGCATGTCATCTGTCTGTTTGGCCAATTTCTACTCCGAGTTTCCAGCCACCTCTGAAGCCTGGTGAGAGGCTAACCACAGTTGTTGCCACCAGGATTTGGACATATACAGCCCCATAATCAAGAACCATATGCATGATTCCGTCGTACTAGCTATTTTTGATCATCAATTCAGAGAACAAGGCTTGAAGCGAGTACATATATACTGGGATCGGTCATAAAGGTGGTCAAGAGGTCATAAGTAAACAGTCACGGGAGTCGCTATTGTAGACTATTTAACTTTTTGATCCCCTGATCTGATTGAATGGTCAACACAGTACGTCCATATTGTCCGCTGTTTCAGACAAGTGCCAGCAAAGAATACTTAGTACTAGTCATCAACCACGGCGATATCGATAGTTCAAAATAAACTGGTTTTATTTGCGCCACATTATGAAAACAGTAGCTTAAAAACTTAAGTGATTGGATAAAACTCGGATGCTTAACAAAACTCACAGACTAACATACTTTCAAACAATCTCGTCTATAGTGAGCATTGTCCCAGATAATCTACCCGCTGGATTTCAAATTTACTTAGTTTAGTTATCAAGCCGGGTATTTCCGTTCTCCACCTTCAAATTAGCCCCCATCCTCGAGTATTAACTTCTCGTTTGCCTACACGGGGCCTTATCTCCAAGCAGCCTCTTTTGATGCCTGCAAGACAGTGATCATTGGCAGGGTAGTACTAGTATCCAATACGCCACCCGTTTGTCTAGCGAAAATAAAGATGCCAGTACAGAAAAGAAAGCCCGATAAAATGCCTAAAAACACGTCAAAAATAAGCCAAAGCCTAAACATCTGCTTGGAGAGTAGGCCAGGCCCGCCACACCCACTTAGACAACACCGGAGACTGTGTTCTCCATCCAGTAGGGCGTAGCCGGTGGTGTTTTGCTGGTACTGTTTGGCCATGAACGTCTGTTTTCTTAAGACACCTGAGGGGGTCTTAGCCAACCTGAGGGGGTCGTCAAGGACACAGGTGTCTGACCACACCTGAAGTACCCCCCTCGGTGTTTGCCATGCAGTTTCATATATTGGTGGATACTTTGAGTGGTGTCTGTTTTTTCTTCTGAATTGTTTAATGAAGTAAAACGTGTTGAGGATAATGTTCTTGTACCAGTTGTTTCGCAAAAGTTTCCCAGTTGTCCCTTTAACTGGGCCCGTTAAGTATTTTGCCAGTCGCCCATGTTGTTTTGTCAACCGTCCAGTGTAATTCCGCCACCCTTCAGGGCCTAGGGGAAGGATGGCAAACACTTTAAGAACACAGACCCGAGCCTTGTGTAGAACAAGAGCCCTTTCTTAAGGGTAAAGGGATAAGCGAAGAACGGAAACTCTTGTTGACTTTTCAAAGACTGCTCAATTCCAACTTTCAAACCTGTCTTACGGTGTTTACATATCTTTAATATAGCCATCAAAACAAACGTGTGAAAGTTCGGATCCGCATTTGGCTGCAAACAGTCGTCCTTGCACCGTAGTAAGCAACGTTTTTATCTCATCGGAAAGTACAGATATTTCTTCCGATTGTCAAATATCCAGGGATTTCAGGTAAAGGTCTCTACTTCTCACCTGTATTAATCATTGCATTACGCAGCCTAAAGAGCTCTGAGTAAGTACGCAGATAAGGTGTCCTTGTTGCCCCGGGGAGTAAATAAACAATGTGTCGTCACGTCCGTCGCTGCCAATGAATAGGCACATTCACCCGGGGTGCAAGATTACAACTCGTTGGTGACAAAGCAGCATACCTGTAGAGCCGTGTAGCCTCACAACCGGCCGCTCAGGACCGTCGGACACCTGGTACAACCTCAGAAATGTAGATAGCATAGTCTATCTGTTAGCCAATGCGTTGAAACGCCTTAACTAGTACCAGAAATGCCAAATGATACAGGATTTTCTACCCACAAACAGCTTGAGGGTTTGGCTGTCGTCAACAAAGAAACAGATGCTCTGAGTGACGACCTAGACCTCGTCTTCGTCAATAGAGGAGGTTTTATTTTTGGGGCCTCTTTGTTTAAACTAGATATGTCAATGTAGGTGATAGCGATAGAGGAGTTGCAACGTTATCGTCGGAAAGGTAGGGAAAGTTTGTGAATGGAGGCGTTTCCCAATCTACAATGTAAATTTGTTCATCAAACACATCCGCACTCGTAAGGTCATGCAAACATGTTACTACAATACTGATCAGGCAAACAGCCTAACAGCGTTCCAAAAATAAAAGCACTTGATTACGTCCGAACGTTCGCACTAATGCGTCAATCAGTCAGTAAACATAAAATTTTCTGACATAGATTCGAAATCTGAGAATAAAATGCGAAAACTGCCAGTGCTCGAAGCAAAGGAGAATTCTAAACCAGATACATTTTTATTACCACCCCATAGCATTCTATGCAACGACCCAAATAAAGATTTCAATCAAATATACAGGAAAAACTGTAGACCAATATCTTTATGAAAAATGACATCATTCATGTCGTCATATGGTTCGATTGCGATTGTCAGATAGGGGAGGGTAGGTTCCGGCGGCAGTGACATCATGACAAAGGTATCATCTCATCATCCAAAACACCAATCGGAGATTTGATGGCATACATAACCTGTCCCATGGGTTTAGGGCTTTCTATACTTGCATGATCCCTGGTCCGTTTACCATCAAACATGGCGTTTAATAACAATACCCATAGTCCCATGCCCGAGCAGGTGCACTTGTGCCCATACAGACGAGGAATTTCTTTTCTGTCGGCTTCTGGAAAGAGAACGCCAGCTGTACCTAACACAAAAGCGGAAAATTCAAACGATGATAGACTAATTCACGACAAACTGTGTTCCGCGTCACGTTTTATACCGCAAATGGTGATCTATGGGACCTTTACATGACACGGAGAACCGTTATTGCAGGTCCCCCGTACTCGTATGATCGAAGTCACCCTATGGGAGCGAGGGGCGCCTTATATGGCTTGATGAGACGGTACATGCATATTCACATAACCGAATCACGTCCACTCGAAAAGGATGGGTTAATTTACGGCTTCCTACTCCCAAGTGACACTTTCACCTCGGCTTTTCCCTTATCCCATGTGGGTCTAGTGAATGGAGTTTTAATTAATCTCCAAGCAGGTCTTTTGGTGGCTTCAAGACAGTATGAAATTGCCAAGACAGTATCAAATTGGCAGGGCAGTATCCAACACGCCAAAAAAGATACCACTACAAAAAAGAAAGCTAAACCCAACAAAACCGGCCAAATACACGTCAGAAATAAGCCAAAGACTCAACCTCTGCTTGGAGAGTAGGTTTTAATATGGTGAATTGTTCCCCCGTTTGGGGAATTGCGCTTGTATACATTACAGAGTGACAGGTGCATTTCCAGACTAGTCATTAGTTTGGGTATGTGAGTGTCTCATTTAGTAGGAACGCCACAGCCTTGTTCAGCAAGTCCACAATGAGAATAGCCCCATATGATAAAAAAATAAAAAGATCTGACTCACTGATTTCTAACTATTATGTATAAAGGTTATTTAATTGAATGCATATTTCATACGTTGCATATGCCTGTGATTATGAAGTGAGGGCATGAAAAAATAATACAAGAAAACTAATAATTTGCACAAGTACCATGGAACAGGAAAAACGCAGATACAAAATATCATACACTGAAAAAAATGCACTATTTTAATAGCGTTACATTTTCACACCCACCCTCCCACGACATCCTTTCTGATCTATTATATCTATTGTATATTGCCCCTGGCCCTGAACATGCTCCTTCTTCCATTGCCAACGCCCAGGAAACGGTATAGACTACGTAACGGCTCCAATATAAACACCACCATAGGTCACCTGAGTGGACTGGTGACGAGGCTACCCACCCGGGAAGTGAATGTTACCCGCTACGTGATGACGTCACTCGCGTATATGGGGTGATGCCAGCCGACCAATCAGCGCGCGGCGCTACCCGGTAAATAAATTCAAAACCTGGAGGTTGCCAGGCCCGGAATTGAAGGTGTGTTTCCTCACATGCCATCCATTCAAACAACCAGAGAGTCGTCTTCGGGCAAGTGTTGAAAACAGGAGCACCAATTTTGACTGATTACTACAAACTGTGAAGTCGTGTCTTTATCTCAACTTTGTAAACAGCCAAGTTTTAAGGTTAGTGTGAATATTTAAGGGAACTTCCTTGTTGTGTTTTTGTATGTACGAATGTGGGGTTCTGTTCGATGTAGCATTCCATATGGGAATTTGTACATAAGTTTTGTTTACATTTTTTCTACACCAAATACCATTATTTTCCACCATAAATAATATCACGTCTTTCCATTCTACCAATTCTATACTTTTTCTTTGTACAAAAATATTTCACAACATTCCAACAAAAGAAATTTTCCCAATATTTAGTTTCCTTCTTTTTATTCCGAAATGTAGAAAAATCTGACCATCTTCCTATTCGAGACACTAATGATCACTAATATATTCTGTCTGAAGACACTTATTATTTATGAGGAAAACCCAGCGGGCATGATTTGGTATGTCGGATGATGCTGGGACAACCAATGAGTGCCCAGCATTGGCTTGTAAGCCAGGCGGCGAGAAGGCGTGTCAAGCAGTTGTCAATACAAAATCGGACGAGAGATCCACAATTTCAGTTCTCCACTTCAAGCAGAAGCATATCTTTGTCGAAATATCGTCTAGAAAGGGATTTTCCCCGACTGAACAATTTTCCAGCGGTAGAAATTTAAGGTAGGTTTGGTTTTTTTGGTGTACTACAAGCCGGGTGTGGACTACACGTGGGCTTCCGGCAGCCGTACAACTGCATAATGTGTAGCTTGGCGGCGGCTGTTGTGGTTTGGCGATCAACGCCCAACGCGTAGAATGCTCGTTATTTGACCCAAGCGATCCGATTTTATTGCGACAAGAGGAGAGTTTAATGTTGATATGAGTCGACTTTCATATTTGCTGCGTATTTCTCTTTTCTACCGTTTTATTTTATTGTGAAGCCCTAAAACATGGCATCATGTTCTCGGTCTACATAAATGCAAATCGCCAACCGGCGTTCGCATTTGAATTTTTCCTGAAATCATTTCACGTTATACCTCTCCAAAAAAGCAGAAGAAATCAAAATCGGAACCATATTGACCGTAGAAAAATATTTTTCTTACGATATGTACCCGAATTTTCCTCAAATTCGACACCGGAACTTTGCAAATACCGGAAAGGTGTAGGTAGAGTCGTGCACCCGACAACGCCTTATTAGTGATTCACTGTGTGTACATGGGAAGTCTGGTAGAGTGGCGTGATCGGAGCGTGCTAGTATTACATTGTGCATGAATAATCACATTGTAAATGGAAAGCGTTCAGTGTGTTTCTTTACCAGAAGCGTTTTTTTTAATGGAAAACTCGGATTTTTGTTGTTTATCTGTTTATCTTGATCCTGTATAATCACATTCCCGCCCTTTAAATTCCTCAAATTCTGGTTGTTTACTATGACGAACGCCTGACTTCGCTTCTGTCATTGGTGTTTGGCCAATGTTTGTCTCCATGTTAGCCGAACCTTTTCACACGAGGGCTCGTTGAGTCAGTAGACAGAAAAAAGGCTACGGGGTCCTGTTACAACGGCTGAATTGTGCCATGTTGTTTTCTATTGTGTTGCCTACCAAAGGATCTAACGAACTTGCAGGATCAATTTTGTGTAAATTTGTTTCTTGACCACCCCAAATCAAAATAGAAGCTGTGTTTGGTTCTATCACCCAGAGAACAAATTAACACTTAAAAAAAATCAGCTGTAACTGGATGTATTTCTATTTCTAAAGGAAGGACTGTTAGTTTTTGGTGACCTCGGTTTCCTGACTTGTTGCGTTTGGAAACATATCGTATGTCTTCCTCAGACATTGGAATTCCAGACATTCCTACAGCCCACTTGCTCGAACCCCTGCCCTGCGGGGAGCTTGCTCGCCGCGAAACATGTCAACGTTTTTTTACCTGAACGTTGTAGTACGTTACACGTTTGGCGCGCGTTTACTTTCCCTTGTCGCCCTTCCCGCCCTATTCAAACATTTCCACACCTTTACAAAGACTTGTGACGATAAGAATTGTTTGTTGATAGCTGTTTGTGGGGTTACACATGTTCGCAGTGGCATGGAGTGAACTTTTCACCTTACCACGCCCCCCTGTCAAATACATTTTGTACATTCGTCACTCTTGCTACATACTTCTACGGTCACTATCCAAAGAAAACACCTTCTTTCCCTTTGCGGAAAAAGTATGCTCTCGGAAAAAAGGCGTTTGCAAAGGGAGAGTGCAAACAGGAATTATCAGTTGGTTGTGTGATAAGACTGAGGGGTGTGTCAGCTAGCGAACCATTTACTTGTACAAGCGCCGAGGTATGCCATGCCCGGGCTGGCGTCCGTCTCCCTTAGCGACCTATCAGCGCCCCGGAAAAATCGAACCACTTTCTCATTTGAGGGCAGCACAACGCACCGAATTTTATTAATTTAGCTGCGCGGCCTGTGAAAGGTTTCTAGGTAGTTGCAATGGTGAACATATAGAATGCCAGAAGAGTGATCATGGGAATTAAGGGGACAGATTGTTTATGCAAATTTTCCTGAAGTATTGTTGTTCTTTGCGTTCTGTAGCCATCTTAATTTTTCAGTCCGCTGCCTCCAAAGTACATTAAGTCTGACCCAATTCAATATTAGAGACATAAAATGGTCCCGGGGAATGACAAAACCGTTCTTGAAAATGATGGCGCTGAAAAGAAATGTCTTTACCTATAATTTTACCCACCTGATTTTCTCCAAACAAAAGAAAAACCTGCGTTTTGGATGTGTTTTGGGAGGTCTCGGTCCTCATTGCTTCCAGAGCCCTAGCTTAGTGTGAGAAGTGAAGCATTGTTTTCCTTAAAACCATTTTAAATCTAATGATATAAAGAAAAATCAACAACAAAGGCCCCCCGCTAGTTTTGTTATTCTAAGGAAGCTCCGTGTGGGTCACTGTCCATATCACATTTCAAAAACTGAAGAGGCTCTTGTTTGAAAATCCATCCATATGAAAATATCAGAAGTAGATAGGAGGTTTAACAAAAATCACATAACACACGCGTATGGTGTACCGTGTAGGAGTTTGCTTCCGGTGGTCTGATGGTATGGAATGGATGGCTGTCAACGGGGCAGTTAGAAAACTTGGATGGAGATTAGCCTCAGAAAGCGTTCCACTGAATTCTTCGCATTCTTTTTGGCTATCTCCTTGAAGAAAGACGAGCAAGCTTGTTTGTTTGATCTTGCAAAAGTTGAGATACGACTTCGAGAAAAACACAGTTCAATGCCACTTACACATTACGTCGCCGATATGGCCCTGGCGTGACTACTTAGATATTTCTCAATATGACGGCACATTCCAATCTAACGTTATCACGCTTCAGAAGTACGTTTCATCCTCACAGAAGGAACCGTTTAGTTAGGTTCTGACGTTATTCGAAACAGCTGTCAAAGTCACTTGAAAAATTCCAAACGAAGATTGTTTGTTGTGCTGTCGCCTGTGTGGTAATCGTCATCCCAAGGGCATCGGTGTCAACAGCTGCAGCTCTACACCGAAAATTGAAACCCTAAATGGCTTTTAGAATTTGAATATTCAAACGTTTTGCTCATCCCCCATCACAAGTGCCCGATGCAGGCAATTTTCGAAAGAATTCGCGGTGTGTTTGGAGAGCGTCGCGATCAAATTTCTAAAAGCCCTCGCGGCGGTGTGACTTTCGGCGAACCCGCAATGATATGATAAGATCTAAAAGGTGCTTGGTTGTTTTTCAATCAAACATTTACACTCCTTATCTTGCTCAGGGCCACTTACCACCGATCATAGGTCCCTTGTTCTGATCATAATCCCTCGTGTTGTGAGGCCAAAGACAGGCGGGGAATCAGAAAACGTTACAATTGTCTTCCCGCTACGCTCTCTTCTAGTCCATAGTTTTTGGAGTACAGTATTTCATTTGGGTTACACTCTACAGAGTACAGACAAAAAATAAATTTTGCACAGCTGTCGAAAAAGACTTGTGTATTCCTTTTTTTCTTGGATTGTCCATGCAAAAGTGCCCATATGTATGCCCCAAGATTGCCACATACTTATGTCTCTTTTATCTCTTTCTTTCCAGAACTTATTGCAGGATGAATCCTCAACTTGCAGCCCTCCTGGCGGCCTGTGTCGCGGCCGTGGTGTGGTGTCCCCAGTCCGTCTCAGCCGTGCACGCCTGCACAGCCGAGGGAGATTCGGCGAAATGCGAATGTCCCCACCAGTTCGGCACCATCGACTGCAGCGACAAGAGTCTGACCGAAGTCCCCGACCAAGTCCCGTCCACCGCCGGCTACCTCGACCTCAGCTTCAACGCGATCTCCACCCTCCGTCGGAACCAGTTCGCTCGTGGCAACTTCACCCGCATGTGGGGGCTACAGCTGGGCAACAACCAGATCGAATCGGTG
Organism: Branchiostoma floridae x Branchiostoma japonicum; assembly: GCA_013266295.2. NCBI lineage: Eukaryota > Metazoa > Chordata > Leptocardii > Amphioxiformes > Branchiostomatidae > Branchiostoma > Branchiostoma floridae x Branchiostoma japonicum. The sequence goes on along the minus strand of CM023826.1, from coordinate 3,662,715 downwards.
GAGGACGGCGCCTTCAACAACATCGGCGACCTGAACCACCTGCGGCTGGACAACAACCAGCTGACGGTGGTCACAGCCGGCATGTTCCAGGGCCTGGGCACCGTCACCCACCTGTCCATGGACTACAACCAGATTCACACTATCGAGGAAGGCGCGTTCGCCGTCTTCGAGAAGCTGTACGTTCTTAGTATCCAGGGCAACCAGCTGGCGACGTTGACGGCTGCGATGTTCCAGGGCGTCCGCCTGCCGGAGTACGGCTCCCAGTTCAACTTCCGTTACAACCGCATCGACACCATCCAGAGCGCCGCGCTGGCACCCCTGCGGAACTTGGAGGAACTGCACCTAACGGGAAACAAGCTGCAGACCGTCGAGGAAGGCTCGCTGGACGGCTTGAACAACTTGGAGTCGCTGTACATCAGCGAGAACCCCCTCCAGACCATCAAGGAGAACAGCCTGAAGGACTTGAAGAACGTGCGAAGTCTCAGCATCCAGTTCACCAACATGACGAAGATCGAGGCCAACGCGTTTGCAGGCATGGACAACCTGGAGTCCCTAGATCTCCAACACAACAAGATCGACGACATCGCGCCCAACACCCTCCTGGCCGTCCCAACCCTCAAGATCGTCACCCTGCGGTACAACAACCTCACGGCCGTCAAGAGCGGAATCTTCCAGAACGCCCCTCACCTGGAGCAGCTGGACCTGTCCCACAACCCCATCAGCCAGGTGGAACGTGGCAGCTTCCAGGCACTCCCTACTCTCACCACCCTTCACCTGGACCACACCCAGCTGTCCGCCATCGACCCAGAGGCCTTCGTCGGAGGAGACTTCGGCAGCGTCTACATCGACCTGTCGTACAACAAGATGGCCACCATGCCTGTTCCAGTGTGCCGCCAGCTTTTGAACCTCGGCCAGGTATGTTTGGAAGACTTGTTCTCTTTCTCTTGTGGCATCATCACTAATTTGCCAAAACTTTTACATTTTTAGAGGAAGGATGACCGTTAGTACAAACAATATTGATCGTTCAATTTTCGTTCCATCCGTATGCTAACAGTGGTGTTCTCTCTTGTGTTTCCCCGTAGGTTGACCTGCATGGCAACCCCTTCAGCTGCGACTGCCGGATGAAGGATCTGTTGAGCGGTTGCGGCAGGCTGGTCACCGGTCTCAACGCACAGATCCAGTGCCACGGACCCCAGCCCCTCGCTGGCCGGCCTCTGAAGGACGTCACCGCCGACCTTCTCGTCTGCAGCCCTCCCAGCATCACCGAGGCCAACAACATGGCCAAGACCACCGTCGGAGAGGTCTTCGCCCTGCCCTGCGGCTCAAGCGGTTCCCCCCAGCCCATTGTGGAGTGGACCCTCCCCTCCAGCATGAAGCTGAGGCAAGGCGAGCAGAGCGAACGGTTCTCCGTAGGCAACGACGGCACCCTGACCATCAACACGGTCGTGGCAGCTGACGGCGGCTCCTACAAGTGCACCGCCATGAACATTGAAGGGTCCGAGCTCGCTATTTCTCGTCTGGAAGTCGCCATGTCCGCCGATGCCCCCTCTGGACCAGAGGGCAACAACACCGCGATCCACCTGCCCGAGGAACCGTCCAACCCCGTCCAGCTCGCCCTGGTGGTCACCCTGTGCGTGATCCTCGGCGTTCTGTTGGTGGTGCAGACCGTGTACGTGTGGCTGTGGCGCGAGCGCAGGCGGTGCCGCAGCCAGAAGGCGCGCGCCAACGACGTCGACCGCCGGGGTCTCATCCCCCTGGCCGACGCTAGCCAGCTGGAGGACGGTAAGCTAGTATACACGGACACAAACGGTGACATCGCGTACACGCCCAGAGGAAAGGACTCGGCGGCGTGATGTGTCACCGTAGCTAGGTCTTAGATAGCGCTTTTTCTGTAAATTAAAAAAAAGGGAGAAAAAAATTGTGAAATGTTATTTAATTTGTATTCTTACCTGTGGAATGTATTGTATCAAAATGCAAATGCAATGACATGTTTTGTTTTATATCAACACAAGCAAGAACTGTTAGAGGGAGCTGTCTATAGAGTCGTGGAGCTTTGGAAGTGATATTTTTAAAATCCTTGTCACTGCCTTGTATATAAAGATGATTTAATGGCAGCTTGCACTTGTGCTGCTTTTCTACATGACTAATTAGTCTTTGGGCCACAAACGTAAATATCTACATTTTTTTCAACCCAAAGATTTAATTCTTTGTAATCGTCTGACATTGAAAATAGCATCTCAATTTTGTACATATTTTCTGTAAATTATGTGAAATAGTTTAGGTAGTTAAGCAATCTTTGTTATTGTTAGATGTCTAAGAGTAAGTTTTCTTCTGTTTTGAAAGAGCTGACAAATGTTGCTTGGTCTTGTTTCTGAAATTACAAAAGGGCATAAAAGAACTCATACGTCCAAAAACTTGCATCCTCCTTAACATTCCTGTGCATTTTACTGAATAATAAGTATGCAGTTTTTGGCATAGATGACAAAGCCTCAACATGGCCAGCTCTCTTCAATGTATGCACTTTTACAGAGGCAGCTTGTTAAGGGTCTGGAGTATCTGGGTTATGTGTTTCTATGTTTGATGATATTGAGAAATTGTACTTGATGATAGGACCACTGTGAAAGAGAACAAAGAAAATGAAATAATATGTTATTGAAAAGGGAAGATGTAAAGGTGGCTATGAAATGAGAAAGCAGTGAAAACAATTATCAACTGAAGCATCAGTGAAAGATGTCTGTGCAGTAATACAGAACTCAATGGGCAATAAAACAGGAAATATCTTGTGAGACATACATTGTACACTGAAGTAAATGCTTTCAGGCCTCCCCTGGAAGTACATGAAGAAGTAAGACAACCATGTTGTGCTGTTTTAACTGGCTTATTTAGATTAGGATGCACTTTTGTTACATTTTGCAGTATGGTAGGAATCATTTGCGATTCACCACTGACGTTTCTGAGCTGAGTTTTACTTTTGTGAGCTGACTTTCTGTTAACGTTTGTTGCAACTTTTTTTTTCTAAGTGAAAGTGGAGCTGTATTGTGGAAGGAAAACTTTGCACTTGTGTTCAGCTTTATTTTTTTGCAATGCAATGCAATACATATATTTTTCTGGAATGTATGTTTTTATGCTTGTACCTCAACCATTGTCAATGCATAGCACCACACAGTTTCTGAAAAGAAAATATTTGAAACAGAGTTTTCAATATTGTTAATATTTCATCTTATTGAGTCAGGCATATGTTCAGCTTTGGGAGCACTTGTGTAATATATTATGACACAACTTGTAAATAGATATTAGGTGGCATAAGAAAGAGTATTCAATGTTATTCATGCACTGTTATGTTTCAGTGCAATATAAAATCGATGACTTGTGTTGCTCAAAATATGCTACTTTGTGAATATGTTTGTTGTTTGTATAATTTATTTATAATGGACTTTACTAAATATGAATGAAAAATGAAGCTTCTTGTTGTCCACTGTAAAGTGAGTAAGAACAGCAGCTTTTGCTATATAAGCATTTTTGTAGAAAAATAAACCAGTGAAAATGATTCCTTTGTTTGTCTTTTCATGACTGCCAAATCCATGGTAGAAGATGTAAGGGATTGTGTGCATGTACAGTAATGCTGGCCTGGGACTGGGAAAGTATGGATGATTTTGAATGATTTAGTAATGGAAAGAAATACAGGACTGATACTGAGAGAAGGGCCTGTAATGCCCTCAAGTGTGGTGGGTGAATATTACATGATATCATACCTCGAACACAGCACCAAAGCCTAAACAGTCCTCTAAAGGATGAAACAGATTTCACACTAGACAAAACTGTACTAGTGACCACCTCTACAACCGTACATGTGGCGTTCTCTGCTTAGCACTTCTGAGAAAAAGTACTTGAGTTGAACACACACCATTACCAGTGGACTAGCCCCCTTCTATACTGGCCATGTGTGGCCCAAGGGCTATAGAAACTGATAGGCATGGCCCTAGCCTATGTTTACACAATCTCTCACTGGCTGGGATTAATTGACCCCCTTTTGGGGGGCAGCAACTGTCCGGTGGGTCACCACAAGGAGCACCGAAAGGTGTTGAAGGATTTTGAATTTTAACTTTGCAGTAGAATATCTTGTCTTTCCAGAAAAGAAGACACCAATACACCATCACATTCTGCTGTTGCATTTTTACTTCTGGCACAATGATTGTTATTAACATGCTGACATGTTCACAGCATCTAAATCATATGTTAAAATGATATGGCATAAAATAGATAAAGTCTTTATGAACTGTACAGGGTCAACCCAACATTTTGAGACCTTATACCTCAGCACCTTCAATACTTTACAGTGCGATCAAAAAGTCTGGGAGACCTCGTATTTTACATACCACATTTTTCAAAGTCAATCCTAGTGTAACCTGGTTACCAAACCTATTTTAGCTCCTGAGTTTATATCCTCTCCTATTTGCGAAGAGGATATAGACTCGGGAGCTAAAATAGGTTTGGAAACCAGGCTAATCCTAGTGCCTATGTCAAAGGGATCTACACATGGTATACACAAAACATGTACAACATGTATGGAGGTTTCTTGCAGCTTGCAAGACGAAGCCAAATTTGTAACACACTGCACTTCTTCCAATCTGATACAATCCGGGTATTCTCATCCTCAGAATATTGCATATTCAGTTCCATTTGTTACAATATTTCTATACATCTGGACAAGACTACGAAAATCGCACAATTTGCATAGCAGCTAACATACTTTCCAAAACAATGATTTCTTTGGACAATGATCAATTTGTTTATATTTCCACTAAGAACATGTTTTGCCTTCAAATTTAAGTTTCTATTTCTACTGGATGAGAGCTCACAAATGACATGGCCATAAGCATGCTTTCAGAAGTCATACTTTCACCAAACCAGTAACGCTATATGTATTTTCCATAAACATCTCTTGACCACAACATAGGAATAAAAAAGAAAATGGCTGTGAAAACGATAACGAAAACAACAAGGACAATGAAAATGAAATTAATGGTTCCTCCACTATGAAACCATGCAGCATTTCAGTCTATTTTCTTGATATGTCAATCAGAAGGTCACATGACAACACTGGGACCAATCAGGGACGAGCTGTCACTGTAGCACCTCCTTGCGAAGCCTGGACTTCTGAGCGGCTTGGACCCGTTTCCTTCTTTCCACATTTTTGTTTCCTAACGTTGATTTCAGGGCGGGTAGAGACACCTTTTCTGTTTCTCTAAAGGCTGCCTCGGGCCTGCAGAAACAATGAGAAAATTATCAGTTAAGGATATGTCTGTTGTTCGTCATGTACAACATTGTGATAGGAATGCATTACATCTTTTCATGCAAGAAAAGAAAAGAAAAGAAAAGAAAAGGAATCTTTTATGCATCATGCAGCAATAGGCTAACTTTAAATTGTTCATTGGGGAGGCAACAAATGTAATAGAATGTAAAGCAATATCTACAGTTAAGCAAATTGAACAAAAAAGTACATTAAACTACAGAAGATGGAAGAAGCTTGAAAGCCTCATAAAAAAAATCATCTTACTTCCCTATTGTTTTGTGATGATACACTAAAATTGCAGAGAAAAGTGATGCTTACAATTTTTTTGTTGGATTTTTCATGGGAACTTTTGGCAACTTGGCTACGCTCTCCACTTCCCTGTAAAGAAAGGAACAAGAAACAACTCTTAAGATGCAGACAACAACACTGAAATGATTCATCATTTGAGTAGTCATACTTTGAGAGAACAAAGTCAAGTTTATATTTAACAGTAAAGTATCAAGACTAGAAGGTATTTAGTTATGATACTAGTACTAGAACTAGAAACCTATTCATTTTGATATGCTAGCATTAAAAGGCGTTTCAAAATTTCTAATCCACTGCAAACTGTTTCCTTCTAATAAATAAATTCAGTCTTCTACATTATACAAATCAGAATATATCTGAGACTTACCACAGCTTTTATCTACATACACACTATAATAAAATAAACGTGAAAGATATTGTGATCTTCATTAAAGGAGGTTCTAACAGCCATTTTGAAGAAGGAGAACTGACCCTTCACTGGACTTGTCGTCCGCCACGTAGGCCTTAGCGAGGAGGTAGGCATCGGGGGTCCACTTGTGAGAGTACAGGACATCCCTCAGGTCAGACTTCAGTCTCAGCAACTGGGAATAACATATCAACATTTACCATCATATACTCTTATATTGGAAAAACATTACATTGTATATCATAGTACAATGCTAAACTTTATCCCAATACAAAGGGTACAAAGGATCAAATGTTCAACGACCACTGTTGCCTTCATCAGGATAAGTAATGACCAATCACTTCCGAACCTAAACTTGCAAGAGTTACGGTTACAGACACGTGACCTTCCTTATTCACACCTTTATGGATATACTGTATATCAGTAACATTGAATAGTTTTATCAGGTTTTACTAGCTATGATGGCTTTTATCTGCGAACATTTCCTTGCCGCTATGTCACAATGCGACAAGGAGTCGAGGAAGGTAGCTGAAGGGTTACTGAGATGTCAGCAGATAAAATCCATTTGGTTGTGCAGCTAAGAACCTTGTATATACCGGTAAATATACTTTTGCAAATTTCTGTAGCTGTTGGATCTACAGTTTATTCCTGTCTATAATCAGTAAGTATGGAAGTGTTAGGAGGTTACCTCATGTGACTGTCGGTCGCCCTTGTTCTGAAGATACTTGATGATGAGTTCACACTCTGCCAGGGTGGGGGGGCGTGGGGGTTGGCCGGGTCCTGAAGGAATGGGTTTAAGCATTCGTTCAACAAATAGTCTGGTACATTTTGACCCGACAATAACTGTGTACTTGTGTGCTATTTAGCTTCCCAGCACGTCGGCATAATGTACTATGCCTGCATGATAATGTGTTGTGTGTACCAATTTGGCGGAACGTCTCGTTTACGGTCGTATTCGCGTATTTTAGTATGGCATCCAGTCTATAGTTTTCAAATGTTGTGTCAGAAAAGATGTCTGCAACAAGCGAAATTCTGATGCAATGTTGACCAACATGCAACGAAAACCATGAAAAATCCGGGCTTCGCGCAGGCGCAGTACGTTCTGCCAATGTGCTAGCATTTCCCATCCTAATTCATACACACATAAGAGCACATGTATCAAAGCAAATGGCCCAAGATTTAAGAGGGTCAATATCTTAAACTCAAGCAGAGGATAAAAGGAGGAGTGGTCCAATCTCTGTCATTCTTGAGAAAGACTGAATAAAGTCGAAACCGGTCGAATTTCCGTCTCATCGTTGTCATCTTCCCATCGCTACAAATAAGGCCCAAGATTTAAGACATACACACCTGGTACAATCTGTAGTGGGTTTAGGAGTATCTGAGGTGTCTTCACCATCTCCCGGAGCTGGCTGGACGCCAGAGTCGCGGAGTCGGTGTGGACTGCCTGCACCTGAGCGTTGCCGTGCACCTGGTACGCGTGGTCGGCTGGGGGCACCTGTGGCACCTGCACCTGCTGCAGCTGTTGTCTGGAAAGAGAAGACATATGTTGGAGCCATGGTATACATCTTAGTTCAGCTCCATGTACATTTTAGCCATGGTATACATCCCAACCGGAACCGGCACGTCTCCCTCGATATGGTGCCGCTGGAGAAGACGGATGCCCAAAGTGTGTGGGTCTCAGATTCGCAACCTGTTATCTACCTTAAACAAATCCACGCGAAGGCCACCGTGTCAAACCTCCTCACTCAGGTGTAGGGACTGACACAGTCATCATACTCGAAAAATCTGTATCTGTATATCTGTACATGAATCTGTATCTGATTGCAAATAAAGATCTCGAGTAATTGCCAAGATATTTAAGTTCAGCTTCATCGAAGTGAAGTATTGTTTTTTTGCCTAGAAGCTGTCTTTTGGTAGCCTCTACCAGGCTTCAGAAGCGGCTGGAAAGAGTAGAAATTGGCCAAAAAGACAGCTAACATGCCAGGGGAGTACTGGTAGGTCCGCTAAAGGAGTACTTCTGGAGCGGCAAATGTACTCCCTTAGCGGACCAACTCCCCTGGCATGTTAGCTGTCTTTTGGCCAATTTCTACTTTTCCAGTCTATTCTGAAGCCTGGTAGAGGCGTCTTTTGGTCCAGAAGTTGTCTTTTGGCCTTGCATTGAGTAGATTTGTACAAAAAAAAAACAACAACCCTACAGTACCAAAGAGCACCTGTTCAAATTCTGAACAAATATTCAAAAGGCAGACGGATAGAATATGTGTGGGCCCGGTCTTTTTGGCGGGGAAGCCACAGAGAGAGAGTGTGCTTAAGCTAAAAAGGCTAGCTGGCATCCAGGCTACCTAACTCTAAGTTTGTGGAGAGAGCCCTGCTATTGAGGATGACTGTTACTTTCTCTCACCTTCCACTCTGCTGGATGATTTGCGTCAGGTACTGGTTCCTACTCCTGGCCTCCCGTAGGGCGTACTTAAGGTCTCGTATCTCCTCCTCCAGAAACAAGGTCTTCAGTTCATCTAACTTGTCCTCTGTTGGTGAAGAACAAAAAGGTAAAACACTGTTGGCAGGGGCTATGCACGACAAATAATCTAAGAGATTAACGGGTAAAAATGTTTGAACTTTTACATCAACAACATGATTAAAAACGAGGGTTCCTTAGGCGCACCAACAAAAATCTAGAGTACACCGCACTCTGAAGGTAGATCATGAATATTGTTTTTTGAACATCGAAATGCGCAGAGTAGAAGTACCATGATCAGAGAGCAAGAGACTCAGAGCAAATATACAGTCATGATATGACTGTTAAGCTTTGAGGTCCATAATATAGACATTATAATGCATGTAAGTTTTGGGTGCACTGGGTGGTCCTAGGAAAAATTTCTTTGTGCATGACTTACTTTTTGGGTGCATATGCTCCTGAAATGCAGCTAAACCTTCCAGTGCATACTTAAATTTCTAAAATTAAAAAGACTACTTTATTCTCAAGCAGACCTAATCCTTGATAAGTGAAAGATGAGAACCCTTCAGAAAGCACACTTACCTTTTGTAGTGCTGCTCTGATCCTCAGTACTGGACACAGAACTCAGTTCTGGAACAATAGAGGCTACGGTATATATGAATATAGCAGTGAAGAGATTTGGTCAATCTATTTCATTTGTAGACTTCTTCAAACCTCAATCAGTTTTTAAATTGTTTGAAAGTGAATGTTAAGCCAACATCCCACTTAAATGTAATGAAATCAATTCGACAACTTCTCTAGTGGTCTCTAGCTCATTCAGACCATATAACAAGCAAACACACTACAGATTTCCATGTCTAATTGTATTGAAAATTTTGCGGTGTAGAAGTATTACACAAAAGTTTGGAACAGTTGCTTTTTTCCAATTGTTGTATGCAATAGCAAACAGACAGTTCTAACAGTTGAATTAACAGCACACAAACACAGCTTGGAAAAAATATAGCCCCTGAGTAGAAGCCTTCGAGCCTTGCTAATACAGAGAATAATCCAAAAGGACTGATCAGTCAAAGGAAAGAAAAGAAGGGACATAAAGGGGGATGTTTGACCAAGGGTCCTTAATTAGTTTGCAGGTGTGCAAGCGTGATCCACTGGAACACTGGGTATTGACTGAAGGGGGTTCGAAGTTTGTTCATCACACAAAAGTACAAGCGGTTGCCAAGCGAACCAATGCTGGAAACAAACCAATGAATCGGCAGCGCTCTCTTGTAATGACTGTCGAGAGCACTTAAGTATTGAAGTAAAATCCAGCTTGTTGCTGTGTTGAGCGTGTTTTGTGACAACTGTACGTAATTTGGTGACATTTTGTAAGGAGGAAAGTGATCGGCAAATTTTGGAACATCTGTTTCTCTCTCCTTTTTACTTCTGTATTATTACTGTATTACAATTTTGTCTGGAATGTGTGTCTACTACTTTACGCTTCTCTATATGTCACAGTTTCACTGTTTAAGTACTGTAATAACACTATAACTTATCGTGTTATGATTCTTTTATGTGATGCTCCTACCATGGTTTATAGGCATGTAGGCACACCGTATAAAAAGTAGCATTTGAATTTTTATGCAAAGTAGAGTTTTAACTGTTTTACATGTTTTGTGAAATATTCCACAGAATTTAGTATGGATTTTCTTGCTGTGTTCTAGGCATTTTGCAAACATTGTTACACTTTATAATTTTGGGTTGAAAAATTTCAGGGAACTCAAAGTACGTTGCTGTCCCCACCAGGAGGATCTATTTAGCAAAATTGTGGTGGTCTGAGGAAGTCAGTGGATCTTGTGCAGCTTGTTTTTACACTGGTCACAAACACCAGAAATACAAAATAATGATTCAAATATGCTAAAAAGAGGTTGTACATGTTGCTCAGCTGGAAAAGTTTGTTCTCGACTCTAGAATATTTTAAATTTTGGGGCCAAAATGTTAGTTTAGGGCAAAGGAATTTTACTAGAGCACAACCTTAGATCTCTCCCAGCTGTTCTATTGAAAGATGGATAAAGGGTGTGGTTTACACAGGTGTGGTGGAAGAAAGGGTGACAAAACTAAGCCTAACCCAAGGATTGGCCTAACCTACCTTTCTTCGGGCTCAGTCCCTTACTCATGATCAACTTAAAATGGAGATCTGTGGATACAAGAAGAAATACATTGAGGAGAAAGTATCGAATATATCAAGACTAAATTACATTGTACATAATGGTAATTACATGTCTTAAATACTTGCCATTATTCTATTCCTTTCCTAATTTTGTATCAATGTATCACTCCATTTAACAAATATTTGACGTACAAAATGGTAATTAAACTTGTGGAATGAAAGCCAGAGTTGCCGTTAAAAAGAATCTGTCATGGTGCCAACTGGACTGGGAAAATTTAAGTCGTTCCCAGCAAGTTTATAAGATGAATGGGTCATTACGTGGTTCCTTGGAAAGAGCAGCCGAATGAACAACAGGTATTATGTTGCTGTGCACGCATCTTGTGGAATAACAATACACGATTCAACCTGTTAAGTAATCTTTGAAGTAGCAGTAACAAGCTTAACATATCACTGTCTGAGATTTGGCTAACAAAACATAATGTGTAAAGGGCAACGCTTGTTTTAAAACTCACATATGGCGAGTTGAGATGAGGGGGGTGCGTAGTATTTTTAGACCCAACTCACCTTTATTTTCTCGCTTAAGACCTTCTATTTCGTCGTGAAGGCTTTTCAAGACGTCTCCGTGTTGCTGCTTAAGAAAGTTCATGCTTTTCTGGAGGTGCTGTACCCTGGAGTTGGCGTCCATGTCGCCCGTACCGAACAGGTCGGAGTCCGTGCTCTCGGGAGAGAACTGTACCCTCCCCGCCGAACCCTGGCGGTCTCCCCGGTCGTCGTGCTGGCTTCCAGGCGGAGGTAGAGTCTGTAGACGATCCCGAAGGAAAGGTCTGGGATACCGGGCTTTGTCTAGCGTCCCAACCCGCGACCATTGCGGGAACTGCGCTTGCAAAGGAGGCAAGCCTGACGTGTTCGAGTTTGCAGCTAGACTGGACATCGTGTAGTCAAGTAGTTGTTACAACACAACTTCACCACATGCAGAACAGCTATTTTACAACCTCTTCCTCGGTCCTGCGTCGCTCGACAGGGTGAAACTTGACTGTCGACTCGATTCTAGGACGCCGGGGTGTACATAAACACAAGAAAAATCCAGGGAATCCAACACAACACAAAGGTTTTAGAATGGGTTCCTCTCAGTCGCAGCTGCAAACGCCTGGAACAAAAAAAGATGGCTGTCTCACAGAACGCAGAAGGTAAACATTCCGTTTCCCGCCACACAGCCTTTGCGTGCAACTTCCCAACTGCGATCCACCGTCTAATTATTGTCCAAAAAGGACCTGGTCATCGTAGCGATGGTACCCCGTCTCATTGCCATTTTTTGTGGTGGCCCACTGTAGCCATGAACTGTAGCAATTCACCATGAAAACATTGATACATTATCATGCAAATGCCCGTTGCCAAGAAGCCACCCGCAGTAGGGAGAATTGACATTCTGACCTAGCATAGAATCACCAAATTACAATACAGCGTCCTATCAGAGCAAGAATAAAAGGGTTTTGAGACTGGAAGTCGGTGATAGCTACAACTTTCATTGGTTTTAGAAACCGAAACGGTATAAAATTGTTTAAAAAGACATATTTTATGCGGGGTGCTGCAACAAGTCGGTACACATTCTCCCGCGGTATCCAGGTAAATCCTACACGCACACCTGGACCGATCCATTTCGTGGCGGGGGACGCGGCGTCCATCTGCGCTGCTTGTTCAACCTTTTCACTTTGTAAATTACTTAGTATCCCTTTTACGTGCCTTTTGTAACTTGTTCAGCTTAGGAAATGCAACAATCTTGTTGTATTGTGATTACAAATTCATGAATTGGGCAATGCACTGCTAGAATTCTAGTATCCCTAGTCCTGACCAAGGGGGTTTAAATTCCTTTAATTATCCGACAGATCAGTGAGGTTGATAAAACCCCCTTGTACAGATCGACAATTCACTACTAATTTTCATTTAATCATCAAGTTATGAAGCTAATAAAATCATAAGAATTGCTTAACTTCCCATATCTGCCATCGAGTTGGCAGTTAGGAGGTAGCCGTAACACCACAAGAACACGGAACCGATAATATTTATCAAAAAGAAGAAAATCACAACGTCTGGCTTGACCTTTTACTCCCCTGTAATAGGACATTTCCACACACCCCTTCAGACAAATCTTGGTTCCTCCCTCGCTATACAGCCATTTGTTGCATGCCAAACACGGCGCGGTCGCGTATCGCATTGTTCATTGCTATAAAAACATAGCCTAAGATAGAATCTATTTGAAACCCGAGTAACGTTTGAGATTTTGCCATTGTGCATGTTAAGTAAATATTTTAGACCTTTTCATGATTACAGCGAATGCGAGACTTTAAAACGTTCTTCATTTCTTATCGGGCTTTAAAAAATATCAGGTTAACTTACAAACCTCAAGGATAGAAATCGGATCTTGGAGTTACAAGGCAACAGGAACTACAGTGATATTTGATCTCTTTACTGTGATTTAAATTTGGGAGGCTTTAACGTTAAAAGTTTGAATAATAAATAGCATCCATGACCCACGGCCCAGTCCACTGAACATTCGTAAAACCTTCGAATCTGATATAACTTATTCCAGGCTTCCCTTATAAAATGACCCCGTTCAAAAATAAAACATTTTATGAAGCTTTAAATGACCAAGCTTGCGTTACTAGGGTCCTTTATGTATTTAGTGAAACAGGTGGTTTTCCTGAATGGCAAAGAGATCCATTTTCGTCACATTGCAATAACCGAACTGAGCATTTCTAAAAAGATCAAAGAAACATCCAGGTGTCACTCCTGGTTTCCCTAAACCCGTCCCATCTTAAATTAAACACTGGCATTCGTGATCCTTTTGTTTTGTTTTGTTTTGTTTTGTTTTGTTTTGTTTTGTTTTGTTTTGTTTTGTTTTGTTTTGTTTTGTTTGAGAGGGGGTCATTATCAATGTGTTTGTTGACAAAACACAAACCACCTTATGTAAGGCTTCATATTACTTTCAACTGATGAAGAACTCCGAAAGACAATCCACATAGACTAAAGACAGTGCTACTGTATAGGATCGTAACACAACAGGTTTGGGGGCGATATTATCTTGTCACTAATAGTCACTAATAGTGACAAGATAATATCGCCCCCAAACCTGTTGTGTTACGATCCTATACAGTAGCACTGTCTTTATTTATTGGTGAACATGCACGGCGAGCGATCACTTAGCTCCAAATGCAGCCAGACCCCTGAAAAGTTTTTTTTTTTTCCAACAGTTTGGCAGACCGCAGGGAATGATGGGAAACAAGATGGCAGCCCCCTGGTCTAAGAAATGACTGAGTCGAAAGTCTACACCGAATTCCCGTGTGTAAGTGCTGAAAGAGCTACATTTAGAGCGATAGCTCCTGCTGCTAATGTTATTCAGGGTCCAATATGCTTTTCTGGCGCGAACTTCGTAACGTAACGTTAGTGAATGGGGTGTTTTTATAGGGACCGCTACTCAAAGTACCATATGGGGGGAACGCGCGAAGCCGTAAACCCACTGAGAATCAAATCTTTCCGATGTCTCTTTCATGTGCTTGAGAACTTAGCTTTGTCTCATTTCCTTGCTGTTGTTTTCACTATGATTTTCTTTCTCTATGTTGTAGCTTTATACATCCTTGCTTGCTGAGTGCTGACAGCAGAGGGCAGATGAAGAGATGATCATCGACCCATATTTTCAGCGCTCCTTCTTTACTACACATTCTTAGTGTTTCTTTGAAGGCCTGAGCATAAGAATAGTGAGGATTCTAAAAAAATTATGTATAAGAAGAGCCATTGAAAATCTGCCAGAGACTGTAGTGATGGCACCTAATGTAAGAGGTTGGGCAGCACCAAGTGATGTATGACTGTAGTGCTCTGGATCATCCACAAAAAACCTGAGATGTCAGTGAACTGAACTGAAGAGTGGCCCAAACTGGGACTGGCGTTCCTACCTGGCTGAATCAACTCAGTCTACTCTACTTTACTCTACTCTACTCAAATCTGCTAGAAATGAATTAAAGATAGTCTATTCTACTCTACTCAAAAGCTTTGCAGTCATAACTTGTTAGGAATGACTGGATTATGGCAGGTGGTACAATTCTGCCGATCCCTGCAACCCCAGCAGATCAGAGATGGCAACTGAGGATCACGTTTCAGCAAGGCTTCCAGCTGTTCATCGCTATAAACCTGGTGTTTCTGCTGCTGGTGCTGCTGTGTAGCCTGTTCCTCGAGAGTCAGGTTGAGACGGTACACCGGGTTGACTATCAAAACAACGAGTTTGACGTCCAAATCCCTACCATCGACATAGATAGTCTATACTCAGACCCCAGATGTGACTTTAACAAAACCCACAACATCTCTGTCAACCCCAAGTCCAAGTTCTACTCTGTCTGGCACAGCAAGATTGTTCCTAGGACTCCTGTACGTGATTACAAGGTCATTGTCATCTGGACGCGATGGTGGGGAGTTCGGCTGTGGGGGGTTCAGGACCACTACTGCCCCTCCATGCCTGAGTGTGTCTTCACAGGAGAACGCGAAGAAGTCCGTAACGCAGACGCTGTCGTCTTCCACTACCACGACACCCCCAAGGTTTATTCCAAGCTTGCCATGCCGCTGACACGACTTCCACATCAACACTGGGTGTGGTTCGCAATGGAATGTCCGATCGTGACTAGATTGCGGAATCTCGTGTCGTACAGTGGTGTGTTTAACTGGACCATGACATACAGAAATGACTCGGATGTTTTGACTGCTTACGGCTCCGCTAGTCTCACCTACAAAAAGTTGAAAGGAAGGAAAATCGATCCAAACAAGGACTACACACTGGGGAAAAAGCAGTTAGCAGTGTGGTTCGTCAGCAATTGTTACAAATACCTACCTCGTTTTACGTACGCAAAGGAACTTGTAAAACACATTCGTGTGGATGTCTTCGGCCAGTGTGGGGAAGTCATCTGTTCAAAGAAAGATTTTGAGTGCTCGAACCACATCATTAAACAGTACAAGTTCTACCTGTCCTTCGAAAGCTACAAATGTCAGGAGTACATCACAGAGAAATTCTGGAGGAACGCTATTGAGAATGAAGTTGTACCAGTAGTGTTTGGCGCACCGAAAACCGATTATGAAAGATTTGCCCCTCCTGGTTCCTTTATTCACGTAGACGACTTTGAGTCGCCTAAAGCCTTAGCAGATTATCTTAAGATCCTCGACAAAGATAAGGAGACGTACAACCAGTACTTCAGATGGAGAACTCACCCTCCTAAGAGTGCAGTTCCGGAGGATTTGGGCAGGTGGTGCAATTTATGTCGGAAGCTTCACCAGGTGTGTCCTACAGAGAGAAAGGTGTACACAGACCTGGACGGCTGGTGGAAAGGGGAGGACAATGATGCCTGTGAACCTGTTGTGTTGAAGGACAATTCCAAGGACCCCAGGCATGCAATATATTTTTAACGGAAACAATGATAACTAGAAAAGTAACATTTGCAAAGCAAATGCATAATGTTTACCTTCGCATATGGTCTGCTCTGTTAATTCTTACTCAAACACATTCATATACTAGTATGTGATCAGACAGGAGTCTAAATCCCTCCTGCTATAAAATTGCAACATGATGTAACCCAACACCAGTTACCATGGTAACAGTCTGGTTCAGGTCATTGACCAGGTCAGAAGTCACTGTTTGGAGAAGAGGAGGAGGAAGAAGAAACGTAGCAAAAACAATATGTTTTCCTTCGATAAACATAATTAGCCTCCTTTGCAGGCGTTCCCAGTGTGGTCAGCGTTTTTTGGTCGCCACCTTCCCTGGAACGGTCAGAGAAGTGCATGCGATCAGAAAACTTGGCCAATCATAAAATAGTGTAAGTTAGAAAAGAGTGCAAATCAGCACCCCCTTCCCCCCCAAATGCCGACCACATCGGGAACGCCTGCAAAGGAGGCTAAATGATAATTGTGTTGCAGATTTGATCCTTTGTTTGTTACCGGTAGTACAACAATGTACTGTATATTTAGCCCAGATACATATACATGTATGTACATGTATGTATGTTCTCCATGTAAAAGTGAAAAGGATATTTCATAATTTCTCCGGCTTTTCATATGCAAGGTTTTAGCCCTTGTTTTGTCTATAATACATGTATGTAGTACAAAAACTGATTGTGTAAGACTGGCCTGATCATGCAGTACTTTTCTACAGATCAAAGGGTCATCATGGAATGTGCAGTATTCATCAATGCCTAACATACATATGTGATATGTATTCTATTTTCTAATCATTCAACAGAAAGGAATAATGACATTCACTGTTAATTGTGTAAATAATATCTTAATTCGCATAACATGCACAATGCTGTTGCAATTCATGCAATACTAATATTGTCTAATGCTATCATGTCACATGCAATAAATTTCATGAATATAAAAGTCTAGTGTGTGTTTGAGTGTGTATGTGTCTGTGTGTGTATATGTGAATAGGGAGTGCACCTAGTTACCATATTTGGATTGTGATGATACTTGACGTAGGGGTAGGTCTTGTGTTGTTTATGGGCCTCCTAGTGGCTTTCCTTGGTACTGCAGCAAAACTTGCAGTTTTTGTTGATCCTGTTCAGAACATGACATGGTCTTCATTTCTGGGTAGCAGATACTAGTAGCTTTCGGGTCCAGGAAGAAACTGTGTATGTTTGTGACTCCTATCTGCTTGTTTGGCTACTGTGGTGGTGGGGGTGGAAACCTATTGCAAAAGCAAAGAAGCAGCCAAGATCCAGAGTTTATTCCATTAATACAGTAATATTTAATTTACAAGTTTGGCAACTGTAGGGGTGGAAATTGCATGCAAAAAGCAAAGAAGCAGCCAAGAGACAGTGTTTATTTCATTAAGACAGTAATATTTAATTAATTTACAAGTTATTTCTAATCTCATTTCAGTCCAAAAATTGAGAAGAGCAGCCCTGACAACACAGATAGACATGGCAGTATCCTGTGAACCTGCTTTTTTTTCAATGTAAGGACAAGAAAGAAAAAATAGCCCTTATCTAATTATCTAATAATGGTTTGATTTTTACTGTGCTTTAAGTATTCAAAGGTGGCACTCCTGATACACCCAGCCCAGCTTTTAAGTTCATAACTTACCAGTATCAAAAAATTTAAGAACCTCTATAAATCATTCTGGCTAAATCTTTTGGTCTGCTAATTAAATATAATCAACATAATGCTTAGTGCTTGGGGCAAAGAATGTCAACTAAAACATACAGAGATTCCAAATGCTTATATAGACACCAAATTTCTTAGATCTTTAAAAAAACAGTATCTTAAGCATTATCCTCAGAAAAATGCTGATCTGAATATCAGAAAGTCTCTTGAATCTCACTATCAGGTTGTAGGTGTCTTTATTTCATTACACAGCATCAGACCTCAAACCCTTACATGCCAGTGCAACGTCCCCATCCTCAGACATCCGACCCTTATACCAGTGAAAAATCTTCTCCTCTCCAAGCAGAGGTTTAGGCTTTGGCTTATTTTTGGCATGTTTTTAGGCTTTTTTTATCGGGCTTTCTCTTTTGTACTGGTATCTACTTTTGTGCCAGCCCAACTTGGGTGGCGTATTGGACACTGTCTGGCAAATGGATACTGCCTGGCCAATTTGATACTGTCTTTGAAGCCACCAAAAGATCTGCTTGGAGATTACATTCTCAGACCTCTGACCCTTCTCCCCGACCTCAGACCTCTGACCCTTGTACCAGTGGAACCTCCCCCTCCTCTTCCCTGGGATGGAAGTCCAGGATCACCCTGTTGGCTTGTCTCTCGTACTGTCCCTGCTTGTAGTAGATCTTCACCACTCCTTTAACCGCGATGTAGAAGATCCCTCCTAGGATCGCTCTCTGCCAGTTTGGCCGCACGCCCCGAAAGAAGAGCTTCCCGCAGATGGTCGCCATGGTGGGGAGGGCCATCGCTCCGAGGAACAGCCTCAGTCCGGACTTCACCGCGTCCGCCCCGTCGCCGCCTTCCGCGGGCTCCCTGGCGTACGCCGCGGGGGTGTGCTTGACGAACGGCAGCTTGTTGCCGTGGCGACGCCACACCCGGAGGAGGTACTGATCCCACGGGATCATCCGCGCTAAGATCAGCATGTAGGGGATTGTGGGGAGCATGATCATGGCCACGAGCGGGTCGGCCTTGTCGATGGCCTGCGTCCCCTCATGTAGTCCCATGACCTGCACCACGGTAAGGAAGCCAAACGTCCAGGAACACCAGTACACGGAGATACAGAAGCCGATCCCGGCGCAGTACGGACTGACGGACAGGAGCCAGCTGTCCACTCCCTCCAGGATCTTCACCAGCGGGCTGCAGTTGGGAAATACTGGAGAAAAGATACATTGTATTATCATTTTTAAACCAAATGGATGATGCTCTCACCTTGCTTAAAGTGATTTCAAATACATGTACAAGGAAAACAGGGCAAACTATAGCCTGGATGCCAGACCCATAGCACGCTAGGCCCAACTGTGGTATAATTTCCTTGGGGGCATGTTGACCCTGTAGCCGAGAAACTGGCCTGTGTACTACAGTGTGTAGGCCCTGGAAACAGTCTGGCACCCAGGCTAGACAAAGTACAATTCATTTCATTTATTTTACCTCACAAACCACCATACATGTCATATAAATGTGTTTCAATGTGTCCAGCTATCTGGGTGAAAGCCTGCATCTGATAGTCATTTGACAGAATTTTGCTGCTCATGACAAAATTTCTGACTTTGACATGTGTTTTTCCACATGGGGAAGCCTGAAATTAGATTGAGTTACATGAAAACACTATAGTGTGGGTTTGTAGAAAAAAATAGAAATGACAGAACCAACACTTGAAGGACCTCACCTATGATGTACTCTGCCTCGCACTGCGGACACCTGACTACAGTCGTGCTGTTGCCCTTCTGTTTCTCGTCGATCCAGCGCTGGAGACACGCCTCGTGCACCCACTTGCTCGTCCCGCGGCAGTGACATGGCCTCAGCCACTTGGCGGTGGGTTCGTCCTCGACGGTCGCGAAACACACCCAGCACGTGGCTGCAGGGACTTCCGTCTCTGTTGCTCTTGTGGTTTTCTGAGAGTCTGAAAAAGATTTTTTTTTAAAGCATAGATTTTTTACTTAGGCCTACAACAGCTGTGATTTTGTGAGAGTCTGAAACACAATTAGAAAGATAAACTGTGACTAAGGTCAACTGTTTTCACTATACCTGTGCCATATAATATTTAATAGTGGCGACAAACACATTGTGTTTTACTGTGCCATTGGAATTTACGTTGAGTAACTTGTCCTTAGACGTTAGATCAAAAGGATAGGTCACATGTAGGATGCGTTGTTAGAAAATGTGAAACGTTTCCCCAACATCTGCTTGGAGATTTCCAAAATTATTATGCACAACTACAACATGTATATTGAAACAACCAATGAGGTTATTATGATCCCACTAAACTGCTGTAAGTGTTGATAAAAAAAACGTCCTGTTACCTTGGTTTTCCTCTCTGGTTGTTGAACTGGCGCCCAGGGCACTGTCAACAGTCTCGCAATCGTGCTGAACGGGAACATCATGATGCAACACAGAACTGCTCAGGGCAGTTTCGGCAGCGACCTCTGCCACTTCCTCTTCTTCGGGACCAACCTCGGAAACCTCGTCAGTTTTGTCCTCCAAGACACCTTCGTGGTCTTCCTCTGAGTCACTCATTTCTATCTAATCGCTTGGTTGTCACTCTATGTCTTGTTTTCAGAGAGAAACTGGGCAAAAGTTACTCGGTGAGGTGCAGAGTCCACCTTTTCGTCACTCCTGCCGCCATCTTGAACACGGAAGTGGAGCACAACAGCCAACAATGCCATCTAGCGGTCTGTTGAAGATGTGCAGCCAGGTGTAATAAATTATGATGCGAATCGTCTATGGTCGTTTATGTAGATTGTGGACAGGTAAATCATTGTGAATACAAAGAAAATCAATTTTACTACATTCAGAGCTTAACTACTAGTATTCCAGAAAAATTATGAATTCGTAAGTAGGTTTCAGTAGCTCTACATCTGCATAGCTTGTAAACTCTACAACCATATCATGCTTGTTGCTAACATACGTACATAGGAGATCTGAGATGTAGATAGTAGAGGTGTGGTGTGAGAATTTCTTTAGGTTGATTATGCGGGGGTAAGCGCGAACGTAATTTCGCCAGGTAGCACAGATAGAAAGGAATGACGTCATCATTAATTGCATCCTTACAGTATTGAAAATAAACATATTGACATTGTATCATTCTGGGTTGCTCTTGCGGCAAAATATTCATTGAAATGTCCAGACAAACGATCAGTTCAACACTACAAAGTATTTCAATGCTGTTGTTTCGAAGAAACAATGCCATGAATGATGGTTGTTACTTCGGCCAATTCCACATATAACAGTTAATAAGTGATATTTCAATCAAAATATATGTAATGTTACATTGAATTGTTTGTGCTATGATTTAGACTACGAATAAAAGAGGAATTGTTTCTTTTTTTTGCCTTTGAATTTCTTCAAGGAGGTTTTCATTGTTGTCTTCATATTTCCAGCCCCGAGTAAAAGACTCTATGTGCGCTTTCCGTACTACTCATACCTTTGATATGCAAATGAGGCGCCATGACAACCTCACGCTGAAAGTTTTTGAGCTGTTTGCTTCTTCAGGGGTCGAGATTGAAACGTCAGAAGAAAAACATGCCGAATTCTGACTCCTAGCGAAGACCACAGACCAAGAAACCATGGCGGACGTCGAAAAGGAGAACTTGAAGAACCTGGAGGAGAAGCAGAAGTCGCGTCCGGGCACGGGAAGCCAAGGGAAAGTCAGTAAACCGCCGTCGGCTGGAAGCGGGCCCGCCTCCCGACCACACAGTCGCACCAGTCCGGCGCCTTCACGCAAGGTATTAACGGCCTCTTCTTCACCTTTTTACCGAGATTTTTTACCTATAAACTAGCCGATAATGTGCAACAGGTTGTTAGTGTACGCTGTCTTCGTCTAAAGCCTGATAGACAAGGTAAAATCATTCTAATAAGACGCATAATCACAAAGTTTTGAAAAATGTCACCCGCCCTCCCCAAATCTCCAAAAGTCCAAGCAGATGTGATGTTTGTATCAGCTGTGTGATGAGCTGCCTGCCTGTCTATAAGTATAACCCCCACGTACATCTGCTTGGAGATTGCACTTTATTTTGTAGAACTCTGAACTTGACCAACAAAACACATGAAACCAATAACATGAATATGGCACGAGTAAAATGCTAAAGTAAAGGTTGTAATCATGATTTACAGACACGAATGGCAAAAAGAATTATAACGTTAGATCTTCAGTGTTTTTGCATTTAGTATTAGAGGTAAACAAGAAAGATAATGGAAAGGTCTGGATAGAATTAAGCAGTTGGTAACAGAATGATGTGCATTTGATATCTGTGGTTAGTAATTGGCAGCATTGGCTATCAATATCATGTCAGCAGAACGTACTGCACCAGCACAAAACCTGGATTTTAATGGTTTTTGTTGGATGTTTGGTCAACGGTGCATCAGAAGTTTGCCCATTGCAGAGACAATGTTTTTCAACACAACATTTGAAAACTACAGACAGGATGTCATCCTTAAATACTTGAATACAGATGTTCTGCTAAAGTGTGCATTGTGGGTTTTGCCTAGGCGCAGTACGTTCTGCCGATGTGCTGCATTGGTTGTCAAACTGTTAAAATGAATTAGAAAAAAAAGTTGACCTGTCCCTTCCAGAGCGTTAGCCGGAATGGCAGTGCGAGATCGTCCGCGAAAGGACGGCCCGGAAGTAAGATCTCCAACATGTCTGGCGACGTCAGCGACCAGAGCGACAACGAAGACAACCGGTCCAAAACTACGATGGAGGAGGGGGAGGGAGAGGGCAGCGATGGCTACGACACAGACCTAGAGATAGAAGGTGGGATGAGTGTAATTTTACAAATGCTTTAAAAAAAAATATCCAAGAGTGGAACTCATTGCCACACAGTGTAGCGTGTGTAGTCCATTGGTTAGCGACCCTGCCTCTGGAGCAAGAAGTTGTGAGTTCGTATCACTTACCCAATGTGAATGCTACTGGAAAGCATTGAGGTTAGGTAGATTACCCTTGTAAGCAACTGTAGTAAAAGTTTTATCTAAGCCCTTCTCAACAATGTCTTGAAAACCAGGTCCTGAAATGCACAGAAGTGTACATGCCTCGGGGATTTCTAATGCTGCATTAGCAGATTACTTTAAATTCACCATTTGTTTACAATATGGCAGTCTTAGTACCCAACAGAATTATGAGAATTGACCTGACACGACTGTCAGCCATAGAAAAAGCTTAATGCTTCGCTTCCTCGGAGACTGACCACTTTTACTTTCATGAAAGATAACAGCTTTTGTCTGTAAGTATATTTAAACCCCAGGCAATTGAGACATTGACCAGAATGTTTAGGAGTACAACCACCTGGAATGATTAGATAAATCGCATATCAGACGGTCTTTGCTCTCGAGAGGATCAATTTACTTAATTCATAATTTATACTGACGTACAATTACCTTTATTGATGAGTGGACAAATATATCCAAAGGACTCGTTGAATTATTGATTAAACAATCTCTAATGTGGTTGGACTGACATTATAGCCACAATAGGGAAGCATTACTTGTGATTTGGAGTGACCTTTTGTCATGAATTTTTGATGCTCCCCATTTCCTATGTTTCCGAAGGCTAGATGGAAATTTTTATTTTCTTTTCAAATACAGGGGTGCCATGTTGGAGACATACTTGTTACTGTCAAATTAAAGTTCTAATATATATATATATATATATATATATATAGTTGACAGCCTAGGCCTTTCTTTACTCTGCATCAATGAAGCTTCATTTTTGTTCTTGACTGTCCATTTAATGTTGTTGCCCTTGCTTAATGTCTATTATCTTGCTAGACATGGTCTCTAGGTGCTAAGGTTTCACTTGGTTCAGGTTCGGTTTTTAACACTTGGTGACTTGGGCCTGCATGTTACTGGAAGTATTTTTAGATGAGCATGTTGAGTCTGTATGTGTGTACTCTCAATGTATCAGGAGAAGGTTCTGTACATGTACATCTGTGTGTTGATGATGCACTAGTATCTTCTTCCATGTTGTCATCCTTACCACAGACTTAAACTCAAATTCTACCTTTTATCATTATGTCTCACCACAGATAAGAGAATAGAGTATGACTCTACTGGTAGGACGACCTACAAGGAGGCATGCAGGCAGATTGGGGTCGTCCCTGTGTCGTACTTCCTTCGCCACATGCAGGATTCGGAGCTGGTCATGATGCACCACGGTCTGGGGCCGCTGGGAGCGAAGGCCATAGCAACATCTCTGGTGGTACGGTCTTGTTGTCAGTCAATACTGGATGAGATATGGAGCATATTCATTCCAACAGGGATCGAAATTCATTTTTGGGAAATGTGCACTGGTGCTTGTCTTCTTGAAATTTAGGTGCACAGAAATATATTTGAGTGTACTTAATGTCAAGAATATGCTGTACACTAATGTACAATAGTACCTTTAGTATGTCACCCTGCACGAATAATTAGGTGCATTGGTGCCTCCACACTGTCAGTATTATTGGGGTGCCTGTTTGTGTGAATTGTAGCTGAGATATGTCATGATCTTGATGGCATTTACAGTTTGATATTGCCAACAATGACTCAACTTATTTCACATGATATATCAACAATATGGCTGAAAGCTTTTCTTTTATGTCCTGGTAGTGGTTGTGTGGAGTCCAATCATCAAGTGTATGAATTACATTGTGTATACAATATCGTATTTCCTGGCTAAATTTCTCTTCCAGACGAATACAACCATCCTGAAGCTGAACCTGAGGGACAACTGGTTAGAGGCCCAGGGAGGGAAGTACATCGCAGAGATGCTGGTGGAGAACTGCTACATACATGATCTGGTAGGCCATGTCTTAAAGGCCCGGTCACGATTGTCAAACAATTGCAAACTGAGAGCGTTCTTGGCATAGTCTTGCACGTGTCCTGCAAAATTCAGCTGTCTTGTTGCTGTCTTAGATCCTTGTTGACAGCTGGTTCTGTCACAGCCTGCTTGAAAATTGATCAGCATCAAAATTGTATGATGGCCTACAATGAATGTGACTGTGCCATCAGCTAACTCAAGACAGTGTCATTTGTCAAATCAGTGTCTGCCGTCAAATTTTGTCTTCATTAGATAAGGACACTCCAGTTTATTTCCTTGGTGCTCTAGCTTATTAAAACAATGTTGCAGCTGACAGTTATCACTTCCAAAATTGTATGTACCAAGGTAGAGACTTAACCCCCTCAGAATCAGAGCAACTCGACATGTAGAATTGGGATTGCTAACTATTGTACCAATAAAATGTGTATACCTGTGCTGTGCAATGTGAACCAGTCAGAATTGCCCTAAGGAAGGTGACAGACGGTCACTGAAACGTCGGCTGAGCAAAACACTTGGTTGTGTAAAAAGAGTATCTTTATTCAGTGACTTACCAACCTGATGAAACTATTCATGGGTATTTTACCAATAGTCTGTATCATTTCTTACATTACCCTCTAATGTATTGTCTGCAGGACCTGTCCTACAACAAGATTGGGAATGATGGGGCGGAACCGATAGCGGAGATGCTTCAGGACAACTCGACCTTGGAGAGAGTTCTCCTGTCGGGAAACGGCTTTGGGGACAAAGCTGCAGAGGCATTCGCTGAGGCCATCATGGTGAGCAGGTTTTGACTGGCTGACTACGTTCCCACAGGGGGTGGTCTCAAAGTTTGCATATTGTTTCCAAAATAAAACTATTTTTGTGCTCAAGCAGGATTTAACTGTAATTTTTAACGTTGGGAGAATGTGTAATATTTTGAGACCATCCAAAACTGCTTAGCTTCGTTGGTCTTTATTACCCCTGTACTTAAAGTGGACTTGTCCAAAGCCAGATGAGTCTGACATGGGAATATCCAAAACTTGGCCTTTACCATTTTATAACAGGGGTGGTTTATACTGATGGGCATGCAGTTACATGGGAAAATTTCTTGCTGGCAAAAACCTGCTGACCTTGATGGCCTAAGCTCTGTTTATGTGCAGTGCTTGTCGCTAACTTTTTTTTTTGCTGTTTTTACCGGCTGATGGTATGTTTTTTATTTGTTTTCTTCTTTGTTATTTTTATTTGCTTGGTTGTTGTGCAGCCATGCTTAATTTGTTTGAAACTGCAGCTTGCTGTGTGCAGTTTTGGTTGCAGAATTGCAGTGCAATCAGATTGTTACATTGTATTATAGAGTCTGAAGGCTTATGCGACATTTTTGCTGTATGTTGTTGCAAATGACTCTTTCTGTAGTTAGGTATGATAAGAGTTAATGTTAGAAAGCACCTTCCCCTCTCCCTTTCCCTATCCCTTCTACCTACCCCTCACCATAACCATACTTGCACCCTTCCCTTACCTTACAGTACCTCACTCTTATCCAAACCCTATATCAGAGAATAGTTTTTCCTTTACCATACCTTACCTCACCTCACCTCACCTCACCTCACCTCACCTCACCTCACCTCACCTCACCTTACCT
Source organism: Branchiostoma floridae x Branchiostoma japonicum (assembly GCA_013266295.2). NCBI lineage: Eukaryota > Metazoa > Chordata > Leptocardii > Amphioxiformes > Branchiostomatidae > Branchiostoma > Branchiostoma floridae x Branchiostoma japonicum. The sequence goes on along the minus strand of CM023826.1, from coordinate 3,636,519 downwards.
CACCTTACCTTACCTTACCCTTACCTTACCTTTTACCAAACCTGACCTTACCTGAGCCACAACCCTCCCCTCCCAATCCTTCTGCCCTCTGACCCCTCCTCTCACCCCCAGAGTAACCAGAAGATGGAGGAGATGGACATGAGCCATAACGAGTTTGGGGAAGGGTCCGGAGAGTTGTTAGGGCCTGCCATCGCTGAGAACAGCCAGATGAAGGTGTTGGACCTCAGCTGGAACCATCTGCGCAGGAAAGGGGCGCTGGCAGTGGCAGACGGCATCAGGGTAGGTCATTTCTGTATCTCAGGCCAAAGAAGAAGAATGTACTATTAACTCAACACCTGGGGTGTTGCCAAAAAAGGTTGTTATTCATTTTAATCCAATTACAATACAATTGCAAATATTCTTTTTGTATAATGTAGATACAGTTGGAAGATCAACTTGAAGTTTCCTGATATCTTTCGCATCTAGAATTTGTAAAGGAAGACAAAAATCTCAGTACCTGACTGTGCTCTAACCAACTTACATGTACAACATGTCAATATAGAGGTTTTCTAATGTGTCCTGCTTAAGGTTTTAGAAAGATGTAAAGAGTTCAGTCCTAAGGTAAAATACAAAAGACAAAAGTGTGAAATATCCTGTTTGTTCCCTTCAGGACAACATCACCATTACACACCTGGACCTGTCCTGGAACGGGTTTGGTGATGACGGAGCCCAGGCCATTGGAGACGCCCTCAAGTCCAACAAAACTCTGGAGCTTCTGGACATGAGGTACGGGTTAGAGATTGGAAGGGGACAGGGAAGATTCAGAAATGGAGTCAAATGCTTGAGGTTGATAGAAAAAGATGTAGAGCAAAACAGAAAAACTACTGTAACAGAATGACAGAGAAAAGACAGAGTTTCTTTGTATTGATAACTGATTTCAGAAAGTTTCTTAAAACATTTCTTGCAACCATTCCTGTTCCTGTGTGTTGTATATGGTATATCAATGTTAAGTAAGTGCCTTTAGTTATTAGTGACTTAAAAAGCTGTGGTACTAAATCTGTTTGAAATATTGGCTTAGATAGTATGAATTTATAGACAGTCCATAGAGTGGCCTTCCTTTTTTTGCCATACATACTGTCTGATTACATTGTTTTGTACTTCCTGCTGCAGTAACAATAGAATCTCTACAGAGGGTGCCGTTCTGCTAGCCAAGGGGCTGATTGAGAATGACACGCTCAGAGTGCTGAAGGTTAGTACAGTAGAATAGTGATGTAGCTTTATGTCACCCATGTATGAGGGAGCTATTAGGGTAATCTCCAGGCAGATCTTTCGGTGGCTACAAGACAGTATCAAATTGGCAAGACAGTATCCATTTGCGAGGACATCCATTTTTCAAGACAGTATCCATTGGCTGACATTAAAAAAAAAGATACCAGTACAAAAAAGAAAGCCTGATAAAAACACCTAAAACACATAAAATATAAGCCAAAGCCTTATAGCTCTGCTCGGAGAGTAACTTTTGCCAAACTTTTGCATGCAAAAGAAATCTGTTGGCTTGCTAAAGAAAGTCTTTTCAGGAACACTAATATTGCATGAGAACAATTTATGCAGATTTTCATGGCATCCTAATGACATTTTTATTGTTGTTTAGATGGGGAAGAACCCAATGCAGTCGGCAGGTTGTTATGGTGTTCTGAAGGGGATTTCCCAGAATGAAAAGTCTGCCATCCAGGAGCTAGACTTCTCTGTAAGTTCTGGTCTATCAAACAATCTGATGATATTGTAGTAAAAAAAATATGTCTCTTATTTTAGCTCAGATATGAAGAAGAAACATCCACAAATACAACTTTCAGTATTTTGAACGAGAATTGAGATGTGTAAGATAATACACTGTTTCTTAGAACTATTGTAGAGTGGAACTTGTTGCTATCAAACACAATACTATTAGATTCCTTTCTATAATTTCATAAAAAAACATCATATATATCATATGTCCAAAATAGCAGTTATTGTCATAACTTTGCCATCATGTCTAAAGTGTAGAGTGGACCACATAAGCCAACATATGTGACTTGCTGGCAAAATGCACTGTCCAAAGAAATTCCCTGACATGCTAACCCTGGCCCCCTCCCACCTTTTCCCTGTAGGACATCCTGGTGAATGATGACTTTGATGAACTGTTGAAACAGGTGAAGGATATGTTGCCTGCTCTCCTTGTCAAAACAGGTATGGTTGACTCTGAACTTGAAAATACTAGTGAGTAGTTTGTGGAAACAGTAACTCAGTCTAATTTTGCTAGGGTGAAGTGTAGGTTTAGGACAGTTACATGTAGTTATTAGGACAGTTCTAGCCATACATAGGTGTCAGACTGACTTATTATCAAACTAGTCAACTGCATTAATTTTTGATTGTATGTGTTACACTGATGATTTTCACAGTTTCACATCAAGACCATTGCGACATGCTTTTTATTTTCAGTGCCAGACATATACTTACATGTACATGTGCTGTCTTTTGTCATTAACCAAAAATAACTGTTACAGTGTTTTACAACTGTTGATTTCATGATTTCAGCATTTTTTCCTGTTGTTTCCTTGTTTCTCCATCCCTAACAACCTTCCACACCAGCTGCAGACCCTGAACCCTCTCCTCCAAGCAAAGAAAAGGGGCTTTCCTGTGGTACTAACCCTCCCCAAGGTTAACCATCCGACTTACAATGAGCACATTAGAGTGGTCTGCCCTGTAGCTTTCACTTACGGTGCAGTCAATATCATCGTAGGTCATCGTACGATTTTGATGTTGCAGTACTTCTCTGAGCTGTAGAACACAGTGCATCATCAGTACGATCAAACTTGCCCAAGGAGACCACTCAGGGGGCTGATAAAATCTGGTCTATGTGGACAGGTGGTCACTATAGACAGGATTCTTAATGCTTAATGGGAAAAATTATCTACGGGACCAAAAAAAGGGGTCTCATTGGTCAGGTGGTCCTTAGTTACAGGTGGTCACTAGTACAGGTTTGGCTGTATTTTCGAGCAGGCTGTGACAGAGCTAACTGTTGGAAATAATCCCAGACAGATTTTTCGGAAACATGACTGCTGAATTTTGAGTGAAACGTGCACTATTATGCCAAGAATGCCCTAAGTTTGCAATCGTACGATGATCATACGACATATTACACCATACACTGTACCTCTTCCCCTTCAATGATGTAATAACAGTGTTTTGCTTCTCTGCTCTGGCATCCCATATTTGTTTTATTTTGCACACTGATTTGTTCATAATATGCTTATTGCATGCCTAAGTCATCTGCAGAAAGTGCATTGTATGACTTTGTCTACACACATGTAGTTGCATAGTTTTATGATTTGCGTCTAATATGTTATAATTGTTGTTTTTGTTCTGCAGTTTTGTCACTGCTTTCACTGTTTTATTTGCAATTTCATCATGCCACAAATCTGCATCCACTTGGATAGTCTCACAGGCAAATGTCCACTGATGAACAATCCACACAAATCTTATACCATACATGATTGTACATCATTAGTTGTTTTTTTTCATTCGCCTTTTTCATCTCTTACGTCTACATGTCCTCACCATGACACAACAACAACAGCGGCACGGGTACATGGCAGGGGTAATTTTTGCAGCCATATTGAAAGTGGTGGTGTATTTGGGAGCACGCATTTGGGAGCTTTCAGATTCACCTTCAAGTTGATCCTTACATATTTATGAAACATTAAAACATTACCACATTGTATTCACATCACAAGGTATCATGTTTTTTATGCCAGTGTTGTGCACTTGTCAGTGTAACTCCCAAGGGTTTGCACATGTATACCTTTACATGGAATCGTTATTGGAGTCAAATGATTACCCTTTGGAGATATTATAAGATTTGAACATCCCCACTATAAGTTTGACATCTTGGGATGATGTTGGTAAGTGCATGACATGCCACCTTGTTCAGACATGTAGAAAAAGCATGCTGATGGTGTTGGTGTGGGTTTTAAGGTACCTTGGATTGTTCTGTGCCCTTGTGTGTACTACATGATATACCACTGGGTATACCGGGAACTTTTATTTCACAATTGTTCCTTACCTCTAGGTTTTCTCACTGACTGGGAATCTTTGACAGGTTCTGTTGGTGAGTGCTGAAGGGTGGAAGCAACTTTAATCCCTCAAATCAACAAGTAAACTTTCCTCACTCCTTTTTCAATTTCTTAAGGTGGTGCCGCAAAGGACTTTAAGAAGGCGAAGCCGCGTGCGGATCCGATGACGAAACTGAAGCAGTACGTGGAGAAGAACAACCTGCGTCTAGTCGACCTTTTCAACCAGTTCGACAAGGACAAGAGCATGAGCGTCACCAGGGAGGAGTTCGCCCAGGGGATAGAGGTTTGTAGTCAGGTTTAGCTGTCAAGTTATGAAACTTAGATGTCTATAATAGGGACACAGGGAGGACTCCAGGAAGAATAGTGTTAGATTGATTGTAACACTAATGGAAATCCAAATAAAACAAACAAACAAAGAGTTGTAGGCAACGTAAAAAAGATGGGAGGATAGTATCAAGAAATGGACCAGCATGACACTACATGTACATGTATGTGAAACGTTACAAGAGAAACAGAAAACTGAGAAGGGTGGAAAAAACTGTTTCAATTGTCAGATCATCTGTGGTGTCCCAGTGGTCAAATAACTAAGACTAAGGGATAGAAGAAGATTGAAGAAGATATTGGTGTGAGCTTGCATTTTAAGGCTCTGGGAAAGAAAAGACTGCTGAAGATAAATTTTTGACAAAAAATTTTTATAGGGAGTTGTGTTATTTTTCTGAGTGGAACTCAAAATTGTAGAGTCACCGTGCCATTTTCCTACACCTCCAGGCTACGGGGATTGACCTGTCTCCAGATGAGCTGAACCGGCTCCTGGACACCCTGGACAAGGATGGGGACGGGGAGATCGAATACGGGTGAGTACGGTGCTGCTGGAAGTGAGTGATAACCTAGGATATTGGGATTTTCTTTTTCACAACCAGTAAAGAATCTCACCTTGCTTACGTTTCAGTGTCTATCAGACACCTTCCTCAGAGCTTCTGACTGGAGCAAGGTGAGATTCTTTAATGGTAGTGAAAAAGAAAATCCCAATATCCTATGTTCTACCAACCTGATGAAATTATTTTTGAAAGGCTTTACCTATGTGAGAATAGCCGACAATCTGGCTGTGCTAAAATTTCTAACAGCTTTGAGATCATAGCTGATCGTGTGATATGTGCACTGTGACAGCCAAGAAATTTGTAGGCACTTCTGTTCTGCTCATGTGGGATAACCGAAAAATTGAATTTCAACATAACTGCTGTGTGGTTTGTTTTGCACGCAATCTGCTTTGATACTTATTAAGTAATACCGCAAAACTGAAAGGCTGCACTGCTTGAGGAGGTTGCTATAACGCACTGCGCTTTGTGACTGCTGCAATGTTGTGTGTGGCGCTTTCCATGCATACTCTTGAATTGTTTCGCCGCAAATTTGCAACAGAGAGCTTTCGGAGGCCAGCAGGAGTTTATCGGTTATGGAACGACGTTGGCTGCAGCGTGCTGAATCTTGCTCTCATAGCAAACTGTCTTCCTCTTTGTCTCAACGGGCTGCCAAAGATTAAGTAGTTATGGAAACGGGTTGTTCCGTTGAAAAGTTTTTTTGGGGCTGGTTATTGACTGTTAAGCACAGCGTCATATTGATTGAAGTGTACACGTGGTGCCAAAATGTACCTCACTTCCTCCCAAGCACATTTAAGGCAATCTACCAGAACCTATGATAGTGTAGTCTTAGAGCGCTTTTTGCTCTTACATGCGCTCTTGCATTTTTAGCAATGCTTCTTTGTGTGAAGTGCTTCACATTTCTGAGTGCAGTGCTTGCTGTGGTACTGTATACACTGATATAATCTCTTTAAGTTTTCCACTGAGTCCAGTGCTGTAGACGTTTCTCAATCTTACCAAACACGTTTCTCTCCCACCCCATCGCATCCCTTGCCTTTTGCATCCGTGGATACGTAGTGGTGTTGGGTATGTATAACTGTTCTCTCTCCTCTTCAACTAACAGTCTCTATAGAACAGGCCATGCACATCAGAAAGTACAATATGTAGTCAGCATTGAGGCAAGTAAACAGAGTTGTCCATGTGTGAAGAAATCACACTTGGTCAAGTTGCAGAATTATCCCTAGACATGGCTATGTAGTAATGTTTAGACTTAGTGTATTAGTGTACTAGTCTATCTAGTAATGTTTAGACTTAGTGGTACTAATAGTCTATCTAGTAATGTTTAGACTTAGTGTATTAGTGTACTAGTCTATCTAGTAATGTTTAGACTTAGTGGTACTAGTCTATCTAGTAATGTTTAGACTTAGTGTATTAGTGTACTAGTCTATCTAGTAATGTTTAGACTTAGTGGTACTAGTCTATCTAGTAATGTTTAGACTTAGTGTATTAGTGTACTAGTCTATCTAGTAATGTTTAGACTTAGTGTACAAGTCTATCTGGTGTGCATGGTTTGTTCCAACCTCTCCAGGGGTAAGTAATCTGTTTACCAGCAGAACTGGTTAGTCAGGCCACACCAATTTAATTTCTTTGTTCTCGGATCTTGAAAGGCGATTCTACATTGGAAGACCAAGATGAAAACATGATGAGTCTGAGGGGAAAGTCTGGACGTGACTTTAGTTCACACAGATTCAGGGAGTGAACAGAGTCTGTTAAAGTTTTCACCCCAGGCTAATCTGTTTTAATTTGTGCTGTCCTCTTAGTAAAGCTTTTTTGTAGGGAATTAAAACTTTCCAATTCTACTATTTGGAAGACCAACATGAAAACATGAGGAGTCTGACGGGAAAGTCTGTACTTTTGTCCACACAGACTCAGGGAGTGAACAGTGTCAGTTAAAAGTTTTCACCCAAGCCTTCTGTTTTGTACTGTCCTCTTTGTAAAGTTGTAAAGTTAAACTTTTCAATTCTATATTGGAAGACCAACTCGAAAACAGAGTCTAAAGGAAGGTCTGCACTTTGGTGTCTCAAGAGAGCTAGTTAAAAGTTTTCATCCCAGCCTTCTGTTTTTGTGATGTCCTCTTTCAAAAGTTTTACATGAGAAGGACATCATACAGACACAGGGAGTGAACAGAGTCTGTTAAAGTTTTAACCCCAGTCCTCTGTTTTTGTGATATCCTTTCTCTAATGTTTTACATGAAGAGGGCATCACACAAACTCTAGGAGTGACCAGATCTGTTAAAGTTTTCACCCAGCCCTCTGTTTTTGTGATGTTCTTTATGTAAAGTTTTGCGTGAAAATGTCCGAGAACCAAGAAACTGACTTGGTATGGCCTCCTCAGGAGGGTGTTGGGAGCATCACTAGTTTTTGCAGCTTGTTTCCCAACGTCCTGCTGGCTAGCTAGTCTGCTGATTCCCTATTCCTGGACTCCTGTGTGTGGTTAGGTCGGTTACATTACATTTTGTCATTCAGAGGTGAATTTTATTGAAAAAGTTATATTATTAGGTGAAAACAGTAGAAATGATAAAGATGACAATATTGATGTATGCAACAGAACATCACTTCCCTTTGTACACTAAGTCAGGTTGGTCCTATGGTTTTTAATAAAATGTGACATAAAACGTTACATACTATAGTAGATAGTTTGTTATGTTGAATAATAAACATGATCTTATGGCAGAAACCAAAAAAAAAGATGATTTGAAAGTTTATATTTTTTTCATTATCAAAATTTAATAATAGGTACCATCAAAATTTGATAATAGGTACCAGTAACTAGAGCCACCAAAAGTTTAATGAAAATTTCAAACAAAGTTATCAATCATAGACAACATACTGATGTAGTGGAATATTTACTAATAGATAATTCTGAGTTAAGTTATTCAAGCACTTATAATGTTTTGTTTTCTCCTTTTTCCCCTGGACAGAGAGCTGGTGTTCGGAGCCCAGGCCCACCAGGAGCAGGAGAGAAAGATGGCTAAGGTGGTTGAGGCTCTCCAACAAACTGACTAATCATTGCATTCTGGGATTAACTAACGGGTCATGTCTTCCCAGGGTGCATCAGGCTGCTTGTGCCGATCCCGATGCATTCTGGGACGTAACCTAGCAGTACATGTACTAACTTTTGCTGTGTTGTGTGTGCCAAATATGGGACTAATTTCATCCTAACAAAGGTGCAAAGGTGAGCACGTCGGCAGAACGTACTGCGCCTGCGCGAAACCCGTAATGTATTGTGCATAGCACTTCGGCAGAACGTCTCATATAAGGTCGAATTCGCGTATATAAGGGTGACATCCCGTCTGTAGTTTTCAAATGTTGTGTAGAAAAAGATATGGTCTGCAACAGGCAAAATTCTGATGCAACGTTGACCAAAAATCCAGCAAAAATCCAGGTTTTGCGCAGGCGCAGTACGTTCTGCCGGCGTGCTGCAAAGGTGGTGGAACAACATAATGTCATCAGCATAACATGACATGACATAATAGCATAAATCAAAGCAGATATTTACAAATTTAAAGACTTTTATAATGCTTAGTTTAAACTGATATAAGTTGTTACATGTTGCAAGTTTTGTCCCTCAGGCTGAATGCTTGGAACTCAATGATAAAAATTGACAAAGATACAAGCAAAAGGGGGCCCCACAGATTAAAGAGATTATATATCATTTTGTATTTTCTTGAAAAAAGTCTCAGGAAAGTTTGTTTACAATACAAATCCAATTCAGTTCTTGGCAAGGCAGCCAGTTTTCAGTGAATGCAGTGATTTTGGTAAATTGCTGGTTAAAACATCAATTTGAAAGCAGTGAAGTACATTTAACTTTTCAGTGAATTTTATGAATTTTTATTTCTGAACATTCAGAAATTTGATGTGAAATGATTTTGCCTTAAACAACAAAACTTAAATGTCATCTTAATTCACGATTTTATTAGATGGCATAGAAAAAGTATTTGCAAAAACTGTTTAATAGCAATTGATTTGATACATAATTTTAGTTGGTTGGTATCATTAGTTGCATTTTTTAACCAGTATCATGACGAGGTGGCGGTACCATTTCATTTTACATCATCGAGTGTGCACGTGTGAAGCATGTTTTGGGACCTTGCATTGCAGGCGCATGCATCCAAGCCCAGCTGACAGGCATAGTTTGCGGAAAAGCCGAGCAGTTGCATATTGGAAACTGCTAGAAACACTCGAGAGCATGGATGGATACATATGACTGGGTTCACACTTTGTAGCACCCTTCAGTTCAGAAATTGTCAAACTTTTTTTTTGTTTTTGTTAACTCCCTTTTAAAAAGTCCTGAAAAGTGTTCAGGAAATCAGAACTCAGGAAAGACAAAAATTCCTAGCCTACAACAGTTCACTTTTCGTCTTTCAAGATAAATTTGGTAATTGTCTATTTTTGGGATTAATGCTGATAGAAGTGAACTTATCAGTTTGTTCTTGCATACCTTGAAAATGCACTAAAAAGTTTAATTATGATATTGTTTGAAGATGTTATTTCCGATCTTCGGGAAGATTTGTCATTGTTTGTTGGCATTTTCAACTTGCCTCAAATTTTTGTTTTCAAAATCTCATTGGGCCAAATAATAAAAAGAGAATTTCTGACAACATTGCAATTGATATAATGTCAGGTAGCAAAAAAAAAATTATTTCTAATATGTTATGTAATCCAGTAATGGTTTTTAGTCAGGGATGTCTGTTTGCAGGTAGCAGAAATAATTATTTCTAATATGTTATGTAGTCCAGTAATAGTTTTTAGATGGGGATGTTTGCGTGTGAACCCAGGTATATGTGTTCTGTACACGGTGCTCGGATTGGAAGAAAATTGGAGCCTCAGACTTGTCAAGAACGGACTCTTTTCCCTGGCCCTAAAAAGCATCTTGCATGCACGTGGGTTCAGGTTTGCTATGGAAATTGGCACTGGTGCATTGGTGACGGTCATTCTTAGTCATTTTTTCACAAAGATGAGTAAAAAATTAATACATTTCAGAAGAGAATGAAGAAGAAACAGACTCAAACTTGAAGACGACACAAATGAAGATGGCAGCACTTTCTTGGCTGAACGGCCTTTTTCGTTCAGTATTTAAACTCGAGACATTGTTCATCTTTTGAGTTGTGTAGACAATATTCAGATGCATTTAGTGAAATTTTCCAATATTGGCAAATTTGTGCTATAAATTAAAGTCTTCCTATTAAAGGATTTACTGGAAAATGAGGAATCGATTTGGGGTGGAGGGAATACAAGTTCTGACACTAGTATAAACTTTAGCTTGCAATATTGTGAAACATGCAATAGCATCTAGGAAGCTTGCCAAGAATGTAACTGTTATAGTATTGGTTTAAGATTAGAGTCATTTAATAACCATCTAAGTAGTCAATGCTGTATACCAGTATATTTTTTTTAGAAAACATTGTGTCATGTCCAAATTTGGACCTGTGGAAAACCATCTGAGTTGTTCCACTTGACAGATCAGAGAGGTATGAATAGGACTTCTAAAAATGGAAATTATGGGTGAAATTTTCCCAATGTCGCCCTAAACTATTAAAAGTGAAATAGTCCCAAAGGAAAACTGTGGTGGAGGCAAAATGTATATATTATATAAACGTTCAATGTGTTGTTTTACAGGTAGTTGTAAAGTAAGGGTTACTGTAATAGAAAAGTTGTAACAAGTCATCGCTGCTAGTTGAAAAGTATGGATTCTTCTGTGACTCTATAAAAAGTACTGTATGTATATAGAGGATGTGAATATCTTATAGGTTTCAAGTGTTCTAAAGTTTGTTACTGTTGTTTATCTCAATGTTTCATCCTGTAATTTGTATTGACAACTGGTATAGAGAATATACTTGACATGCAGGTAGTTTGTGGTTGGAATTACCATTGAACCACCTGATGCACCTTTAAATTCTCCCCTGGTTTGCTGTGACACTGACTTTCTAAGACTTGGTGTGTTTTCTTTCTGAGTAATAAATTCCCAGCAAGAGTAACTGTTGGTAAGTATGTGATTGTTTTTGCTAACAGTGCATTTTCACCCAACTTTCAAAACCTTTTTCTTAAGATATATACTTATAGCTATCAGCCGTATGGAATCTATTGGTGAACAAAATCAGGAACAATTTGAGAATTTGTTAGAACAAAGAAATTCAAATTCCTCAAACTTTCTCTGCATGATCCAACTTCTGGCCCTTTTCCTTAGCATTTCTTTTCCTGAATTAATCAGAATTCTAAAGTTCTTCAATTGTGTACTGTAGACAGAAAGGAAAACAAAACGCAAAAGTTTTGCAAACCAATAAAGTTTTCTGTTAAAACAGGATGTGTTATTCAGAACTACTACAGTCACCTAGGATTGGCGTTTAACAAAGAGCCTTTATTGAAGTGTACGGATTGTTGACTCAAGTGTACTTCATTCCCTCCCCATGGCCGTTATCCTCTTTGTTCCATTCCGCTTATTGAGCAAACATTGAGTATTTATTGAGTTCCTTTCTCAAAAACAAGTTGCCCCCCGCTGAATTGAAAAACGTGACAGGTAGCTGTCAGGCATTGAGCCAATAAGAACACAAACTTGACAACGAATAAACAAAAAGTGTGGGGGGGAGCAAGGCCCCATAGGTGTTAATAACTACACATGAGTCATACCCTTAGGATCAACCTTCAATCCAACAAGGCATTTTGAATAATTTTTCTTTGTCCCCGAATCAAAAATATCACAATTTGTTATAGCACAACATAGAAAAGAAGCTATTTTTGAACTTTTAAACCCCTTTTCATTAACATTTCAAGGATGACAGTAAAATTTGATTGTTTGTTGTCCCTGATGAAAACACCTGTGGGGTCTTTAAAGACAAACTTTTCAAGTTTTCTCAAGAATCCGGCCTTTATCAAAACTGTTTTGATTCCAAATTGGTTTAGGAGGGATTACGCCTGAGCTGCTTTTTCTGTCAAGCTGAAGGGGAACAAAGGGACATGGTTGTCTTTCTTCTCGCTCGACTAGTAATGATGAAAGGAAAAGCATGTAGAACAAGTAAGAAGAAACCACTTGGCACAAATCAGGCGTAAACCAGAGGGCCTGGTGCTGAAAACGGTGACCTACCGTAAATTGTTCTTTTTTTGGCTGAGCTTTAATGAGTACCTTGGAACAATCTTCTAAAACATTCCCGAAGGCACAAAATGTTGTTTTGATGACATTTTAGTCAAAAAGGGCTTCAATTCTTTCACGGTGACAACAATTTTCATGAGATATCACGTCTTTGTGAAGTCTGATACAAAAAAATGATAGCAAAAATTTCTTAAGATACAGTGCTTCAGTCCTGACAATTCTCCGCCCCATAGAAAGGGTCAGTCCTTGATGTCCTTTTTCAGGAAAACATTTTTCAACTTCTTCAGACTTGCGCTTTCTCCGGACTTGCGCTTTCTTCGTCTCCTACTTTCCTGGTGTCTTGGCTGCCGTGCTTGTAGGTTACACTTGTCGTAGTTGTGTGAACTGTTACACCTGGCTCCATGGCGATACTGGCGGCAGGTAAGTGTGTGTACCACCATGTTCACTCTGTTTGTTCTGCATGCCTCGTGTGCCCACCGCATTCCTAGGTCTCCACTCACTGGTGCTATTCTTCAAGTTATATCTTGATGGCTGGTGCGAATATAATGAACTTGAATATTGTTAGACTGCACTGCACTTAACATTTTGTGCACCAATAGTTTTGTTCACAATATGTAAGAGTTATTGTTTTAACAACCAGCTGTGTTATTCATTGTTATGAGGTGGAAAATTGCACGTTATTGTTAACAGTTGCAGTGTAGTAAGTTTATAACAACCATTTATAATAGAAACACCTGTGCACATTGCAGTGTAATAAGTTTATAACTACACCATTTATAACAGAAACACATACCTGTGCACGTTGCCATCTAACTCAATGCCTTACAACACTATTGCAAGTGTTGAGGTTGGCAGACCTCAAGTTTTCGTACTCTTCAGTTTTCAGAAAAGGGTTCATACCTGAAATCACAAATTGTAGTGCACCACAGCTTTTTATTCCACAGAAAATGATATGTTCAATTTTGCCCCTTTAATATTTTCAAAAGTATAACTTCCTGCCATCTAACTCAATGTCTTACCATTTCAAGTGTTGAGAGTTTTCTTACTCTTCAGTTTTCAGAAAAGGGTTCATACCTGAAGTCACAAATTGTAGTGCACCCTAACTTTTTTATTCTGCAGAAAAACATAATAAATATGTTCGATTCTTCCCCCTTTAATATTTGCAAAAGTAAAACTTTCTTAAAGTTTGTACAATTGCAGCAGTTCTGAATCTCCCCCTCAGAAAATGCTGATCAAGAAAATTTCGAGTCTACCAGCCTTCAACTTTGAAACTGTGACATTTCCCTGATTCATTTTGCTTTTTTTTTTACACCTGTAGACAATCGCACAAGACGTGCTGACTGCCCTGAGGATGCACATCGAGAAGCGGGGGTTGCGGATGTGGGACGTCTTCCGAGCGATGGACGAAGATGGGAGCATGACGGTGTCCCGTGAAGAGTTTAGGGTTGGAATCAGGGTGAGGAGTCTTTCCGAGTCTTTACCCTGACTCCAATCCTGAACTCTTCAAGTTGGCGTAAGGCCACGCCAATTTAATTTGTTGCTTCTCGGATTCGCCTCTTCATTTTTTTCTGATTTGCAAAAAAAAAACATTCTTGTTCTCAGTGTTCTGGATCAACTAAAAAATGCACATATTTTGCCTCCAACAGTTGAAGAAAGTCCTTTTCTTCCTAGTTGTTACAATTGTTACATCTACCAATGCAGTGGTTTGATTAAAAGTTCAAAATTCATTGTTTAAATTTTAACCCAGTCTTTTGAGTTGACCTCATGGCACCTATTCTAACATTTGGGGCTTTAATAGGATGCCCAGGCCTGTTTTCATTTTTTTTTTTTTCGCCCTGTCGCTTCATATTTTTTCTGAAAAAATCCGATAAGCAACAAATTAAATTGGTGTGGGCTAATGGTGCAAAATCGAAAGAACAGGGTGTTTGTCTCACTAATGCTGAGGTCACATTTCCAAAAGCTGGTGTGTTACGCTGAAGGGCGCGGTTATACCAGCTATACTAGATACAGATACAGGAACCGGGGCCTGGCCGGGCAGTCTTATGGAACGAAAAGTCTGATATAAAAGACAACAAAGCACAAAAAAGTATTAAAAAAATCAATAGTGGGAACTATTTGTGTAATATTATGCTCTTTATATAAATTTTTGATTTTTTGTTAATCGAAACAGCCCGGCCGGGCCCTGGTTTGGAAATGTGACCTCAGCATAAAATGTAGTTGTATTGTCCACCATGCTTAAAGTTTCTAACATGTTCGTAGAAGACTGCACAGCTAAGGGGAATCAGAAGAAAAGAATTATAATGTAATTCTATCTGGTGTAAATTCCGTTCCTCCCACAGAACACTGGTATTGAGCTGGAGGATGAAGAGCTGGATGTTCTGATAGACTACTTAGACAAGGACGGCGATGGAGACATTGACTATGAGTGAGTGTATCAGCAATTACCTGACAGTGTATATCTTGGTCTGTTGAAGGACTTTAAAAGGGTCAACAGGATTGAGGGAGCAAAATGTTGTTGTTTTTTTGAGGGGTTTTGTTTGTTTGTTATTATTGACAGTTATGTAAACTGACTTTTTACAGTAATCACATATTTGGTTTTAGCCTGCCACCCCTATGTTAGTTTACAGTCTAGCTCCCATACCAGGGATGGTATCAGTAGGCATCCTTAGTTACCAGAGTAGTAGACCATACTAATTTAATTCATAATCAATCAATCAATCAATCAATCAATCAATCAGTTGGTTAATTGATAAAAGACACTGCAGCCGAGGGCTGAATTGTGGCTTCATGTACGTATAGCATTGCGCTTGGTGTACAAGACATTACAGCCTTATTTACTTATAATCAAAAGTTGAAATAGTGCACCTCTTTATAACTGGTCACTTGGCCATAGCAACTACCTTTTATAGTCCCAAGTTTTCCCCCTAGGCGCAAGCATTAAGCAACCTGACCAAGAAGACCACCTGTCCAAGAAGACCACTTTACCTTGGTCCCATGGGTGGCCTTCTTGGACAGGTTGACTGTAAACTTGATATTAATCAGCTTTTAAACAATCTATAACCCAGAGAACTGGTGGAGGGAGCCGAGGAGTCTGCCCAGGAGACGGAGGATGAGGCCGGCGGTGGAGACGAGGGAGGAGGGGACGAGGATGGGGAGGATGATGAAGAGGATGCAGAGGAGGAGTAAAGATGAAGAGGATTTAGAATGAGAGTGAGATGAAGGAGACAGTGTGATGATGATGGAGAGGTGGAATGGGGAGCGGCAGAATGAAATAACATAGTGTGATGGAAACAGAGTTGAGGCTGAACCTTTGGGATAGCCATTGTTTTACAGAAAGATGTCCAATCTATCTGGTGGTCTGGCTAAAATTTCAGTATTATCACTGTTTTCCTCTTCGCACGTCTTGCCATTGATCATGTGATTGAGGCCATGTCATTCTTCTGTATTTGTATATATAAACTATGATGGTCCTTTCAAAGAGGCCTACTGCTTTCCTAAAATGATGAAACATTTGAGGAAAACAACTGCTCTTGGCTGAACATAATTGGCTTGCCATTTAGAGGTTTCAACTTGCTAAGTGTTTTTTTTGTTTTTTTTTGTTTGTTTGTTTGTTTGTTTGATAAGCTACAACTATGCAAGGGCATGGTAAACAATACTGGACATTTTGCAAGATGATTAGACTTATTAGCCATTCCACAGAAGGTCAGTATTCCCTGGCAGTGCGCCATCATTGCCTAATACCAAATGATATACAAAGCCATGTTAGTAATTAAGTCTTTATGCTCCAAGCAGATATATGGTTGCTGGCGAGCTGTGAGAAAACTGACCAGAATGCAAATTTTATTTTCAGAGATGCTAGTAAAGACTAAACAAATATGAGTCAGCTGTTAGGATAAGTGTTACCAATGATGACTGCTACTGTACATAGGATTGGAGTGTTGTTGAAAACATATTTTACTGATTAGAAGTAGCTTTTGGTAGACTTTACATTGTGTGGCGTAATGGCAGGAAGTTTGGCCCAGAACCCAGAGGTCCTAGGTACGAATCCTGCCATGTCATCGATCTTTTGTCCTTGGGAAAGGCACTTTGCGCAACTTTCCTCACTCCACTCAGGTGTAGAATGGATACCTGACGGTTGGGGAGGTAAAAGGTGGTGGAAGGAGAGTGTTGGGCTCCGCCTTCCAATACCATGCCCTAGACACAGTGAATAACAACCCACTGCCCCTACGGCCTAAAAAAGGCAATGGGACTTCCTTTACCTTTTGTTTACATATTGCATCCATTTACATAGGTCGTACATTACATATTGAGTCTATTTTGTTTTGTGTATGAAGAGAATGTATCAAACGGTATAATTTATTAACACTTAAGAAGTGAGTTTGTATTTGTGCCTATTTAAGTTCAATAATGTTTTGGGACAAATAAAGACAAACATAAAACTCGCTTGTCAGAATCTTGTTATATTCAACTGTTCCATTATAAGGTGGAGCACACATATTTCATGTATTGTGCAACGTTTCTGAAAAGTAGGCTTTTTGGAGCGCGATTTTTCTGTCGCCAGATGCCTTAGAAGACTGCTTGGGATTAGGTGGCTTGATTTCGTATCCAACTCCGACTTGGACTATTTATTTCTGCTGTTACGTTAAGTTACTACTTAGCATTAAGTTACCTTATTTTGATTTGCTTCTTGATTGTACATAATTTTGTCCTTTCAGCACTCCTACCTATGTTGTATTATTATTGTATTATTATTTTATGTGTTTGGGGCTTGCCCTCCAGGGCACATTGAAAACCGCCCTTATGGGCGATATGTTGTATCCCTGGTTAAATGAAGAAACGAAACGAAACGAAACTCCACACCCTACGCGACATCACCAGACAGCCTCCCCTGATCGACCTTGAAGTTACAGTCAGCCCGACTCCGGCTCTTTGGCCATATCGCTCGGGTGGAGCCCCCTCTGGAACCATCTGCTCTGTTGAGAGAGCCAACCCCCACAACATGGTCCCGTCCCAGGGACGACCTCGACGCACCTGGTGTGACCAACCGAAGGACGACCTTCTGGCTGTCGGCCTTGATCTCAACACTGCCTGGGAGACTGCCGGAGACAGACCTACCTGGAGATCCATTTGCCGAGGCGCTCCGCTCCGCGAGGAAGCAAGCGGCCTTGAGTGAGTGAGTGAGAGATTTTTTTCTGTCGAACGGTTAATGACAGCCAGACCAATACTGATTCTTTGATTGTTTTCAACTTCTTTCTTAAAAGCCCCTGTCACACATTCAGAACCTTCCCCTGAATAGCGGCAGTTCGGGACCAGTCTGACTAGATTTAGGCCACGCCTACCTTTCGATACGAATCGAATCAAATTTGAGAATCAGATCAAATCGAGTTGAATTTGAGTCAAATTTGACAGCCAACCACGCCCCGGCCTACTTCCGAACACCAGTCAACCACCAACCACATGGTCGAACCTCCCATCCACACCCGAATGTTTTAAACATTTTGAAACATTCGGCTGGCCGAGCTCCAGCCGACCTTGTTCCCGACCTACTCCTAACCATCAGGCTAGAGTTCGAGAGGCCATATTCGGCTATGTGTGACAGGGGCTTTACTCTCGCATAGGGGTATGTTTGTTTTACACGTCATTTACTTCCAAGAAATCACGTGTCAATCTGGTATGTTCACAAGACCGGTTGAACATGTAGGTCGCATAATCATCGATATCATCACGCCTCGTAACACCCGTTTCCCCAAAGGTAGGTTCATCCCAGTTCTTTTAATCCATGTTAGGGAAAGTACATGTACATGTGTGACCAAACCGTCTTACGTGAAATTGCTGTTCATGTAAGTTGTCTTACAGGCAATCGGAGACTGAAGAGAAGGACAAAATCTGAAATCCCTTCAGGCTACGTCTAACAGCATTGCGACACGTCAGCCTTAAAGACGAGGGCCTGATTTTTTATCGATGCAAAACCGTGTAAAGTTAACTGTTATTCGTAGATATTATAACGCCACCATAGAGTCCAAAGTTATCTAGTGTGGGATGTTTGTTTCTCTCGGCGAGTACGCGATTCACATATGAAGACATTGTCATAATATGTCGTATCTCCACCAGGGAACTTCTGAAAAAAAAAGGACAACAATGACACCGTGTTGTGACAGCGAGGACTCCGACAAACTTTTCCAAGATTCCGAACATCCGGAAAAGGACATCGACTTGGGTTGGCGCCTCTGGTTAAAGGTAGGCTGGGCTCTTCAAAATAAATGGCAAGGTAGTTTTGCAGTTTAGTAGGGTTATGTATAGATGTGACATTTATGTAAATTTGATGAAAATAATGTAATATAATGTGACTGCTGGAAAAAGTGGAAAAGCGTCATATTGATCCACATGTGAAATCATGACGAGGACAATCCAAAACTGCACAATTATCTGAAAACAGGGGAGAAATGATTTTTGCCTGACAGAAAATGGGTCACACAGACAGAGTGCAGAGACAATTATAGGACATTATGTTGTATACGTGTCTTAACCCAGTTTAATGGGCAGTGACAGTGTTAGCGTCCAGGGTATTTCTACCCTGGTGGCCAGAACTCGTCGAGCGGCTTGTGGCGTACCTAGGGGGTCTGCGGGCCTAGAGGGTTTGTGCATAGTGGGGCGGGCTCAAACTCTCCTCAAGCCGCTCGACGAGTTCTGGCCACCAGGGTATGGTATTTCGTGATTCACATTTCTCCCCAAATTCTCCCTTTCACATGTTTTATGTGTAGTCACACCGTTTCACATTTCTTGAAGTTGCTCCGCCAAATTCCCATTAAAGTCGCAGTTACATGTATACCCTTGGTATAGTGCTATCGAAAAGAGAAAGGGATCCATCCTGGTATGAGCGGGCCATTAACCTTATAGTCGACGTCCGGCCTTGCGTCTACTGTGTGAATCTGGCGTGTTACACAGTGGGACAGTTTACCTGTTATGAGAAGCAAACAAACAAGAGTGCAACATGTAAACATGTGTTGAATGACAGACATATAGTCAACACAAAAGTCAACACAATTCAACGGGCAGTGGATAATGTTTATTGTTTATTTCAGACACAGCGGTCCATATAAAAACAGACACGTAACATAACACAAAGACATCTAAAAAATAAAGACATCGAAGTATGTACAGATAAATATATAAAGAAAAAGACTGCCGCACAGTCCTGGCACAAGGAGGCCCCCTTACGGTGGGTGGGCCAATTTGCAGTAATGTAGCAGGCTAGAGGAGAATGCCTCCGAGCGGAGCAGCAGTTTGACAATTGATAAGTAGGGCATGGGTGCATAAAGGTGCCCAAAGGGCAAAGGTTAGCTCTTATCCAGGGTGGTTGTTTTGTAGCCACATTTCACGATTTACATTGACCAAATTTTTCAGAATATCCTTTGTAGTGAAGTTCATCACCGTAAGAGGTCAATATCCCACGGCCGTGGAAGTCAACAATCTTTCGATATACAGTATTACAGTTAAACATTACCGGTCAACCACGTGCCATAGTCAACAACCACCTCCAGTCTCAAGCCAAGTTAACCCTATCTAGACCGTTTTATGTGTGTGTGTGTGTGTGGGGGGGGGGGTCTTTCTTCCGCAGTGCGCAGCATAAATCAAATTTTTTATCGGTAAAAATTCCATATGATGTTCTTAATGTTAGAAAAGATGTGCAATTTGACGAAGAAATGAAAGGTTTATTGTTTAAACCAAAATTACCGAATTTTGCCAAAATGCCGTTCAGACGTCATCCGACATTAAAGTTGGCGTGGGCGCTTTTAGCCCCCCCCCCCCGTCTAGAATCTATAGGGTTTAACAGTTCTGTCCAATTTTACATAATTAGCTATTTCCAAGACTGTAGCAAAAAAAGCAAGAAGCCATACTATATTAGATAGTATCTCATAAAAGATCTTTGCCTATCTTTTCCTCAGACTTATTTGGGTGTGGCCGCCTGCCTGGCATCCGGGATTTTCGCAGGGTTGGTTCCTGCAACGTTTCGATATGTAGAAGACAGGGGATACACGGCGTACCAGCTAAATTTCTTCAACGGTCTTCTACTCGCCTCATCCGTTCTATGCGTCGCCATTTACCACAAGACCAACCTCATCCCAACTAGCTACAAACAAGCCCTCCGCTTGATTTTCGAAGGAGTAGGTAGCTTCCTCGCCATCCTTTGCCAGTTGTATGCCCGTCGGTTCGTCCTTCCAGCCAATGCAGAAGCCGTAATCAACCCCAGCACAATCGTCTTCGTTGCGATTCTCTCCTGCATGCTTCTTCAAGAGGTAAGTCGCAAATTTGCATTAATTATAAGTAGACAGGGAAAAACGAAAAAATCATAATGATTGAATTCTTGTGGACGTCAATTTCATTCCCAAATTTTTGCAAATTTCTATCTTTGCAGCGTATAAATGTCGTTCCGTTATGACGAAAAGGCTAAACTTTATGTTCCATCACTAAATAAATTGGGACTTACCCAAATGTTCGACCCAATTTATCTAGTGTTGGAACATAAAGTTTAGCCTTTTCTTTATAATGTAGTATACCAACACAGATGAACTTGAACTTTCATACTAAAATGTCGTATACCTATGTTATAATTTCAGATCCCAAAACTTGTTTCCATATTTGGGTGCATATGGTGCATAGTAGGGGTTGCAATACTTGGTTACAGCGGTACGACCAGCGAGGTCCAATTGTCGACGGTCGACCCAGAAGATGTTGGTCTCGGAATGACGCTAGCCGTCACTGTAGCACTGCTTTTAGCTATGCTGATCGTCAACATCAAAGGCCTGCTGGAATCCGGCACCACGAAAACGATGATTTTGTTATACACTTACAGCATAGTCACAGTTTTGGCAGGGGTAACAACGATTTTTACCAGTCAAACATGGCTTCTTGAGCCAGCAACTGCTGCAGTCTTGTTTGCAGGCTGCGTAAGTCTTTGCTCAGGAACCGTCCTCATATACGTAGGCCTGAATGTGATTGAGGTCAATGCAGCCACTGCCTTATTCCAGGTCAGCGGCTTTTCGGCTGTCGGGCTGAAGTGGGCAGTCCTTGGAATTGCTCCGACTATTTTTGATGGATTTGGTCTGACGTGTATATTTATAGGAGCGTATTTCGTTGCTATGTGGGAGGCGCGACTGTTTCGGAAGAAAATGAAACATGTTAGATTCATGGAACGATTGGAGTTCATTGACACACCACCGAACGACGACCCGTTTTCATCTTCCACTGCTTCCAAAGAAGCAAAATAATCCCCACATTTGTATATAACGTAGATATAGAACTTTATTACCTTCACCAGAAGGTTATATTTCTGGTTTGGCTATGGTGTAGTGATTGTGGATGTAGGTTGTATAACCAGTGAAGCCATGAATGGGTGTTAATGATTTTTGGTAGACTGTTGGGAGGTTACTGTTGGGGAGACAAATATCAAGTTCGAGAATGGACATCATGTATCTTACTATTATTTATTATCATACAATGTTTCTTAATTGTCAGCCTTCAGTTTGCTATCAACAAGAGCTGACTTTATCCCAATGTTTTTGCTCCAATCGGTGTTTACATGTTACATGTTAAATGTACAATAGCTGGGGACTACATAATATACTGATATGTTATATTTGATACATTTGATAATGTAGATACTTTGTATTGTACCTTCTGTACACCCCCCAGAATTTGATAAACATAAAAAACATTAGAAAACATATTTAGCTATTAAGGGATGGTAGTTTTGACATATTGCATCATAAAATATAAGAATCATATGTCCAGGCTTGGTTGGTTTGCTCAACGAGCTTTACCTTCACTAGTCTACTCCCAATCACTTTCCGGACAACCCATGTATGAGTGTTATTAATAATGACTGTTACTATACGTGAGATTAGGGTGTTGTTGGAAACATATTTTTACTGGTCAGCTATTGTTAGATTTTACATCGTGTGGTATTGAGTTCCCATTTATGTATTGAAGAGAATATGATGTTCAGTCAACGATACATCATTCTATCATATATAATTTATTAACACTCAGGAAGTGGATGTGTTGAATGTTAGTGCAAATTTCACTAATGTGGTGGAACAAATAAAGACAAACATAAACTCATTTGTCAGAATCTTGTTGTATTCAACTGTTCCATTGCAAGGTGGAACACTGATTATGTCTTGTGCTGACTTTTTTTTGAAAGGTAGGTTTTTTTTTTGATAACGTAGTTGCCTCACAGCCTAATTGCTACAAGACGCACAGAATTATTTAACACGCAATAGCCCTTCAAAAAAACTTGCGAAGTCCGGAGTCGAGGCACAGCGTCAAATGAACATGGTCAGATTTACAGGGTCTTCTTCAGTAAATAAGGATTCCTGTTTGCACTATTTACAGGATCACCTACATCCGGGTTCTGTACATATCAACATCTAGCGACATTTAGCGAAATAGCACATCTGTCCCCAGCAGTAGGGTCACATATCAACAGTCAGCCCCTGCAACTTGCTACCCAATGTAATCCATCACCACAGGGTGTCTGCTACAGCACCAGTTACCATGGTGACAGCTGTCTAGTCCAGGTCATTGACCTTATGTGTTTGGAGGAGAAGAAACAGAGCAAAAACAATATGTTTTCCTTCTGTGAAGGTAAACAAACATAAATACCCCGTTTTTAAAAACCTCGGACTTACGTTTAATACCATGCGGATTTATGTATAGTTGAAGTAGCCTCTTCTGGCTCTTCACCTTTAGATTACGTCATGTTAGTTTCTACCAGACTCCTTTGCAGGTTGAATAAATAGTAGCAATCGGCCAAAAAGGAATATAATTGGCCAGGGGAGTTAGCCGGCCATAGAAAGACAAGTTTGCCTGCGTGCAGGTCATGTCCACGTGATCTCTCTTCTGTGTTAGTGCAGAAACCCAGTTTCACACTAATGACCACGTTACAGGCTATAGCTATAAATCATGATGTGTTATGACCGGTTGAACATAGGTCGTAAAATTATTAACACGACCATCTTGCTGTTTGAAGGTATTCCCGAAACAACTGTCCCCAAAAGGTAGGTTCATCCTTGTCCTTTTGAGTGGAGTTTGGGGGAA
The DNA here is from genome assembly GCA_013266295.2 of Branchiostoma floridae x Branchiostoma japonicum. Taxonomy (NCBI): domain Eukaryota; kingdom Metazoa; phylum Chordata; class Leptocardii; order Amphioxiformes; family Branchiostomatidae; genus Branchiostoma; species Branchiostoma floridae x Branchiostoma japonicum. The sequence continues at coordinate 3,613,328 of CM023826.1, read as the reverse complement.
AGTACAAGTGCATGTGTAACTAAACCGTCTTAGGCGACATTGTTGTTCAATTTTTCTTGCAGGCCATAGTAGACTGAAGGGAAAATTTCAAATCCCTTCAAGCTACATTTGAACACGTCAGCCTATCGTTGGTCGATGCATTGATCAAAAACCATGTGAAGTTAACTGTTTTTCGTTGATATAATGACCCCTCCATAGGGTTTTAAGTTATCGAGTGTGTGGTGTGTGTGGTGTCTTGAACGAGTGCGCGAATTAAGAATTCACATATGAAGAAATAAGATGTCGTTTTTACCCACAAGAAACTGCAGAAAGGCTAGCAATGACACCGGGTTGTGACAGCGAGGACTCCAAGAAGTGGGAAAAACTTTTTCAAGATCGAAATTCTGAAGATCCGGAAAAGGACTTCGATTGGCGTCTCTGGCTCAAGGTAGGGCTCTTATATACGTACCCTTCACTGCTTTTTTTCGATAAATCACGTCCAAAAGGATCCGAGCTTTGCTCCAAACAGTCGATGCAAAATTCAACCTACATTGATTCTCAAAGAAACACTTTGACTTTTAGTGTTCATAGAATAACCATAATCCATGCTTCAACTTGATCAAGTCCGATAATCATAAACGGACCTTCAAGATGGATGGCAGGGTAGTCTTGTTGTTAGGGTCGTTGACTAAGATGTTCTGCGTTCGAATCTCTTGGGAAAGGCACTCTGCACCCATATCCTCACTCGTGTCAGGTGGAAATGAGCACCTAACTTTGGTTTGGTGCATCTTCTGGGATGCCCCGTGTTTGAGTAGAGCCATGCAAGCCACGTTTAAAGTCTAAGATTCCACCAAACGTATCGAAAAGAGTAGGGGTCCGTCCTGGTGTGAGTGGGCCATATTTACCTTATAGTCATATTGTATACGTGTCCTTACAAAATTTAATGGACAGTGAGCAAAATAGGGCAAGGACACATACATAAAGATGCCAAAAGTTTTAAAAAGCAATCAAAAGTGCAGCATGTAAAAACGTCAACGGCCAGTGAATGAGTAGGGCATACATGTAGGTGCATAAAGGTGTCAAAAGGGTAAAGGTTAGCTGTTTAGTACCCTGGGCAGCTGTTTAGTAGCCACATTTTCACGATTCACATTTCATAAATTTTTCACGACATCCTTGATAGCGAAGTCCATCACCAAGAGTGATGAAATTACAATCATGCGACGGCGGTGGTCAATCAAGGTGTCTTTGGATATACAGTAAAATCTGGTCGGACAACCACCTGACGTACATGTAGCCAAGCATTCCCAGGCACAAGCCACATTAAAACAGCCCGACCTTTCCTATGGTCCCGCCTACCTCGGTCAAAACATAAAAATGCAAATATTTGTCCGACATGCAACTTCTTACTTATTGATCGAACCCCTAATTGCCATGTTATCATTGCTTGAACTGATTATAGTGATGCATAGTCAGGAAAGGTCCATTAGCCAAGGAGGTTCAATCATATTCCTTGATTTAACATAGTTAAGATCGTCAGCTAAGCAAATAACCTCTTACAAAGTTTTTTTCAAAGCCTAGTGGTAAAAAAGAAGCCATACATGATCTCATAATGATCTATTCGTATATTTTTTTCTCAGAATCATTTGGGTGTGGCCGCCTGCCTGGCATCCGGGATTTTCGCAGGGTTAGTGCCTGCAGCGTTTCGATATGTAGAAGACAGGGGATACACGGCGTACCAGCTGGATTTCTTCAACGATCTTCTAGTCGCTTCAGCCGTTCTGTGCGTCGCCGTTTACCACAAGACGAACCTCATCCCAACTAACTACAAACAAGTCCTCCGCTTGATTTTCCAAGGAGTAGGTCGCTTCTTCTCTCTCCTTTGCCAGTTCTCTGCCTATCGTTACGTCCCTCCAGCCAACGCAGAAACCGTACTTAACCCCAGCACAATCGTCTTCGTTGCGATTCTCTCCTGCATTTTTCTTCAAGAGGTAAGTGGCGAATTTGCTTACTTTAAAAGTAGTCCAATGACAGGCAAACAATAAAATGAATGAATAAGTTGTCGTGGACTTCATTTCCATTCCCAAATTGTCGCTATTTTCTCTCATTTTTGTGTATAAATGTTCCTTTTTTATGATTTCAGATCCCAACACATGCCACCATGTTTGGGAGCCTATGGTGCATAGCAGGGGTTGTGCTACTTGGTTATAGCGGCATCACCAACGAGGTCTCATCGTCGACGGTCGACTCAGACAATGTTGGTCTAGGAATGACGCTAGCCATTATGACAGCACTGCTTTTCGCTATGCTGTTTATTAACATCAAAGGCCTGCTGGAATCCGGCACTACAAAAACGATGATTTTGGCACATACTCACATTATAGCCACGGTTTTGGCAGGGATATCAACGACTTTTTCGAGTCAAACATGGTTTCTTGAGCCAACAGCTGCCGCAGTCTTGTTTGCAGGCTGTGTAAGTCGCCTCTTGTATACCGCCCTCATGTACGTTGGCCTGAAGCTGGTTGAGGTCAATGCAGCCACTGCCCTGTCGCAAGTCAGCGCGTTTTCGGCCTTCGGACTGCAGTGGGCAATCCTCGGATATGCTCCAACTATATTTGATGGCTTTGGTCTGACATGTATATTGATAGGAACGTTTTCTATTGTTATATGGGAGGCGCGAGTCCGTCGGAAGAAAGAGAAACACGTTAAATTCATGAAACAATTGGACTTCAATGCCACACCACCGAACGATGACCCTTAAATTGCAGAGTGTGTTATTGTACTTCTGCTAAAATCATACAAATCTTTCATTCAAAACCTGGGAGTTGTCAGTTTTCACTGCTTCCAAAGAAGCAAGACAATCCCCACATTAGTAACGTAGATATAGAACCTTATTACCTTCACCAGAAGGTTATATTTCTGGGTTGGCTATGGTGCAGTGACTGTGGATGTAAGCGGTATAACAAGTGAAGCCATGGATGGATGTTCATGATTTTTGGTAGACAAGTTACTGTTAATTAAAATAAGAAGGGGATGTGTTGAAAGTTAGTGCAAAGTTCAATTATGTGGTGGGACAAATAAAGACAAACATAAACTCATTTGTCAGAATCTTGTTGTATTCAACTGTTCCATAGCAAGGTGGAACACAAATTATGTCTTCCTCAGTAAATAAGGATTCCTGTTTGCACTATTTACAGGATCACTTACATCCGGGTTCTGTACATATCGACATCTAGCGACATTTGGCGAAATAGCACATCTGTCCCCAGCAACAGGATCACATACATTTGTATCAACAACAGTCATCTATGATGATGATCCGATTAACAACACTGTAGCACAAATCCTGTAGCACAGACCGATCCAAAGGCACCAGAAAATTTCTGACTTCGTTGTCTTCGAAAGCTCGACGTTTTTTAAAACATTGGAAACCAGGCCTTTTCAAATTGAGGATTTCTGCAAGTGTTCAGAAAACTTTAGTATTGGTTTTAACTCCCTTTGCTCTTGTATAGGGCGGTATACATACAACGAAATGACCTTAAGGACTGACCAATCGTCAAGCTTCGATCTGTTATTGTTAAAGAAACAACTGTGTGAACCAGTTTTTGGAGGTACACAGATTAAGGACGTACCTCTTTCCAAAACAGCCCTGCGGCATTAAAGCGTTGCCAAGCCATGTACTCATCTACACGTTGCTCTCGCATGGGGGTATAGATCAAAATGAATACAAGGACTGACCGATCTTCAAGCTTGTTTTACACTTTTTTTTCCTGTCTTGAATCACGTTTCTCTTGCGGTGTGCGTTTTTCGCTGCTAAGTTATAATTCATGCCCCAGGCTTGTTTCTTTCAAAATGTGCCAACCTGTTCGACCGGCTGAACATAGGTCTTCAAATTATTAGCGCGACCATCTTGCTGTTTTAAGGTATTCTCCAAACAACTGTCACCCCAAAGGTAGGTTCATACCAGTCCTTTTAAGCAGGGTTACTGAAAGTACACGTACATGTGTGACCAACAGAGAAACTGCTGTTCAACGAAGTTGTCTTGCAGGTAACCAGAGACAGAAGGGAAAATCTGAAATCCCTTCAAGCTACGTCTTAAGATATCCGTAAAGACAGGAGCCTAATTTTTGTCTATACATGATTGATGATGTTAAACCCTGTAAAGTTAACTGTCATTCGCAGATATTATGACCCTACATTGGGTCCAAACGTATCGCGTATGTGGTGTTTGTATTGTCGCGATTTAAGATGTTGTTTCTACAGCAAGAAACTGCAAAACGGCCAGCAATGACACCCATTTGTGACAGCGATGAGTCCAAGAGGTTGGACAAACTTTTCCAGGATCGAAATTCTGAAAATCCGGAAAAAGACTCCGAAGATCCGGAAAAAGACCTCTGGTTCAAGGTAGGCTCTTATATACGTAGCTTCACTGGTTTGTTTCGCTAAATCATGTCCAAAGGATAGATGCCAAGTTGTTCTTGTAGGTAGGGATGTTGATCTAAAAGGTTCTGCGTTCGAATCCATAACAGGCCCCAATGTTGTTCCCTGTTGAAAGGCATTTTTCACCCATATCCTCACTCGACTCAGGTGAAAATGAGCACCTAGCTTTGGTTAGAGACATCCTATGGTATGTCTAGTGTTTGTAATTGTGGAGAGCCACCATTACGTTCAGAACGTATAAGATTCCACCACACTTATCGAAAAGGGTAGGGGTTCATCCTGGTGTGAGTGAGTCATTAACGGCCATTAACCTTATAGTCTGGTCTTGTGTCTACTGTACGAATCTGGTGTGTCACCCAGAAAGGCAGTTTACCTGTTATGGGAAACAAACAAACAAGAGTGCAACATGTAAACATGTTTTGAATAACAGTTTCACGGACAGTGAACACGTAGGGCATAAAGGCCCCAAAAGGGCAAAGGTTAGCTGTTTAATACCCAGGGTGGCTGTTTAGTAGACATATTTCACGATTCACATTGCCTTAATTTTTGACAATATCCTTGTTTTGCTAGTGAACTTTATCACCAAGAGTGGCCAATCCAGGGTCTTTGGATATACAGTAAACCCTGGCCGGTCAACCATCTGATGTAGTCAAGAACCCCCAGGCACAAGCCACATTAAAAGAGCCCCGACCAATTCCCCAAGGAGGATCAATCAGATGTATTCTCCTTGATTTAACATAGTTTAGCAAAACAACCGACAACCTGTTAGTAAAAGATACGAATCCATAGGTTATCTTATAATGATCCATGCGTATATTTTTCCTCAGAATTATTTGGGTGCCTGCCTAGCCTGCCTGGCACCCTGGATTTTGACAGGGTTGGTGCCTGCAGCATTGCTATTGATTCTCCTTCATTTAACATACTTAGTCTAGTAGTTCAGACCTTCTACTATAAGCAAACCAACAACCTGTTACTAAGTCATTTCTAAGCCTGTAGCAAAAAGAAGTCATACATTATCTTATAATGACCTATGCGTTTGTGTTTCTTCAGAATTATTCAGGTGTGGTTGCCTGCCTGGCATCCGGGCTTTTCAAAGGGTTGGTGCCTGCAGCGTTTCGATATGTTCAAGACAGGGGATATACGGCATACCAGCTGAATTTCCTCAACGATCTGCTGCTCGCTTCAGCCGGTTTGTGCGTCGCCGTTTGCCACAAGACGAACCTCAAACCAACTAACTACAAACAAGCCCTCCGCTTGGTTTTCCAAGGAGTAGGTCGTTTCTTCGCCATCCTTTGCCAGTTCTCTGCCTATCGGTACGCCCCTCCAGCCAACGCAGAAACCGTCATGAACCCCAGCGGAATCGTCTTCACTGCGATTCTTTCCTGCATTTTTCTTCAAGAGGTAAGCCACGAATTTGCATTATAAAGAGACAGGTAAACAACGAAATGAATGAATAAATTCTTGTGGAATTTATTTTTATTTCCACTTTTTGTCTATCTTTTCTGTGTATAAATGGTGTTCCTATTTTATGATTTCAGATGCCAACACTTGCTACCATATTTGGGGGCCTATGGTGCATTGCTGGGGTTGTACTACTTGGTTATAGCGGTATCATCAACGAGGTCTCACCGTCGACGGTCGACTCAGACAATGTTGGTCTAGGAATGATGCTAGCCATCATTGGAGCACTGCTTTTCGCCATGTTGGGCGTTGATGTCAAAGGTCTGTTGGATTCCGGCACCACGACAACGATGATTTTGACATACACCTACGGCATACCTACAGTTTTGGCAGGGGTATCGACAAGTTTTACGAGTAAAACATGGTTCCTTGAGCCAGCAACTGCCGCAGCCTTGTTTGCAGGCTGTTTAGGTAAGTTTGCAGGAACCATCCTCCTATATGTTGGCCTGAAGCTGGTTGAGGTCAATGCAGCCACTGCCCTGTCCCAAGTCAACGTGTTTTCGTCCTTCGGACTGCAGTGGGCAATCCTCGGATTTGCTCCGACTATGTTTGATGGATTTGGTCTGACGTGTATATTGATAGGAACGTTTTCTATTATTATATGGGAGGCGCGAGTCCGTCGGAAAAAAGAGAAACACGATGAATTCATGAAACAATTGGACTTCAATGTCACACCACCGAACGATGACTCTTAAACTGCAGATTGTGTTGTTGTACAATATACATGTTTTCCTTCTAATGTTATCCAACACATCTTTCATTAAAACATGGGAGTTGTCATTTCCCACTGCTTTTAAAGAAGAAGTCAAACCCCACATTTGTAACGTTGACATAGAACCTTACATAGCGTTGTGTGTGTGTATTTGTGCGCGCGCGCGCGCGCGCGTGTGTGTGTGTGTGTGTGTGTGCATTTGTACAAATGTGTTTATGTGAATGAGTAACCCTAGCAAAGACAGGTAATGACGAGTATGATGTAAGTTGTCATGGTTTAACTCATCTCGCTTCAAATACATTCTGTACAATCAACCTTCAAACATTCAAATACAATAGATGGGGACTAGACAAAATATCGATATGTTATATTTCATACATTTGATAATGTAGATCATTCGTGTTGTACAATTTCTACACCTATCAAAATTTGATCGTCAGAAAAGAATATGAGGTACGACTTGACCCACAAATTCAAGGAAAAATTGCATACATCTGTTGTTTAATATAAAACATATTTAGCTATTGAGGAATGAACTTTTTGACAGATCACGCAATGTAAGAATCATCTGTCCAAACCCTGTGTGAACCAGTTTTTGGACCAACTCAGATAGAGGACTAGTACTTGTGACCTCTTTCCAAAACAGCCCTGCGTCACAGTGTCCATGTGCTCATGCGCCATGTACTCATCTACACCTTACGCTCACATAGGGGAGTATATCAAAATGAATACAAGAACTGACCGATCGTCAAGCTTGTTTAACACGTTCGCTTTCGTCCTCAATCACGTTTCTCTTGCGGTGAATGTGCGTTTTTACTTGTGCACCTACATGTATGCCCCAGGCTTACGATGTCTGCACAGACCAGTCGAACATGTATATATAGGTCGCAAACGGATTATTAGCACGACCATCTTACTTGAAACAACTGTAACCCAAAAGGTAGGTTCATCCCAGTCCTTTCGAGCGGGGCTAGTGAAAGTACTTGTACATGTGTGTACGTGACCTAACCGTCTTACGTGAAATTGCTGTTCAAGTTGTCTTGCAGGCCATGGTAGACTGCAGGGAAAATCTCAAATCCCTTCAAGCTACGTCTTAACACCTTATCCGTAAAGATAAGAGCCTAACCTTTGTCGATGCATTTGATAAAAAACTCTGTAAAGTTAACTGTTATTCGTAGGTATAATGCCCCTGCATAGGGTCCAAAGACATCGAGTATGGGCGTTGTATTGTCTTAAACGAATACGCGATTTAAGAATGCACATATATATATGAAGAGATAAGATGCCGTTTCTACACCAAGGAACTGCACATGGACGTCGGACCAGCACCGGGTTGTGACAGCGAGAACTGCGAGAAGTTGGACAAACTTTTTCAAGATCGAAATTCTGAAGATCCGGAAAAGGACTTCGATTGGCGCCTCTGGTTCAAGGTAGGCTTGTATCACCACTGATAGCTTTCGATAAAGATAGGTTTTCTCCTAACTATGCTCGTTGCAAAAGTCAACCAATATAAAGAGTTGATTCACAAAACAAACGCTTTGACCTTTAGTGTTCTTAGAATAACCATAACCCATGCATCAACTTGATCAAGTCAGATAATGGCAAATGAATCTTCAAGATAGATGGCAAGGTGGTCTTGTAGGTAGGGTTGTTGATCTGAGAGGGTCTGCGTTCAAATCCCTGACAGGCCCCAGTGTTGTGCTCTTTTAGGAAAGGCACTTTACATCCATATCTTCACTTACTCGACTCAGGTGAAAATGAGCATTTAGTTTTAGTTAGGGACATCCTCTGGGATGTCTCGTGTTTGAGGAGAGCCACCGTGACCGTACGCACCTTAAAGATTCCATCAAACGTATCGAAAAGAGGAGGGTCCGTCCTGGTGTGAGTGCATGGGCCATTGACTTTATAGTCTGGTCTTGTGTCTCACTGCGAATCTGGTGTGTTACACACACTACCAGGGGTATAAATGTGACTTTTTTGTGGATTTGGTGAAGCATCTTGAAGAAGATGTGCATTTTTTTATGTGACTACACATAAAAACATATGAAAGGGAGAAATTTGGAGGAAACGTTAATCATGAAATAGGGAAGACACCCTGGGCGCTAAACACTGTCATTTTTGGCATCTTTATATGCGTCCTTGCCCTATTTTCTCACTGTGAAAGGTCACTATGTCATGTCTTATTGTCTCTGAACTCTGTCTGATCCCTTTTCTGTTAATCAAAAACCATTCCACCCATGTTTTCAGATAATTGGACAATTCTGGATTGTCACAGATGATTTCACATTTTGTACAAATTTGACCGTAACGCTTTAAGATTTTTTCTGTAGTCACATTATATTACATTTTTTTCAGTTTTTCTATCAAATTCACATAAATGTCACATTTATTTAATTTATTTAATTTATTTAATTTATTATTATATTATATTATATTATATTATATTATATCATTTATACACCTGTTAGTGACAGAACGGCAGTTCGCCTGTCAATGGGAAACAAACAAACAAGCAAGCAAGAGTGCAACATGTAAAATTGTGTTGAATAACAGACAACAACATAATTGCATGACATCGGCATAGGTGCGTCCTTGGGTGCATAAAGGTGCCAAAAGGGCAAAGGTTAGCTGTTTAGTGCCCAGAATGACTGTTTCGTAGCCACATCTCACGATTTACATTGACTAATTTTTTAGAATATCCTTGGTAGTGAAGTTCATCACCATTAGTGGTCAATATCACACGGCTTTGAAAGTCAACAATCCAACGTCTTTGGGGATATACAGTATTACCTTTAAACCTTGCAGGTCATTGACCACCAGTAACGTAGCAAAGTAACCACCCCCATGGTGACAAGTCACTACTCTCCAAGCAGAGGTTTGGGTGGGGAAAGATCGTTACCTTTTTATATGCCCCGTTTTTTTCTGTCGCCATCCCCACCAACTCGGGGCAGAGGTTGGTGGGGATGGCGACAGAAAAAAACGGGGCATATAAAAAGGTAACGATCTTTCCCCACCCAAACCTCTGCTTGGAGAGTACTGCTAAGCAACAACGGCCATTTTTTGCAGTTACCTGGGGGCATTTACTCAACCAAACCTGACGGCTTCTATGGAAAGTAAAACAATTAATCAAGCTTAACTGTGGGCATATCTGGTAGATATATTTCATAGGAAGGAATGTGTATGTTCTGCAAATGAAATGCTCTTTAAATGGTGTTATTCTGCGTGTGCTCAATCATTCTGAGATTTTAACTTAGTATCACAAGCCCTGGCATTACTTTTACATGTTCGTACAGAAGACGTACCGGGAAACAAACACCAGGTTTGACTGTACCTGAAAAACGTATACGTATGACCGGAGAAATGTCCAATAAGACCGCTGTCACATTCGCCGTACGATACAGTAGGTTTTAATGATGTGGTAGTGTTATGGAAGAAAAGGCAACTATGTACATACTTGCTAAGTTATTTCGAAGACTGTAAAAAAAAAGCAAGAAGCCATACATGAGACGGTATCTCATAGTGATCTACGCCTATATTTTCCCTCAGACTTATTCGGGTGTGGCCGCCAGCCTGGCATACGGCCTTTTGTCAGGGTTGGTGCCTGCAACGTTTCGATATGTTCAAGACAGGGGATACACGGCGTACCAGCTGAATTTCTTCAACGATCTGCTGCTCCTTTCAGCCGTTCTGTGCTTCGCCGTTTACCACAAGACCAACCTCATCCCGACTTCCTACAAACAAGTCTTCCACTTAATTTTCCAAGGAGTAAGCCATTTCCTCATATACCTTTGCCAGTTCTCTGCCTATCGGTACGTCTCTCCAGCCAACGCAGAAACCATATTTCACCCCAGCACGATCGTATTGGTTGCGATTCTTTCCTGCATTTTTCTTCAAGAGGTAAGTGGCGAATTTCCTTGCTTGAAAACAGAATAATGACAATGAAATAAATGAATAACTTCTTCTGTACTTAATTCATCTTCGTTGCGATTCTTTCCCGCATTTTCCTTTATGGGGTAAATCTAAAACAAATGAATAAATTCTTGTTGACTTTGTCATTCAAAATTTTGCGCTATTTTTGCAATGTATAAATCTGATGCATAAATGTCGTTCCTATTCTATGATTTCAGACCCCAACACATGCCACCATATTTGGGAGCCTATGGTGCATAGTAGGGGTTGTGCTACTTGGTTATAGCGCCATGACCAACGAGGTCCCATCGTCGACGGTCGACTCAAAAAATGTGGGTCTAGGAGTTGCGCTAGCCATCGCTGCAGCACTGTTTGCCGCTATGCTGAGCGTCAACTTCAAAAACCTACTGGAAGCCGGCACCACGACAACGATGATTGTGACATACACTTACATCGTAGGGACAGTTTTGTCAGGGGTATCAACGATATTTACGAGTCAAACATGGATCCTTGAGCCAACAGCTGCCGCAGTCTTGCTTGCAGGCTGTGTAAGTCTCAGCTCAGGACTCGCCCTCTATTATGTTGGTATGAAGCTGGTTGAGGTCACTGCAGTCACTGCCCTGTCGCAAGTCAGCGCGTTTTCGGCCTTCGGACTGCAGTGGGCAATGCTCGGATTTGCTCCGACTATTTTCGATGGATTCGGTCTGACGTGTATATTGATAGGAACGTTTTCCATTGTTATATGGGAGGCACTAGTCCGTCGGAAGAAAGAGAAACACGTTAAATTCATGAAACAATTGGACTTCAATGCCACTCCACTGAACGACGACCTGTGAGCGTGCTATTATTCCAAAAAAGTCAAACTCTACATTAATCATTAATAAGGTAGATATGTGATGGCTGATTCTTCCTCGGAGAGACAGAGAGGAGAAAGAGAGAGAGTGAGAGAGAGAGAGATAGAGAGAGAGAGAGCAGCAACGTCGTGTAATATTCATTGTTTGTCTCACATGTACACTCACTCAATATGTTTACATACACGTATTATCACTTGTTCATTTGAACTTAGCCTACAGGTGCAAATTAACAATAAACTATTATTGATACTATTAAATGAACTCAACACTGTGTGTGTGTGTGTACATGGATTTGTACATGTGTGTGTGTACATGTATTTGTACGCATGTGAATGAGCAGCCCAAGACAAGTAATGACAAATGTGATCTAAGTTGTCATGGTTTAATTTATCTTACTTAAAATGCATTACTTACTGTACATTCAACCTCCTTATAGGAAGGACCAGTATAGAGAAGTTTTTAAAGGATCATTTATGACAATAGCACAGTATCAGTTCCATGAATGAACAATCAACTGCATTTCCTATGTCAGGTAACTTTTAAGTGTTCCCTATGTGAAGTTAATCAGCAGCATGATATCATACAACTTTGCAGCCACAGAATCTTCTATACTTCATTCAGATACAGCCCGTCGGCAGAACGTACTGCGCCTGCGCAAAACCTGGATTTTCGCTGGATTTTTGGTCAACGTTGCATCAGAATTTTGCCTGTTGCAGACCATATCTTTTTCCACACAACATTTGAAAACTACAGACGGGATGTCACCCTTATATACGCGAATTCGACCTTATATGAGACGTTCTGCCGAAGTGCTATGCACAATACATTACGGGTTTCGCGCAGGCGCAGTACGTTCTGCCGACGTGCTTTCAGATACATGATAGCAACTGTCTTCAACAAATTTATCATTCAATTTCTGAATATTTCAGCCTTGTTTGCTATCAATTATGATCAACTTTGTCCCAGTGATTTTGCATGATATTCAGTCAGTAGGTTACATTCTGAATACAACAGCTGGGGACTAGACAATATATTGATATGTTGTACATTTTGGATTTCAAGCATTTGTTAATGTACAATGTAAATAATTTGTGTTGTACATTTTGTATAGCCCTTAAACAGAATTTGATGATCAAGAAAGAATATGAGAAAAGGCTTGGCCCTCAAATTCAATAAGAAAAATTGCATACATGTGTTGCTACTAAAGCATATTTAGCTATATTGAGGAATGATGCATGTAGTTTTGACAGATCACATAAAAATCTTTATATCATACCCTGGCAGCGATACAGTGCTCCTGGCCGTGTTGTATCCACCCGTACAACACAGTTGTATAAAACAGCTTCCATAGAATGATTCGAACGATTCGAACACGCTTCGCCCCAACCGTGTGCGCCGCTTTCGAACATTCGAATACAGGATTCGGACGTTGGAATTGATGTTGCTGCAGTTTTTTGGTTCAGGGACACCAAATTTTCGCTCATTTCACCTTGAAAGACGTGTTTTCTAAGGTGGGTATGATATAAATAGCATACAACACGGTGTATTCCGCATCGATCCGACTCGCGGTCGGGCCGATACCTCGGGCAATACGGAATACACCGTGTTGTAATTGCTCTATATCCAGGCTTGGTTGGTTTGTTCAACAAGTTATACCTGTACTAGTCTTTTTCCAATCTCTTTCCAGACAACACATGTATGTTTTCTATTGTACCCATCATTCCCTCATTTGATAGAATGTTGTTGCTGGTGACAAATTCATCAAAATTGGAGTGTCTATGGAAAACCTGCAACATACAGTTCAACTTTTGCAGATGACTTCAATAATTTCACAGTGTTTTTCTAGAGTCTAGCCTGCTGCCTCCTGGACATGTCCCTCAGTTTGTAGATCATACCGACACTGTTGTCAAAATGGGGCTGCAGTTTGTCTCTGATGCGGTTCATCCAGGCATGGAGCTTGGGTCTGCCTTTGGTGACATCACGGCCTGCAGCCAGGCACTGGATCAGTTCGTTGATCTGTAAGGGGGAGGGGGAGCACAGATCAGCTGTTGTATTAGGTTTTCTAGGCAAAAATTTGTACACATTGAATGAACCATACACGGTTCAAAATACCACCTGCATATGCAGGTAAGCACAGGTAAAATTGGAGCTGTACAGGTATTTCTGATATCTACCTGCATCTAACCTGCACCAGTCCATGTACTGGGTTTATACAATATACATGTAGGTGTATGTAGATATTTATTTGCAGCATTGACTGTTACCACCTAGTAACACCTATAAAGTGTAAAAGAAATAATGGCAATGGTTCCTGAACAGTTTTTAGCATTATCCATACTTCCTAAATTCTGAGTGGTGCAGGTTAAATTGTCTGCTACACATAATTTTCAGCTCATGCAGAAAAAAGCATTTTGAGCCCTGCCATAGTTGTGATATATTTTAGAAGCTTGTTGTTGACACTAAAACTTCAAAGTAAAAGTACTGTTCAGATATAAATGTTATGGCCAAAGTACTCACAGCCAGTAGGTCAGCGATAGTGATGTTGTCTCCACAGAGAAACTGCTGGTCCTTCAGGAACATGGTCTGAAGCATGTCCAGAGTGCCATTCAGCTCAGACACAGCCTTGTCCAGTGTAGCTTTGTCCAGCGGCTTGCCTGTCATCTGGGGCACCATAAACTGTACAGCAGGGGCAACATTAAAATAAGATTACAGGGCTCGAATTACATCATTTGGTAAAGGTGCACATGAGAAAAAAATACTTGCACAAAAAGCTTAGTTGTACTGGTGCAGACCGGTAAAAAATTAGTTACACAGCTCCAAATTTACATGCACCAACTTGCATATGAAGGGGTAAATCGAGCCCTGGATTAACTTATCAACTTTCCGATTTTCCCAAACCATGCCTTTTGCCTAGTACTCATTGTTCTTATACATAACTTTATAAACTTACTACACATTCTATATGGAAATCCTTGATAACTTGACCTGTTAGTACTAGTTCAGTTCATCTCTAGTAAGATAATCATGCAAGACTGGGAACTATGGTTTAGCATATGTATGGACAAAACAAACAAACAAACAAACATTCATTCACTCAGTCACTATCCGGTTTAGCATCTTAACAAAAAATCGTATTGTACTGATTTTAGAAAATAAACTGTCGACTTTTTGGACCAACACTAATGAAAGACTTACCTCTTTCCAAAACAGCCCTGCTGCATTAAAGCGTGTGTTCATGTGTTGCCAAGCCATGTACTCATCCACACGAGCCCTCAGCCGAGGGTCGGACGGGTACCAATGGTCAGGGACGACGTATCTTACTGCCAGGTACTTCAGGATCGCAACACTAATAAAGAAAATTTTGAAAATTGTGACATAGACTGAATCAATTTTACCTCATGATTTCTTCATCTTATATTATTTCTTCATCTGAGAGATATAAATGAGTGCTAACAAATATGAATGGAAGTTCATGCTATCAGTTACTTTTATCTAAAATTGGGATGCTAGAAATGTTAGTTCTGTGCACACCATTTGATTTTAAACATGGCGTTGATAAGAGCTACTATGTTTTCTGATAGGATATTGCATTGTCAATGCTTTTCTGTGTCTTGACATCTACCTTTCGGTCAGAATAAAGCCGTTGTCGTTGATGGCGGGAACTTTTCCCATGGGATTGATCTTTAGGTACCAGTCAGATTTGTGTTCTCCTGGGTTGGGGAAGGAAATTAAAATTCCTGTGACAAATTTCACATTTATCTCTTGATATTAATAAATAAATGATAAGATGAATTACTTCAATGTATTGTTGCATTGAAAATATATGCAAAATATGATATACAAATAATCTCTTAATTAAGTGGGCCAATTACACTCAATGCATGATGTACCAATAGTACTTCACCCATAAGATTCTGTTCTGCTTTGAACAAAATATACACTGTTGGACAACATGTAATATATACGCAAATACGTCCTCCCAGAGTCACTGCAGCTAACTGTTGGACTTTGTTCAGCACTTAATTAATAAACACTTTTCGAAAATGAAGAAATAAAAAAAAACTTTGACTTATGAGAAATGCTTTTTTTTGTGTGTGATAGTTTGTCAAGTTTATCTTATTATAAAACACACAGTTATTCTCAGAACGTAACATTCATGGTAGTATAAAAGTTTGTAAACATAGGACGCTGGCAACGTGGCAGAATGAGTTATTGATTTGTAGATGTTTGCATGCAACAACAAGACTCGCACGGAGGAATGCCCATCCAAAAACATTTAAAGAAATTGACACCTTTTTTTGGTTTCTTAAATTTTACATTGTCACAGCAAGGAGGTGTGGTCACAGGTGTCACTAAACTCTGACTAACTCAAGACAGCAAAGTGTACCTGATATGTTATGTTAGTGTTACACAGATAGAGTTCAAAAGTTCATCTTCGATCGCCCCTCCCCCTCTCTTTTCTTACCTTTCCTGATCGCTACTGGGTGATCTTTGTACACTATGTTGTTAGCCTTGAGAAACTGGAAGATGGCCCGCGAGGGCTGCGACATTATGTCGTAATAAAACGTTAACATGACTGCAAAATCTTTGGTAGACCTGCAACTAGTCGAGAAAAACTAAGTAAACTTCAGCTATAGGATGAAATCCGGGTCAAAGATCAATGACCGCAAGAACATTTCGACCATAGAAGACTGACCAATCACAGACTGTTTTAGAAATATATGACAGAAGCAGCACGTGATTGGTTGTATCTTCACCAATCACGGCACAGTAAAGTTTTGAAACGAGATTCAAGATGGCTGACGTCCTGAGAGGGCGCAACGTTGCCGATGTTCAAAATAATGCCAGAAAACAGGGGAAATTGGTAACTATACTAGTTTTTAACAACACAGGGAAACGCAGAAAGTACTGTAGAGTATAAGATGTACTATTTGTGTATTTCATCTGCCTTTAGGCACCCGGCGTTCGACATTTCGTTATGTTGGGGTGGGAGGGGGGTAGCATCGTCTAGAAAATTTCACTGTCACAGTGTCAGTGTCACGGGCCACGTAATAATTTCTGTGTAAAATTCAGTCTTGACGAAGACTTGTGTCATAATTATCAGGATGCCTATACATCCAGTGAAGACTCTGCGGCTGCCCTAAAGAAATATGAAAAGGTAAGGCGTATATCTACCATGATTTAGCCAAGGCAAATTGTTTCTAAAATTATTTGCAAAACACTGAAACCATACAAAGAACCAGAAGCATGTTCAATTTTATTTATATGACTGATTTTGAGACTTGATTTATTATCAATCTGTTCTAAGTTGCCCAAATGGTTACCATGAATGTTGTTTGTTTTTTATGCTTATAAAAGTTAAAACATAACCTTCTTGGCAAAGGTAATAATAATTTTAATGTATTATGAATGCAAATAGAATTGAAGGTACAACTGTAATATACTAGTAGTATCTCACTTTAGTGTACCATGAAAATTGTTATCCTTCCCATCTTGTATAGGGCCTGGATGTGTGGATACAGGATGAGACGCTAGTCTGGGTACAGGCCACCGTCGTGGGCACCATGAAAGATGGCAGGATCATTGTCAGAGTTGGGCCAGGCCAGGTATAATATGATCAGAACCCTTCAAGTAATTTCATTGTGATTAGTTCTTAGAATAAATAGAGTGTTTGACGCAAACTCTCACTGTTTGGGGCCATCCTTTGGCATTTCACAAAAATCATGAGGCACTGCTACTTCCTAGCTAGCCTGGTGTCCAGTCTGTTTTGGTTTGGGCAGGCTACTTTTATCTCAGGCCTGTAGGTTTTCCCCACCACCCAGTTCAACTAGGCACCCTGGAAGGTTTTGAACGACGATCGTGGTGGGCTAATCAAACTCTTGCTATGCAAATCTCCTACAGGGCGTAACACTCCAACCAGGGAACCTAGTCGAACGTCTACAGGCCCAAAGGCTGGACACCAGGCTACTTCCTAGCCTTTTCCAAAGTTGAAAAATTTTTGAAAGTTGAAAAATGTTCTGTTGTATGAATATGATGTTTGTGAATGGGTGTTTTGTACAAGTTGTCTGCATATTTCGCAGGATTCTGTAGTGTGGGTGAAGGGAGACTACCCACAGCTGTGTGGAGAAAACAACTTTGTGGACACAGAAGACCTGACCAGACTCAACCCTCTAACAGAACCAGCAGGTAGGACTTATACGAGCGATCAGCCATGATGTCACGGCCAGCGAGTGGTACTAGTAGGCAAAAAAGACCTACATGTAGACACTCTCAGACTCTCATTGGTCGAACCGCTAATTGACAGGCTGTCATTGGTTGAACTGATAATTATGATGGACAGTCGGGAAAGGTCCATTACATGTACAGTGGTGTCTGGTGTGCTTAAGATTAATAGCCCCCAAGCAGATGTTGGGTCTGTCTTGTTTGACCAAGTTGATAGAAGCTCCTTGGTTTGACACAATGTTTAATTTTTGTAGCATTTTGTGCATATTGTACATGAAAGTCTTCTTTTCCCCATAGTGTTACATTGCATCCATGAGCGGTACAAGCAGGGTGAATACTACACCACAGCAGGCATCACCCTGGTGGCCGTCAACCCTTTCAGCACCGTCCCCAGCCTCTACAGCCAGGCAAAGATACATCTCTACAGCTCTGCACAACCACAGGATATAAAGGTGACCATTGATTTTTAAAATACAAGTTTATAACAACATGCAAAAATATCATTGCCGTTTTCTTGACTGTTACGGACAGACAAACAGCTTGTGAAGTCATGTGTGTTGTTGTGTCCCTATGTTAGGACCTACCACCCCACGTGTTTGCAGTGGCACAGCAGGCCTTTGGTAACCTCTCCAGAGGCCTGGGGAGCCAGGCTATCATTGTCAGCGGTGAGAGTGGAGCAGGCAAGGTGAGTCTGAATAGATTAAAGCCCTTGTTTTAAAGCCCAAGACTAAGTTCTCTTGGAAACAATCTTTGTGTGACATGTATAAAATGCTACAGATATTTTCTGATTAAGTGTCGTCTTTCCCGATCTATTTAGTAGTAATATCTACAATTGTATTTAGATAGAACAATATAAAGGCGGTAAGAAAATGGCCTACTTAATGTTAAACAAACTCATCTATTGTGTATTTCAGACCTGGACAGCTCGATGTCTGATGAGATATTTGGCAACAACTTCAGCAGGAAAGAGACTACCTGGGTATAGCCTTCCTTTCTTTTATTTTGACAATCAAGATCAACTAGCTCTCAATCCCTTGAGGTTTTGTAGAGTGAGTGTGAGTGAAGTTCTATACTGTCATCATAAAGATTCCTACTTTTAACCAGTCAAATAGCAGGTGAAACATATAATCAGCATTCTAATTAAAGGTGAGAAACAAAGAAGGCTACTTCTTAGCATTAGAATTAATCTGTCATTTTCTCACAAGTATTTTTATTCCTTTCTTCCGCCACAGGCAAAGAACTCCAACCAGTATAGTGAAGATTGAGAAGAGAATACTTGACTCCAACCCAATACTGGAAGCCTTTGGTACATTCTACTAGTAGTATTTAGTTAATTCTCTTTCAGAACTTTGACAGCTTGAACTTGAAGAAATATGATATTTTCCCCATTTATAGTAGTTACACACCAGAGAAAATTAACACGACCAGATGACATGCGTTTTGTATTCATACAGGAAATGCTGGAACAGTCAGGAACCACAACAGCAGTAGGTTTGGAAAGTTTATTCAGCTGCAGTTCAACAGGTAAGAGTCAGGTGGCACTGCAAACACTTATCTTGACCCAGCAACTCTTGTTCAGTTTTCTGTTAAAACTTTTAAACTTAACCAAGTGAGTGGGACAGGTGGTTTAAACGTACAGTAAATTTACCAATTGTAGCTTCATTTCTCCAGAAATTTGCACAGCCATGCAAAGGGTTACCTTTTAAAAAGCATGTTGTATTTCTTAACTTGAAGTAAGCATCTAACGTTATTATAAAGGTATGATTTGGCTGAAGGAAAAAACAACTGGATTTCTAGATGTAATGGATCAGTTGAAATCTTTCATTTATAGTAAGTCGTTTTAACCCTTTAGCTGCCAGTGTAACTGTTTCTCACCAGTACATCCCCTCTGTGCCAAGGTTTCCAGGCCCTTTTGAAATAGGGGGTACTACCTTTGTTTTATTGTCTTTTGGATAGTTTCCTCCCAATTGAACATATCATGCCATACATCATTGGAAAGCTAAGAGTGTCTACTTTACAGAGAAATGTTTTGAATGTATCCTAGTATCAATAGTAATCAATTACAAGGGCAATAATACAATAAAATAGTCATTTTCATACTTTTTTTTGTATCACAGTACCTAAACTATATAAAAGTATAAGTATCAAACCTATAACATCCCTGACATGTCCTGACACTGTAAGGACTACAAACATGTTTTAAAAAAAGCACTCAGGTATTATTACAGGTAAGTTAATGGTCAGTTGTTGTCCTCGGTGCTGAACTGACTATTCAGCTGAGACACTACAACAGATTCATTACAACATAGAACACTTCTTTCTGTACCTTTATAAAAGATGGCACATACACTTGTTACATATAATATGAAAGCTTATAATAGATACTATTTCTAGAAATGTAAATCAACTTGATAACATAGACCACAAGGGTCATAAACAGGTAAAAAAGCAATAAAAGGTAGATTTTCCACATTGCTTCCATACAATCAGCAACAAGCACCCACAGAATGACTTGGGCCTTGATTTAACAGATCCTGACATGTCCTGACACTATGAGAACTACATACACGTAAAATACAGCACTCAGGTATTATTACAGGTAAGTTAATGGTCAGTTGTTGTCCTAGGTGCTGAACCAACTATCGTATACAACATATTACATTCCTTCCTGCACCTATATAAACGATGATACATACACTTGTTACATATCATATGAAAGCTTATTGTACATACAATGTCTAGGAATGTATATCAACTTGACAAGATAAACTACAAAGGCAAAAAGCAATAAAATGTACAATTTCCATACTGTTCCATACAAACAGCAATAAGCACCCACAGAATGACTTGACATGTCCTGATAACATCAGAATTACATAGAATCAGAAAAAATGGAACACTGGTATCATTACTGATGAGTATAAACTGTATATGAATAGATAATGAAGGCAATTAATCATCTGCGACTGCATTTGGACCGTACTCCAGCCTAATCCACGCCTTCATGTAGAAGTCCCGTGTGTGGTACAGCTCCATGCACGGAGCGACGCACAAAGCAACCTCACACTGCTTGCACTGATACGTACTCTCATGACCAGGCCTCTTCTTGGGTGGCAAACCGTTATCTAGGCGGTACTTCCTCTCAGCAGGACAGCAGACCCGGCAGCTTCGGGACTTGGTCTTGCCTCCCTCAGCCGAAGGAATCTTCTCCAGGAAATGCCGCTCTGTCAGGCGCAACAGATTGCTGGCATTGGCACTGACCCTTCTGCCTTCCCCATTCTTCCTGTAGCCTGATGTGCTGATCAGCTCCTTAACCACTTCCCTCCGGAAGTCCTTGTGTTCCAGGAATTTCTCTTCTCTGGCCTCCATATATTCCTTGTGCAGCAGGTGGGCATTGACAAGGGCCAGGCTGAACATGTGGAAGAAGGCCTTCTTCCACCACTTGACAGTGCGGCGTCGGAAGCAGAGGTAGGCTACCATCTGGTCCGACGTGTCCACAGCCCCCATGTATTGATTGTACAGGTGGATACACTCCGGTTTATAGATAAGTTCCCCTGTGTGGCGCTTCTTGTTCATGGAAACAGGCCTAGCACTGTGTGCTGACGACAACATCTTCACGTCTCGTCTATCCCTATACTTCATAGCCAGGAGGGATTCATTTGCTATGCACACTTTCTCTTGTGGAGTGGTCAGCTTTTCATTCTTGAATTCATTTGGAACACCTTTATGGTTTCGCATCGTGCCACAGGCATTCATCCCAGCATCCGAAAGGTCCAGGAACAGCTGAGGGGAAGTATAGTAATTATCACAATACAGAGTGTGCCCTTTCTGGAGGTAGGGCTCCACCAGCTTTGAAACGATGTCGTGCATTGTGCCTTTTGCCGAAGGTCCATTTCCCTTTCCTCCATACAACTGGAACTGACAACAGTAGCCGTTCTTGCTATCACACAGCTGATAAGCCTTCAGTCCATACTTGTCTGGCTTGTCCGGGTTGTATGTTCTGAAGTGGACGTTGCCGCGGAATGGAACCATGCCTTCATCAATGCAGATCTGCTGTCCCGGATACCACGTGGACTTGAACCTGTCAACCAAGGTGTCATAAATATCTCCCAGCTTGTGCATGGGGTTGTAGTCGGGATGGTCACGGGGACGGTAGGTGGCGTTGTCGTTTAGATGGAAAAACCGGAAGATGAGTAGAAACCTGTTCCGTGCCATGACTGATGGGAAGAAGGGGGTCTGCATAACTTCGTCCGTACTCCAGTAGTCCTGGATGTCCAGGTGATGCAGAATCCCCATCGCAATGGTGAGGGCCAGGAATGTTCTCATTTCTGCCTCTGTTATCCCTTCATCGGGCCACGCATGCACCCTTGAATCTTTTGGATGGCTGGCTTTGGGGTTGGCTGCAAAATAATCTGCAGCATACTTATTGGTTTGCTCTGTGCATGTACGGTAAACAGAATCTGGCACCATGAGGTTCAGAAATTCTAGCGGTTTTGGCTGATTGGAGAATCTGACCTAGAAAGACAGAAAAGAAAAGGAAGCATTCTGTCAGTTCATGATAAAAGAATTATAAAAAAAAACTGATAAATTCAAGAGGATATACTTCAATTTCATCAGTAGAAAATCAAAGACCAGAAATGTAGGTCACCATACAAAATATAAAGCAGTATGCAAATTAGAGATAATGATGAACAAATATTTTCTCCTCAAGAAATTGAAGAATTGTACATTAACTTTTGCAATTCTACATAAAAGCTGCAATAAAATAACAAAAATACCTCGTCACTGAATCCACTTCGTCCTGTGAAAACATGGGGAGGCTTGGACAGGCTGTTTCCATCCACCCTCTGCCAGTTCCTGTCATCAAGTCTTGGATCACTTACAGCTTGAGGGGCGACTCTGGGATTTGAATCCCCGTCAGCAGGCTGGCTGCCACGTCGCCTGCCAGTGCCACGTCCCCGTGCAGCAGGACCCACAGCACCACGCCCCCTTGCTGCTTGACCTCGGCCCCGACCTGTACCCCTAGCACGGCCACGTCCATTAGTAGCTCCACGGCCGATGTCACGTTCACCACTACTATCTGGTTCCGTGCGAGCTCGTTTACTCCCCTGTCTGCCAACACGATCTTGTTGTTCTTCAGAATCCGTCTCACTTTCTCTACTCTCAGTGGAATCGTCGTCTGAGGTAGGATATTCATCGCCCGAATCAACAGTACCAACCTCCTCCAACACTTCTTGGACGGTATACCTCGGCATTTCAGCGTTAACAGTCCGAATTCACCGCCCAAAAAACAACAGAACAAAAGCCTTAGCAGACGACATCAGCCATTTTGCGGCAATTATAGCCCGCAAGGCATTGTGGGATGACGTCATCACCGATTATGTAACCCAATTTGACCTCTGACCTGCCCTCACTAGCCACCGGCTGTCAACTTCCGGGTTGACGCGCCAAACACGCAGTTATGCTATGTTCTCCCGGGGAATACCCTATCCCGGATACATCCGGGCATGGCACACAGGGGATGTATGGTGATCCCGGATATATCCGGGACCGGCAGCTTAAGCGTGATTTACCAAATGTCACACTTTTTTCAAACAATTATTGCCAAGAAAGAACAGAAGATATTATGAATACACAGTCAATGCTGGCAACAAGACCTGTGTTAATAGAGGCACAAAGGCTAGGAAGCCATATAGACTATTTTATAATTCATGTAACAAAATGAGAAAAAAAGTTGCTTTGTCTGTCCCAGGTCTTGCCATCTCGTTGGTGCCTCCATCCAGACCTATCTGCTAGAGAAGACCCGGGTTGTACACCAGGCACAGGGAGAGAGGAACTACCACATCTTCTACCAGGTCAGGGCAGACATACCTGGGCAGCGTACGAAATACTAGGTTGCCCAGTTGCTTTGTGCAACCATATTTTGCTTGGTGCAACCTATTTTTACACCCAGATAGCCCAATGCACTACCTAAATTTTGTGGTAAGGATGCCCCTTTCTTCCATTGGGAACTGTTTATTGAGAAGTTCCCATGGAAGAGCTCATCACTTCAGGTAAGGGGAAACAACTCTGTGTGAGAAGAGTATAAATGCACATTGCATTCTAAGTTAATCATAATGTAGAAGAGTGTAAATTTGGGGCAACCTGGAATTTTGATGGGCAACCTAGCTTTCATCCTAGGTTGCCACTGGGCAACCTGGCTCAAAAAAGTATTTCATACACTGATTATGTGAACCTGCACTGGTCCATGTACTGGGTTTATAAACAAATGTAAGTGTATTTGGATTTTTATTTGCTGCATTGACTGTTACCACCACCTATGAAGTATAAAAAAATATATATTGTGGCAATGGTTTCTGAACAGTTTTTAGTGTGATCCATACTTCCTAAATTCCTAATTTGTCTGGTAAATTTTCAATGTTGACCAGTTCCAGTGCAGGTATGCAGAAAAAAGTATTTCGAGACTTGTTAGTACTGTTTGCTTGTGACTTTGTTTAGGACAAGAACATAGTGTATCATCAAACAAACCTTCTCAATGAAGGCCTGATGAATCTTAAGAGGAAAGCAAAACAGAAGAAGGAAAAATGTATGTATGTTCTGTCCTGTAGCTGTACCATGGCATCAGTGATGAGGAGAGAGAGTTACTGGGACTGGGAGGAGGGGAGGAGGAGGAGGAGTACCAGTTTGACTGGCTGCCTACCGATGACTCGCAGAACGACAGTGGTGAGGACAGTTTCGTTTCATAATCTTCTTCAAGTTCTTGTGTCTGCGTTAAGGTTTCAGTGTCTGACTCTGAAATGTCCTTTTATGTGTCCAGGGACGCTGTAAATACAGGTGTTGGACCTGAGTGTGATCTACTGGTAATAGATGAAAATGAATGAAAAATGAGTGGCCAGAATTTTTGTAGATGTTATGACCAGCAATATTCCATCAAAAGACAGAATTTGACAGAAGCTGGTTGGAACCCTGCTGATTTCTAGGAATTAAAATATAATTTTCTGAAAGAACATCTTGCTTTTATTGCTGTTTTCATGTTTTTCTCCCATCAGATGAAGACTGGTCATCCTTTGCCATCACCCGACAGGCTATGACAAGTTTGGGGATCGGAAAGTGCCAGCAGCAGGAGATATTCATGGTGAGATTGGGGGCCTTTTTTTCCACTCTTGTTTAGCTTGCATGGCTCTTAACAATATAAGAGACTGTACAATCTAGTACAAACTAGACTGATTTCGCATCTTCACGATTCCATCCAATGTTGCTAGGTTTTGCTTTTCTGCTGTTTTTAATTTCGGAATGTTCACATGATCGTAGAGTGGAACTCGTTGCCACCAAGTACACCAGGGGCATCATCACTAGAAAGCTTTAAACAACTCCTACAGTTAGATCTGCAAAGATTGGGTGTAACAGGTCATTCAGTATAATATAGCCGTGCCGTGTGCCTGCGAAGCTGGTGTGTTACACTGAAGGGCTGTATACCTGAGTTATACAGATACGTAATACAGGTACTGTACTGCATTTGCAGTGTTTTCACATTGCTAGACATGTGCAGTATCTTGATTTTTGTGTGCCTTGTTCAGCTCCTGAGTGCAATTCTGCACCTTGGAAACATCGTGTTCAACAGTGAGGCTCACGACGACGGCTGCCCCTGTACCGTAGAGGAGGACGATCGAAGTAAGTCTCATTCTCCTGCAGGGCTCAAAATACCGGGTGCATATGCACCTTAGTGCAGGTAAAATTTGGGCTGTGCAGGTATTTCTGATGTCTACCTGCACCTAACCTGCACTGGTCCATGTATGAAGGGTAAAGGTAGTACAAATGTAACGGTAAATGGTTTCTGAACAGCTTTTAGTGTAGCCCATACCTCCTACATTCTGAGTGGTGCAGGTAAAATTTGTCTATTGCAGGTTATTTTCAATGTTACCTGCACCAGCGCAGGTGTGCAGAAAGAAGTATTTCGAGCCCCGTGATGTTTTCTCTTGTACCCTGTAGGATGTCAGCAGTCCCTGCGTACCGTGTGTTCGTTGTTGGGTGTGAACGAGGACGCCCTGGGGAGATGCCTGACGTACAGACGGATCACCGCCGCGCCCGGCCGCAGGAAGAGCGTCTTCATGAAACCCTGCAAGCCTGCGGAGTGCCTTGCCAGACGGGACTGTCTCACCAAACTGCTCTACGCAAGGTGTTAGAGTTGGGAGTCTTTAAAAACAAATTTATGTATTTTGTCATGATTGTTTTTTACTCTTATTTTATACTTGTGTTTTTGAGTAGAAGGCGTCATACAAGCAACTGTGCTTCCTGCCTAATACTCTTTAAATATATGTGAATAAATAATAAAAAAACAAATTTGCTCAGTGCAAGGCCAATAGATCTAGACACTGAACTATTTTGGGCTACTGGAGCAGCATCTCTTCTCCCCAAGTCAGGAACATCAATGCTCAATACAAGCTCTACTCTATGAGAGTGAAGACTAACTGACCCAATAGAAGAAATGGGAGAGATTAGGAAGGGTAGAACATAATCCCTACCCCATATAGTCATAGTCATAGTAATAGTAGAGTAGCATTTCCAATCATCTGCCTGATTGAGTTTCGTTGGTCTGTAACATTCCTATCAAAGTTCTAACTAACAACAGTAACATGTAACTCAGCAATGTTGTTTCCTACACTATAGGTTGTTTGACTGGCTTGTGGACATCATAAACAAAAACATCTGTGGGGAGCAAGTAGAATGGAAGTCTTTCATTGGTAAGTCTTTGCTTTTTTCAACATACATGTAGATACTGATAGATATAGATATTTGAAGTTAGTGTGGCATTGGTTCCATTGCTGAAGCTTACTGTAAGTATCATTCAATTTAAGAATGTCCTGGACAAGTTAACAGCAATGGCAATACAATCAATGGAAAGTAAATGTTTTTTTCTACTGATGCTTCCAGGTTTGCTTGATGTTTATGGGTTTGAGAGTTTCCCTGACAACAGCCTGGAGCAGCTGTGCATAAATTATGCTAATGAGAAGCTCCAGCAGCACTTTGTGCATCACTTCCTCAGAGCTCAACAGGTACAGGTTTAATTTATTGACCTGCATTTTGATGGTAACCTGTAATCTGATGTTTTGATATTGGTATGCAGGTATTTCTGACGTCTACCTGTACCTAACCTGCACCAGTCCATGTACTGGGTTTATATACAAATGTAAATGTACAAATGGATTTTTATTTGCTGCATTGACTATTACCTGGTCATTTACCTGGCCGTTACAAAATCGGATGGCACCCAGGCTATACCTGGTGACCTATGAAGTACAAATTTAAAGAAATAATGGCAATGGTTTCCAGTTTTTAGTATAATCCATAATTCTTAAATTCTGAGTAGTAGTAGTAGTAGTAGGTCCCATAGCCTTGACGGCCGTAGGGGCATCAAATTCTGAGTGGTACAGGTAAAATTTGTCTGGTACATGTAGTTTTTAATGTTCCCTGCACCAGTGCAGGTTTGCAGAGAAAAGTATTTCGAGCCCTGTTACTTACTTACTTACTTTGTCCACAGGAGGAATATGAGGAGGAGATGATCCCGTGGAACTACTGTCACTTTGTGGACAACAGAGACTGTCTGGAGCTCATCGAGGGGAAGATCAGCATCTTTGCACTCGTCAATGAGGTTTGGGACAAGAATCATCTTCTTTTTACTTTTTACCAATCTAGAATAATTAGGGGAAAAAGTACATGGGATCTACAAACCTGAAGTAGTTTTGCTTCCCATCCTAACCTGCATTCAGGAGTTAAAAGCTATGGTCCTTTCCAATTTTGCATTGGGATTATAAATTTAAATGTAGGCTGGGGTATGATAAGAATGTTTAATGCTTTTTATCCAACAAAAGAAAAAACAACAACTCTCTATGAATTTTTCATTGAATCTTTGGCCTTTTGTTTTGTATTCTTGCCCACTCACTTCTGTTAGCAATGCATTCATTTAAAACTGTCTACAACTGATCGATATAGTAGTAGCAAAAATGCCAAGAATATGTGTCCTGATCATTGTACAATTGTTACAGTAGATGTAACCAGTAAAACTGCCAAGAATATGTGTTCTGATCATTGTTCAACTGTTACAGTAGTTGATGTAGCCAGTAAAAATGCCAACAATATGTGTCCTGACCATTGTACAAGTGTTACAGTAGATGTAGCCAGTAAAACTGCCAATATGTGCTCTGATCACAGGAGTGTCGGCTGAACCGTCCCTCAGACAGCCTCCAGCTTGCCGATAGGATCCACTCGACGCTGGGGGACAGCAGACACATCTCCCGCCCCAAGTCCATCCACGGACAGGCTGCCTTCACCGTGCACCACTACGCAGACAGGGTCACCTACCAGGTGGACGGCATTGTGGAGAAGAATAAAGTATGTTTGTTTGTTTATTTATTTATTTATTTATTTCACCAGGGGAAAACATATTGCCTAATGGCATTTTTCAAAAAAACAAAAGGTTCATGCTTATCGTAAGTCAATACAGAAACAAAGTAACTTATAAAGATAATACACCTCCAACTTTAAACAAACATAAAGTTAAAAAATGAGTAAAATAATATAACGTAATACTATACTATTACTAATAGAACATCGAGAATGATAAGGTGAAATCAGGATGGAAGGTACTTTGAAATTTGATCATGTTTTCTGTCACTTATCTATTATACGACGTCTTAGTGGTTTCTATTGACAATGGGAATAAGTACAATAGATCTCAAAGTGTAGAGAGGTAATTTTCCACTGGTAAGTGATAGCAAAGACAGATGCAATGTACAGTACGCTGGTGTGTTACGAAGGGCGGTTATACTGGCTATACAAGACAGATATGTACTGTATAGTATATACGTGTAAGCCATTAATATTGACCAGTGGACCATGCTTCAACTAAACTTCAACATGCATGCAATTGTAAGGACTTAAACCTTTCCCAGTAGCATGCATATCAGGTGACCAACAACAGCTGGGATTTGAACTCCTGAGCTTGATGTCCAGAGGCAGGGCCCCTCACTGCATGTTACTTTGTCTTTGTCTTGTCTTGTCTTGTCATCTAAAGATTTAAAGACGAATGTGTGTTTGGTTCTGTTGCTAGGACGCTGTGCCTGAGGAGCTGGTGGAACTGATCTCACAGAGCGGGAACAAATTTGTCAGCAGCTTGGTCGAAGGCATGGTCCCGGCGGAAGGTGCCACTAGCAAAAAGGGGAGGACAGCTAGGACCGTAGTCTCCAAGTTCAAGGTTCTTTGAGCACTGTTATGTTATGAAGCTTACTCAGTGGTAAACTAAAGATACAAGTGAATAAAGAGACTCTTTCTACACAACCAAGTGTTTTATTCAACCGACGTTTCGGTGACCGTCTGTCACCTTCTTCAGGGCAATTCTGACTGGTTCACATTGCACTGCAGCACAGGTGTCGCTGCTGTAGATGCGTTCCCAAACGTATTTACATATCTACAAGTACACTTGCACTGTTTAGGGAACTGTATTTACAATCTTTGATCCAAGAAGCTGTATGGATTAGGAAATCTACTCCTGTCATGAACCGGGATGAGGGGGGATACAGACTCAGTCACGTTTGGGACCGCATTCTTAAGAAGTAAGAGCATATGACTGACATGTAAAAAATCACTCCTTCAACATGTTTGTTATCCGTAACAGTCTTAACAACTAATTTGTATATATCCACTCCCGTACGTTTGGGACCGCATTGTAAATACAGTTCCCTAAACAGTGCAAGTGTACTTGTAGATATGTAAATGCGTTTGGGAACGCATCTACAGCAGCGACACCTGTGCTGCAGTGCAATGTGAACCAGTCAGAATTGCCCTGAAGAAGGTGACAGACGGTCACCGAAACGTCGGTTGAATAAAACACTTGGTTGTGTAGAAAGAGTCTCTTTATTCAGTGACTTACCAACCTGATGAAACTATTCACGGATAAAGATACAAGTGTTAAAAACAATGATGTATAGTCTTTTTTATGATGTACAAGTCTGATGGAAGGCACCACTAGCAAAAACGTGAGGACAGCTCGGACTATAGTCTCCAAGTTCAAGGTTCTTTGAGCACAATTATGAAGCTTACTCAGTGTTTCCCAAAGTGTTAAAAACAATAATACGTAGTCTTTTTTTTAAAATGAAGTTTTCTTGTAATTTAATCTGTTTCTATTCAGAATATAATTTGTTGATGGTCAAACAGCATCTTTATATGTTCTTTTTAATTGCTAAATGTGGCAATTTTGCTTCTATACTACCTATACACTAGAAAGATACATTTGTTTGATGTCATGCATGGCATTGTTTCCTTTGCCAGGCCTCCCTTGACAAACTGATGCACACCCTTGAGTCCACCTCCCCACACTACATACGCTGTATCAAACCCAACGTCCAGTCCAGGCCTGGTGTCTTTGACAGGAGACATGTAAGTTATTCTGCCATGTACATACATTGTACATGTGGATTGTTTAGAGTGGTTCTATACAAAGACATGCGTGGAATATTGCTGCTCTTCAATCTTTATGAAAGAGTTCGTCTCTAACCTAAGCTAGGTACTCACTTTTACCTTACATTGTATCTGTTACTTGCCTTACATTGTACCTCTTGTACAATTGTTGTGTAATTAACTTGAGTTGACTAAATAAAGTTAAGTTGACTTTTACCAACAGCCCTAACCTAAAGACCACCTTCTATTTAAATGGAAGCTCATCTGTGTTGGTAGAATTGTTTCATTCACTCCTGACGTCATCACCCTTCCGGCTTCTGGAAAGTCAGCGCAGTGGATCATTCATCTGACGAAGGTCGACGAGTTCGACTGAAAGTTCATAGTGATTTTTTTTGTTGGTATTTTTGCATTGGAACAAAGTTTAAACTCTACAACCAAAGACCACCTGTCTCCATATGCAGGTTGAGAGTCAGCTGCAGGCCTGTGGGGTTCTGGAGACAGTGAACATCAGCAGGATGAGTTACCCCAGCCGCCTGGCCTACCCCGCCTTCCTGGAGAGGTACGGCATCATCATGAGGACTGCTGCAGATCAGGTCAGATCTGTTTTTTTTACTGAGGCCACACTGATTTACTTTTATGGATGACATCTGCATGCACATTGATTTTCCCCTGTTCTCAAAAAAAAATCACCTCTGAGGAGGATCTAGCCTGTGTGCCATCCTCCGTAGTCCATGGTAGCTAGCGACAATAGGGTTGTAACTACGGAGGATGGCACCCAGGCTACCGAGGCTCCACGGAACTCCAGAACTCAGTACAGTTCCCAGTCTCAACAGGCCAGCGTGTGCCAGTTTGGCGTAAAAGTCGTTATGCAAATTCGCAACA
This sequence comes from Branchiostoma floridae x Branchiostoma japonicum, assembly GCA_013266295.2. Lineage (NCBI taxonomy): Eukaryota > Metazoa > Chordata > Leptocardii > Amphioxiformes > Branchiostomatidae > Branchiostoma > Branchiostoma floridae x Branchiostoma japonicum. The sequence continues at coordinate 3,582,419 of CM023826.1, read as the reverse complement.
CCAGCTTTGTATTCCTGTGCTTTTTTACTGTGCTTCAATGCTTACAGCACTTCGTTATAAAATTTTTTGCAGGCTCCCAGTAGCAGGTCGAGTGTGTCCAGTTTGTCCTCCCTGTCAGATGAAAACCTGGACACAGAGAACATGGACCCACAGGACATCCTCCGCAGAAGGAACCTCACAGCAGGTGGCACACCTGGGACACCTGGAACACCTGGCAAGAGGAGAAGGAGGAGGACAGCAAGAAGAACAGGTATAATAGTTTTTTCCTAGAACTATCGTAGAGTGGAACTCGCTGCCACCAAGTACAGTAGGGCCATCATCACTAGATAGCTTTAAATGATGCTAAGAGTTAGATGTACAAAGGCGTAATATAGCCAGCTGCTGCCACACTGCGTGTCTGCAAAGATGGTGTGTTACACCAAAGGCAGGTTATACACATACAGATACAGAGAGTACATGTCTTTGTAATCTGCATGCAGTGGAAATAGCACTTAACAAAGGTCCTGTCCCCAGCTGTAGGCATCGAGCACCATGCTCGGCAGTGCTGCCAGGCCATCCTCAGGGTGGTGTTTGGACCCAACCTCACACAGCAACAAGTGCAGTATGGCAAAACCAAGGTGTTTCTTGGACACGGCATGGTGAGTTGTTTGTTAATAAACCAAATGGTCTGAGTGCATTATGGATGAAACATTATGTTGGAAAAATAATTTCTAGTGTGATCTAAACTTGAAATTTTGTTGTCTTCTAAATTGTTTGATGTCATAACTGTTATCAAATCGACTACTGAGGAAGGGATGCAAGTATTAGCTTAAGATATAGAACATAGGGTCACCTTTTGTCTTAAGAGTGGAAAAAAATTGGTTTCAATATTGAAGTGAGACAAAGCTTAGTGTCATATCGATAGTAGAGAGGCCAACAGTGTTTAAGTTAATAGTTTTATTTACACTGCGTTTCAAGGATGATAAAAATCATATTTGTTGTCTGAAGCCTGTCGGAAATGTTGCCATTTCAGTTTGACGAGTTGGAGTCTGCCCGTGCCCGCCTGCTATCCCAGAATGCCTTCACCATCCAGTGCTGCTGGAGGAGGTACAAGAGGAGGAGGGTTGCCATGGCAACAGCCGCGCTCACCATCCAGAGATGTACGACACAGATGCAAAATTATAGACTGGTGGTCGTAATGCAATTCTAGACTGAGATCTTTGCTCAGTTGTTTCCAGACAATTACAGAGTGTTGAAGGAACTACATGTATACGATTTTTAAAGTATATGAAATTTGTTATTTTAATGATCGATTGTTTAATGTAATCTGAGCAGTGTCATATGTGAAAATCATACTTCATGTCATATGTCCTTTATTGTATATATGCTTTGTGACATGCCAGTCAATTTCTAAATAAAACTGATACTGATACATTATAGAAATGAATGAAATGTAGTAGCTTTCACATATTTAACCTCCCTGCTGTGCAATCACTCAGGCACTAAATTCACATTGGTTATTACAAATGCAGCACAGAGTCTTTGATTTAAAAAAGGGTTAATATTGCAGCTCTCCATTGTTGAGGAATGGCTACATTTTTATGGCATGTTTTCATAACTCCTGGGTTATTACCTTGATAGACTTCCGGGGATGGAAGGCCAGACTTTACATCAGAACCCTGCACTGGGCAGCTCGCATCATCCAGAGAGCATTCCTGCGACACATGCTGAGGAAGGTTCAGGACAGACTAGAGGAGGACACAGGGGACTCAATCCTCCAGCTGGAGGAAGAGGTTTGTTTGTTTGTTTGTTTGTTTGTTTGTTTGTTTGGGATCTCCATAATATCTCCAGCATAGTATCATTGTACTGGTGATCATGTTTAAAGTTGTCCATATCCAGTTGCTTGGGTAACTTTTTTTTGGGGCGACTATCTTATTACCTGGATGTCTAACCTTCACCAACGTATGTTTAAAGCTGCTTGGTGAAAAACAAAGTAAAGTAGTGAGTCAACCTTTGTGTTTAATTGTGATCTAACCACCACAAAGTCAATAATGCATTTTAAGATCTTCGTGACAGTGTTTTCACATCTTTTAATGAAAAAATTTTGAAAAAAAATCAACACATCTCAAGACATCTCTTCATCTCAAGAAATAAATGAGAAACAAAACTGTTCATTTCCTATGACCTCTACAGATAGAGAATGCCCTATCGGGCGTTGACCTTGACCACCCTGCCATTGATCACAAGGTCCCAGTTACCATGGAGACAAGCCATAACGAGACTGTAGGTGACATGGTGGACACCAAGGAGTTTGAAGCCCAGCTGACGTGGAGAATCGCAGACAACAGTGGGAGGGACTCGAGTCTGTACGAGGACTCGCTGACCATCCGAGAGATGGGGACATACGACAGCAAGTCTTCTGGGGAGAGAGAACAAAGAAGGTGGCTGGAAAGAAACATCTTCCAGAGGGAGGGTATTGCCTCTATAAGACAAGTTCTCAAGGTAATTAAGACATCTTGATGCAAACTTCTTCCCTGGGATGGGAAGAATTCACTTTGAATACTTAGTAGTGTTTTTATTGCCTACTAAGAAAGATTCAGTGCTACTAACAATGCATAAAAAAGAGTTGTTACCCCCTGTTGTTTTATTTCAGTGAAAGCTGTGTACATAAGTCATTTCTAGATACACAGACCAAAAAATGAATATTTCTAGATACACAGACCAAAAAATGAATAGCTGAGCCCCCATTCATTTCTTTGTGCTGACTTTCTAGACTAATGTCCATGTGTAACACAATGTTTATTTTCTGTTGTTCCCAGGGTCCCATTGTGCTGCATGTGAAGTCTTCTGTGCTTGCCTTCTCCAACACCTGCCCATGGATCGACACCTCCTACAGCCTCACTGACGTACTCAGGTTTTAAAGACCATGCAAAATCTGTCGCCATAAAAGCCTCAAGATTCATGATCATCTTGCCATGTAAATGTCTGTACTCTGTACATGTGTAAAAATCTATCTTTCCTATGATGTCTTTACAATGATACTGCTGCTGACTGTAGAACAGATTTCGAACTTTAGGAATTGTTTCTATTAAGCCAAGAATATTTGAGATTGGAATAAACCAAACCAAAGCAACTAGAGATGCAGCTTTTCCAATCGATTGGTGTAGTGTGAAGTAACAGTTATTAAGAAGTCACACATGTGCTTTGCCTTAATTTTTAACAGGTACATGTATCTATCCTACGTATGAATAGACCACAATCATGCCACATCTGACGTTTTCTTTTTCCTCCCTAATGTATGAAAAGGCTTGGAATCTATTTGCATATATGTACTCTCTCTCTCTCTCTCTTCTTGGACTGTATATGGATTATATGGACTGTCTATAATATAGAATATATGGACGGAATATATGGACTGTCTATGCTTCAAGATTATGATGTGTAAAGAAAGGATATTAAGATTGGCAAAAAAAAGAAGACAATACTGTTCTGGTAAAATGTAAGATATTTGTTTCAATAAAATTCCATAGCAAAGATCTTAAAGTGTATATTTACCAATTAGGTATGATATCATTTTCCCCATTTCTGTTGTATTGTTGTATGTTAGTCACTCTGTTGTGTACCAATATGTCCAAAGACCTTATTTACTGCTGCTGAAACTTGAGATGAGGGTAAATACTTGGAATAAGGTGTAAAAATGGTCTCTGCAGTATCGCTATGTGCCAGAATAAATGATATGAATGAAAGCTAGTATTCCTGTCCTCACTACCAAATGGCAATGATGGAAAAACTGCTCCTGTCCCTGGTGCTGAATGATACTCCCATGGAAATTAATGATATTGCTTGTACCCAATGGCTTAACTACTGACGCTGTCATACAGTAGCCTATGCTGTCATACAGTATTCTATGCTGTCATACAGTGGCCTATACCAGGTTGCTGATAAAGTAGTAGAAATTGGCCAAATAGACGGAATAATATACTAGTATGAGGAGTTTGTAGCAACCTAGATTTCAAAGTGTACTCCACTGGCTGGCTAACTCCCTTGGCATACTACAGTTTTCAGTCGGCCAATTTCTACTATTTTGATTGATATAGGCTGGTCGTATAGCACTTTATACTGCTAGCGGTTATACAGCTACATAATAAATCATCAAAGTGAAGCCTTTCAACTTTGACCTTTATCAAGATTTGGGTAAGTCTATTCGTTGAATGGGGGGATAAATGTTCAATAGACGTAAAAATTATCTTAAAAACTTTACGACACATTCTTGTAAAGTTTATAAGATAAAGCGTATTGTTTGTGTTTGAATTCTAATGATATCACGTTAAAGGTATAAGCCTTAATGTGTAGTTTAAAGCGACTAACAAACACCCCTCTATTGAAGTGGTTGAGCCCTGCTAAGGCCGGTAAAAACAGATGACTCTGAGTCACCGACTGCAAGCTTAAGTTTCGTGGTAATTAATAGACCATGACCCCATTTGACAGCTGTTGAAGTCAGTATTCTTCTTCACTAGACTCTGGTAAAAGGAACTATAAGGGGACGATTTGTTTTCTACGGAAAAATGGGCGCAACTCCCTCCAAGAGATCCACGAAGAAGGGGGAACCAAATGACCAAAGAACTGAGACCGACGAACTTCCATACGAAGGTTTCGACATCGCCCTAGTCCCAGAGGAAGTACTACTTCTTGTCTTGTCCTTTCTTCCCGCCAAAGAGTTGGTCCTTAGCGCTCGCCTTGTCTGTAAGGACTGGAAAGACACGGTGGATCGCCCAACGATATGGAGGAAGAAATGCTTGCGCGAGGGAAGGTTTGTGGTTGGAAAGATGGGCCCTCAGCCTACGGACTGGAGAACGTTCTACTTCCAGAACCCATACAATAGTAACCTGGTCAAGAACCCTTCTGGAGAAGGTGAGAAACATTTATTTTTTTGGACAGAAAGGCGGGGTAGGCTTAGCCTCTACAAGGCTTAAGGGCGCGGCTGGAAATAGTAGAAATTGGCCAAATAGAGAGATAACACGCCGAGGTAGTTGCCCGCCGGCAAACTATAAACTGGCTGACTAACTCCCTCGGCGTGTTATCTCTCTATTTGGCCAATTTCTACTATTTCTAGCCGCACCCTCAAGCCTGGTAGAGGCTAGGGTAGGCTAGCATGCACCTTGTAGGCATCTGTGTTTAATTAGATGATACTAATCTCCAAGCAGATGTTGGGGGGGATTTCGTCACGCCCACCTATTATTGCTGGCCAAACATTCCACTGTGCTAATTTTTGTGTCATACGCTAGTCATTGATTAGACGATATAATTCATTAATTAACCACCAATATAATTAATTAATAAACCATTATTTTTAAACAAGTGGACATGATAATAATAAGGACGAAAGTATTTATCCATATTGTCCAGAAATAATTGAAACAGTACACATATATTTCGGAAAATAGAGATGAAGAAAATAAATGTAATGAAATTTTATTTAAAAAATGAGGCACATTACTGTAGTAATGTTTCTAAAATGTTACTGATCAGTATTAATGCAGGTATGCAGGTATTGTACAGTACGTAGCATTACAACACTGATGGTTTGGTAAAAGTGTCTTGTATATACATTGTAACCCCTGTATCAATATCCTTTCCAGAGGGGATGCGTCACTGGAAGGTGCTCGAAAATGGAGGGCAAGGCTGGAAGGTGGAGAAGTTTGTGGGCTGTAAGGCGTTTCCCGATCCTGCTGTCCGGAGCAATTTTGTCACGTCTTACGGCTGGGCTGTACGTGAACAGCAGATTGACCTCCTCGACGAGGGGTGCCTGGAAAAGTGTCTCGACGAAACGCAACCAAGTATTGAAGTGTCTGAATGGTGAGAAAAACCGTATCAGCAAATTAAACCACGATGTATTTATGTTTACCTTTGCAGAAGGAAACATGTTGTTTTTGCTCTGTTTCTTCCTCTTCCTCTTCTTTCCTTCCAAACAAATGAGGTCAATGACCTGGACCAGACAGCTGTCACCATAGTAACTGGTGCTGTAGCAGACACCCTGTGGTGTTGGGTTACATTATGTAGCAAGTGGCAGGACAGAGTTGGGGAGGCTGTTCACCATATATGAATGTGTTTGAGTAAGAATAAACAGAGCAGTTAGTAGTTTGTTAGGCATGTGAAGTAAATTTAGACGTGGGACAACTATCTCTAACTGACTAAAAGTCACTTATACGTAAGAGATATGAAAGACAATGAGCCTGGGTGATTTCTCTTGTACGGTTTGTTGTGTATTCGTGCACTTGAGGCTGATCAGGACAAGGTACAGGGGATAATTGGCAATGGTCTAGTAGTTACACAATATGGTCTAGTTATACAACAAGTTCTACCGGTTACAGATGCAAGATACAATGTGGCTAAGTCTACTACATGTACGGAGCTAACTACAATACGTGCTACTAACCTCGGTCCTAGGTCTCGAATGAATTCAAACTAGCGGGACTAATATGCTAATAGTTGCTCTCACCAACTATTGGCTAATGATAATGAGCATGTAAATGAGCTAAGAGTCTATCTAATGAGCACTACGTCATATGGTCTATACGTCACAGGTCTGGGCTGTTACAGTAGCATAGATTTCACATAACCTCATCATTTTCTGTGTGTATATTTTATATGCCTACAATCTGGAATCTTCAACTCCAATTCCTTGACAGAGAATTCACTCCCTCCAAGAAGCAACCCTTTTTTATTTCCAACAGGTATGCCCCTAGATGGGACTGTGGAAGTCAGTACGAGCTGGAAGTTCAACTGCTGGATAAGGATAAGAAAGTTGTGGACACCTTCAGCTATGGGCCAGCCGTCACGCAGCAGTGGAATGACTCACAGTGGAAGCAAGTAAGAGAACCAGTAGTGTTGCTGTAGTAGCATGGAAGATAGCACATGCATGTCGCTCACTATACATGTACTTTCCATGTCCACTTACATGTAGTCTAGATGGCTATTTGCGATGGTGGCATCAAATAACCATGTGGTTAGGCTAGTGGACACGAGACTGAGACCTGGTCACAGGTTTGATTCCTCAGGCTAGATGTTGTCTTTGGGAAAGGCACTACTTTCCTTACTCCACCCAGGTGTAAAATGGGTACCTGACTTCAGCTGGGGAGGTAAAAGGTGGTGGGAGGAGAGGAATGGGCTCTGCCTTCCAATACTGTACCCTAGACACAGTGGATTGACAACACGCTGCCCCTACGGCCTTAAAAAGGCTATGGGACTACCTTTACCTTTTTTACCTACTTGCAATATTGGAAATTTTTGTTTTGTTTCATTTCTGTTTATTTCACTTTTTTTTATTTCAGTTTATTGCTTTTTTGTTTTATATTGTTCAATTTTATTTCAGTTCAATAACACCATTGATCTATTATCTTGTTTCTCTTTCCTTGTGGACAATGTGAACTAATATACATACTTCTTTTGTTGCAGGCGATGCACATCTTCAGCAGTTTCGGGCCTGGGGTGCGATACGTCCTATTTAAAGACAAGGGCTCCGATACACAGTTCTGGGCAGGGCACTACGGCAGTAAGATGACCTGTGCAAGTGTTAAGTTGATATTTCAGTAGCCACATTGAAGCCAGACTACAACCTTCAACCTAACTAAGTTAAGGAGGCAATTTGTAACAGAAACAGGCAGCTTATTAGGAAAACGTTACGATCTAGCTTCCCAACATCTGCTTAGCCTCGTAATTACCAGACCTATTTTAGCTCCCGAGTCAGTATCCTCTCCGCAAATAGAGGATACAGCCTCGGGAGCTAAAATAGGTCTGGTAACCAGGCTAACATCTGCTTATTATACAATGTATGTTCTATCCAGGGATTTTGCAGATTGCAACTGTCCAGCGGTATATGTTTTACAGAATGAACAGCATTGGGGCCTGCTACCAATTCAAGTCAGTGTAGCATTGTCTGTGTACCAGCATTTTAAAGACATTTCTGTATAGAAATATCTTACTATTCGTCACAATAACGCGTAGGCCATATTCCAGATAACTTGGGATAACAAGTAACATACAGTATACAACCCTCACCCTGAGGGAGTATAATGAACAGAGGAAAACACACTGAAAACTGTCCTGTGAATTGTAGGGCTGTATTTCCTTTAATTGATAAAATATATGGTGTACACTGTACAGGAAAAGCTTTACATGTATTGTTTGATGTGTACTTGTGCAATTCAATGCATGTCAAATGTGCTACGTAGTTCCCTACATTCAAGATTTACAAAGGAATATTTCCTGCTCTAGACATCCCTATGTTTAATTCCGGTGGGTATAGACTATAATCTCATTTACATATCTTCTTAACACCATACATAATTATTGCACCTCTGTAATTCAAAGTCATTATTGATATTTTGCAACATACAAGTAGCTTGTACTCAAACACCAAACCTTTTATAAAGACCATACACCATACAAAAATCACATCCGATTAAGTGTTCAACATGGGAAATCACCACAGAATATTACAGAAGCTTCTAGTAATAGGTATATGCTAAATGTTCATGAATATCAGATACATGTATATGAGGTGACATAAATGATTAAAATATATCTTTTACTACAAGCTGCATGTGCATGGCCACTTGATATCCATCCACATAATTAAGAAAATCCAAGATATACAGCACACTGGGGTGTGTAGGAAATTACAATTATTACATCCAAATTTGAACAATTAATTCCCTTTGCTGATAAAGCAAACCATGAATTAAGATTTACTGAATGAATGAAAACACTAATAGTAGTTATGACAAAACAGTTCGAACATTATTACAAGGCTAGCCATTTTTTAGGAGAAAGGTACAAAATGTAGAGTTACTTTGGGACACAGTAACATTTCTTTGGATGTTTTTATACCTTTTTATGTCTTTCAAGTCTTTCACAGCTTTCTAGTACAATTTTCCATGAGTCCATAGCAGCAATGGCTCCCTGCAGTTATTATTACCTTCAAGTTGGTAAGCATTGACACCCATCATACTATAATTTCCCATTAAAAGTACATATAATAGCATACATTCATCTTTTTTATCTTGCCAAGGTTATTTGATAAGAAACTCATCCACATATACAGGATGTGCAATGTATATACAGGCAATTTCTTGTGTAATATATTGATATTATGAATCATAAATACACATTTTCAAACCATTCCACAAATGTAATCCATTCCACAAAGTTAATCTACACAAATGTTCCCATATGCTAAGAAGTATGCTACTCTAAGGCCTGAGTTTTGTCTATAGCACTGGTTATGTACCCTACGATCTTTTTATCTTTGTAATTAGCAACACCTTTTTATTAGAAGTTTTCTGATGCAAGTTTATGATTATAATGGCTCGGAATGTACCACAAAACGAACAAATGAAAAGAATAAATTTTTCCACAAGAAACAATATGTTGCCTAGCTTCTGTAAAATGGTGTTTTTAAAGAAGAGTTAACAGAAATGTTATGTCTCAGTCTGAAAGTACGGTCTGTAGTTGCAAGTAAAATTACCTTGGTATATAAAGTTATCAATGACACTCATAACAACTGTGGCAAAGCAGACTTTTTCATTTCATTTTGTTACGACTCGTGTTACATGCTCGTGAGAGGTACCGGTACATTTGGTTTCTGTGATTAGAGGGCTACCATCGGCAGAACATGACAACTCGTAATAGTAACTCTTATTTATAACCTATTTGGCAAATTTCTACTATGCCAGTCTATGGAATACGGAGACTAACTGTGGAGCAAACAAAATTGGATGTGTATGACTGGTAGACACTGGTCTCCATGCAGTGTAAAGGGGATGAAAGCAATGAACCCACATTGCTCATAGACAATTTAAACTCTACTACTGGACAAATTACAGAGATTACTTCCGGATGTTTCAACTGACATCTACCACTCTTTTTCAGCATCACTAATTATATACTGAACCAACAGAACTTTGTCAACACTTACATATGAGCAACTGCAAAAACAATTTGAACATGACAAAGACTCATAGGTGTCATTGATAGGTGAATCAAGTTAAGATGTATGTAGTTCCTAAGGTAAGACAACACCATAGGAATTGCTACTATCCAGTAGTAGCGTTTAAATTGTCTATAAGAATCGTTTACATGGATGTATAATCTTCATCAATTCACCTCCCCCTAATCTCCAAGCAGATCTTGGGGTTGGGTTGCAAAAGAAAATAGGCAAAAATACAGTAACCAAGGGTTGGGAGATGGATACTCTCTGGCTAATGGATACAGCTTGGCCAATTTGATACTGTATTTTTGCCTATTTTCTTTTGCAACCCAACCCCAAGATCTGCTTGGAGATGAACCTCCCCCCACATTATCTCTCTGTGCCGTTGCTTTCATTACTTCCCTCCGACCCCTCCTGCGAACCCTCTTCCTCGATATCGGCGGTGTCGGCGTTGATGGGGGGCATGGCGTGACCGTGGCCGGCGCTGAGTTGCCGCAGGACCAGCTTCTTGTACACCCCTCCTTTGTGCAGCAGCTCCTCGTGGGTCCCCCTCTCCACGATCTTCCCCTTGTCAACAACAACGACCTGAAGCAACAAATCAGAGATTTCAGACTTCTGGGAAGTATGCTATCCTCGGCTTCCTGAATTCCGCCATACTTGTTGACTGTTTCCCAGCCAAATTCTTTTCACCTCCAGTTGTGTCAATCTTCCACCCATGTGCTGTCAACCTACTCTTGACAGAAAACAGACAAACCCACAGCCACTCAAGTTAACACAAATGTTTGCGTTTACAGTGGCTTCCTTTCCAATATCATACCATACAATAACATATGATACTACCAATAATTGCATGTATACATTTATGGATTCTCAGTTTCTTTCTAAAGTAAAAACGAAAATCTAAAATTTGCTGAGTCTATTGACTCTATTCTCTAAGACAGTTGGAAAAAAGTTTAACCTTGCCATAACTCTGTCATCCTGTTCCCGGTAATGTCATTTCAATTTGTCCAACTTAAAAAACACAAATTTACAGGAAGAAAAATGGTTCAAAATTATCATCACTCACTTACTCACTCATTCACTCACTCACAACCCACCAACAACTCACTCATGACTCATTCACTCACTCCACAATATGGAAATGCCATTATGAGATTTTAAAGTGCATACATGTTTTATTGCTTGATAAACTACCTGTACATCGTATACAAGTCTGGGAAAAAACTAATCAACTCTTTCCTGACCTCGGACGCGTTCCTAACGGTGGACAGCCTGTGTGCGATGACCAGCACGGTGCGGCCTTTCATGGCGCGGTCGATGGCCTCCTGCACCAGGTGTTCACTCTCAGCATCCAGGGCACTGGTAGCCTGGGGGGAGGGGGGCAGACATGTATGTATTGTATTTTATAGCAGGGCTTGAAACACTTTTTTCTGCATACCTGCACTGGTGCAGGTAACACTGAACATTACCTGCACCAGACAAATTTTACCTGCGCCACTCAGAATTTAGGAAGTATGGATCATACTAAAAACTGTTCAGAGACCATTGCCATCATTTCTTTTATACTTCATAGCTGGTAACAGTAAATGCAGCAAATAAAACAATTGCACCTGCATGTATATATAAACCCATTACACGGACCAGGGCAGGTTTGGTGCAGGTAGACATCAGTCTGGCACCCAGACTAGTCTGCAACATGAATCTTTACTTGTTAGGAAATAATAAGAAGAAAGAAGCAGCTACTTCTCACCTCGTCCAGTAGCAGGATGGTGGGGTTCATGATGAGTGACCTTGCGATGGCGACCCTCTGCTTCTGACCTCCTGACAGACGAACACCTCTCTCCCCGACCATGGTCTCATAACCCTCCTAAAGGTGTGACATGTGTTGATAGTTAGAAGCATTAAGATATAGACAACACGCATGCGTAACAGTAGAGAAACACAAACAGGTCTGGTGAGTAACTGAAGGATAAACCAGCAGATTAGAGCATGTTGGCTTGGTGCTAACTCATTGGATTCCTACCAAGGTGTAGAAGGACACTAAGAGAAGAGACAGAATGCATCACAAAAGGAGGAACAGAAAGCAAAGGAATGACTATTAGTATTAGTCTTAAGTGTTTTTATGGAACACCTGAGCTGATTAGCCTGTGTTACACAATCTCTTGGGAAAATGCAGTGACAACATCAGTGAGAAATTTATAATGACTAAAACAAGAAATTGACAACTCTACAGAAATGTGAAATCTCGAAAGTTTGACTCATTTAGTAATGAGATGTTCATTGACTTCATTGATTGGTCAGTTGATTGATTGGTTGGTAGGTTGGTTGATTGACTAATTGGTTGGTTGGTTGGTTGATTGACAGATTGATTGGTTGGTTGATTGACAGATTGATTGATTGATTGATTGATTGACATCGTACCTCGATGACTCATTTAGTAATGAGATGTTCATTGACTTCATTGATTGGAGTCCAGCCTTGTTAGCTTTGGTTCACTCCCAACGTCGCTACCCTGCCAACAATGGGTTAGCGACGTCGGGAGCGGACCAAAGCTAACAAGACTGGACTCCAGGCTAGAGGAATGAGTAAGTCTTACTAATTATCCAGTGATTAATTACCTTCTGGTTGGTGAATAAAAAAACGAAAAAAAAACTTCTTATACAGTATCTTGCCAACCTGATGAAGTTATTCATGGATGTTATAATTGTTGCACAATCAAGGTAATTGGACATGGACTGTCGAAAACAATCCTCCAAGGGACAGTAAAAGGAGCAAGAAAAAGGGGAAGGCAGAAGAAAAAATGGGCCGACAACATCCAAGAATGGACAGGCAACAAAAACCTTGCAGAAACCCTAACCCTAGCACACAGCCGAGAGGGATGGAGGCAGATGGTCAGACACTCCACCATACAGTGCCCCCACGACCCTGGCCTGGGTTATGGGCCCAAGGTACAAGGTACAAGGTAAAGTTAATTGATTGATTGACTGATTGAGTACCTCGAACTCGGAGATGAACTGGTGGGCGTTGGCCTGCGTGGCGGCGTCCTCGATCTCCTCGTCGGTGGCCTCCCGCCCGTAGGCGATGTTCTCCTTGATCGTGGTGGCGAACAGCGTGGGCTCCTGGCTCACCATGGAGATCTGCTGACGGAACCACCGCGGATCCAGCGTCGACAGGTCCTGGCCACCTGGGTTGTCATGGAAACGACATGATTGACATCTTGGAAAAATTCGATGAACCATTTTTTTCACAAGTTTGAAAATTTTCACAGGAAGTTTGGAGCATAACAGGATATTTTCATGGAAATGTAGTGACTAAGTTACTGCAGTGCCCTTGAAAAGAAACAGTATGATCTATAAAATGTTGTGTATTTCCATCTTAAGAAAATGCTAGAAATTATAGAAAATGTCATGCCTTAGGTGAGATCTCAACAAACAAAAGGGGAGAACATCCCAGGTATGAGTGGAAAGAGACTCACCCAGCAAGATTGTCCCTGAATTAGGGTCATAGAAGCGCTCGATGAGGCTGACAATGGTGGACTTGCCTCCCCCTGACGGTCCTACCAGAGCCACCACTTTGCCTGGCTGCACTGAGAAGGACACCTCCTGTGGTTTTGTAAAAGTACGTCGGGATAAGCATGAAGTTATACATAGATAATGCTGGTTCTTGGAGCAGAAGGTTAGGGGTTCCAATCCACTTTGGTCATCAGTTTTCTTAGTTTGCTAAGTAAGCTTAACAACCATCCCTCAACAGAGACGGGGGGCGCCATAGACTTTCTGCAACTTACGATCCTCTGCTCACAGAGTCACGTGTGTCATCTGCATAACCGTTACGTGACATCACGGAAGCGGTGGATTGCTCATTCCTTGACAAAGACTGGTCCAGGAGTTGTACAGTCGAAAATTTGAGTAAGTCCAATTTCTTGTGTTGGAAATTACCGTTAAAACTCATGCCATAAGCTTAACAACAGTTACTTCTAAAGGATAAACTGCTGGATATCAGGTTGTAAAGACTTAATTACTAGCTATAGAATCCAATGTTTGAAAAACATTAGCCTACCCTCAGGACTTCAGAGTCAGGACGAGATGGATAGGTGAACGACACATTTTTGAAGACAATCCCTGAAAAAGGTACAATACAGGATGAAAACCTCAGGAAAAAACAGTTCAGAAACATTATGGCTAGTTCAGACGACTGTATTATAATTATGATGAGAGTTGTTGACAAAGGTTAGATATATTATCCAAGTAAATGATACTCATAGACAATTCAAACTCTACTGCTGGATAAGATACGGAGATTACTTCCAGATGTTTTGAGTGACATCCATCACTCTTCTTCAGCATCACTAGAATGACCTGGCAGAACTAGCCAACACAATGTAAAAATATATAAAAGAGCTGGGAATACATGTTGAACATGATTGTGTGTTACGCCGAAGGGAGGTTGTACCAGCTATACAGATATGGATGACAAAGTCACTGTAAATTAGAGTCATCAATCTAGACCAAGTGTACTCACCTCCATCCAGTCCATCCAAGACTTTCCCACCAGACACATTCACTTCCGACTTCCTGTCCAGCAGTTCAAAAATACGTTCAGAGGCTCCGACCGCCTAAAAAGGGAAGGGAAAATTTTAAGTGCAGTGCTTCATTAAGACATGGTGTTGGTAGTTTAAGCCTTTAGCACACTGATCGGTAGTAACATGTTTACAAAATGGAAACACAGAATACACTGTAGGCACATTGAATATACCGAGAAACAAGGCCTGTTAGGCCTAGGAAAAGAAATGTTGTGTTTCCTGTTTCCCGACCGACACTAGAAAAAACTGCCGACCCTAGCCTTTTTTTGTGTGGACCCCTGCAAGGGACATAAATTTTTCGAGCTGATCCACCTTTTCTAGCTCCATGATCTGCCACCTGAGTGATGAAACGTTGTACAATCAGTTTTCCAACATTGGCATTGAAAATATAACGTTAAGTGTCCACAAGCAATTTTTACTTTGTTATAATACTGTTGGATCACTAGATATCAACAAAGTCTTTAAAAAAAAGAAAAAAGAAAAAAAAAGATAATCCCTACATACCAACCCTAGTTTTTTTCAGGACTGAAACAGGAAACATAACATTTTTTTCCTAGGCCTTACTACAAGTGTTACCTGTGAGATGTACTGACCTGCATGAAGTCTCCATACAGACTGGAGATGAAGGCGAAAGCCATGGCCACGTTCAGCGTGTACATCATGAAACCTTAACAACCAGAAACACGTACAGTCAATATCATCAATCTTACAAAATTATACAGGTACTCTGGTTCTTCTTCTATAAAACTCCACCCTTGATTAGATTGAATTACTTACGACTTAAATCTTATTCAAGATATACATGTAGTACAAAGGTAAAACTTTGTTGTATCACAATAGCATTGTAAGTACAATGTAAGTGCTTCAAACTTTGACTGTCCTACTGGTCCAGGAGTAGATTGCAAACAAATCACACAAGGAGTACAACGTGTACATTGATTACAATGGCCTATGAACAATCACATTGTGGTACATGTACAATGTTAATACACAATTTGTGGAAGGTTATTTAAGAAATATACCATGAAATTAGTAAGAATGACATTAGAATGTGTGGACTGTCCAACATTGACCCACAGGACAGGGTCACATGGAGACATGGAGTCCAGTCTAGCCGACTGCTGCCCACCCCTGAGACAGGGAAGCCGACAGCAGAATAATCAAAGCCCGGATATGTATGTATGTGTATGTATGTAAATAAAGTTCTTGCTAACCTGTAAGTGTGCCAATGGTGATCCCTGTGCCTGGATGTTCCTTCTCCATTATGACCAGTTTAGCTCCGTACCACAGCACAAGGACTATGGCTCCCTAACAGTGGATAGCAGTCAGTGTGTTACATTTAGCATTCAATTTCACCAATCAAAATAGTTATTTATTATTGTTATATTATTCTTAAACATTATTCCATGCAATTTAACATAATTCATTATCATCAATCTTACAATATGAACAATGTTTCTTTTCTATTGCCTCTCTACAAAGCTTGGATCTGAAATTCAAATCATACGTCAATGGGTTTACCATATTTCGCACTTAAATACTGTGTATATGTATCACATAGTACCTTCAGGTACATAAGGATAGTTGCACAGTTCCAATTCTCGGTTGCACAAAAATACACACTCAGACACCAATTATTTTGAGCACTACTGTACAAAATGGTAGATTGATAGATGTACAAATCAAATGTTGCTCTTACAAATGCCACCACTCCCACTATTCCGTTGAACCCTCCTCCAGCCAGGGCAAGTTTCTTGCCGTAGCCATAGCTGTTCTCGACACTTTTGTTGTAGTCCCTCTTGCTCTTGTCCTCCCCAGAGAACATGCGGACAGTACGGACACTGGAGATGGACTCCTCTGCGACGGTGCTGGCTGCTGCCAACTCGTCCTGGAAGGCTTTCCTGATCCGCTGAACGTACTTTCCTATGAAGGGTAACAGATTTCTTAGTACACCCATGCATATCTTTAATAGGACATTCATTTGCATACTCGGGACAACTTAAATGAAGCTGTTACCCAAGTCTTTATACCTAGCTGATGTATGAGTGTGTACATGTACATAAAACATTACAATTATTGTACAATTGTTTTGCAAGTTTATCATTAAGTTTAACATGTGCCCTTTGGAAAGGCACTTTACACGACTTTCCTCACCTCACCCAGGTGTATATTTGTATTGTTATAATTTGTATTGTCCTCTGTCAGTTTGTGGCGGCATTAAAATAAGTTGAAAAAACTTGAGTGTGCCGTCACCATGTCTTGTCATTACATGTTGGAATAAAAAATAATAAAAAACATGTGTAAATATATATATGCACATTGTATATGTATGCATGTATGTATGTACATATGTGTGTGGTCTTCATTCATTCAATATTGAAGGTTGACTCCAGAACATGTTACCCCAAAACATGCATACTGGCAGCTTAAAAACATTGACATGTTCTTACCGTAGACCACGGCCCCAATCGATACAACAGGGACACAAGACAGCAACACGCCCGTCAGCTTGGCGCTCAGGACAAACATGATGGACAGGGAACCTATGATCTGTAGCAGGTACCGGAACAGCATGGAGATGTTCACCTGTGGGTGGGAGGGGGGCAAACATGTGAATGGAACAGCATCATCATAGCTTTAGTGTCGGCCTTGTTAGCTTTCGTTCACTCCCCAAGATCCGCTACCCGCCAACAGTTCAGTCTTGTTGGTGGGTTGCGGATCTTGGGGAGAGGACGAAAGCTAACAAGGCCGACACTAAGTCTACTATCATCAATGGTTATACTAATTTAGGGTACCTCCTTAGTGTTACCAAGGAGGTTTAAAAAGTTTTTAAACCTCCTTTTTAAACCTCCTTGTTGTTACACAATCTCTCCCTTCCAGAGGTTTCTTGGCCCCCTAAACCTAAGCCTTCTACGGAGCTGGTGGATGTACCAACTACCAAGTACCTAGTACCAGCCCAGAAAAGAACAAGAAATAGTCATGCGTTCAAGGACCAGAGTTATCAACCAAGGATTCATGAGGTGTTTAAAAACTCACTATTTCCTAGAACTATCGTAGAGTGGAACTCGCTGCCACCAAGTACAGTAGGGGCATCGTCACTAGATACTTTTAAACACTGTTTCGAGTTAGACGTTCAAAGGTTTGGTGTAACATGTCATTTGGTGTAATGTAGCCAGCTGCTGCCATGCCGCATGCCTGCAAAGCTTGTGTGTTACGCCGAAGGGTGGTTATACCGGCTATACAGATACAGATATAGATACAGAGCTGCTAGGAGCACGATTTAGTCAGGCTAGGATACTCACAGTCACCGAGTTCTGCACCACACCAGTATCTGAAGCCAAGCGATTAGTCAACTCTCCAGTCCTGCACAAAAACATGTCATGACAGACTTCAGAAAAGACTTACAGTTCTTAATCTCCAAGCAGATCTTTCGGTGGCTGCAAAGACAGTATCCATTGGCAAATGGTTACTGTCTGGCCAATGGATACTGTCTTTGCAGCCACCGAAAGATCTGCTTGGAGATTACGGTTCTTACGGTTATGTCACATTCTATTAAAGTTGGCTCTCCAATCTCATAAGAGACGTCAGACTCTGAAATCTCAGAGCCAGGGAGCTGCAAGTGATCAAGTTGCAAGAAGAAGAAGTCCAACTCAAGACTTGGCAGCTGGGAGCGATGGTGATTGGCTACTCAGACTTGATGTACAATATACAACAATATGTAGAGCTTTATTGCTCTATTTCGGTCATTAACATTATCAAACCTTTAGTGGTTATTGTCTACCACAGCATGTCACAGGGCTCTAGCTAGCACCAGTTTTTCCATCAACTGCAGGAACTTTGTGGCATGTGACGGAAATTTTTTAAAACCAATCAGTCAACCTTGACGGACAAAATTGACGAAAATCTTGGTTAAAAATATAAAACATCCAAAGGACCACGAACAACCACTCTCAACCCCATGATTTGCTACTCAAAATGTGGGAAATTGCATTTTTAAAGGTTAAAAAATCCAAAATTTGCACCCAGACCCCCTTTGGAATGTGAGCACTCTTCCTTCAGGTCCGATCAAGAACCTGGGCTGACGGAAAAAAATTTCGAGCTAGCTAGAGCCCTGGCATGTTATTAAAAAAAGTCTTGGACTAGTTAGAGAATGTTAACATCTTGTAAGTCTTCAGGCTCACATCAAAACCCAAACCTTAAATGTCCAGTGACCTGCCTAGGGTGCCTGTATTCAGATGACTCAAGACAAATTGCCATTCCCCAGGTGCTGGACATACTTTGTGTGTGAAAAGCTTTAGGGATTGAATTGAAAAGTCTGTTTGGAAACCTTTATTAAAATCCTAAGTCCACTGGGAGAGGGATAGTTCTTGTGAACTTTTAATACAAAACCCAAGAGAAAAGTTGACGTCATGCAATTTTATTCAGACAGAAATACGTACCTGGTGGTGTCAAAGAAAGCGATCTCGTTCTTAATGATGGCTGCGAAGAGTTCCTCCCGCAGCCTGGCCACAAAACGCATCCCGGCCAGCGTGAAGAGCCAGGAACGGAAGAAAGCGGCGATCGCGCCGCCGATGTAGATGATCAGCAGGACCAGCACAGTGTGGTTCACTTTATCTGTGAGGCAGGAGAAAAGTAACTTTGAGGTGAACATGAACTGACACAAAAATTAAGTTGTATCATCCGTCCTCCAGTGGAAACCTAGGGGCAGAGTGCATTCCTGAACTTTGACCTTTACTGACTCTTTAGTCAGAGACACTGGTATTGATTTTGATTATTTAGAAAAAGCAATGTCAGATAGAGACTTATGGATGGAAATTTGCTCTGGTTTGGTTCCGGCTGTACAGGCCGGCAATAGATAGATTGAAGTGTGTTCGACATCATCTTTATTGAATCAAGGAACTACACATTAAAACAACACACACCTTGGTCGGCCCCTTAAAACAGATTAACAATGATCGAGAGAGCAAGGTTAAAAAAGTGGCTGTGCATCAGCCATCAACATATACCTGGAGATATATACTCTAAATATTAAAATCTTTGCATGCAGGATGCAAGTTTCCGTCCTTGTTATCTACATGTAGAACTTATAAGGAAATTAGATAAAGTAGTACATGTAGTAGTCTTATTACCTAAATTTTATCACAACATTGCTTTTGAAACAAGGAAAAAATTTGTTTCAATTCAAGATCTGTACCAAAAAGAGTTGGGACCCATCCCGATTTGAGTGGATCAAATCTTTAAGTCTGCATGGTCTTACACAGCTTAGTACTAGTAGATAATTATATAAAACTGGCATATTTACTGATCATAAACAAACGAAATAAGCGTTTGCGAAATAAGCAAAAAAAGCGAAATAAACAAACAAACTTCAGTTACCTATGCTGGTCAGAGCTGCATCGACCACAAAACTGAAGAACAGAGGTGCCATCATGTTGGATGCACTGGACACTAACAGGGCAATGCAACCCAGGCCCAGGATCCACCATTCCTGAAAATAGTAGTATATTTATTTATTTCTGTCTGTTGAACTTTACCAAAACCACCAGAGGCCAGAGAACATTTTTCCATCGAGCAACGTTACTCTGGAACAATCTCCACTGAAACTCGTACTGCCACCACTATTGCCTCCTTTAAAAGGAAGCTACGGGATTCCCTCGGTGACCCCTACAAGCCTTATATTTGTGACCCTGACCTCTCCACGTTGATGTAGTGTATTGTTGTGAATGTGATGATGTAACATGTTACGTGTAAATGTTTGTCTTGTCAGCAGGGCAAGCCCTTAATAATAGCCACCTGGCTAGTTGGGCTGCCCTGGCTGTACAACCTGTCTTTTTTTACAGCCAAACAAATAAACAAAAAAATAAAAATTTATTTATTTATTTCATCATAAAACGGCCGGGTAGCCCATTCAGCTGGTAGGAGCTGCTTTCCAATGGGGCCCAGCATACATTGTCACAACACAAACACAACACAAGAACATGAATTACATTTAGTCAAGCAACAAAAGGTGGACAACAGTCAAATACGTGTACAACACAAAAACATGTCCATAAAATCAAAGAAATTAAAGTAGTCTGTATCTTTTATATTTTTCATATAAAACTGAGGAGAATGAATGCACATTCAACACTAGAATTAAGGTAACATTTGCAAAGCAAATGCATTATGATTACCTTCACATGCATCTAGCCCAACAAACTACTGCCCTGTTTATTTACAATCAAACACATTCATATAGTTGTATATACATTGTATGGTGACCAGCCCCTCCAACTTGCTAATATAATGTACCCCAACACCATTTACTATGGTGACAGCCGTCTTTTTTTTTTTTGAAGATGAAGAAACAGAGCAAAAACAATATGTTTTCCTTCTGCAAAGGTATGTTTATTGTTGACTACATGGAAACTAGCTATAGAGGAAGCCCTATGTTCTGCCATACTTCTAAGTTTATATCATTTTGTTCATCTTCTGTCTACTACTGATCGATTGTTAAGTATCGATTGTATTGTATTGTAGCGGACTCCAGGAAGAATAGTGTTAGATTAATTGTACCACTAATGGAGATCCAAATAAAACAAATAAAACAAACAAACAAACAAACAAACAAACAAACAAACAAACTCACATCCCGAGCCATTGTGAACAGTCTCCAGAGGTTGACTTTCTTCTTGACGGTGTTTCCCTCCTCGTCGACTTCCTGGCCGTCGCTGTTGTAGCGATGAACGATCCGCATGACCTGCAGCTTCCGGGCCATCCGCAGGAATACCAGCCCCAGCAGCAGCTCAAGCACACTGAACACGACGGACGCTATGCAGACTGCAATGTAGGTGCTGTGCATCTGGGGAGGGAGAGTAGGTGCAAAATTACATATAAATCAAAACTACTCAAGAAGACCTCTCAGGGGACTGATTAAGTCTGCTCTGTGAGGACAGGTCCTTATGAACAGTACAGGTCATAAGTAAAGGTTTGACTGTATATGTCAAAGTCAACCTAAGAATGCAATGTAAACTGTTACAGTAACACATTTGCTGTTCACTGTATGAAATTCCTTCTAGGATAGAGTGATTTATATGGGATTTAGATACAAATCTTTTCAACCCTTCCTGCATCTACTGGAAAACTGATGATTCAGAAAAATTAGTATAGGTACATAATGTTACTTACAGCTGCCTTTACACAGTGTATTGGTAGGTTAGAGTATTTGAAAGACTTCAATCAGTAAACATTTTTTGCAACATTACAATGGACATTAAAGTATTGATCTATTACTAGTACACTGTATGTGAGGTTATCCACAATGAACTCACCTCTTTATAACTTTCCTTGTGAATGACGAATACTCCCTTGGTGACAGCGTACGCCGTAGACAGCAGTGTGAACAGTATGGCAGAAATGTAGTACGCCCGCCTCCTCTTAAGCAGACCGCGGTCGAACGGTTCGTCCAGGAGCTTCATGGAGATTTCCTCGATCCTGGTGAAGAAGTGGAAGAGGAGACACATGCGCAGCAGGGACAGGCAGGCCAGCTCGAACACGGACTGGTAGAAGTCGAAATGTACAACATTGGCCTCCAGGTACTGGGTGCGACCACCTGAAAACATGGGAAATACATACAGTCAATACAGAGTAACCCAAAATGTTTACCAGAAGTAAAATAATATTCTGTGGGCAAATTTCTTGTTTACTTATTATTTCTGTTACTGCAACTATCCCTCAACAGAGACGGGGGGCATCACAAACTTTCTGCAACCCATGATCCACTGCTCACGGAGTCACATGTGTCATCTGCATAACGTGACGTCACGGAAGCGGTGGATTCCTCATTCCGTGACAAAGACTGGAGTTGTACAGTCAAAAATTTGGGTAAGTCCAATTTCTTGTGTTGGAAATTATAATTCAAACTTGCTTCATAATGACTTCTACCAACACAGATGAACCTTCAAGATAGGTTATTTCTGTCATGTTTAACTAGGGTAGCCCTAATCCTATGTTGGAACATAGATAGAGTTATTAAAAGGTTTTCCCCCTAGTTGTACTAGTCTGTTTCTATACCTGCTAGCCACAGTGCCACACAGACAACCCCGTCTAAGAACACCACAAGTCGGACAAAGTTGGTGAAGCGGAAGGTCGGTAGTGTGTAGTATGCCCGGGTTCCTTCCATGGTGACGGTTGTAGTCTTCCAATTAGACTTCACCCTGATAGGAAAATACAGAAAACAATACTGATAAGTAAACTTAATGCAAAGAGTTGATTTTGGCTGATTATAATATCTCCATTAATATTGTTAGAGAGAGAGAGAGAGAGAGAGAGAGAGAGAGAGAGAGAGAGATTGTTACGTGTTAGCCTGGTTACCATCTCTACGGGTCGGCTTTGGTGTGTATCGGGCAGCCGGAGTTTGCTTGGCACGCGATAGTAGTTCTGCCGGTTTCTGAGAATCTCTATTTGCTGCAGTTCACACTCCGGCTGCCCGATACGGTAGAGTTGGTGACCAGGCTAATTACTGTATGTGTTGACCCCAGTAACTTAAATCATATACCGAAAATCAAAGAAATCCACAAATTAAACCCACTGTGAGTTATAGCTGTGAACACATAAACACGAACAAAAACAATCCTTCCCACAGAAAAAAAAACTTCCCACGGCAGGATATATCTCCTCCCCCAGAAGTACTCAATCTTATAATAACAAGACACACCAGAATTTTCCCAAGCTGAAAAGGTGCAAAAAAAGGTGCAAAGAAAGGATTTCAGAGCATCAGCTTATATCAAGTCATTTTGTGGAAATATAGTTACTAAAACAACATATATATATCACAACCTCCTTGCTATTTGATGGGTTGACAGGGTGAAGATCAATATTAGCTTTTAGTTACTAGTAGTATTGTTCTGGATTGCCCCACCCCCTACAACTGCTATCACTACCAGCTGTACAAATGTGACTTTTATGTGAATTTCATGGAAAAACTGAAAATATGTAATACAATGTGACTACAGTGGAAAATATTGTCAATTGTTTTGGAATTGTGAACCATGAACTCATATATGGATAATGGCTGAAAAGTGGAATGATTTTTGATTTTCAAAAAAAGGGGGCTTCGATTTCTCAGAAGTCGACCGAGCCTCTAGATCTTTTGATCTTTTGATTAAGGGACAGTGAGCAAATTGGCCCGCTGGCAATGACACATATAAATATACAAAAAGTGTGGCTGTTTAGTATCCCCATGTCACGATTTACATTTATTAAATCCCCCTATCACATATCTTTATCTGTCAGTCACATCATTTCACATTTCTTGAAGTTTATCTGCCAAATTCACATAAAGATCACATTTACACCCCCGGTAGTACACTGTATCGTGGGATCTCAACTGCTATAGATTCACAGATCCCAACATGAAAGCCAAACACAAAGCATGACAAACAGTACAACGCACAGCGAGCTGACCAATTAAACCCAGACTGACGCAGCACTAAACTTAGTTAGGATACGTCATGACCATTTGTATAACCTTACGTAACCTTATTTTGTATAACAACTAATTTTGGCCGGCTACGACCAGATACGTATGATAGTAGGCAGTACAACGTCAAAAGGGTTACTAAACCGGTCAAACTTTCAACAGCTAACGAAATCTGGACGCTCATAACAAAAGAAAATCGCAATTTTGGCGACTACACGTTGTCAAATATGCAAGAGGCCATGTTCCATGTTTGACAAATTATGTCTAACCGATAGGCCACTCACCGGTATAAACTGTGTACTCGTCTGTAGCCACTATATTAAAAAGAAAACTACAATTCTCAATGTTTTTACCCAACGAAGTGTCCAAAAACGTAAAAGAATGGAAGCAAGCAAACATACACCTGGAAACAAGACACAAATACTAGAATTCCGTACCTGATCCAGGTGCTATGCTGCTCAGACGCATCGAATCTAGAATGACCGCAAGGTCGGGTCAGGGTTCATATCTTGAGCAGTACGGCAGAGACCCCTAGCGGCTACTGAGAAAACTGCGCCATGACGTACACATCGTAGCCCGGGAGTGGCCCAACAGGTAAGAATCCGACACCTATAGTCTACCACCTCAAGCAAACAAAATGCCGCGGCGCCGTCCAAGCAAGGAAAAAGGTATGGCGTTCTCTTCTTAAGGTTTACAGAAGGCTATTTCTTTACGTTATATACGTTACTTGCCACCAAGACACGACTGAGACATGTCTTAAGGTGTGTCTTGATTATTGAACAAACAGATTGACGGGCAAAAATCAAACCTACCCGGAAATCACGATTGGCATTGTCTGTCATGTCCTACTGGCATCGAGTTACTATTTAGACGACAGCAAACCCCGACTTAGACATGTTAGAGCTTTCACCGTTTTGTCAGTGTAGTAAACATACTTAATCACTTTCGCCTCTCGACTATGTGAACGTGTCTCTGTGGTTGTTACCAATTGTATGTATCGTTATTAATACCGTAGATTGATACTGACTTTCATAATGTTGTCACGGGCGAAAGTGTCCATGTTACCACGTTAGTTATGGACTCTTAAGTGCATGTCTGTTTTGTAATAAGCCTTACACATTGACAGGTTGCAGTTGTCAAACATTCACCCGTGTAAATAGAATCACAGGCTGTGATATCAATACTGGCACTTATTCCGTCCTTGGTACTACATTGAACGGGTCAGTGCTTCGGACATGATTGATTATGTTACGTTCTGAGTAAAACCATGAGTCCTATTCTCAAAACAATGTCAACTGTCATGTACTGACAACATAACGCGGTCTTGCATTTCCTTTACTTGTGTTTATATTTACTTCTGAAAGAAAATACCCTTTTGTTAATACCCCCGGGGGTCTGGTCAGCTCTTTCAGCCGTCACATGGTATGTACTAGATGGCACGTCCACACATGCCAACTTGACACCCCTAACTTCTTGGAAAATTGGCGGGAGACTAGAGTAAAGTCTCTGTCCATACTTCTTATTTCCGATCTGTATACACTATTTACACATTTATATCAAAGGTTGTGTTTCAATGTCTGCCAAGACGAAAAAGCAGCGTTGTTAGTTCTTTTAAGGTTGACTCGCATGGGTGAAAATTTAAGAGCACTTTTGTTGTGCCTGGGGCGGTTTAGGGACTCCTCGTTACACAATGGCGGCACATTAACATGTACCTGGCCGTACCAGGTGCCGGGAAATGACCGCCGGCAGATGTTTTCTATTATCTCCTTGATATCTGCGATCTCTAAGGCCCCGTTCATACGAATGCGCATTGAGCTCGATTCGGGCAAGCCACATTCCTCACATCTGGTCCACGTGCCACACGTTCCATCTAAACCGTGCCCGAGAACGATTCTCTTAAACCACATTCATTGTTGTTTGATGAAAACAAGCAAGGTGGCGTCTTGCCAATGTTAGAGGTTAGGGGTGAAAATGCATCATACCCTAGAAGTTGTCGTGTTTTTTTATGGATAATCGCTTGCAACCGGCTCAGAGGAGTACGAAGGAGACGCAGGCTACGGGTGGCCCTTGTAAGAATTCGTTGCCGACGCCGCCACTCGTTATTTGCGGACCCCGAGGTCAATGACCTGGTTGATATGCAAAGTAAACCTGATGAATGCGCATCGGCGCGTTCAGACGCAATTCGCGATCCAGTCAAGGCGGTTTGAATCCGCCTCCAGATGTGGATTGGGATCGATGCGCATTCAATGCGATTCGGAGCGTTCAGATGGATCCACATGAATCCAGAATCCGGCCAAACCACATTGAATGCGCCTTCACCGGCTTCGTTTGAACGGGGCCTAACATGCTTCACACGTAGAACGAATAAAAGAAAGGACTTTTCTTAAGAGAGACCATGGTGAGCCTGCCATAGAAGCTCCAATTTGCCTGCGTGGATCTTTTATGGCCGGCTCACTCCCCTGGCCAATTACATATACCTTTTTCAGCCGATTTCTACTATCTATTCAGCCTGCAAAGGAGTAGGCTGGAGACTAATGGCGTTGCAGTGTGTGTTTCAAAATTGTAAGATCTACACGTTTCTTTCTCTTTTGGTACCACCCTCAACGGTTTATTCAATGCAGTCTCTTTTGTTCCGTTTGTAAATAGGCCTCAAACAACAATGCAGCTATGTCAGGGCTTGAGTGTTGACGTGGGCACTCGAACGTGGCGATATAGGTCACCGATTCACAATTGTTCGAATGATGGAGCAGCATTCACTGGCGAAACACTTCACAACCATTCCTCTTTCTAGTTCTTGCCTTCATTTTCGTACCAGAAAAATGAACTCTATAGCTACGCCCAGTTCACACACTTCTCAATTGTAGCTATAGGTGACAATACTTCTCATACTGAACTGCCAACACTGTCTTAACTACATGGACGGTCTCATTACCCTGAGAAATGGTACCGATTGCCCAGGATTCAGGTGAATATTCAGGTGAATAGAATTTTGTTTCCCTTTTGGAGAACAGCTTTGCATTTGAAAGCAGTTGAAAATTGAGAAAACCTGCGGACTCAACGACAGTCGCTTCGAATACTCTCCAAGCAGAGGTTTGGGTTTTGGGCTTATTTTTGGCGTGTTTTAGCCCGATAAAAAAGCCTAAAAACACGCCAAAAATAAGCCCCAAACCCAAACCTCTGCTTGGAGAGTAGCTTCGAATTCTGTACTATTGCTCACAAAAATTCTCTCCATATTTGCCGCCACAGATACGGACGACATGGAGAAACTCCCGCCAACCCCGGCGCTGCTGCGCTACACCTGCACAGCGGTGGTGACCAATGTGATGAGTGCTCACCTCGACCCTCTCCTCACCATACTCGTCACCTTCCTCACCTTCTTCCCAGTGGCAACACAGGACGACATCGGGTTCGACTCCGGTAATGCCTAGGAAAATCTCATCTCCAAGCAGATCCTACGGTTGCAAGGCTGTATCCATTTGCCTGAGGAGTGAACAATCCGGCCAATGGATACTGCCTTGTCACCGTAGGATCTGCTTGGAGATTAGGAAAATCAATGTAGCGTTAAAACTTAAAATGCATCAGGACAATGTTGGTATTTTCAACATTTAGACAACATATTTTAATAACACATATATACATTGTACAATGACAAATATTGATATATATATATTGGTAAATTGAACAAAGAAGTACAATGTTTACTGCACACAGTTTATAACACTTGTTGATTGCAGTAGAAATGAGGAGAACATCTTGGAAAACGACTTTACAACTTTTTATCACTCAGATATGTCAGATCAAAAATTTTCTGTCCCATGGCAGTGGTTGACCTATAATTTCCTATAATGCATTAATGTAGATTGCCGCAAGGAGTCGTTAAAATTCCAGCAGCCAAAATAAAGCACTTGCATGTCAACAGTCCCAACAGACAACACCGTTTGACTACTGACTGGGAAAGCATCAGCTGCTTTCATTGAGATGATCTATAACTATAACATAACGATTAAAAGGATCAGACAGACAAAACCATGTTGCCATTCCAGATACATGTACTGTTAACAAAGCAATGGCCTCTGGCCTCCGAAAAGTTGTAACTTTATTTGCTAAGCCTCAGTATTAACTTCAAGCCTTGTATTTAAAATGTATGTATACAAGTTATATGTGCATGTCTGTATATTTAGTTCAGTTGGGTGCCCGACATCAGCTGCGCTGCATGCCAGGGTGGCCACTGTATTGTACTTGTCACAATTCTGAATAAGACAAAAACCATGTTGAAGATGACCTTGAACTTTGACCCACCCACCTACATACAGGAAAGGCTCCATCAGGATACCAGCCGCTTCCCCTGACCGTCCACCGAACCCTGGTCATCATGGGCGTCCTCACCGTCTGCGTCATCCTGTCCTGCGCATGCTTCGGCGTCTACTGGAGGAGGAGGATACGAGGTCAGTGACCGATCGAACAGTCACCTTTATGCACACGTCATGGTTAACCCCAAAGGGGAGGGGGTCTATAAGGGCAATCTTGTCATTGTGTAAACATGTACGAAACGATCTTGCCAAGTCCCTAAATTTGAGTATTCCTACAGTAGTTATATGTTTCCTATTGATGTACTGTACCTAGCTACAACCAATTAGCCTTCGGGCATCATTTTGCAAATAGATATGGAAATATGGATTATACGCTGTATGTGTGGAGAATAATCATTTACATATCATACATTGGGACATACATTATGCTAGCTATCAGTCATAACTTATAAGTAAGGTTAAAGTATCAGTTACGTTTATATCAGTCGTCAATATGCCTCAGTCTGTGACTTCACATACAGCTACATTCCATGTCATTTTTCAGCTCAAGAACGGGCCCAGGAAGAAGCACTGAATGCCCCTCCTCCGAGTTACTATGACGTGGTGACGGAGCCGGTAGAGATACAAATAACAGACGAGACGGAAGCATCGCCGACACACCCCGGGGACTCCCCTCCCTCTTCCCCCGGGGGTACAGCGTCTCCTCCTGATTCTGGTGGACCCCAGGACTTCGTTTATATCACCACGCGGCGTCCACAGAGTGCCGTAACACCGCTGTCAGTACAGGCGCTGCTGAAAGGAGTCAGGATGTCGCGGTTGGTGGCGTTAGAATCGGCGGAAACGCAGCCGAGGCACGCAGACGACGATGATGAAGAACCCCCTCCGACATACGACACTTACATGAACTATTCCGTCACTCCCACTCGAATCAGTGACGGCTGATTGAACTTGAACAGAACGTGCAGTTTTCACACACGTACAGTCACGTAAACTAACTTGTACATACGGAGGAAAAGCGGTCGCCATGGCCAGGTGACCACGGCTTGAAGTGGTGGTCGCCTTGGAAACTTTGACTGTAGTTCAAACCGTACCCATGTATGGAAGACAAAAGTCAGTGTGGAGAAGACAAAAGTTAGCGTGTTGAGCAGACTTGTACCTATCGGCCACGGTACCATAAACCTAACTTTAAATACTGGCACTAAGACATGTACAGTACAATTCATCCAACTTTAATATACTTAAGTCTCTTTCATATCTGTGTATATACCGACTGACTATTGTATACGTTGAAAAAGATGTCCGATTTATTTAATACTTTTGTTTATGATATCCAAATTGTTTATGATATCAACTACCAAGTATTACTCATGTTGAGTATGTACCATGCTTGCAGCGTAATCATTTGGATTAATCCACGCAAAGCAATTGTAAACACACGTATCTTTATTTGTCTCTTCAGTATTACGAAGTATGATATTTTTCAGACGGACTATTGTATACGTTGAAGAAGATTTCCGATTAATTCAATACTTGTTATGAAATCAAATAACAAGCTTATTACTCATATTGAGTACGTACCATGCTTGCAGCTTAATCATTTGGATTAATCCATGCAGAGCAATTATACAACACAAGTATATCTTTGTTTGTTTGTTCAGTATTACGTGGTATAGATTGTTCAGACAGAGTTTATACTATGAAGCGATGTAATCGCTAAAAATTCATTCATAGTAAGGAGATTTTATTTATTCAAGATATCTATCTGATGTTCTGATAGTGATTTTCAAGATCCTATTACGAGTCAATAAACAAAACTATACCATTGAAGAAGGAAGAAGGCGTGGGCCATACATTATACCATGTACGATTGTCGAGCAATTTTACACGATAGATTGAAGTGTCTGGGTCTCTCATTACATATAATGGTTGCGCCTTGCACACATAGCCAACAAAATGTCTATAATGGTATGTTGCCTCTGCCAGGCTTCGGGAAGCGGCTTGAAAGAGTAGAAATTGGCCAAATATACAGATAGCTTACCGGGAGCTACGGGAAGCTAATTTCTACTCTTTCCAGCCGCCTATGAAGCCTGGTAGACGATAACATCCCAATCCGGGCCATCCCACCGAACAGGTTAGTGTATGACGTCACTACGCTGCAGGACTCAAAATTAACCAGCGCGGTCAATGAACTCTGACCACAGACGTCATCCAGCAATACAATTTTCATGTTTGTCACGTATATAAGATAGGAGCGCATTCGGTTTCCCCTTCCAAGGAGACTTGATATACTAGACTTGAGAGTTTTCTTCTGTCAGAAGAGAATCTGCGTTTGCAATATGGCGCTGGTGGAACTCCTTGGAGAAAAACTACAGAAGGCAGGGCGGGACGAGGGGACGGTAGACACGCGTACACTGGCAGGG
Source organism: Branchiostoma floridae x Branchiostoma japonicum (assembly GCA_013266295.2). Taxonomy (NCBI): domain Eukaryota; kingdom Metazoa; phylum Chordata; class Leptocardii; order Amphioxiformes; family Branchiostomatidae; genus Branchiostoma; species Branchiostoma floridae x Branchiostoma japonicum. The sequence continues at coordinate 3,551,683 of CM023826.1, read as the reverse complement.
GAGGGGCGGTACGTGGGGATATATTTCTCCGCCCTGGGGTGTCCTCCCTGCCACCGCTTCACCCCCAAACTCGTCCGGTTTTACAACGAGTTCAGAAAGACCGAGAAGGGAGGGAGTTGTTTCGAGGTCGTGTTGGTGTCGGGAGACCCGGACCAGGAGAGTTTTGATGAACATTTTGAGGAAATGCCCTGGTTGGCTATTCCGTTCACGGACGCACGGAAAAGGGTAAGCTAAGTGTAGGACAAGGAAAAACAACCAAACGTTCGTTTATTATAAAACTTTATAGGGCTAAACAAAGGCAGCAAAATTATAAAGCAACATCAAAAGCCAATCATTTGAGTTTCGTGTAAACATTTTCGTTGTCAAAACAAAATTCATCACTGTGTTATATTGCAAAAGCGAAGAATTTAATTGCATGTATTTGTGTCATAAGTTTGTTTGTTTGTTTGTTTGTTTGTTTGTTTGTTTGTTTGTTTGTTTGTTTGTTAACATAAAAGAAACACAATGTGCAGGAGGGGGTAGGAAGCCTTCAGGGCTTGTACACGACTGTAGATAAATAAGTATTTGTGACCTAAAGTTTCTGAATTAAAGTTAACGTTTCTGATATTCCTCCGTTGTTTTTCCAGCTAGAGCTGTGTGATAAGTACGAGGTGTTGGGGATTCCTGTCCTGGTTATTGTGGACGCGAACTCTGCCGAACTCGTCACGGACAGAGGAAAGGACGGAGTCACAACGGACCCGACGGGAGAGAACTTTCCTTGGAAATAATGGGCTTATTTATGTATACACATTCTACTATAATTGTGGACTGGAATCTGTTCTGTTGCATTGGCTTCATGGTGCTGCCTCCTATCTATAGACCGAACAACTGCAGTTTGATTTAACCAAGGAGGTTTAAGACAGACTTAAATCTCCTTGATTTGATGTACTGTAAACTTATTTATTTTCGCAAGACTTAAGTAATATTTGAACCTTAAATAGCCCAGGCTTGTCATTCTTAAGTTTTACATCCGTAATACTTGTATATAAGCTATCACACTTGAATACAGCGCCGCTATGACCATGTCTTTGTCTTATTTCACTTGATTAATAAAGAAAAGTCCTCTACTGCTTTGCACAGAAAAATTCGGGTTTGCTTCACTAATTTTCAAGCAGATGCAGGGAATAGGATGACGCTTTCTTGAGCTGACTGCTCCACATACTAGTATTGCGAAAGCCATACCCTTCCGAAACAGGAAAAATTCCGCGCGTTTCTCTCCCAACATCTGCTTGGAGATTCGACACACCCTACACGTCATGCTGGTTACCTGTCGGACAGGTATGTCAGCTGACGAAAGGCGGTGGTCGTTCCAAGACAGAACACAGCACGTCATTCAACAACCTCCTCGACTGAGAACTGGACGCTTCGTGCATGTGTGCCACCTGTATCTTGTCTGATTAACAACATGGCGCTGGTTGAACTGCTCGGAGAAAGTTTGCAGAAGAGAGCGGGAGACGACGAGACGGTACCGACGAGTAGCCTTGCGGGAAAAGACCGGTACGTTGGGCTGTACTTCTCCGCGCACTGGTGCCCTCCCTGCCGCCTTTTCACCCCGGAACTTGTCAACTTCTACAACGACTTCAAGGCGAAAGGCACTTTCGAGATCGTCTTCGTCTCCTCTGACGCAGACCAAGGCAGCTTCGACGGGTACTTCGGCGGTATGCCCTGGTTAGCAGTCCCTTATTCGGACAGGCAGAGAAAGGTGCGGTGTAACCTACACACATGTCAATGTACTATTAAATGTACTGTAGTGGGTAGAGTAGAGTTAAGTATGCAAGTGTACTGAGCGCGAACCATTGTTTGTTTGTTTATTGTTTATTTCAGACACAGACCATATAAAAAAACAGACACGTAACATAACACAAAGACATCTAAAAAATAAAGACATCGAGGTATGTACAGATAAATATATGAAGAAAAAGACTGCCGCACATAGTCCTGCCACAAGTGTACATTGTGTACTGAAGGTGCAGCAAAGCCGCTGTCTTTGAATGACTAGTTGTGGTGTAGCCTGGGCGCCAGACCATTGTAGAATGGCCAGTATCTCTACGGTGGCTATGAGTACTGCCTGTCCACCCATAATTATAAAGGCAGGCTGGAAAGATCTAGCATGTCAAGAAAGGCCTATGCTTAGGACTGGGACCGGTAAACACCCCTAGGCCGGCCGGTGGAGAACGGTAACCAGGCTAGCTTTACATGTGGTGTAAATCGTATTTTGAAAGACATACGAATTGATGGCATGAGTCATACCTGTAACTATGTGAGGAGGAAGTTGACGTACGATAAGATGGGGAAGAGCCCGACGATAGTCTGCTTGTCACAGTGTTATCTTCTATACTAACACTGGCACAGTCACGGCTACATGGTACGTGAGACATAAAATACAAGCTCGTTATCATACAGTAGTTCCTTACAACTACAGTATGCCTTGATGTTGTAGCAGTAATGAAATGAAATCAAATACCAGAATAATTTTTCTCCATCAAACTGCATTTTGTCCTTATGACAACATCTTGTTGTAACAAGACGACATTTTCTCTCATTTCCTTTCAGGCGGAGCTGAGTAGAAAGTTTGATGTGAAGAGCATACCTACTCTGATTATCCTGAAGGCTGACGTCGACACCGCAGAGGTCGTCACAAAGAAGGGGAGAGACCGCGTCATGAAGGATCCGACAGGAACGGACTTCCCCTGGGGATAGAGCAATATTCACGTAACTTGTACTCAAACCAACCTTTTGTACTGTAAAAATAATCTCCAAGCAGATCTTTTGGCTGCAAGACAGTATCAATTTGGCAAGACAGTATCATTGGCAGGGCAGTATCCAATACGCCACCCAAAGGCGCCGGCGAAAAACAGGTACAAAAACTCCTAAAAATACGTCAAAAATGAGCCGAAGCTGGGAAACTAAGTAAAACATCCTGAAAATATTGTCCATCGACATCGTCCCAAGGTGTAGTTAGCTCCTTGGAGGAGCCTCTAGGCCTTTTTTTCACGCATTCCAGTATAATTCTAGATCTAGTAAACCTTTCTAGTAATATTGTATAAAGTATTCCTGTAAAATTGCTAAGTATACAATGGAATAAAATGACTATGTATGCAAATAAATTGTACCGTATTCGGTAAGCTAAGTATATGATGGAATAAAATGGCCATGTATACAAATAAAATTGTACTGTATTCGGTAAGGTTGCTAAGTATATTTAGCCTTCAGCACACTAAAGTAGCCCGGTTTGGCCACCAATTCCTATCCTGCGATCCAACTGGTTAGTCAAGATGTTACCAGGGACAAGACACTATAGCTACAGCCTGAGGGTCTAGGCGTCACACACCACACATATAAGCCACCTGTCTCTTCCCAAGTAAACGTTAAAGCTAGAACCACTTGTAAACTTGCATCGAGTAAAAATAGGTGTTCTGAACCATCTTAAGATGGCGTTGGTGGAGCTTCTTGGAGAAAAACTTCAGAAGAGGGCAGGAGAAGAGGAGACGGTGGAGACGAGTTCCCTGGTGGGAGAGGGTCGGTACGTGGGTCTGTACTTCTCAGCACTATGGTGTCCGCCATGTCACGGCTGCACCCCCAACCTCATCCGCTTCTACCACAACCTCCGGCAGCAGGAGGGCAGGGCCCAGGCGTTCGAGGTGGTGCTGGTCTCCGACGACACCGACGGTGACACCTTCGAGGAACACTTCGCCAAGATGCCGTGGCTGGCGCTGCCGTATTCGGAACGAGAGAGGCAGGTGAGGTCTAATGTAACAGTGGTACCACATACACTATACATGTATAATGTAATGCATCAATACTAGTATATTGTACGAATTAGGACAAGTTTATGTATGAGTATGTGAACGGGTTGAGAGAAAAACGCTGACAACTAGATCTATAGAAAGGGGTATAAAAAGTCGCCAAACAGGTGTACAGCACTTTGATATTAAGTAAGGTCTGCCGCACAAAACGATGTGACCTAATTTTTGCTATCAAAAACATGCCAGGTCTGTGTCACACTTTCCAACACGTTCTATACTTCTCTAAGAATGATAATGACAGAAAGTGGTGAGGTCTGGTGTACAAAACAACTGACCTAGATTCTGTTGTCAAAAACGTGACCCGCCCACTTTCCCTTACCATCATCGTAATTAAACGTATTACATTTCTCAAAGAATGATAATGACATATTCCTTTAATGGCCGTGTTTATTTACATGTAGAGTCCAGTTGATGTTGTTTCCATTGAGTGCTAGAATGGTCAACTGGTATGCAGGTACATTAGTAAGGGCCGTGGAATCTTCTAGACAAGGTGTACCCTTTAAGTAATCTCCAAGCAGATCTTTCGGTGGCCTAAAGACAGTGTCTAATTGACCAGACAGTGTCCATGTGCCTGCCTCCTTTGGGTCATTGACACTGCCTGGCCAGTTGGATACTGTTTAAGGCCACCGAAAGACCTGCTTGGAGATTACTAGTACCTTTGACTACCGTGATTACACTGTTGCAACAAAATAAGATTATAAATGATATACTAGTAGTGAAACTTTGCAATGAGAGCAGCGAACTTGAGACAAGTTCTTTATCATTTGCCATCTGTTTGCATGAAAGTTAATCTGAGTTGGTAATACTAGTAGTCAGAAAGCTGATGAAGACTGAGCGACTCGGTCGAAAATTCTTTGAGTTGGAGAACATTTTAATTTTTCACTACATTTGTCCTCTGTTTCGCCTGCAGAAGGACCTGTGTAAGAAGTACCAGGTTTTCGGCTACCCGATGTTGGTTCTGCTGGACGCGTCCACCGGCGAGCTCATCACGTGGAAAGCCCGAGACCGCATCAGGGAGGACCCGGAGGGAAAGGACTTCCCCTGGAAGAAATAGACGACTGCACGAAGCTCCTCGTTCAACCGTAGTTTTAAGTGGACTGAATACTTGTATATGTCACAGGGGAGACTAGAATCCAGGGGAGACAATCAAGGTTTTTAACCCTAAAATGTGCTGCATACTACTCACTAGTGACAGTAACCTTAGTCTATTGCTAGTGAGTAGTATGCAGCGCATTTTAGTGTTAGAAACAATCATTAAAAAACCTTCAAAGTTGATTCCAGTCTCCCATGACATATACATACACATCTATACCTCAGACTCTCAACCAACCAACTTAACAGCTGCCACGTCACATAAAAACATCCTATTGAAGGGGGCATCTCCAAGCAGATCCTACGGTGGCAAGGCTGTAACCATTGGCCAAAGGAGTGACGCTAGGTGGCTAATGGTCACTCCTTTGGCCAATGGTTACAGCCTTGCCACCGTAGGATCTGCTTGGAGATTAATCTTTGTGTAAGTTTGGTGCGTATGTACCACTCCTGAAGAGTACTCTTGAGTACACATCATGATGTAACAAATTGTAGTACAGTATGTTAAAATCAGTATTCAATACCACCAGTGTATGAAAACTATCTAACGAAAAGAAAGACAACAAATTGATTTATTACCAAATACTCGTGTTTATTTAACATGAAAGTTGGGCATACAAGCCATTTTTTGTCATTTTACATCTCCAGAGCTCACAAAAGCAAAACAGAAAAGAGCATCACAAGAAAAGAAAGAGCGAAAGGAATACGTTTCTCTTGAAAATCAAAATAATTTGTCCAAAACCGCCACATTCTTTGTTAGAAGTCTTCTACAAACGAACTTAGACTCGGTATCAACCCTTTTATACATTTCTTGAAGGGGAATCGACTAACAATACAATACTGCAACATTTCATAGGAACTGTGTAGGGTTGGTTTCTCTCTAGTTTGTTGCACAAGTCCTCGTGAGCTCAACACATAAGCTTTCCACCATATTTACTTTCTAGAACACATAGTAATACAAAATAGACATGACTTTTTCCCTTTTTTATAACACCGAACATAATTTTTGTTTCTTTCTCAACTCTTAAGTCTGGCGTACGAAGCAGACTCTGACATGACTCAAAGGTAGGGGCATACAGGTGTTAAAGATCAAAATAAGCAAACAGACTTTTCACATGACAAGTAGTTTGAGGACTTACATGTCACCGGGACAGAGAAGATATTACAACAGTTTACTGGCAAATTGTTTTGACCCAACTCTCTCCCAAGTGCAGACTCAGCTGGAAAGAGGCTCTGTGTTCCAACTGCTTGCCAGCCTGAAGGAAGCTTAAGTTTGTGTTCAGGTACTGCTTGAAGGTGTACAAGTTTTCTCTTTACATTGTGAACCTACAGACTTGAATACATTTGCGAGGACTTGGTGTAAATGGTAGGGGTTAGACTGTTCATGCAGCCATTTCTACAATGGGTCTGTTTTTGTACAGCAGATTATCTGTGTAGTTAGGTGGGCTGGTGCTAAATCTCTGTGTTCATATGGACACTGTAAATGAAGTTTGGAAAATGAAGACTGGCTGGCCATAGAATTTGTGCGCCCCCCTCCCCCACTTCTTTTACTAGAATGGTACCAGACTGATACAGTCATCATAAAAAGAACAGCTACTGTGAACTCGATGTAATTGGAAAGTTAACCTCATGAAATGTTCTGGTAGCTGATACAACTGAAGTCCAATTATGACTCATATCAGGGAGAAGGTTACAGGTACAAATTTCCAACTTTGCTCTGGCTTCAAGTACTGTTTACAAATTGGACAAGGACTTTGTAAAAAGAAATATCCTATTCCCCCTTACCAGTTACCTATGCAAGAAAGGTGAAATAAATAGAGGAGACCATTTCAACTGAACCAACTACTGTGATCATTGTGGTATAAGGGTTGGGGGTGGTAGCACTTCTTTATACATATAACATACACCGTTTCTTGGTACTGTTGAAAGCCATCTTTACAATTTGCACATCACTGTCAACTCCAATATACGGACATGGTAATGGTTAGACTGTAAGAAAATCACATCCCTATCTGTAGTGCAGGCAGCTTAACTGAAAGGTTGGCTGGAAGGCACCAAACTGACAGTACAAGTTTAGGAACCTACCTTCCCTGAAACGGGAAAACAAAAGCCTCTGCCTGTGAGACAGCACAAAAAAACAACAACCACAACAGTTTGACAGCAGATGTAGTTGGAATGCGCATCCGTCACTCACCATTCAAAAGCTACAGGACACAAACAAACACTTGAGTACAATGCAGTATTTACATGCATGCGGTATATTACTGGCAGGGAACGTTAACACACATATACACGTCTGTAACACCGAAGAACTAGGCACACTGAGCTAAGGCTGTGTTAGAAACCCCAGTCTGAGGACGGCATTCCAACTGCAAATGCTGCCGGTATTGTAGAGACTGCAGTTAATGGCAGGGTATACATGTACAGGGGAAGCTTTATACGCGTGTACAGGCACTGATTTATACAGTTTCTGGAATATAACATCAACAACAACAGCAGTCCGTAGATATACAAGTATTCAAGACGATTTATACACTTTTCACGTGTTTTTGCTATGAAAGGAGATGCTGCTCGAAAACAGTTTCTCTTCACAACCAATGAGACAAGAACTGGAAAAGTAGGAATCAGTGGCAAGCCTACTAGTCACTGACACGTGCTATTGGATAACTGCAATTATGGACTGATGCTGTGTTCCTTTTACCGGTATGCACTTTATGAGTTGATTAAATTCTTTGTCAGGCAATTTGCTACAAATCACACTGGAGAAAGAAAACTGTGATATAACTATATCATCATTGCAAATGAAGGGACTCTCCCATGTAACACAAGTTCTTCTATGGTTAGAGTTGGACAGAGTTGATTGTTTTACTCCATTTCTTTACACAGACTGCCCCCGGTAGACCCCATCAGTGCCTGTCATTTTGTCAGAGATTGGCTTGCAGGCAACTTACGTTTAGGTGCCTGTAATGCCGGCATCACTTTACAAGGCATTGCATCTTGATTTACAAATAACCTTCCAACAGAAATACTACAATGAACTTCTCCTGTGTTTGACATAATTCTTTTGCTCATTTTCATTCCTCCTGAACAACGAAACCTGACAATTTAATCTTCACCATCTTTTACCAAACTTGTAATCCATCCTAACTTATCAAAATGAATCCCTTAACAAAACCGAATCAACTTAACAAAACAAAAAAGGCTCAATCTTTTCCCATCTTCTTGAGAGGAAGAATGGTTCCTCGTTTCGTAGCGTTTCAGTGGAAGATCTTCATAGCAGCAGTTGGTCTACTGTACGGCGGCCTGCTGGGGTCGTTCCAGGTCGTCCAGCGAGAGGACCTTCTGTCCGGCGGGGAGGGAGGGTGCAGGCATGGGCTGGCGAAGCACGTCCTGTCCGAACCACTTGGCAAGGTTGTCGGCAGGGGTGGGGGACTTGGCCAGGGGTCCGCCCGGGCCGTTCTGGGTGGTGTGGCTGGTGATGATGTCTGGAGAGGGGATTCAGAAAAGAAAACAAAGTTTTTTTAATGCGTCGATGAAGGATAGACATCCAGGTAATGAGATACTAAAGTAACAGTTACTCAAGCAACTGGATAGACATTGAAAACAGTCAGGCGTTTCGGGTAGCATCCACCAGTACCCCTACTTTTCATCAATGACTGAAAGAGATCTGTAGTCAACAAGCATTTGTAGTCAAAAGCTTTTTGAGTTCTCTGATTTTCTGACTTGCAATCACCTGCTTGCATACTAACTGGTACATGAAAAGCAGATAAACTTGATAAAATAATAAATCAGTCAATACCACTGGACAAGAAGTTTTAAAAGAACAGACGTTTTGAATGTCATTCACCAATCTTCTTCAGTGTATTAACATATAAGGCAAGTCTTCACATGCGAACAACATGTGTTTTTGATTTAAAGAAGGAAATTTTAGCAAGTTATTCCCCACCTGGTCGCTGGTGCAGGTGTGCCTGTGGGGAGACGGTTCTGTTGGGCTGTGGGGACATGGTGCGCTGCATCAGCTGCTGCATGGCCACCTGCTGTCCCAACCCGTTCTGCATGGCCAGCTGCTGCTGCAGCATCGCGGGGTGGGGGTGCGACCCCGGGGGTAGGGACAGGTGCCGCATGTCCATCCCCGGGGGGGCCAGGCCCATGGCGACGGCGGGGTGGGGGCCGGGGACGCCCTGTGGGACCATCCCCCGCATCATGGACATGTGGTTAGGCGGGATCCCCACGCCGGGAGGTACCATTCCCATTCCGGGGTGGATGGGCACGCGAGGGACCATTCCCACAGGCACCTGTAGTGGTAGTAGTAGTAGACATTTTTTTTTAGACATAAGAAACTTTATTAGTATTTGGCAGACTCAAAAAATCTGAATTATCACTAATTTACAAATTTCTTGGAGAATTAAAGGACCTTAAAAGGATCATTCAATTACATATAACTTCATTTACAGTATACAATTTTAAAATCACAGAAATCAAATTACAGATGTACATAAATTTAAAAGGTTGGCTGGTTTATTGGACAATATCTACAACAAAAACATACATGCCACATAGCAGCCCATATTTGACGGCTGAATTGTAAGGTTGCACACAATCACAATTGTTAAAAAGGGCTATGCTCAGTACAAAATTACTATCATTTAATGCTGAGGTCACATTTCCAAACCGGGGCCCAGCCGGGCTGTTTCAATTAACAATTTATATCAAGAATATAGGCAAATAGTTCCCATTATTAATTCTTTCAACTTTTTTGTGCTTTGTTGTCTTTTATATCACACTTTTCGTTCCATAAGACAGCCCGGCCGGGCCCCTGTTTGGAAATGTGACCTCAGAATAAGCGACATATCGAGACATCTAATTCCACAACACGAAAATGCACCTGAGGGACGGGGTGGCCGAACAGGGGGTGGGGGGCGTTGACGGGAGAGCGGTTGGAGGCGAGGCGCTTGTTGATGATGGCGGCGGCGATCTTGGCCATTTCTGTGGGACTGCGAGCGCGCTGGTCCTGGTTAGAGTCCGCCTCCTGTCCACCCTTCTGTTCCTGGCCGTCAGTGTCTGTTACAGGTAAAGAAGAGTTGCAACTGTCAGTTAACCCAGAACATCATGTAGTGGAACAGTAAAGGATATAAAGGCATTAGCCTGGGTGCCATCCTATTTGTATACCAGGGCTCCCATACTTGCTCCCTATTTTTAAGGGAGCAAGTAGAAAATAGGGAGTGAGTATGGGAACCCCAGTATACAAATAGGATGGCACCCAAGCTATCAAGGCACAGGATGCAAGCAGGGAAAATTTCTATCATGGCAAATAAATGCTCGTACAACTGAAAATAAGCTGATGAAAAAAAAGGAATTTGTTCAAATATCAAAGATTTAGACAGCAATGCTGAAAACAGTATACCAAACAAACACTATTGTACAATTGCTTGGGCACTTTTACACTCATAGCACGCATAGCAGTGATGTACAGTTGTTTGTGAGCACCATAAGAACTAATCTTTATGTTCTGTTCTTAAGTACCAAACTTTTAATGCTGGAAGACTTAATCTCAGCTCTTAGCATGGAAGTTCAACTGTGTTGGTAAACAACATTATGAACAAACTTTACAAGACCAGCACTTGCCAATGCCAAAAGTAGCGGTAGACGGGTCCATTCAGTGAACAAGGTTGATGGAGTTTGGGCAAATCCCAATTCATTTCAGTGTTGTCCTTTCAATGAATGCCCTTTGTTCATAATTTCAGATCTTAAACCTCCAGACAAGACCTCCAGCTCACCTTCCTTGTTCTTGTCCTGTAGCTCCTTCATCAGACTGGCCACGGGGGAGTCCCGGTTCCCATGATCCTTTGCTTCCTTCTCCTCCTTGTCCATGTCCTCGGCGTGCTTGTTGTGAAGCTGGCGGATGACGGCTGTGGGGGTGAAGGCGGCTGGAACACGGGGCTAGGACACGGAGAAAAGACAGATATTAGGATTTTCTTATAGTTATACATAACCAGGGATTCTTCCTAACTTGCTTACATTTTGATGTCTATCAGACACCTTCCTCTGACTGGAGTACTGCTTCTCGACGCAATAAAGTTCTTCTGCTTCTAAACCCACCTTGTTAGCTGCAGATGTCGGTGTGTGCTGGCCTCCCTGAAGAGGCTCCCTATGTGGGGCTCCTATGTGTGGAGGGCCTGCATGGGGGTGTCCCATCTGCTGTGGAGGCCTGTGCTGGGGAGGGGGGTGCGGGTGGAAGCTGGGGGAGTGAGCGCGCCGCATGTTGTCCCGCTGCTTCTCCAGCTGTTTCTTGATGACCGCCTCCTGCAGGATGCGCTGCGTGTGGATGGCCAGTTCCTGCGGCGACGGAACGCGGGCGAACGGCGGCCGCACTCCGGGCGGGCTTCCAGACATGCCATACTGTCCCTAAACACAGGAATGCATGTCATTTCATTTGTCCCTAAATATGGGAATGCATGTCATTTCATCTGTGAATAATTTCATCAGATTAGAGAAAGATTGAAAAGCAAAGTTCTTTATTCATAACCACTTGTTTAACAAGAGCCAATGATCATAATTGTCCTGATGAAGATGACAGTCATCGAAACATCAGCTCTTGTTAAATGGTTGTGAATAAAGAACTTTGCTATTCAATAATGTCATCAGGCGGGCTTCCAGATATGCCATACTGTCCTAAACACGGGAAAACACAACATCGTTTCATTTGTGCTGAAACATTCAGCAAACAATGATAGCTCAGTAGAAAGTAGAGTGGATTCATTCCTCAAGCTAACCGACATCTTTCACACCGCAGTCGTCAGTTAATGAGCAGGTCATACAGAAAGAAAGACCGAGGCATGCGGATGGTTAATCTTTGACAGATTTTTGGTGACTGGTTGTACGTACAGTCATGGGGGAGCCTGGCAGCTGGCCTGGGATGGAGGACGGCACCTGCAGCCCTCCGATCATACCTGGGGTGGGGGACGGCACGGGGGAGAAACCTGCAACAGAGAGAGAAGGAAGGAATGGTTTACTAGGGAACTGGGTTTGTGTTATATCTAATATATATTTTAACACTGAAGGATTCAACATTGTAGATCTGTATAGCATCTGCAGGTTATTGCACTACATGTAGAAAACATTTCATTCCTAAACAGCAAACAAAGATCTGTGTTAACTCATGCATCCTGCACATGGACCAGTGCAGGTACACATACATAAGAAGTACCTCGACAGCTCCAATTTTACCTGGCCCCCTTGCATGTTTTTTCTACTTGTTTTTAACTCTTATTGTATATATGCAGTTAAACAAACCAACAAAGACCTACCCAGGGGAGATGGAACCCTGGGGGACCCCTGGGCCATGAGGAAGTCGTGAGGGGAGGGGGGTCGGTGCAGGAGGGGTGGGGAGGGCCCCCTGGGGGGTCGCTGGGAGTGGACCATGGGGGGCTGCTGTAGAGGGGCGTGGCTGGCTGCACCAGTCTGTTTCATCAGCTCCTGAAACAGACCACAAACAAATGTCAAAGACATATGATATAGTGTTAAACTATTGCAGATATATGATGTATACAAAATGACCAAACTATCAAGGCTATGAAATACTTAGAGTTTTTGTGAATTCTGCTGTAAGCAAATTATTTTGTGTAGCAGTTTTGCAGCCTATTTTTAGCCATCAGCTTTCTCTAACATCTACTTGCTACTGCTCACTAAAGCGAGTTCTAGAAAAAACTTGGTTGATAACTCTGGTATTTGACAGCATGAACATGTGCGGACTGTCCAACATTGACCCACAGGACAGGGTCGCATGGAGACGTGGAGTCCTGTCTAGCCGACTGCTGCCCACCCCTGAGTCAGGAAAGCCGACAGCAGAATAATCAAAGCCCGGATATGTATGTATGTATGTATGATGATTTCTTGTTCTTTTCTGAGCTGGTATTAGATACTAGGTAGTTGGTACATCCACAAGTTTCTTACTCATTTTGTACATCATGCATAGTCTGGATATTTTTCGTCTGTCTTCCAGTGACACCAAAGTTCTAGAAAACACAAAGTATGCCCACCTGAATGACATCCTTTGGAGGTTCTGGCCCTCTCTTCTGGTTGTCCATCTGCAGTACCTGCAGGGGTGACAGGGGGCGTCCATCTGGTCTCACCTGTAATACAACATGTCAAATTTAGCCCTCTCATTCACCAGTTTTGTTTTAAATGCTGACAGGTGGAGGATGGTGCAGGAAACTATGAGGTTATACACATGTAGGAGGATGACTGAAGAAGAAGTTTCTTTATATCATACCCGGGCGGCGATACAGTGCTCCCAACCCGGTCGTACTTTATGGTACGACCGGGCTTCCACAGAACGATTCGAACGTGTTTCGCCCTAACCGCGTGCGTCGCTTTCGAAAATTTGAATGCAGGATTCGGACTTTGGAACTGATGTTGTTGCATTTTTTTGGTTTAGGGACACCAAATTTTCACCCATTTGGCATTGAAAGGCGTGTTTTCTTGGGTGGGTATGACATAAATAGAATACAACAAGGTGTATTCCGCATCGCCCTCGGACCTCCCGCGAGTCGGATCACCCTCCAACCTTCGGGCGCTCCGATTTGCGGTCGGGCCGATACCTCAGGCGATATGGAATACACCGTGTTGTATTCTATATATATTCTTAGCCACGACTATGAAGAAACCCCCCAGGACTCACCAGTGCTTTAGGCTGCTGTGGTAGAGTCCCAGTCGCCTGCATGGAGGCCACCAGCTTGTCAAACGCCGACAGTCCTCCCACAGGCCCGCCCTGCCTCTGACCCGACATGGGCGGGGCCGGCTGCTGGGTGGGGACAGGTTGTCGCGGCAACGCTGGGTGGTGTTCCGGCGGGAGTTGCCGTGGAAACACTGGTTGCTGGGTGGGGGCCTGCTGGTGCTGTGGAGCCTGGGGAAAGGTAAGGATGATTAATATTTATCTGTTCACAAGCTTCCATACATACAGGGGCAGGGGGTGACATGGATGTGTATAGTTTGTTACATATATAAAAACAATAATATACAAAAACACAATAGTACAGTACTAGTATACAACTTGTTGGAGAGACTATAACCAGAAGCATGGCAACTTAAGATACGTTATAAATGAAGTTGTCTTGTTGTAGAGTTTCATGGCAGAATGTAGGCAAGTTTTTTTTGCAGCCTTTTTGTTCTTGCCTTAGGAGCTTCTACTTTGTATCATGTTCTTTGTGTAGCGACTGTTTGCTCAATCCTATAAAACCTTTTGTGAATTAAAAAAAAAGAGGGCTAGAGGAAACAAGGCATGTTGTACTTGACCAAGACTGGAGTTAAACAGGCAAAAATTTTGGTAAGCACAATTTTTCTTGTTGGAAATTACAGTTCAAACCTATTTCAGAATGACTTCTACCAACAGCACGTCGGCAGAACGTACTGCGCCTGCGCAAAACCCATAATGTATTGTGCATAGCACTTTGGCAGAATGTCTCATATAAGGTTGTATTAGAGCATATAAGGTTGACAGCCTGTCTGTAGTTTTCAGGTGTTGTATAGGAAAAGATGTCGTCTGCAACAGGCAAAATTTTGATGCAACGTTGACCAAACATCTAAGGAAAAACGTGAAAAATCAGGGTTTTGCGCAGGCGCAGTACGTTCTGCCGACGTGCTTCTACCAACACAGATGAACTTTCAAGCGAAGACAAGGCGTGTTATACTGTACCCTGTGATGTCCTCCCTGTTCCCCTTGCTGCTGCTGCCGGTTCTGAATCACTATCTGTTTCAGCTCAGCCTCGATTTCCTGAACACTCTTCACACTGCCTGCTTCAGCTGGACACCAACATCACAATATCATGTTTCAAATACAGTTAAAACTGCCCAAGAAGACCACTGGGGACTCATAAAATTTGGTCTATGTGGACTGGGTGGCACTACAGACAGGATTCGTAGGGGCCACAAAAAATGTCCTTATGTAGAGGTGGTGACTTGTGGTGTTACATGTACTTCAATATGATATCAGTGACATTGTAAGTATTTGTAAAAGCAAATATGGAATTTTTTTGTCATACAAATTTGAAGCAGTTTACAAGATTCCAAGAAATTCCTTCGTTTTTGTGTGGCTCAAATCATTCCACAATAATTGTATTTACAGTAATGTATTTTATGTGTAGTTCCAGTTTTATTTGGGGTATCCCCAGTGGTTAAATGTCGACGACTAAGTTTGGCCGGTCACGTTGTACGTAGCAAAGAACCAGCCAGTAGGCTACTACTTTGGAACCCTGACATGAAAAGAAGGGTTGGATGTCCTAACATAACACTTAAGAAACTTATAGAAACTGAAACAGGCTTGGAGGGCCTGGAACTTATTTCAGCAATGAACGACAAGCAGTTCTGGAGATCTAACTTTGTATGCTCCACCTCTACGGAGGATGAATGATGATGATGATGATTGGGGTGTCCGTTATGAATAGGAGACGTACCATGCTGTTGAAGATGGTGGTGTTTCTGTGACATGTGCTCCATCAGGGGGTGAACTGGGATCCGTGCTTTACTCAACATCTCCAGAATGTTAACCTGAGCAGAGGAACAAAAAACAATTAAGTATTAGTAGTATAAACAGTAGTATCCAACTGGAGTTGTACAGGCGAAAATTGGGTAAGTCCAATCTCTTGTGTTGCAAATTCACAGTTTAAACTCGTGTCATAACAGTAGTATCCAGTATATGGTATTAAAAAAAACTAGGAAAAGAGCCATCTGCCACCCAAATAATGAGCCTAGCATGTCCAGAACATGAGCTATCAAAACCGAAAGTTCTGCTGCAGTACCAAGGAAAGCTGCCAAGGTGTCCAAAATCTAATCATTTCTTCCATATGTCAAAGCCCTAAACACATACCAATTTTCATGGCAATCCATCCGCAGCTTTTTTAGTTCTCATGCTAAACCAACCAAATACACACAAACAATCGCTACCAAAAGCATAACCTACGTGAAGGTAACAAGCTGCCAGGGGGCCAAAATCTAATCATTTCTTCGATATGTTAAGACCTTAACACATACCAACTTTCATGGCAATCCCTCCAGTCATTCATAGATTTGTCATGCTAAACCACACACATACAAACAATCCCTACCAAAAACATAACCTTCTAGGCTAAGGTAATAGATAAACAAATAAACAAATAAACAAACAAGCAGCGCCCCCTACCTTCTGCTGTTCGCCTGGCGGGTAGATGAAGGTCGCGGGCGGTGCGACCGGGGAGTGACCTTTGTCCTCCATCCCTGCCGTCAGACGTTCCAGCTCCTCGTGGATGGAGGAGCGCCGGCTGCTGGGGCGACTGTTGCTACGGGAACCGGGACGGCTGTTGCTGCGGCTGCTGCTGCGACTG
This sequence comes from Branchiostoma floridae x Branchiostoma japonicum, assembly GCA_013266295.2. Classification (NCBI taxonomy): domain Eukaryota; kingdom Metazoa; phylum Chordata; class Leptocardii; order Amphioxiformes; family Branchiostomatidae; genus Branchiostoma; species Branchiostoma floridae x Branchiostoma japonicum. The sequence goes on along the minus strand of CM023826.1, from coordinate 3,535,392 downwards.
CTGCCCCGACTGGCGAACCATCGGCTAAACCGGCTGCTGCTGGCAGCTGCACTCTCCTCGGGGCTCTGCGATATCTGGGAAGGAAATCAGAAAAGTGGTTGTATTATTTGTTTATTCATTTGAAAAGTGGTTGTTTTATTTGTTTATTTATTTGCACAACACATGATATAGGCAAATGGCGGGCTGCCATCAAGCCTCAGCATCAGCGTGCAAGCACGTCTAACCCTAAGACTGGGAACAACAGATGTTAAACCGGATAGTGAGTGAGTAGTGCGCACAAACATAAACAAGAGGAAGAATGAAGTGCAGGCGGAGAGATGAAGCTCCTTCTTTGAACTAACTAATAATCATAATGAAATAAAAGGTAAATGGTAGTCCTATGGCCTTTTTTAGGCCATAGCGGCAGTGGGTTGTTAATACACCGTGTCTAGGCATGGTATAGGAAGGCAGAGCCCATCCCTCTCCTTCCATGCCTTTTACCTCCCCAACCGAAGTCAGGTACCCATTTTACACCAGGGTGGAGTGAGGAAAGTCGTGTGAAGTGCCTTTCCCAAGGACGCAGCATCTAGCCAGGAATGCAAGAAATCAAGCCCAGGACCTCTCGTGTCCGCTCACCTTAGCTACTTGGCCATTCAACGCCACCACATGAAATACAGTTGTATTAAAAAAGACATAAATATAACAAAACTCCATATTCTTATGTAAAAATGGTGGGAAACCTACAGGGAAGCCTGGAATGTTGCCATCGATGTTGAAGAACTCGTCGAAGTTGAAGTCCCCGCTGTTGGCAGCTGCAGGCGCCGCCCCCCGCTCCCGCCCCTCCCCGTCCTGGGACATCTCTGGGGAGCTGGAGCTGTTGGTTTCCAAACTGCCGTTTCTGTCCGGCTGCTTGGTACTCACTGCAAGTCAAGAGAGACAAGAACTCGGTTGAAACAACAAGAACAAAAAAAGACACTTCCCTAGTTGTTTGGTACACATCCTTAGGGCTGCTTGTAGGAGAAAGAAGCCAAGTCATAGATGATTATCAAGTGACATAATCTAGCTCAGATCCCACTGAAAAGCATGTGAAGACCAGGCAGTCTTAGGGTGAGGTAGAAGTCATGTGCTTGTAGCTTGTGTGTTGCTTGTTGTATGTAAAGCCAAGACCAAGGAGTGACATGCACTGTGTACTGTGGTCGGAAGTGTCTTAAATGGTTTAAAGCAGAATACAAAGCCTTTCCTTTTTGCAAGGAAAAGACATGTTAGGTGGAAGCATTCATAAAATTGTAGAGTGAAAATAATTGAGGGAAATAGCATATGATTGTGTATCAGAGATATTGTTTGGTGTTTCTCTCATAGTGAGTGTTGTTGCTGTCTCCAAGTACTCTGTTGTTGTTAAATTGTGGCAAGCACACGTTCCTAGCTTCGACAGGGAACCAGAAATTTACCTTCACCGTTTAACATAAAGTCAACACAGTCAGGTTCACAGGGCACGGTTTCACTCGTGAACATGCCTTTCTTGTTGTCCCGTTTCTTGCGTTCCACGTAGTCCTCGTAGCCGCCAAGCTCGATGGTGTCAGACTGGCTGGTGGGGCCCGCAGAAAACCACTCAGGCTCCTCCAATGGACGATCTGGGAAATGTACACAGGGTTCGTTTAGCGCTGAAGAACCTACATCAAACAAACTCCTGTTCTATTATGTATCTGACATGTATATTCTTGCCTTCAAAGAAAAATTTACCAGATTTGTTTCAAACATATCCAGACATCCAAGAATATGATATGCAAATTTACCAAATTGTGAGCAATTTATTCTTGAAGGGTGTATTCCTACATTAATCTGTTAACAATATTTCAGGTCATGATCAAGCCCTCATAACAATGACAAATCTTTCATCTACACTGGGGAGCCTGTTGATACTACAATGTTTTAATACTATACTCATTGCTGATACAATTGGGAAAAAACTTGAAGTATGGCGACAGAATTCTGTGTTCTCAGTTTTAGTAAAAATTCTACTTACTGTGGAGTCTTGAGCGTCTTGAGGTATCATGCTGCTGCTGAAGGTGAGAGAATGAAAATTATTTTTACAGTAATTTTTTGGCCACCATTGCCACTGGCATTCTTACTGTTGTGGTGACAGAATTAAACGCAGTCTCTATCAGAGTCTATGTCTAAACATTAACAGGGATAGTTTTTAAGTCATGCGGACTTATTTCACTATGGAAACTTCTGCCAATATTGGCAAAAACAAATTGAGGCTATTTTCCAATGATATAAAAAATCTACAGTTAGACCCACACACAACACAATGCATGGAGGTCTCTTATTATCCTCCATAAACATTGTAGTGTCGAATTTTGTTGAAAGAATATTTTTGTCTAGCAAAAGTTTGTTTCTTGCTTGCTCACCCGGTCTCTGCCTCCTCTGTCCCTGTTCCGATCCTTGTACTCCATCTCACGATCACGACTATCTCGCCCGAAGTCTCGGTCACGCAGGTCTCTGCCCAGATCTCTGTCCCGGTCTCTCAGGTCTCTGCCAAGATCTCTGTCCCGGTCCCGACCATCCCTGCCGAAATCTCTGTCCCGGTCTCGGCCATCCCTGCCTAGATCTCTGTCCCGGCCATCCCTTGCGGCCTCTCTTTCTCGCTCGAAGAGGTTCAGACGGCCGCTGCCGATCCGACGTTGGTTCCCACGCCCTGATTCGTTCTCCCGTCTATCCAGGCGGTCCATGGGGCTACCTCGACCTGAAACATTGTCAATAATTTTATTTGTACTCTCAGGGTCGCATGGAGACATGGAGTCCAGTGAGTCTAGCCGACTGCTGCCCACCCGAGACAGGGAAGCCGACAGCAGAATAATCAAAGTCTGGATATCATCTAATACAGAGCTCGAAATACCCAGGTGCAATGTGCAAAATGCACGCGATTTTCAAGATTTACACGTAAAAATATTTTGAATATGCAATTTTGCACCTAGAAAATACCGATATATCATGTTTGCACTCTGTATCTCCGAAGTTTCATGCTGTGTCGGCATCGCGCTGGGCGCACGGCAGCCATATTGACATTATTGTTTTCCTAAATGAACATCCTGGGAACGAGCTCTGCTCTCGTCCCCGGGTGAAGTCATGTGACACGAAAGCATTACGTAGCCGATTTACCAAATATGGCAAGACGTGCGAAAACTATTGTGCGACGCGGACGAAATATAATTTTGCACGTAAATTTTTCAAATTGCACCCAAAATTTTTGCCAACGTGCAATTTTGCACGTACCAGAAAAAAAAGTATTTCGAGCACTGTAATACTAACTAATACTAAGTCTACATGTAACATGCTTGAGTAAAAAATGTTGGAACATCATGAGAAGTATATTACTGAGAAACTATTAAATATTTTCATGTAACACATGTATTTGTTTATGTACACTTTTGGTTACTTGTGTTACTTATGTCTCACAATCCTCTGTTACTTATGTTACAATTTTGTCACAAGTTGTCAATTTTAATTGTTACACTGATGATTTTAATGTCTTTGTTTGTAGTCTGGGCCCCATTGAAAATCAATTTGTCAGAATCCAATGGGCCACCCAGCTGTCTGAAAATTCAATAAACAAAAAAAACATTGAAAATTACCTGCACCAGACAAATTTTACCTGCACCATTCAGAATGCAGGAAGCATGGCTCATACTAAAACTGTTCAGAAACCATTGCCATTATTTCTTTTGTACTTCATAGGTGGTAACTGTCAATCCAGCAAATAAAAATCCACATACACCTACATGTATTAATAAACGTAGTACATGGACTGGTGCAGGTTAGGTGCAGGTAGACCTCAAAAATACCTGCATGGCCCCAGTTTTCCCTGCACTAAGGTGCATGTGCACCCAGTATTTTGAGCCCTGTTAAGTCGTTGACTGGCCATACCTTTCTCGTTGTTGGATGTCTGCGTGGTGACCTGACAGCCGCTGCCAAAACTGCGTCTCTGTGGGCTCAGGACGATGCCATCCTTGTCATCCTCCCGCACACGCTCTCGGGGATCTGCGAAAAAAATGTTAGAAGAAAATTAACAAAAAGGACCAAAATTGACCTTGATCTTTGTCTTCCCTAGACCCCTCAACATACCAAGTATCATCGCAATCCATCGAAAGCTTCTTAAGTTATTGCTGGCCAAAGTATGTAGAAACACAAACAGCCAAACAAAAAGATTGACACACCAACAATACCTCCAATGAAACTTCCTTTCACAGGGGCAAAGAGCCACAGAATACAATCATATTTAAAAAGACAACATAGAATAAGATACCAGTTGGATGCAATCAGAAAGCACTGCTAAAAAGTGGTACTTTTGCAGTTACCTGCGAAAGATTTCCGTCGAATCTCCCTGTCCGTGTCACCCATTCGGGACCGCTTGTGATCGTCAGGCGCTGGCGAGCTGGTAGCGGAACGCTTTCCTGATATGGACGCATGCCACCGCTCAGGGTCCCAGATACCCTCCGGACTAGGGTCAGACAAAACACATACATGTATAACTACACCTGTTTTTCCTTTGATTGGTTGATGTTTAAGTCGCTAAAATTTTTTTGTCAAACCTACTTAAACCCCATTTCTACGAAGGCAGTGACTGTTGAGCCACCGAGAATCTTATTGACACATATGTAGTTCAAATGAAGTTCAATGAAAAAGAAGTGTATTTTGTGAACTTTGTGTGTTTTGCTGTCTGTCAAATCACACTTTTACCCCTGGATCATACTCCAATTTATCATGTCATGGGTCATACAAATCTAACTTTGGTGTCCATCCAGGGGAAGGACCCCTTGTTCTTTTAAACAATCAACAAAATTGAGGTTCACATAACTAGGACTTTAGATCAAGCACAATGACACAAACATATTTGTACAGTAGAAGAAATCAGGAACAAAGACCTATAGCTATTTGTCATCACTAAATTGCTCAAGCCACATGTATGGTTAGGTACATTTTAACCTGCAATGTTGAGTCCAGTGCTGTTTTCTTTGAATAACATGTAGAGGAAAGTTGAGGACTCACCTGTCAAACTCCTTGGATAGGAAGGCTGGTCTCTGTTTGGAGGGCCCACTTTTTGCCAAGTTCATTAACTCTTCCTACACACAGCAGATAAGACAGAGGATTCAGTATTAGACACAAGTTTTCTTTTGAACTTATCATAGAAGGATGTCCATATGCAGAAAGCAAAGATGAGGCAATGAAATTAAGCTTGTTTTACATAAAGTGTATTTTTACATAAAGAAAAAATCCAGCTCCATCTCTTTTATGATCAAACAATCAGATGACTGACAGGTAGGCAACTTTTCCGACCAACTCCCAGACACCTTGCTCATGACTAACTTCCAACCATGGTCTGGAGAAAGTTGGGAGGCCATGGTCGGCTATGTTTGATAGGGGCTTAAATTAACTTCTCCCACCTTGTTGTATCTGTGCTTAGGCAGTTTCGGGTTTTCAGTCTTGGCTTCTGGAGGGTCCGCGGCATCCTCCTCCTCCTTCTTCTTCTCCTCCTCTTTCTTTTCATTCTCCTTGTCACTCTCTTCCTTCTCCTCTACCTTCTCCATCTCTTCTGTCTGCCTGCCTCCGCCTCACGGCCTGAAGAAACAATAAGTATAGTCAACCTATGTCAATGTCAGGACATGATATTAAGCTGCGGTCCACTGTTTGAAAAGAGTAGAGGGGAAGTTTTTTGGTAAAATTAACCAGCAAATCTCATTCTATGTCATACTATTGCAACAGTCCAAGCTCTTTGTTGAGCTAAACGGGATCAATACCACTTTCTGATTCTCTTCTTTTCCACAGTTTGTAGGGACTTGCAGTTCAGCATGTGTTAAAACAATTTCTTGCTGTCTGAGGTTAATTGATCCCCTCCCAAGTTCAGGGGGTGGCAACTGTCAGGCGGGCCAGCCACCAGGAGCATGATTCAGTCAAGCAACAGTTCAATTACATGAATACATGGCTCCAAACAACTTGCAGTACAATTTTGCTACCTTGGCAAGTTGGTTAGTATTTCATGTTTAACATTTCTGTGCTAATAATGGCTTAATTATGATTCATGATACAGAGTTTTATGACTTCTACCATACAATGACATTTGAAAGCAACACTCGCAATGCTCACTTCCAAATGCAAAACTTCGGAACTGGGTATGTTAACTGTCTCAGTCTCATTGCTGAAGAACCCTTTTGGCATCAAATCTGTATTGCCAATGGTAATGAAGTTAGGCTGCAGGGAGACTGTTAATGTAATGGCAGACAGCATCAAATGAAGTTAGCATTGTCATGTTCCAGAATGTTCACAAATTTGTGTTCCATTCAAACTTGTATTTGGTTTTGAGCTGGGGTATTCATAATCGAGGTGGCATGGTTGTTGACTCAGAGTCTGAAGGTTTTGGGCTCGAATCCTAAGCAGCTTGTACTCAGTCACTATACAAAACTGGTGTGTCACACCTAAACTAAAGGCGGTTTACTGGTTATGTGAAACAAACAAACAAACAAACAAACAATTCATTCACCTCCTGACCTGTACATGATTTTACGAGGTCAGAAGTAATGGCACAACAATGAAGAGTTTTAGCAGTTGCAGATTTCACATTTAAAGCTCATCATGGCCAATCATGCCACAATCCAAATTTAAAGCCCATCATGACCACTAAATACAAGGCATGTCAACATGTGTTGTTAATTATTAATAATCCCACAATTACTCATGACACTAAAATAATAACAAAGCAATCATGTATGAACATGTTAATGTTTCTTTCTTAGAATTTGAATTTAAGAGAAACCTGAAGAAAAAGTGAAACTTCACCAAATTAAAATTATCATTTGAATTGTCTCAAGAAAGTACAACAAAGCTTAACATGATTAAATGCTTGTACACACATGAAAACACAATTCATTGATTACTTTAAAATTACAGCACATAACATGAATAATTTTGTGGCATAGTTAGACGTATGGACAGAGGCTCAAGTATTTAAGAACTGAAAGTTGGTTTTCTGTGACATCTGACACAAAAAGAAATGCATTTTGACAGGATGAAAAACAACAGTCAGATGCCTCAAAAAAATATGCCTGCGACATAATTTGCAACAATTGCTATCAGACGAGCTCATGGAAAATAAACTATGGCATTACTTGCAAAATTCCCTCACTTGACTATTTCTGAACTTACTGTTGTTGTTGCGTCAAAAAAGTAAAAATTTCCAACACAAAAAAGTGAGTCATGAAAAAATGACGAATGTGAGTGACGCGGCGGCCATCTTGCGTCATGCCTTCCACAGGGAGGCACAAAGAGAAAACCAACGTCACAGAAAAAACGGCATTCCTTAGAAGGATTTGCCTTCTTAAGTCGCGGGATAAACGCCGGCAATTTTCGAAGATATATAATAGAGATGCGCAGGATTTGAAACTTTGCCAGGTGCAGCGAGAGGTGGCTCGGCGGACCTTCGCGCCACGTACCTTCACTTCAACCGCGCGGCGTTCTCTCCTAGCGCCTTTCCCTGAGCTTCGAGTCTCGTCAAACGTTACAAGAATAACCTTAACACACAATATGACACAATGGTCGTTCCTATAGGGTCACAAAGTCGTGCATTTTGGAGACATAAACAACTACACTTTGACAACAAACCAAAATACTGATACTGCAGCTGCTAACAGTGGAAGCGGAATGCCCGGATGAACGCATGCGCTCTCGCTAAAAAGGCTACTTTGCATAAAGGTCAAGTTATCACTTCCGGTTGTCAGTGAAGCTTGTTGTTCTACAGTGAACCGCTAGGTGCGCTGCTTCAGGTGTCAGCAAATATAGAGTTCAGCGATAACATACGTGACCGCAACCTAATGATATTCCCTCTAAAACAGTGTGCTTGCGTGGCAGCCAAAGGTTTTTAGTTCCAGTACTAGTAGTTAGCTTTGCTTTGGATGAAGATCTTCAAACAACTACTACCATGGCCACTGTATATCCACCGATAAATGTAAGAGAAAAACATAACACCGTTATCCACTGGGACATGCACAAAGCTGTTGTCTTAAGTAGCCTTCTCCGACATCATAATTATGAAGGTGCCACATATGCTGGTTGGTCATCCACCAGACAATTCAGCCAGTCTTTAAGCCGTTAGGGAAATCCATATAATCCATATGTACGTACGGACACACTCGACGGACGTCATACAGCACGAAACAATATCTGACCAGCGCTATATAAAAGCCCCACGGCCGGTAATGCTAGTACTGACCACTGGTGTACATGGGAGAGTGAGTACTGCACTACAGTACATGTATATCCAGTCTCCACAGTCTCCAAACAACCATCGCGAAGCGCCCGAATATTTCACATGACCTAGATGGCCCGGCCGGGAACAGGTATTAAGCACGCACAGACAAGGGAGATTCACAGCGACCTAAACTGTAAAATTGGTTTCGCTAGTCTGCATGAAGACTTGTGGCTGATTAAACCGCTCTTATAGCGGCCCGCCCAACTTCTGCCGGCCTCTTAGAGGGCCAGAGGGAGGAGCCACCAGTAACAGCCCCGGAAAGCACAGTTTAATTTTTGTTACACAGACTAGGATTCGTCCAAACGTATTTTAAGCTCTCGTCGTAATTTCCCGTGCTTGTGAATCATGGTACACGAGGTTGTGATAGTTCTCGTTCTGGCGGCCGCCTCAGCCTCAGCTCAAGCATGTTTCCCAGACTGCGAAGTAACTAGCATCGGGCGCTGTGTTCCTGGCGGTCCATCATGGCAGAGGCATTTATATTACTTCTATTTACATGGAGATTATTACAGCAATCCCCATGCAGAAAGGTCTTGTTTCTTGTGTACAAGAAAAGCAGGGAGTTCGCCAGTAGGTTTGCACGTTGGCAGTGTTTCGTACGACCGAGAGAGCTCTTGGCTAACCGTAAGAGGCCATTCCTTTGGTGTATTGTCACCAGAGGCACTGAAGTCTTGCAACAACTCAAGGGTGAAATATCTAAGTGTTTTCGATGGAGGCATCACTGACTTGACGCCCGAGACATTGGGCGTGTTTCACGACTTGCACATCTTGTACCTAGAATCCAACAACTTGACTCGGGTGAAGAAGGCGTGGTTCACCGCGTTAAGGTCCCCGGGTGCCTTGGTCGTCATGTCTCTGTCACACAACAGGATCGAAGAAATTGACCCAAGAAGCTTCGCAGATCTCAACTCCCTAGAAAGCTTGATGCTTGAAGATAACCTGTTACGAACCGTTGGGTCTGACTGGTTCCAGGGGTTGCCAAATTTGATCTATCTTTTCTTGGGTTCAAACCGGCTTGAGACAGTCTCACCTGTAGCGTTTGTGTCGCTGACCAGTCTCACGGTCTTGTACCTGGAAAACAATGATTTGTTGCGCCTTCCTTGTGAACTACGTTGGCCGCAAACAAACCTAACGCTTGGGTACAGTCTGGGTGGCAGTCAAATCTTCGGAGCACAACACCGACCTCCCCTCGCAATGGAATGGCAAGCTGGGATGTCCCCCGATTCGTCGTTTTTACAGGTTAAAGTAGGCAGCTTAGGTGTATGCTCCATACGCGACGATGTTACTGCAGAGTACTGTGCCACTGTGTGGTCACGTCTTTACGCAGATACACACGTCTACTCACAGGTTCCCAGACCTCTTTGTTCTTCTGACAGCCTGACTGAAATGTGCAGCGACAACACGACACACCATGTATACCGGACTCCCTTCGTGATCATGTCTTACACAAACGAAACACGCACTGAAAGCGAAAACGACGTGATCCGATGGTGTAAACGGTTTTGGTTTGGCGAAGCCGCAGCTTGTTTGGACCTGGCTCATCCGCGGATCCAGAGGGGGGCGCAGCCGGCGCGCGCCCCCCCGTTCCAGTGCCCCCCCCCCCAAAAAAAAATTAAACGACTAGCCAAACACAAAATCGTAGGAAAAACATAACTCAAAGAATAGGAAGGAAGCCTACGGTTACGACCAGTTCTTCCCGGGCACGCATAGGGCCGGGGCGGCGGAGCACCGTGCAAGTGTCAACAGTCCAGATTTTACGCGCCACTCAAAGTTCTCACCCCGCGCCAGTGTACGCCGGTCGCAGGCGGCCAGTTTTGAACGTCAGGCCGACGGCGTCCCATTGGGATAGCTGACGCATGCTATAAAACAAGAACCGGTGTATTTATATATGTGCTTTAATATTTATTTCTAAAACAAATTTCATGTTCTAGCCAGCCTGATTTTTCCCGTCCGTCACCTCCAATTTTGTTTGCCGAAAGATCATGTCGAGCGCCGAAGGCGCGACAGTCAGGGAGAAATGTGGAAATCTTGACCCTCTGAAACACTATTTCCTGCATTTTGAGGGGTAATTTTACATTTGCTGGTAAACTTAGTTTAATGATATCTCTTTTGATGAAGAATAACGCAAGCGTTTTACTTCTGGGGGAAGGGGACCGTCATGATCATATGCATGTCCGGTCAAGATCGAACGCACTCACCTCTATGTTGTATACGGAATGGGCACAGAAAAGAAACAGTTTACTAAGTTTACCACAACAAAACTGTATAAATTTAATAGGAATCTATGTCCTACGAGAAATACACACATGCATATACACAGAATTACGGCGACAAAAGTTGGCACTGAAAATAAAACCTTTTCTACACCGGTCGCGCGCCGTATGCGTCTTACTTTATACGTCATATTCAAAGTTCAAACATTTCTAGCATTTCCTACCGTCTCCGATGAGAGAAACCACCGATGAAAACCACACACTTCAACGGGGCGTAAGGTAAGTATTGTATGTGGTCTGGGGGCATCCCCCGAAAAATTTTAAAAAATTTATAATATCGGCTAACAACGTACGAGTATGACTTATCGCTATCCGTCAACAAAACCTTAGCTTAAGTGCCTTTATGTCACGTCGGCCGCCTTTGAAGTTCGCCGTACCGCCCCGCTTTGCCACGCCCAATCACTTAGCTCTCCCGCCTCGGGCGCTCTAAAATAGGCTCCGCCACAAACGTCCACAGATTTTCTTGAAATCTATGAAAATTTCCAAGTTCTTTCTATAACATACAACGTTATCATTGCACACCGATTTTTGTCCGTCAAAGATGACGGATTGGGGCTATTTTTTGTCCGCGATGAGCGGCAAAATTCCGTCAAAATGACTGAATCGGACGGGCACTGGCTGAAATTGAACGTTCTAGTAAAAACACATTGATTAGCAGTGCAAAATCATAGCTGTTATTTAAAGCTCCTTGCTGTTATCAAAACGATGTACATCCCTTGTTTTCCCTTCTTTGGCGACAGTGTTCGATTTCGAACGGAATTATGGGGCGTCTGGCTGATTCCATTAGAATTGTAGGGAAGACTAGAGATATGCGGTACAGTATGTATGTTCGTCCGCAACGCGACAGATTTTCCGAGAAAATTGCATATTTTCAAAAGTATCATAACCTACAATGGTATGTCGGATTCTTAAAATTTTCCATGGCCATCCCCAAACCCCAATTTTTTTTCCATCGCCCTCCCCCTAAGCAAAAATCGTACAGTCCCTTACAAGCCGTCGTGCCGACATATTAAATGTACTGTTAGTCTTTATTTTTTGAGTGCTGTAATGTTAAAACCGGGCGTTCCCTACGATAGGAAAATAATTGAAGTCGTCGGGCCGACATATTCATGTTATAGTAGTCTGTTAGTGTATTTTTTGAGTGCTGCATTGTTGTGACCGCGCGTACCCTGCGATCGGAAAATGATTGAAGTGATCCGGCGGGTGGGCTATCAAGAGGCGGCATTTCTTTTGGTATTTGGTTATTTTGTTTCGCGAACTAAAATCCCTCGCGAACTCTTTATATACCCTGTTTCCTGAAATTTAGTCCTCGCGAACATAAATGCATTTTACAATATTTTGTTTTCTCAGCCGTTAAATGTACCGATGGGCACATAAATGTACTGAAAATAATCAGTATTAGTTCCTTTGTTATTTGCTAAGAAATGGCTCTAAAACACACCAGAGAGCGTCTAAATTTTAAAAATTTTCTGGGGGAGGCCCCCCAGACCTCCCCAACGAGAGGGGGGCAACCCCCCTCTCGTGCTCTCCCCCCGCGCCGCTAACGCGGCGCTTACGTGGCCTTCGGCCACGTCAGGTGGTGCGCCCCCCCGTTCACAAAATTCTGGATCCGCGGATGTGGCTGGCAGCGAATGTTCCACGTACACTCTACAACTGGCTGCTTTTACGGACGAGGAAGCGAAAGCGGTAAGTCTGGGAGCAGTTGTGATGGATTCTCTCTCAGATGCCGATGCCAACAGTGCAGCTGATGACGTGAAGAATGTGACATGTGTGCTGGATAATGGGAAGAAGCTGATCAGGTCGTTCCTCCTGGCCACCAAAAGACAAAAGTCAGATTATTCCACCGTGTGCCAAGCGACAAGAGAAGACAGTCCGCAGTGCAACAAGACAGCCGGCCGCGCCACCTCCCTCTCAACAGGCGACGCCAATGTTACGCTGAGGCCTCCTAAGACGAACAGCACTATAAAAACACTACCAAAACCAGAATGGAGTCAGTACAATGTTCTGAAGATAGTTCTCATAGTTCTTCTGGTCTCAGCTGCAGTCATTCTTCTGAGCACGGTGGTTGCAGTCCCCCTGTTAAAGAAGAGATGTCCCTGTTGCCGGGACAACCAGCAGGCTACTAAGGATGATCCAGGAACCTACTGTGAGATCCCCGATGACGCAATTGATCCAGCATCGCAGCCCATCCCCTCCGTCAGCAGATGGGTGATCCCGGCCGGAGGCAACAACAGCGCGACCGTCGATCTCTACGCGAGAGATCCCGCTTCAGTCTCCCACTCCAAGACGGCCAATGATGAGCCCGCATCTGCCGAAGGCGAGATCCACAGTTACTGGGAAATCCCAGACGACTACTTCAATGGTGCTCGGAACTCGCTACCAGCAGAGGACCATGACTATTGGCAGATACCGGACGAGTACTTCAATGGTGCTAGGAACTCTCTGCCAGCAGAGGACCACGACTATTGGCAGATACCAGACGAGTACTACAGCTACCAGAACACCGCGGGACAAGCGAGCTGGCGCCCGTCCTCCCTGCCCTTGACAGACGACGTGACGTATGAAAACGTCGGCCGGGACCAGAACGTTGAATGTCGGAAGTGGCTACCCTCGAATCTACAGGCTCAAGATCAGGCAAGAGCAAAGATAGCCCTCCCCGGGATGGGCGTCAAACATCCGCACTATGGAAATCCCGTCCGTCGTTCAAAATCTGTCAACCACGCAAGAACCGGAGAGGGGGAGTTGAGGAAGAAGGCCGAAGCCATTGCGTACGGAAGAACCGCCGCGAGGAGGCAGAAGTTTTGTGACATGGTTGGAAGAGGGGTATATTATGGCACGGGATCAAGGCGGGCTTGTACTGTAAAGTCCAGGGATGAGAAGACGGCCGCTTATGAAGCCTGGAGGAACGTAAAAAAACACCGCAACAACACGTCTTAGCACGCCGCAGACCAGGCTGCTCTCTCGGGGAAGAGCGAGCGACGAAAAAGCGTGCATGAAGTAGTTGGGTGTGTTCCCGTCTCAAGGTCTAGTAATGTAGGCCATGGAGTCTTGAAAACGTCCCAGGAATGTGGTGGATCGCCTGTTCGTAAGACTTGGAGCAAGAAGTCACTCCCACTGATGGAACGACAGCAATGTCTACAAAAATGGCACCTGACCTTCATCACAGTGTGTAGATGATTGAGTGTTCAGTTAGATTCAAGATCATTGGCATCGTGGTAGAAAACAGAATATCCACAGGTATGTCTGGATCTCTTTATCTTCTAAATAACAGAAAACAACACCCGCGGGGATATGCAGAAAGCTGTTTCCCCACCATAATTATGAATTCGAAGATGCTGGGTGTGCCAGACAATTCAACCAGTCTCTAAGCCGTTAGGAAAATCCATAAAATCCATGTACGTGCGGACACACTCGTCTGACGTCAGACTACACGAGACAATTTCTTTCAAAACAAAGCATATGATTCACACGCGGAATTAAAGTGCCACCTAATCTCCAAGCAGATGTCTGACGGCAAAAGCGTTACGGCTAGAACTGGTCATCTAGAGAGAGTCTTCAGCCGCCCAGACGGATAATGAACACTCCTCTGGCCAATGGATACTGCCTTGCTACCGTAGGATCTGCTTGGAGATTAGTGCCACCACCTGTCATATCCTAGCAGTACTGCAGTGTTGGATATCCTAGCCTAATCTAAGATTGTATTGTAATTTTTAGCCCTGCTTTGATCTGACCGTTTTTCTCGTTTCTAATCATGTATGTTTAACTTTAAGCTGAGTAACGGACGACCGCCGCGATACGCACAAAACTGTTGTTCTTGGTAACGTTAGCTTTAAGTTATGTTTGTCGCGTGTGCTTGCGGTGGATGGATATCTGCAAGGCAATTTAGCAATGCCTCTAGTCGATACTCGATAGGCAGGTGAAACAGTTGTATACGTAGCAGTTTTGTATTTCTTGACTGAAGAGTTAGTTTTGGACCAGCACGAATCTTTGTTGTATAATATATATATAGCGTTTAGGCATTGTTGAAACACTGTATTTCTCATATGTATAATTCATAGGTTGTCACATGTCAATATGTACTTGAACTTGCTATTTGAACCCATTGAGAGAAATCTTGGTACATGTATTAGAAGATGATAGACTTGTGTATAATGAACTACATAACTTATATCTTGATTCAAATGCGATTCTTGTTAAAAAAAGATCGCGATCGTCGACGTGACTTTTGTGACATTTTAGGCATGATGTGAGAAATATGGTCTGGTAGAAAACCTGCCGTGTCGATCTTTCTTTGGAGATGGTATGATGAACTCATGGCTGAATGAATGAATGGCTGAATGAATGAATGAATAAATGAATGAATGAATGAATGAATGGGAATACTTATATTCATTAATACCAAAGAGCTAATATTCTTCCCCTGTTGCGAGTTTCAAAGTTATTTACATGTACATCATAGGGCTACTTTTCTTGTTCAGTGTTGCGGTTAATATATGTAACATGCCTCGGGCCGGGTTTACCTGTACTGTCATGGTTCAGTGCATCGGGAACTACAAACATTACCGCGTCTTCTTTACATGCAAAGTTCCGTCTGGACTTCCCCGTCTTTGGCGACTGTCAGCGAATTATCGAGTCCACCCCTTGGGCATGCTGCAACATATATGTATTAAACCTATGCTATAACATGTATATCAAACCTCCTTAGTACACTGACGTCTATCTACACAACCACTGTGGTTGGTTTTCTGTCGGTAAGCAAAACTGCGTTCCAACAAAATTCAGGGACCTGAGAGTAACAGCTCAAAAGAGACAGTTAGTTGGTAAGGTGGTCATGTGAGAAGCAGTCACGGTCTCGTGACAAAAGAGGAACCAGAAGGGGGAAAACCTGAACGAGGAAATGGTCACATCACTGTCATCAGACGTCTGGAACCATGTTAAATATG
This sequence comes from Branchiostoma floridae x Branchiostoma japonicum, assembly GCA_013266295.2. Taxonomy (NCBI): domain Eukaryota; kingdom Metazoa; phylum Chordata; class Leptocardii; order Amphioxiformes; family Branchiostomatidae; genus Branchiostoma; species Branchiostoma floridae x Branchiostoma japonicum. Next base: position 3,519,898 of record CM023826.1, on the reverse strand, counting down.
AAGACAAATAATGTGTTCTTCGTCGTCATCGTCCGTCTTCTAGTTCTTTTGAACAGCAGGACGTACGGAGTGGTGCTCCTGTCGGCCAAGATCCCAGAGAATGCCGGCATTGGTGAGCAGGTTATCCGCGTTCTTCCGACCGCACGGGGATCCAAGGAGGAAGTTCTGTGTGATATCATTGACGGAAACGTCCACGGGCGCTTCAGTGTGACTCGCGACTGTGTGATTGTAGTAGGCCGTCCTTTAGACTTTGGTTTAAACCGAAGATATAACCTGACAGTAGCCGTCCCAGGAACACTCGAGGTCCGGTATGTTGACGTACAAGTCGAGGACGTGGAGGGATATCCTCCTATCTACAACGACACCTGTGAACTTCCTGTCCTGGGACACAGAGCGCCTGGGCGGTTTGTTATTAACATGGTAATGACTGCGGAGTACATGGAAAAAAGTGGCGGACTGTTCATTTGGAGAACTGACTTAACTAATGACGACCTGTACCAGCGAAATCGTGATCGAAGTCGGCATAGTCATAAGAAAATTGAGAGTTACACCAGCAGTAACTGTGACGTTACTGTTGCGGCCGGCATAGATAATACTAAAGACTTGAGAACGGTGAACGGATTGGTGCTTTCTGGTCAGTATCGCGATCGCTTACGATGTTTTCACCCACTTCACCCCGAAGCTGTCCTTGAAATTGAAGCCATCATCGATGACTCGTACGCGGATGGCTACCCGCATGTTGACCGAACATCGTATGTTTGGACTAAAAACAAGTACAAGATGTTACTTTCTCTCAAACTGAAGTCAACAGAAACACAGCGTTTGGTCTGCAATCTGCCACAGGGAAGACCTCTTTCTGTGCCGATCAGTCGCGATTCAACGCTTTCAGAAGTTTTTGCGACTAGAGTAGAATTTGAGATCCAGCCTATCGGATGTCCACCGAACAAGTATGGTTTGACCTGTGACCAAAACTGCACTTGTGAGAACGGCGGCCGCTGCCATGGGTTGAACGGGGCCTGTAAATGTCAGCCTGGGTGGAAAGGAGTCGTCTGTGACATACCTCACAGCACCGTGGTCATCATCGCGACCCCTGGCGACTCGCAACACATTCACATCAAGGGTTCGTTGACATTACACTGTAAGTCTTTCCACCTAGCTGTTGAGAAGATGGTTTGGAAATTTCCTAAGGGAACAAAAAGGAGACTACAGAGGACTCAAGAAGATCAAATAAGGATCGAAAGAATCCAGTCTGTAGACAACGGTACCTACACCTGCACTGTTGTTACCAAAGACAAAACGGTCGTTCACGCAAGTTACGAGCTGCAGGCAGTCGCTTGTCCTCCCGGCAAAAGAGGCGAGCTGTGTGAAGACGACTGCGACTGTCTCCATGGTGCCAGCTGTGACCGGTGGGCCGGCTGTGTCTGTCCACCGGGATGGACAGGAAGAACATGTGAGACTAAATGCCCAGACGACACATACGGACGGGGCTGCAGCGGTGAGTGCCTGTGCCAGAACGGTGCTGCCTGCGACCCTAGCGACGGCCAGTGTAACTGCACCGCTGGGTGGTACGGTGAGCATTGTTCCCGTCCATGTCCAAGTGGCCAGTACGGATGGAGATGCCGGCATGCCTGTGAATGTAAGAACAACGCCACATGTCACAATGTAGATGGGAGCTGCGCATGTGCGTCGCCCTGGACCGGCCAGTGGTGTGACGTCATCCAAACCGAAACATCCCCATTGCCCCTACAGATCTCTATGCCGGCCCTTTCATTGATGCTGCTTGGTGTCTTGGCTGCGCTTTACAAATGGAGGACGGCCACTGGCGTGAGACAAGATGAAGGCCTGGAGGAGGCGCAGGTCCTACTGGAACTTAAGGCTGTGGAAGAAGACCCTATTACGCAGTGTCTGCAGCCCGGCTGGCTCAACAGATGGGAAAGGAACGCGAAGGATCTGACTGCGGGCAAACTGATTGGTCAGGGCGCATTCGCCTGTGTCAGAGAAGGGCGTCTTCGCACCGCTAACGGTGACGTCACAGCTGTGGCGGTCAAGTCCGTCCGTTCTGAGGATCGACTGTGCTATCGGGCCTTCTGCCGCGAAGCAGCGATGCTGGTAGCTTTGAACGAAAACTGCCAAGAACAAAACGGGCACTCCAACATTATCAAGTTGCTTGGGGTCATCACGAAGTCTTCGCCAATGTGCATTCTCTTGGAATATGCTGTCAAAGGTGATCTCCTGCAACTATTGAAACAACAGCCTAGGGATAATGTTGCTCGTCTACTGGGCAGCTTTCTCCGCTACGCAGTTCAGATCTCGCGTGCCCTGAAGGAACTCAGATCTCTGCGCATCGCTCACGGTGACGTAGCCGCTCGAAACGTCCTCATCAGTGGAGATGACGTCGCCAAGCTATCTGACTTCGGTCTGGCCCATGACGTGTACACCACCACGACGTACATCTCCTCGGTCAAGAAGGACACCGACGAACTCCTTCCGCTGAAGTGGATGGCTCTGGAGTCGCTGGAGTCTCATAAGTTCACGTGCGAGAGCGACACGTGGTCGTTGGGCGTGATGCTGTGGGAGATCGCGACGTTCGGGGAGGAGCCTGACTACCGACAGGAGATGCAACGCAGTTGTCGCGGGTTAGTCGAGATCCTGAGGCAAGGGTATCGTCTGCAGAAACCGCCCGGGTGTCCTGACAGGCTGTATGACGTCATGAAGTCGTGTTGGCAGGAGGAACCGTCCGCCAGACCAGAGCCGACAGAACTTGAGCGGAGGCTGACAGACTGTCGCCAGGACATAGATCCACTGTTTGTCATCGAGAAGGTGTCCACGCTTTGAGAATCAGAAATGAAGCAGGTTTGAAGCAGATGTATGAGGGATCGGCTCCAAAATTCATACGACTTTTCGCTCGTTTTCGGGGTCTTTAGAATCTTTTTCCTATGATAGGCAACCGGAGAAGCAGGCCACATATATACTCAGTATCTATAAAAGGGCTCTGAAGTCTTTTATGTGTATGATATACATTGTATGTTTTGTTAATAGAGAAGAAAAGAACAAGTTATATCTATTAGTTTATCACTATGTGGCCTCTTTTGGCCAAATAGACAGATAGATAGCCTGACAGAGGATAATTACTATGTATTAGTTTACGATATATATGGTATTCTGCATATAATCAAGGACATTATGTAGACTAATCTATGGGTGACTTTACTCACCATGACAAAGGCTGATAAGTTAACCGAGGTTAATATTATAGATAACCTTTATTGTACATTCATGCACTATCGGGCTAAGTACAGGTGAACAGATGAGAATGTATGTACATGTTTGCCGTACAAACTTTCAGGACTACTGATACAAATCTAACTACATTTATAGCACTAAAACAACACTAATACAGAGGTTCGGCTTCTTCTCGTTTCTTTGTGATGTTAAGAATATAATCTGAAATGGGTTTGTTTAATACAGGATTACCAAAGCGCATAAGAAAGATGAATTTTTCAATATTAGCCAAAAAATTGGAAGTATGGAAACGTTCTTGTAATATAGTTAAAAAGATTAATTCTATCAATACTATATAAACTACAATCTACGACAATAACTTTTGTCCTCGGCTGGTGTCTCTTTTACTTCTTCTTCTTCCTGGTGGCCAACATCAACAAGAATGCTTATAAATCTTTCCGAAAAGGAATAAACAGATTTAATCAAGTTTTGTCCGCCCATTTCATCTCGAAGTCTGTAAATGTGCGCCATCTTGCGCCACATGCCGCTACGACAGCCTTGAAAACAAGCCAATCAGATCCACCCCAATGTGCGACATTCGGTACAACTTCCGGTCTAGACGATGACGTCAGGGTAGGTTGCCCAATCAAAGCTCTTGAAACGAAAGAGGTTCGGTAGTACAGCGTAACTTCCGGTCCAGATGATGAGGTCAGCGCCGCCTGGATGGAATGCTGTGGACCGAAATTTTGACAACTGCAAGGCCAAGAGCAAAATGCAACGAAGATCGTGACAAATGGTAGCTTTCAGCTGGAATGGAGAAGTTTTTGGAGTCGTCGATAGACAGGTGAGACTTGTAGTTGGGGCGGAATTTCCTGAAATCGTAGGCGTGTGCGCACGCCCGTGTACTCACGGAAAAAATTATAGCAGATCCGGATTTTGACAGGACGAAGCTAGTTTAGAAGAGATTTGCCCGGAAGATAAGGAAGTTATCTGGCAACTATTACAGCTATAAGCTCTGTGATTATGTAACAGAAGCTCTGATAGCGAATGCTGTCGTCACAGTGTTCTTTTAGCCCCGACGCCATTGTTGAGAGAACTAGACTAGAGGTAGGGCCGGTTACTCATAAATTATATCACAACCGCATAAATTGATCTGAACAAAATTAGTTTTTTGTGTAGAACTAGAACCCATGACGAAAAGAGCACCCATGGATAAAATGATGCGAGTAGAATATTTTATGTTCCCAGCACTTCAGCAAAAGGTAACGGTTTACGTTTCATGTATTAAAGATGCGTTTCAGTTGTCAAATCTTGTTGAAATTTTAATATCTCGGATATGATATCGCACCCTGATTATAATTTGTTCAACCGAGAACTATTGTAGAGTAAATTTCTAGAGAGTTGCTCTAACGTTAGTTGTTAACGGGAGGATTCAGTAAATCTTCACAAAATTGCCTAAGGAAGTGTGCACAGAAAGGGTGTGGTTAGGGGTGAAATAAGGGCATCAGAGATGTTGTCTAATTGATCCAAATATCCTTTTTTTTTGCACCAGTGACTTAAATTTAAATTCTATCAGTTTATCAGTGACATGATATGATAATCAGATGTATGTATGTGATGAAATCATCATCATACACGAAGGTCACAGGTCAACATGAGAGAAAACAGTAGGCCAATGGCGTTGTTGATTTATGAGATGATTGTGTGACCCAAATGTCAGGAATGTGGGAAACTGTTACCTGGGGTGTTCCCATATTTGTTTTTAAACAAAAATTTATAGCCGCTCTGTTGAACCATAGTTTGTTGGTTTATTTTCATCATTGTCTCCTGTATCAGTGTATGGAAGACACATCTCCCAGGGATTGAAATGTGGAGGATATTTCTATTTCATGGAACATTTCCTCCGAACATGTCATAATTTTTTATTGTCCTCCTATTGCGATAAAAATCTCTTCTCCATAATCAGTGTTATGCTTGAACAAGAGAAAATGCATGAATGTAGATCATACTTATTGTTACCACTGTCTCATTGTTGCTTGGAAGATGAAGAATTTTGTTTGTTGTCTCCTACTGAACATATTTTCATTACACGACATCATAACTACATGTATCTGTATCTGTATAGCAGGTATAACTGCCCTTCGTTGTAACACATCAGCTTCACAGGCACACGGCGTGGCAGCAGCTGGCTATATTATTACACAGAGGAGTTGTCACACCTACATTGTAGCCTTTGCACAATTCTAACCGTAAGAGTCACTTTAAGGTATCTAGTGATGATACCTAACTGTTGATACTTTGTAGTAATATTTATATATACAGATGTAGTGATAATGTGTTTGTTTTCTCCGTGTAGGTCCACAGACTAGGCAGGGGTAGAGCGATCACTTTCATGTCAGAACAGTTGCAGCCCAAAGACAATGTCGAGCCACAGCCAGACTAACTCCCCCACGGGGATCAAGCCCATCCCCGCGGTCCACGAACTCTCGGTGTCGCGGGACACCCTCGGCACCTGCACCTCCATCACGGACACCGTGGAACTGGAAGGTTCCACTAACACGCTGGGGAGCAGCGACGTGGACTCGGAGATGAACGGGGGGATGGTTGGAGCGATGGGAGAGGACTGGGAGGGGTCGCCGCTGAAGAAAGTGGACAGATATGGATTCATGGGTGGGACCCAGTACACAGAGGACGGGTAAGGGATTGTATAGCAATTTTCTTCTTAGGCCACACCAATTTAATTTGTTGGTTCTCGGATTTTTTCAGAAAAAATATGAAGCGACAGGGCGAAAAAAAAAAAAAAATAAAAACAGGCCTGGGCATCCTTTTATAGCCCCAAATGCTAGAATAGGTGCCATGAAGTCAACACAAACGACTGGGTTAAAATTTTTACAATTTAAACAATGAATTTTTAACTTTTAATCAAACCACTGCATTGGTAGATGTAACAACTAGGAAGAAAAGGACTTTCTTCAACTGTTGGAGGCAAAATATGAGCATTTTTGAGTTGATTTAGAACCAGAATTTTTTTTTTTTTTTTGCAAATCAGAAAAAAATGAAGCGGCGAATCCGAGAAGCAACAAATTAAATTGGTGTGGCCTTATGTTTAAAAATACATGTATTTTTTTCATAGGTTCACAGATCATGGATCCTCTCAGATACTTTGATATGGAAGATTCTGAAAAGAGAAAGACAATTTTTTTTTCACATGAAAACATACATGGAAATGTCAGACTTATGAATTAAACACTGTAGAAATTTACTTTCATCTTCTCAGTATTGTAAAGATGGGTACATATACATGGGTAGTCATCACAGCATGACTCATTGAGTCCTGGAAATTTTCTCTGTAGTCCTGCCTATGTCAGCATGTCTGATGTGGACTGTCTGAAACTGAAATTAAAGTATCGCTCCAACTTGACTCTTAGAAATGTAATAGCTGTATGTATTTACTCGGAGTGTTTGTGAGGGTGTTTCGATTTCTATTCCAAGTAGAAGAAAAAGTCATCAGTCTTCATGTTGCATGTACTATCAGTGCATGGACAGATAACAGTATACATGATATGCCCCATCCCCAATAGTCTTACTGACAGAAATCTGATAATATATCTAGATCTATTTGTGCTGTGAAGGCATTAGTTTTCACTTGAAGAGTTTGTGCTATCCTGATCTACATGTATATCAGTACATGTTTGTTGATTTTCCCTTGATAACATAATGGTGATATATCTGTATAAGGACACGTGTCACACCTCTCTCTGGCCTTGCTGATAACATACCGGTATCTAGATCTATTTGTGCTGTGAAGGCGTTAGTTTTCATTTGAAGAGTTTGTGCTATCCTGATCTACATGTATATCAGTACATGTTTGTTGATTTTCCCTTGATAACAGGAAAGTGATACATATGTTTAACTATAAGGAAACCTCTCTCCGACCTCGCTTGGCTGGGTGATTGTGAAGACACACGCACTTACTGTGTGTCTTGTGGAGGCCTTACCCAAGTGTCACTTACAAATATCGCCTTATCCTGACATCGGTGTGTCATCAGTGGCCAACTGGCACCCCCTGGCTGGCCGTTATCTGAGAAATGTCAACCAAACAAATCAGGGCATCTGCCAAACAAATTAGCTGTATTTGTGTGAATGTGGACCAAGGACAGAGTTACTGTTGACAATAGCAGAAGGGTGGGGCAGCCTGGGGGGACAGGGGACAGTTGACCCCCTGAACTCTGAGTCAGACCCCTTGATACAGTGTCACTCTAATGTGTTTATTTGTATCATTGCAAATTAATGGCCTCCTAGTTACAGTTCTGTGCTTTTTTCAGGCCTTTGGCATTTTCTTTTGCTACTGTATATAAGTAAGACAAGTCAGTTACTATTTGAAAACTTGACTCTGAGCCGTATAGTACAAGTTGCTGTTGATTTTGCAGTTTTATAATTCAATCAAATTTGAAAGAAGCTCCTTTTCTCGATGTTATGGTGCCTTCAATTCTGTCCTTAATTTTCTAGATCAATAAATGGTACATCCACCCTCTTATCATGTAAACGAAAGGAAAAATGTTGTTGCCACCCCTCAATTGGTAAAGCCTGTAATTATTGACTCCTGTACCTGTACAGGTTAAGTTTGTGGCAAGGACAGTGAGTTGTTGGTGGTTATTCTGAACGCTTCATATGCAAGATGTTATATATATATATACTGTACGTGTGTATATTGAGTGGGGTGGGTAACAGCTTCACATGTACTGATGACACAGTCTAATATTCAGGGTAAAAGTACTAAAACATGACAATGTTGTATCCAGGTGCAGACAACACTGTACAGACAGTCTTTTCGTGCCTGCTTTGCCTCCAGCAATGGAGCTATGCAAGCATGCTGTGCCAAAACATAAATATGTCACAAAATAGGTCACCTCATTACAGTAATAGAAGGCTTCTAAACTGGGCACTTGTCACTAGAGATCGTAAGGTGATATTGTGTTCTGCTTCCTGCTAATGCTATGTTTTGTACCCTGTAAAACTTACTAAAATTAAGATGGAATTGTTTTTACCTACATATACGCAAAAATTGTTAGTGCTTGTTGTTGGATGTCCATCATCAAGCGAACCAGTACTCAAATGCTTCAAGAGTTTGATACAAAACCAGTTCTGGCCATACAGTATAACAAGGCAATGATCCACTTAATTGGGTTCCTTTTAATTAGCCAGGTGGTTCTGTTTATCCTGTTGGAGTACTTAGCTTCGAAATCAAACATTGAATATTTCTGCCTCTGCCAGTCTGTGTTTGAAACTTTGAATATTTTGTTATTCTGAAATTTTTCTACAAAAATACTGGGAGCTCAAATACCTTTCAGAGCTACTAATGTCAAGTTGTAGGCAAAACTGGTCTCACGAGGAAGTATTTCTGCTTCTAGGGCAGTTCTTGAGTGGTCAGCCATGTCATTGTTCCTTCTGGCCATACTATAAACACTTCCTGAAAATAAATCATACTGCCAGTGTGGCTGTCAGTCAACTCTGACAAGACATGACCTTGCCTTGTCACCTTGGTCACATATAGATTTCATTGGGCTGTGTTCTCTCTTTTGACCTTCAAGTTTTTTATCAGATAGTTACTAAGGGTTTGTAAAATGTCTAGTTCTGCCAAATTGTTTTTTAAAACTAATGATTTATGTCATTTAAAAGGGAGATGCCAGGAGGCTCAGTGTTAATTTGTATCAATCATACCATTAACTACTGTAACAGGAAAATTTGAACACTGATTTTTAGTCAGAATCAGTACATGCTTGTTGAGTCACATTTTTCAGTGCTATCTTGTGAGTGTGTGACTCCTTCAGCATGTAATTATATATACAATGTAGGCAGGCATGCTGGTAGAGATAACCCAAAACATTCTGGGAATACCAGTAGTGAGGAAGGTTCGTAATCTTGGTCTTTGCTGCATTGAAACAATGCCTGCCTAGTACTAGTAGGGTGGAGTCCATGTATTCGTTGGCATCGGTTTCTGAACAGTTTTTACTTAAGTATGATCCATACTTCCTACATTCTGAGTGCTGCAGGTAAAATTTGTCTGGTGCAGGTAATTTTCAAAGGAAGAAAAAGGATTTCGAGGCCTGACATGTAATGTGTTTCCTTTCTGCAGTCCCAATCTGCCCGTGGAAGTAGCGCGGCAGCGTGAGCTGAAATGGCTGGACATGCTGAGCCACTGGGACCGCTGGATGAGTAAGAGGTTCAAAAAGGTGCGGGACAATGATATTTCAGACAACACCACACATCCTATCTGGAGAACAGTAAAGCCCCATCCGAAGGTAAACACGACAGCGCCCGCCCAAAACGAGCGCTCGCCAGATCTCTTTTTTTTTGCCACGACGCACCCCCCATCCCGCGTTGATTAATTAACACATTAACCACCATCTTGGCATTGACGAACTGGAAAATGTTCAAGAAAAAGTTTAAAGTAATCATGTTTTTTTATTCCCCCCAAAAAAACAATGAAGTCTGAACATTTTTTTTTCATAAAACATTCCAATACACATGTTATGTTACTTTCCTTTTCTGTTTTGCATATGAAAAGCTAGTCATCCCATAGTACAAGGCAGTGAGCCACAAAAAGCTAGTTCTAGATGGCTAGGAACTCGTTTAATTAATCTGAGAAGATTCTTAGAAAAGAGCGCCTTCTGCTAGACCCTGTACCTTCCAGTATCATAACATTTTCCATGTTCCTCTAATGCCTTTGTGTCTGTGTGTCTTGCTTTCGCCCACAATAAAGTGTACTAATCTTCTTCTCTTTGAAGTGAAGTGACCAAGTCATGATTTCTCAATACATTAGTCAACCAATCAGAAGATGGGAAAATGGGAAGGAAGATTTGATTGGTCATCCTCAAATTCAATAAATCGTATTCGCTGTAAATGGTTACTGATCATGCATGTGATTTGACCACAAATCTACAAAAGGAGTTTCAAGACTTGGAGCACTTGGCTTCAGGAGATGCATGTTTATTTTTGTAAATGTTAATTTTGTCTCTTCAGTGTGATGTTTTAGTGGTCTGTGTTTGTATTGTAACTTGGTTTCATGTTGCACACATTTCTTTGTTATACATGTTGTATTGTTTCGGTTGAAGTGTTACTAAAATCTCTTAATATCACTCAAACAAAAGCAAGGATTCTTTAGACTGAGGTAGAGTTGTATCTAACCAAGGCAAAAGTTATTAAGTCTTCTAACATTGTTATGTTTGATGACCAAACTTAACATTTTTCTTGTCCTGAAATTTCTAAATGCTTTGGTAGTCTTCTTTCTGAATCTGATAATGTTCTGCTTAATGTACAGTTGACCTTGTAGTTGTATTTCTTAGACTTAGTTGTATAGTTAAGCACATAGCTTCTGGATCTGCTCTTATAGCAGAGACATTTCAACTAAAGAAGCAAACAAACAAGCAAACTATTTTTAAACAACATACAAAAGCTCAAATATGTCAGGAATAAAAATTGCCGGCAACCGTAAATTTGAAACAAGTAAGGTAACCAGCATCCAACAGTACCGTATCATAGTGCCACTTTCATTCATCTTTTTTTACATCAACCACAACAATTATTTCCCCCGCAATCAAAGACACAGAAAAAGTACAGGGTGATTTTTTCTGTCTCAAACTTTTAACTCCTAAGAGAATGGATGGATCCAGGGCAATGGTAGGTATATGTCCCCCAATCGCACTTCACAAGGCCATAGTACAATTGTAATGTACATTGTACCTTTGATTCTGGCAGGAGGCTGTATCATCAAAGTGTGAGTACTGCAAAACAAGAAAACACAAACCAGATGTTTGTTACAATAGTCACAGCCTTACTCAAGTTTGTTTCGTACATCTCTATCGATAAGGTTTGTCTTCCAAAATAACAGTGAAACTTGCCCACGTGGCGGCGGCCAGGATGGCCACGCAGGAGACCGAGGTAAAGTGGTCTTCTTGGACAGGTGGCCTTCTTGTGCAGGTCACTTAGTGCTTGCAGCCATGGAAAGAAAATTTGGGACTGGGAAAAGGTGGTCGTCTTGAAAGAGGTGGCCACTTGGGCAGGTTTGACTGTACCTCAAACTCTGTCTGTGTCAGTTTGTCGCTCCTATTACCTAACTACAGAAATCTCAGTTCCTGAGTCCAGGGGTGTGGTATCTTTAGTCTGACTTGTGTGGCTGTATTCTGATCCTATCCTGCACAGGTGAAACAGCGTTGTCGAAAGGGAATCCCAGCGTCCCTGCGCGGTCGAGCGTGGCAATACTTGTCCGGCAGCAAGAAGTACATGGAAGCAAACCCGGGCAAGTTTGACGTAAGTTCAGTTTTTTTCTTTACTTTCTTGTACTATTTCATCCGTTGGGATCTTGGTATAATGTCTACTAACATAATTCCACCAGGTGTCATATACATGTATCTGCCACCCTGAAAAAATGCATCTAAACATCAATGCAAAATCAGCCAGTAAAATGCACTCCTGCAAGTGTAAACTGTGTACATGCCTGGGGGTATTGCACTGCAGATCTCACAAACACACTGTTTCTCAAAGTGGCAGATATACGTAACCTGGCAGATAAATGTTACACTGCACATGGGTAAGGGATGAATCTACTACGTCCTGAATTAGTGATGAAAAATTGTGCAAAACAGAACAAACATCACACAAAATATTATGTCCAGTAAAGCTCATGTATAGTAGGTAAGTCCATGGTTATCCTCTCACATTAGTTTAAACTTTGTAGTGAAGAAGAGATGCATTCCTTGCAACATAACACCCCAAAAAGCTGCAATATAATCTACAGTATAGTCTCCCTGCACACAGAGAAAGCTTGTCCTATCTGCTGTACTAGAATTATGTCCCATACATGGAATTCCAGTGGTGGGATTTCTTTCACCATCATGTCAGGGATAACCCCTCTCAATTTCAGGTCAAGCTTTGCTGTAAATCTACCATATACTTTGTAGTTGGAGATAAGTTTCTTAAATTCCTTAAAATATCTACCCTTTTGACATGGGCCAAGTGCATGAAATAAAGAATTAGGTCAAGAAAGAATGATGTAAGGTTTAAGTCCTGGTCTGTTAGAAATATTCGGAACTTCACCTATATTTACTCGTATTGACCTTTTTGACCTCTACGGTGTATTTGATCTTGGCACTAGTTTACTTGCTTTACTTTCTTAACTTCTCTACTAGACTCGCTCTTGGAACTTTTCTTATCCTTAATTCAAGTCAGTAGCCTCTTATTTTTTCTACCAGACATAGCTTTTATTTTTTTTGATAGTCACAACATACAGGAGAAGTGAAAAAGAAGTGAAAAACTGTGCCAGAAGCCCTCCTCTATATGATCAAAGCTGGCACATGTGTTTGGACTTTCCTCGGTAATCCTGTGACATTCCAGTGATATTTGTTTCGGGACGGCGTGCGGCTGCCGGGACATGTAACACCACCAATGAAAATCTGTCTTTGGTTGTAGTTTTTCTGTCTAACTGTTGGAGCAGCAGCATTAAATAGTGGGCCATGGTTCACTTTCCATAGAGAAACACAACTTACCAGTGTGAGCACACTGCAACATCAGTAGTGACATAGAATATCATACACACATTTTCTGTACATTTTTTACACAGAATTGTATATTGTGTATTATATAGACCTTTTCTCCACTGGACCTCTAACTATAGGACTAAAACCAGTAAGGCTATTCAGTTGCAATAAAAGTTATTGATTGATTGATTGATTGATTGATTGCCTTCAACAGGAGATGGACAAGATGGCAGGAGACCCGGTGTGGGTAGAAGTGATAGAGAAGGACTTACACCGACAGTTTCCCTTCCACGAAATGTTCTGTGCTCGAGGTGGACACGGGTAAGGGACAGGCTCTTGTAACTTCTCTTCTTTCTAACTTGATATTTATCTTATTGGTTAGGTTGACATGCAGCTAAGGCTAGGTTATAATCAAGGGCGAGCCTGTCAGTTAGTAACCAATAGTAGCCTCTGGCTACTACACACTGTAGAGTAGCTCTACATATATCAATAAGTGGGATGGGTCTTTGACGTGCTCAAGGTGTGACTCGCCTTAAACATGGGATCAGAAACTTCTTTGTCTTCTCTGTACCACCTTCCTGTAAGTATCTTAGTAAGTATGAAAATCAGGGTTCAGAAAACCTACAACAAGTCAGGCATTGGAACCCTGACATTGTCTGATTCAGTTCGACTGTTTCATATGCACATGTTAGAGGCCGGAGGCTGCCCAAATATGGAAAAGCTTTTGCTGAGTGTTGGCCCACTGCCAAATTCTGTCAGCTGGATGTTGAAGAAGCAGACATCTCAGAAAGAAATTTGACTTTATTTTTCAAAGCATGTCTTAGCATCAAAACATTTCTTAGTAGCCACTTTTTTGTGATTTTTGGCAGACTGATATTTTCTTTCTGATTTTCTTTCAAAAATCAAATATACATGTACAGGAGTGAAAGCCAAAGATGATAGCAGGCATTTATTCTGTGTACACTGTAGAATGAAGGAATTTTTTCTTTCTGTGCCATTTTCTTAAGACTTATTTCTCGACGATGATGCTACTTCTTGAATCTAAGAAATTATACATCCAAGAATCCAAATGCATCATTTTCCATTTCCCTCGTCTCTTTAACTCCCTGCTGTTGTCTCTCCCCACAGACAACAGGACTTGTACAGAATACTGAAGGCTTACAGCATCTACAACCCTGTAGACGGGTACTGTCAGGTAAAGACACACTGTACCTTCTTGTTATATACATGTACTAGACAACACTTCTCAGTTGGGGTAAAGCACTGTATGTACATCTCAATCAACGTTAGATATAATTGTTAGAAATGGTTGAGTTGTCAGTGTTGTTCTGACAGAAAGAAAGCTTTTGATACATAAGAATTTGTTTGTGTTTAGGCCCAGGCACCGGTTGCAGCTGTCCTGCTTATGCACATGCCTGCTGAGGTACGTACACGTCGTCTACTGGTTTGTCTTGGTGTAGAATGTAAGAAATGGTTACCTTGTAGGTAACTTCATCCCCTGGTCCCAAGATTCATCTACACACACATACACACGCACGCACACGCACGCAAGCACGCACGCACACACACACACAGACACACACACACACACACACACACACACACACACACACACACACAACGCTTTGTTGTCAAAGCAACATACGTAACCACAGACTCTCAAGCACAGAAAAGAGCAGAACACAACCAACAATAAAATGTCTACATTGAAATTTCATGCAAACATTTTTTTTCGAAAGTGCAAACACTATCCAATACATGAACCCACATTAGCTGTAGATTCGTTTGAACTACTACACCTGGTACTCTTGTTGCTTGTAAGGTATTCCTTATTGTGTTTGTTATTAATATTCATCCATATTGATGGTCTCAGCATCTACAGACAATTCAGGAAGTGCAGACTGTTACAATGTCAGTCCAGCCTCATGAAAAATTCAAGACAGGTCCAGGAAGTTGTAAAATAATTGCGTTATGTTTTCTAACATGCCTACGTTGTTCTACAGCAAGCCTTCTGGTGTCTCGTTGCCATCTGTGAAAAGTACATGAGTGGGTACTACAGTTCAGGGCTGGTAAGTTAATAGAGAATACTACACGGTGTATTCTGTATCACCCAGGGTACCAGCCTGACCCGCGGGAGGGCTGGTACTGGTGGTGATGCGGAATACACATGTCATACCCACCCGAGAAAACTCACATTTCAAACAAATAATTGTAACAACATCAATTTCAATGAAACGCATTCGAACTATTCTATGTAACATTTGGAAACCAGTGTGATAACCGTTATAACCCTGTGTGATACGGTTAGTTATCACACAGGTCGTATCGACCGTTATTACGACCACACATAAACAAGATGCCTGGTGAAATTGTGTTATCTGGAGATACAAGTGTCTTCTTCTGACGACTTCAGCTCAATGTTAATCAATATCTAGCCATATACATGTTTGGTCAGGTATCACCTATTTAAAGATTAAGATTGTGTCATTTCCAGAAAGTCACCAGCAATTTTGAAGTGTTGAAATTTATGGGAAAGACACAATACTTCATCACCTACAAGTCTGAATAGTTTTTTTTAAGAGTCTTAAGATATTTTTGGCACAGTGCCTGGACAGTCATGTTGGTGTAAAGCTCATTTTTACACAATTAGAAGATGACACCATGTTTGTCCCTGCCTGACAGGAAGCCGTGCAAATAGACGGAATGGTGCTTAATGGCCTGCTGAAGAAGGCTGTTCCCAACGCTTACAAACACTTGGTACGTACATGGGTGGTTATAGCTGTTCCCAACGCTTACAAATACTTGGTACGTACATGGGTGGTTATAGCTGTGGACGTTGGTGAGGTTGTCATGACCAACGTTCACCTTAGAAATGCTCCAAATGTGCAGTGAGTTGGGGTTAAGCATGATCTAGACATTGTGTCTGTTAAAGAAGGCAGTTGATGATAGTTATCTCCCTCAAGCAAGGGTGGCTCACAGTCAGAAGTGTGCTGAATCATTTAGTGGAAACCTTCCAGGTAGCCATTGCTGGGAATGGGAGAAATGGCTGAAGTGGACTCATGAGACACGTTTCTCACCCTGAGGTCTTATAAACATGAGACATTTTCTAACACCTGCAGTAGCAGTTACAAATCCGATGTGACGTTGTTGTTTGTTTTCTGGTCCTGTTCCAGAAAAAGCTGAAGGTTGAGCCGATCCTGTACATGACGGAGTGGTTCATGTGTCTGTTCTCACGCACCCTGCCGTGGACCTCCGTCCTCAGGGTCTGGGACATGTTCCTGTGTGAAGGTAGGGACTTAAGCTAGTTATGTTTACCTTCGCAGCAGGAAAACATATTGTTTTTGCTCAGTTTCTTCTTCTTCCGTTCCAAACAAATAAAGTCAATGACCTGGACCAGACGTCTGTCACCATGGTAACGTGCTGTAGCAACACCAACACCCTGTGGTGTTGGGTTACATTTTGTAGCAGAACAGAGTAGGAAAGCCTGCTCACTATACATATTAATGTATTTGGCTTTGAGTTGATATAAACAGAGCAGTACATTGTAGTTTGTTGGGCTAGACCAGGTGGCACTTGTTGGCAGCGAGTTCCACTCTACGATAGTTCTAGGAAAAAAATGAGTTTTTGAACACCTCAATCCTTGTCTTTCCCCAGGTGTGAAGGTGATTTTCAAGGTGGCGATCGTGCTGCTGAAGAACACGCTGGGCCAGCCCGCGGTGCTGCGGGAGTGCCCCGGGCTGTACGAGACCATGGAGAAACTCCGCAACATTCCACCGGAGGTCATGAATGAGGACTTCCTCAGCAGAGAGGTGAGCTAAGCACTCAGGGTTGGTTTTGAAAAAAAGGAAAAGGAAAGTGATCTTGATCCAGTTTTAGCTCACTGAAGAGCTATAATTCTTTTTCAGTAAAGAGGTTGAGCTACACCGGTCTGGTTTCAGGAGGTCCAGTCAAACTGCACAAGCGGCCACTTCTTCAAGCCAGCCACCTGGTCACACCTTTTCCTGGTTGCTAAAATTTTTTCTTCCATAGGTGCAAACATTAAGCGACCTGTTCAAGAAACCCACTGTACCTTTCAAATCAAACATTGGCCTAAGATTGTACTTGGTCACAATGTTTTTCTTTCTACAATTTGAAAAAAAAGTGTAAAAATTCAGAGTAGAATTAGGCAGCCATGTTCAAAATAAATAGGATAGCTTTCAATAAAACATTTTTTTATTTGGAATTTTTTTCAGATAATCGAGTTAAAGCTGGGTGAGCAGGATCTAGCGCGAGAACACCACATACAACTGGAAAAGTGGAGAGCCACTCACCCGAACGACTCTCTTCCACGGTCGCGAGCAAAGGCGGCCAAACAAAACGGCAAAGGTCCAGACGGTCTGGAAAACGACAGTGAAACACAATCCCTGAGAACTGATAGTGAGTTTGGGAGGAACGAGGAAGGGGCGATTGGGGGAGGGGAACAAAATGGAACTCTTGAAAAAGACTCCAAAAAGGACAAGAAGAAAAAGAAGAAGGACAGTAAAAAGGATAAAAAAGGTGCAAATGAGGACGTTGATTCTGTTTCTACGGTGTCTCTTCCTGAGGAGAGTTCGAAAGGAAAGAAGTGGAAAAAGGAAAGCAAAAAGGAAAAGGAAGAGGCGGAACCTCAAGATGGGAGAATAGCACCTGAAGATGAAGACAGACTCCAAGAAGATGAGAAATCAAAGTCTAAGAAAGACAAAAAGAAGGACAAGAAGGAAAAGAAGAGTAAGAAAGATGAAGAGGTTGTTTCAATAAACGAGGAGTCGCCAGTCCCACAGGACACTCAAACAGTGGAAGATGGGGCTGCCTCCTTAAAGAAGAAGAAGGATAAGAAAGACAAGAAACTTAAGAAAGACGGAGACACTTTGTCACAGGAAGATCAAGGTTCTGAAGGTGGGAGGTTTTCCCTCAGGAAGAAGAAAGACAAGAAAGCAAAGAAAGGTAAGAAAGACGAAGACTCTGATTCAAGAAGTGGCATGTCACCAACTCACCAGGCGAATCAAGACTCGGAAGGTGGAAGGTTTTCTTTGAGGAAGAAGAAGGACAAGAAGGATAAGAAAGCTGAAGACACTGACTCAAGAAGTGGAGCGTCACCTGTACCACCTGAAACTGTACAGGAGGGCAGATTCTCTCTGAAAAAGAAGAAGAAAGCAAAGAAGGAGGAAGATTCGGACTCAAGAAGCGGGGCGTCACCTGTTCCATCGGAGGACCAGGTTCTTGAGGACGGGAAATTCTCCCTCAAAGGAAAGAAGGAGAAGAAAAGGCGATGGAGCAAAAAGGAGAAGGAGTCACAAGAGTCAGGTGATCACCTGAGCTAGAGGCAGAGAATTTCTGGACTTTTCACAGCACTTGGCATGACAGGAAGTGACAGGTGTCAATCATGACAAACGGCCTGGTACTTTTACGGGACCCTAACTGTTGCAACAAGGGAAAGCCAGCCTAGAGTAGAGGAGTCTTAAGACAATATTAGAGATGATACTTAAGGTAAAAGGAGCTACATCCTTGACAGTCATGGTTTTGTTAAGGATAAAAAACTGTTTTAAGAGGTTATAGGAACTTTTGGTAGTTTGGTTAGTGTCTGAATAGTTGTATTGGGATGAAAAATGAACTTGTAGTCTTGTAATTCGATACTTACGAGGATGTTGCAATGCTCTACAACGATCAGGGAAACTAAATGGAGTATTCCTGGCTTTAAATGTATGGTTTTTAGAATTCTGTGATGGTTTTTGACATGGGATTGAACGTTGTTTTGAGGGAAGTTTTGACTCCTGCCATTTAGTTGTGAATACTGTGTACAAAACATTATTAATGCATTGTAACTAGTTGTTTGTGATGGTCAATGATCCAATCTGCATGTCATTTTGCAATGTCTGTTGCTGTATTTAACGTGGTTTCTATCTACTTGTACCTGTTTTTGTAGCTCTCTCGATCTGAGAGCTGTTTAATGTCTTTAATATCAAAGATCGTCCAAAAAGAGATGATAGGAAAGCCATGGCAATATGAAATAGCTCTCGGTGAAGCATTTTGTCCTACAATATAATTGTAGTGTGTAAGATATGTAATTAAGCAGTCCTCCGTAGATTGAGAGTTCTCTCACTAATGAAATAATCATCTCAATTAAAGGAGCAAAAAGATGAAAACCTAAGATATAGCACAACAAACATGACTAGTCGTTTATTTTTTTAAGTCACCAGCAGGAAGATCATTATTTTCTAGCCATTATTTTAACTTAAGCTCATAGATGTAACATTTTGCCTGGTGAGAAAAGCTAGTGAAACCCGGGAGAAGCTTCAAGTAAAAGATTTTGGATGGGTCGTCAGTAACTTTTCTAATTGACAAGATCAACGTAGAAATGTAAATAGATGTAAGGGAGTAAAAAAAAACTGAACCTGGATTCTTCCACTTTGTATAAAGGGGTGCCCACCGCTGCGGGTATGGAAGTATGTTTGCCAAGGGCTAGGGACCATTTCTTTGGTTTAGAAGAAATTCTTTTGACTGGATTGTTGCCGATGTTTTCATTGTCATGTTTCAGCTTTTTATCAAATGTGACAAATATTGTGTTACTGACTGTACTTAGTTTAATGAAACTACTACATGTATGAATTTATAGATGGTATATTTATTTGCAATTCTTGATGATTTACTTTGCTTTTATAAACAAACAAGTGCAACATAAAAACTAACTCCATCAGGATGATTTAGAGATGGTGAAGATGGTTCAGTTTTGACATCACGTTTTTCAACCAGGGAAGTTTTTTTGCATTTCCAAAATAAATTTACATGACACATACAATCAAGCTCTGGATGGAACCACTAGCCTCTTTGGTTCAAAATGGTAAATTGTGGATGGCTGTAGCTGCACTGTATGCTGTATTTACATGTAGCCTACTTGACTGAAGAGACTGGCAAAATAATTTGTTGCCAACAAATTTTTTACGTCACTAACTTTTGGCAAGATGTTGCGATGATATCCTTCTCTAGAAGCACAGATGCAAGTACAAATGTATGTTGACTCATGATTCAATTCCTGCCAACAGTTCGACTTAATTCAGCTTGTTGCTAATGTTAGCAAATGTTGTACACATTGCAGAGAGAGCCACGTTAGGGGTAGTACTTAAAACATACTGTAAGGCTGCTTGGCTGGTACCAGTGTAGACTTGAGTGGTAAACATTGAATCCATTGGTTGTTGGAAGGAAACTGTACATTTTAGATGTGTATTTGGTGTTGTCGTTAGTAAACATCACATTGTCTCACACCATGAAACTGCTGTGTTATTGTTGAGTCACTTGTTTTATTCCTCATGTTACATTTTTACCTAGATACAAGGTTATGTTTTTGGTAGCGTTTGTGAGTTCATACTGACACGACCATAACCCATGTTAGGTTGAAGGATTGAAATGTCTTGGGAAATGAAACAGCGACATAAAATATATAGTCCAAACTCTACATACGAAGGGCATGGATATGCCGAGTATTATATTGCTCTTGCTGACATGATCAGCATGGAATTGTATGGACTAGTGCTGCTTGTAGCTCCGAAAGTGTCCGATTAAATCTCACTTCAACAAACGTTTCTTGGCCTCGCGCAAACGTCCTGGCTTTCTTCGCTTCTCCGGTTGCCCCTCTGAAAGACAGAAATAGTTTTAGTCCTTTCAGGAACAGAACTTCATTGAAGATACAACTGATCAACCAGCTCCAAACGGGTTACTAGTAATCTTATACATTGTACAAGGAATTCTTGAATCTAACACTTCAGATTGCAATGTTTCTCTTCTATTCTGTAACGTTAGTTACTCCGTTTCCTTACCTGCATTTTTAGCGCGCTGGGAGCCTTTTCCCTTCTTCGACAGCCTTTTCTTCTTCTTCTTACAACAGCAGAGCCTACCCCGTATCACCCCAGCTATCGCCTTGATATGCTTCGCCAGTTTCAGGGGCGACATCATGCGGCGCACCATCATATACCACAGAGACGCCATAACCTGGCCTGGGCTGGTGTAAAAAACCTGGAGTAACGAATTGAGCTACGAGTTCTTTGAGGAACGACAGGGTTTGTAAGATGTCAAACAAACGTGAAACTCCAAAGTCCCGTTCTGGGCGTCCTTTGTGACGTCATCGATGTGTATCGGGAAGCGGCAGTGATCTTTTAAAAGAAAGCCGGCCACAAATTTTGAGTCCAACGAAAATTAGAAAAAATAGCAGTCGGGCCGTTTTGGCTCCGCTATGCCACAATTACTATAAGCAAGGTTCCAAATAAAATAATAGAGTGGATTTTTAAAAACATAATCAAAGTCAACGAATCGTAACGATGTTCTGGAATAAGACGCTCGGCTTGTGTTTCAGTCAACAAAGAGCACAGCTACAGCTACATATCCAGCCTGGACCCGGAAAGTTGCAAAGTCCACACGAGCTTGAGAGAGTAGGTGTATCCACACACCTGACCAGGCCAACGACTGAGCTAAGTGAAAGTAAACTTCCGTTTTAACAAAGAATTCACTTGGCATTTTATCATTCATCGACGCATAAATGAGTGATCGTAAGCTGTACGATACCCGATATGGCCTGTTAAATAACCAATAAGCTTGCAATTGGGCTTAATGTTCCCGAACTATTTGCAGTGTTTGCGGATGTATATTAATCGTAATGCGGTCCGCAGGTAATCAATACCCAGGTTACAGATTTCTACTAGTGTTTTCCTGTGTTCAAAGTTTGAGGACCAGGCTAGCTAGCTTGTGGCGACAACGAGAATCTGCTCCTTGACGGCTTGTCACCTGGTACATTTTGAGGTGTGTGTCTTCACAACTCCTTCACAAATGTGTGTCCTCAGGACACGCTTCGCTAGACGTCTTAGTGAAAGGACAGGTGACTCAGTGTAAACTTGGCCGCCATTTTAGGCAATCCACCTGCAAGTTAAAACGGGAATCATACTTTTTTCTGCCAAGAAATTAGTTTTTCATGGGCACCGAGTCTTTCTTATCTACAATAATGTGTAGCGGGAAACAATTTTGTTTAGTTTTCATCTATGAACATGAGCATAGTATAACTTATCGCCATGTTCCAAGCGTTTGTTTATCTGTGACGTTTTAAACATTGAAAAGCTGACCCTGAGGGTGAGCTCCACCATTGTTCGCGTTGACGGGGGCCTGAAAACCTGTAGCCTTCTTGACTACCAAAGTATGACATAGTGTTGTATCCATATTACCGTATACATGAGTGCTACGCTTAGCTAGCAATCGGTCTACATCATTCAAGGAGGTTTGCCCTCCTTGGTCTAAGTATACATGCAACCAAGCCGTTTACATGTACGCTGCTGTCTGAAAACACCATTTTTGGCGGCGCCTCAGAAGCGGGGCCAATAACATCCTACTTAAATCGTATCCGTTCGTTTCAGGATGGCTGCTCCTGGAACATCAGCTGCCGACAAGCGTCATATTCATTTTATGAAGACTTTATATCGTCTCTCCGATGAGTTAACCGACAAGGAAACGGCCGAATTCAAGACATATTGCATGCACCTGATTCCGAAAGGCGGGTTAGAGAAGCTCCCACGGGCGATTGACGTTTTCCTTAAGCTGATAGAACTGGTCAAAATAGACCAGGAGAACTTGGACCTTGTTGAAGAGATCTTAGAGGCCATGGGACGACAGGACCTGATCAAAAACGTTCTAAGGCCCTTCCAGCGACCTGATCGAGAAATTCCTGAGAACCCCGACCTCACTCCAGGAACAAGCGATGGTAGTGAAAACGTGGATGGTGAGTGAAAGAAATTGATAACCCCATGTGGATCAAAAATGTATATAGCTCTAAAATGCCCTTCTAAACGTAGTGTCACGTACATGTAAAGATCTAGAGATCGACATGTTTTCCTTTTAGAATCCACTTGTGGTCTTTTGTTGTTCTGCGGTTTCAAATAGCTCAGTCACCCAAGAGAATGATAAGGCATTAAGTATGAATAATTAATGTTATTTGTTTTTGCAGGAACTACAACGTCCAACGACTCCAATTTGTACCTTGTGGTGCTCGGCCAAGTACGTATGATCCAGGAAACACTAGATCGTCTTAAAAACAACCTTGCGTCCCTGGCTGGCACCAGAAAGTCAAAGGTCAAGTTCAGGGGTTGCAAGAAACACAGGAGCATCCTGGTGCACTTCACCATACCGCGGGAGAATACAGCGGTGCTGAGGCTCATGGCGGATCTCTCCGACATAAGGCTTGTATACATGGGCGTCAAGTCACTGCAAATCGATGCTGAGCCACCCATAGAGATCACACGAGAGGAGGCGCCGTTGTACGGTGCGTTAAATTGGTTCATCTGAACATGAAGTATTTTGTCGCATTCTCTGCTTCTTTCATTGAAAAATATCAGTATTCCCTTTCAGAGTTAAACCTTAATTTTAAAGCCACTGACTGAAGACCGTAAATCACTGTATACCATGATTGCTCGTAATGTGAACTTAGGCTGGACCTCCACAATCAGACTTTACATAGCATTCAATTGACTACTCTGTGTGTTTCTAATTTCAAATACATTTCACTTCAATTGCAGATGTCAAAAGACAACTTCCTGCTGATGACATCGAGGTAGGATGCAGTACACGGAGGAAGCAACAGAGGGCGCCCAAGAACTGGACCCGCCTGTCCGCTCTGAACCTGTTCTCCGATGCCCTGCCCCTCCATCTGCAGGTGGCCGAGAGTCTGGAGTACCAGGGCTACTCCTACAGCCTGGTCCGGGCTCTGGCGCAGAGGGACCAGCTCAGAGAAGACCAGATGAGGCAGATCGTAGAAAACCTCAGGACGACAGAGGTGGATTCCAACAGCATGCGCGAGAAGGCCGAGGTGGATTCCGACAACACGATCATGACCTTGCGCTCCAGGCTTAACATCACAGACAACCAGTTAAAGGAGGCCCGGGAGACGATCGCAGTTCTTGAAGAAAAGGTGCAGCAGGCCCAAGAATACGCAGAGAAAGTCATTAAGCAGGTGACGTCCCACGTGACAGCGTACAAGGGGGAGAAGGCAACAGGAGAAGCGGACTGGAAGCACGAGAAGGTGGAGGAAACGAAGGGGATGATCTCTTACGGTGGGTCGGGATCAGACGGTAGCAAATTTAGGATCCCTCGCGGCGTGCGCGTCGTCATGTCGCCTAGCAACGAAATATTCGTGGTTGATAAAGGAAACAGGCGAGTCCAAGTCCACAACTCAGATGGTGTTTACCTCCGCGATTTTCCAACAGTCGTACTGGGTACAGAGAAGAAGGCTATGACGCCACACGATGTCTCTATTGATGCAAACGGCAAACTGTGGGTCGTGGGAGAAGGGAAAACCGCAGATTACGTCGTACAATACAGCAAGGACGGGAGCGCCACAGCATCGTTTAAACTCCCACGGATGCTGTATGTTCGTGCGATTGCCGTTGATAAGCGCAATAACCACATCCTGTTGACCGAGCCCGCTGGAGACCGCGGTGGCGTGCAGGTGATCCGTCCGGACGGCTCTCGGGTGGCGAGGTTCGGTCATCCGGACATGCGAGTCCCGGACTACATCACGGTGGACGGGGAAGGGAACACCCTTGTGTCGGACTGGTTCACTGGTTCTGTCTACATGTATGACGAGTCCGGGAAGTTCCTGCGTACTGAAGTTCGGAGGTGACTGAAGAGGGGAAGGCCACAACTCCAGTCTCCTGGCGGTCGTATCTGTGGATAGCTTGGGTCACATCATCGTGGCAGACGTACGTACGCGTTGAGAAACGGAGGTCGAGCGTTGTTTTCGAGTCACTGGCAGTATGTCTGCCACCAAAAGGGCAACCATTTGAACTGATAATGCAGTGATTGTGTTTCCCCATTTATTGATTCTGTCAAGTTTCCTGAACTGTCTCCAACAAAAAGTTGATGTTTTCGGGACTTTGTTGGACATTTGTGGGTTTTTTTAGGACACCAAGTTAAAGTTTGGACAGTACACATCGATCAGTCAATACAAATACCTGTATATTGGTGATGTTTTGCGCACATGTATTTGCAAGTACATGTAGATGCCTGTAGGTGCAATTTGTAACTCCTGTCGAAGGTCGTTTTAGAATTATAGCTACTAGCTGTAACGTTATACATGTACACTTAATCTTGACAATGGTCCAGGATTTGTTCGAGACGCTTATTTTAGTTTGAGAAGTTAGGTAGAACGGACAAGCAGATAAAGAATCTTGCTTCACACTGAATGGCGTTATTAGTATCTCAACGCACACACACAAAAAAGATTCACTGGTTGTACAAATACATGCTTTCTTTCGTTGATGAAATCAGAATGGATTTTGAGAGGGTAAGTTGAGCTGATCTGTGGGGTTTGTTTATCTGTTTGCCCAGGCGCAGAGTAGGTTGACAGCACGTGGGTGGGGGAAGATTAATACTGAATGGACAGTCAGGCAGAAAGACAGGAGGTCAAAAAGCCAGACAAAGGAAATGGGGTGAACGTGAAGGTCTCAGAATCTAGCTGGGAGCTAGTAGGAAAATTATATGGTGGCCGACATGGGGGAATTCAGGAAGCCGGGAATTGTATACTTCCCAGAAGTCTGAAATCTCTGAGTTGTAACGTAAAAGTTTTGTAGGTCGGCTGAGTGCCTGCTTACTGTGAGGGTTCACTCCTTGACTGTCATAAAAACAAGACTGGCATGAAAAATTCACGATTTCCTCTCCCAACTTTTGCTTGGAGATCCACGCGGAACTTTCTTAGTTCAAGGTCAACGGCCTGCAGGTCGAAACTGAAACCTCACATGCTCACAGTCGCCCCCACCATAAACAATATTGGTACAGTCTGTATAAGCAACGCGAACGTATAATATTAGACCTTGAGTACACCGTAGAGGAAATAATCATAAGAGCGGTTTCACTCAGGAATATTGAGATACAGCTGCGATCAGAGAACGTAAAAGACCAGGGACGACAACGATGGAGGAAGGAAGCGAGGAAGAGAAAAGGTCCCTTCTTGGGGACAGACGGAACTCCGAAAGTGGCGGCGGAGGGAGGGAAGAAGAGGCGACTGAGGTAGGAAAGGTTTCATTCAGGGCATTATCTCGAGGTCTCGCATGGGTTTGTTTTGTTTTGTTCAGAATTGTAACATGACAATACAAGGTGTGCACTAGGCAGCAAGTATGCTGGTAGCGTGCACACCTAACACATGATACTCATTTACACCTGAGTCAAGTGAGGAAAGTCGTGTAAAGTGCCTTTCCCAAGGGTATACACTGCGATAGTTATCAAGAGGATGTCCCAAGACAACTTACTAGAATATCACATCCTATGCCATTGATAACATGCCAATCGCGGACATATTACCTTCCTGTGCTTGTAAATATCTCCCAATAGCCGGAAATGTTCTTCATTTAGGACGCAATTGTTGACTTTCACTTTCACATTACAACGGGGAACCCCCTGGAACGTAGTATTAGTAACGGTTTCGTATAGGCCAAGTTCCGCAATCATTCATGTATACGTGTTTGTTAGTACTACTTTCTCTTTTCACAACATAATAGACACAGGGATCCCTCCTAGTATGTACATGTATGTATATCAATGAAAAGGCTACTTAGAATACATTTGTTTTGTAGCGGGGCGCACCAACGATTGAAGAACTCCAGCAAGAGGTGGAGGAACTTCGGGACAATTTGCGGGACAACTTCGAGAAACTGTTGGAGCGAGAAGGGAGGCTGGAAGATGTCCTGGAAAGAGGGGAGAGACTGGCCGACGCGGCCAACGACTTTGCGAGGGTGGCCAGACGTGCTAGAATCAGGATGTATCTGAGGTCCAATAAGTGGAACATATGTATCTGCACAGCAGTGGTTCTAATAGTCATAGCTGGTGTGATTGTCACCGTTGCCATACTGATAAGTATGGGAATCATCAAGATCCAGACTTAGCTTAAATATGTCTTTCCGTGGTCGTGATGAGAAAGACAGTTCAGGTGCAGTGTACCCGGAGAAGCTATTTGCATTACATAGAAGGGCTTATTGGTTGCTTCAGAACATGAAAATAGTAGTGCAGTTAAAATTTTGAATAAAAAGCTGATGTGAAGTCTCTCACATGATTCATTACTTCTATTACCTCCTCATCTTTTCTTTCAATCCATTACAGAGTTGCTACTGTGTTTATAGATCACCTCCATTGTAAACACGAGTTTTCATGTCACATTTGCCATTGTTATTGACTAATTGTATATGCTTATTTTGCAATCCATTTAATCTGTATTAGAAGTTTGTCATACCTGTTAATTTGTTCATTCTTCCAATTATTATGTTTACAGATGGAAAACTTATTGTACTGAGCTATTTGCGATGTATACTGCGCGAAAAATGTTTCTTAGTTCAAGGTCAACGGCCTGCAGGTTGAAACTGAAACCTCACATGCAGCTCACAGTCGCCCCCACCAGATAAACAACACTTTGTTTGGCACGTTCTATATAACAGGTAACGTGAACGTAGTGACGCTTTGTATTGATTGAAACTAGTGACATCGAACACCAGTTCAGGTCCACAGGTATGGTGGGGCAGTGGTGCACAGTAAAACATACATGACGCAGTCCACTGTAACTATAGCTACATACGTATATAACACTAGACCGTCAAAGAAATAACTAGAGAGGCATGATTCTGGAATGTTCAGATACAGCTGCGATCAGAGACGACAACCATGCATGAAGAAAGCGAGGAAAAAAAAGCAGAGGTGAAGTTTGAAGACGAAGAATTCGAGATACAAATTAAGAACTCGCCTGAGACGGAAGGAGCAGAAGGGTTTGGCGATGTTGACGGTAAAGGTGGAAAGAAATGGAAGCCGTGGAAAAAACTACACCGGAAGCCAAAGAAGAAGGAAATACCAGAGGTTCCGGAAGTTATCATGTTAAAGGTAGGAAGTTATCATGTTAAAGGTAGGAAGTTATCATGTTAAAGGTAGGAAGTTATCATGTTAGAGGTAGGAAGTTATCATGTTAAAGGTAGGAAGTTATCATGTTAGAGGTAGGAAGTTATCATGTTAAAGGTAGGAAGCTATCATGTTAGAGGTAGGAAGTTATCATGTTAAAGGTAGGAAGTTATCATGTTAGAGGTAGGGAGTTATCATGTTAGAGGTAGGAAGTTATCATGTTAAGGTAGGAAGTTATCATGTTAAGGTAGGAAAGGTTTCACTGATATTCAGGGCATATATTCAGGGGAAGTTATCATATTAAAGGTAGGAAGTTATCATGTTAAAGGTAGGAAGTTATCATGTTAAGGTAGGAAGTTATCATGTTAAAGTAGGAAGTTATCATGTTAAGGTAGGAAAGGTTTCACTGATATTCAGGGCATATATTCAGGGGAAGTTATCATATTAAAGGTAGGAAGTTATCATGTTAAAGGTAGGAAGTTATCATGTTAAGGTAGGAAGTTATCATGTTAAAGGTAGGAAGTTATCATGTT
Organism: Branchiostoma floridae x Branchiostoma japonicum; assembly: GCA_013266295.2. Lineage (NCBI taxonomy): Eukaryota > Metazoa > Chordata > Leptocardii > Amphioxiformes > Branchiostomatidae > Branchiostoma > Branchiostoma floridae x Branchiostoma japonicum. The sequence goes on along the minus strand of CM023826.1, from coordinate 3,491,685 downwards.
AAAGGTAGGAAGCTATCATGTTAAAGGTATGAAGTTATCATGTTAAAGGTAGGAAGTTATCATGTTAAAGGTAGGAAGTTATCATGTTAAAGGTAGGAAGCTATCATGTTAAAGGTAGGAAGCTATCATGTTAAGGTAGGAAGTTATCATGTTAAGGTAGGAAAGGTTTCACTGATATTCAGGGCATATATTCAGGGGAAGTTATCATATTAAAGGTAGAAAGTTATCATGCTAAGGTAGGAAAGGTTTCACTGATATTCAGGGCATATTCAGGGATCCCTCCTAGTATGTACATGTATGTATATCAATGAAAAGGCTACCCATAATGTATTTGTCTTGCAGCCTAGGCCCACAATTGAAGAACTCCAGCGGGAGGTGGAGGAAACTCAGGACATCATGCGGAACAAGGTCGAGAAACTTGTGAACGAGCGGGAACAGAGGCTGGAAAATGTCCAGGAAAGAGCGGAGAGACTGGCCGGCGCCGCAGCCGACTTCGCGAAGGTGTCCAGACGTGTTAGAATCAAGATGTGCCTGAGGGCGTATAAGTGGAGAATCTCCGCGGCAGTGGGTGTGATACTGGGACTTATTGTGATTGTAATTGTTGTCGTACTGGAAAATAAGGGAATCATCAAGATCTAGCCTTAGCTTAATAATTTCTTCATCTTTGTAATGAGAATTTCTGAGACAGTTAATGTTCAGTTTACCCGAAGCTGTTTGCAGTGTATGGAAAAGCTTACTTTGTTGCCCCAGAACATGAAAATTATAGTGATGCCCCTTATTCATTCTTTCTTTTAGCATGACTACTACCTCTCCATCTTTACTTCCAATACAACATGAGAAGAGTTGTTACTGTCTCCATAGATCACCGCCTCTTGGCATTATGGATCAACTGCACAGCAAATAACAAGGTTTTGAGAAAACATATGGCTTTAATATGATCATTGCAACAAACATATGGCTTTAATATGATCATTGCAACAAAATAAAACAAAACAAGAAAACCAGTTTGGTGTTACTTTGGTATTCAGCTGCACAGACTCTTCAAGCAAAACTTCTGTACTGTTGCATAAATGCCTTTTCACAAATCTTGGTAAAACCTTGGACAAACTGTCACCGCCCATGGCTCTATGTGGCTCTTCCTTGTATCCTGACTAGTGGAAGGGTTGTAAGAAGTATGATTCAGTCAGGCTACCCAAAACCTCAACTCTGGGAATGATGTCAACCTGTGAGTGGAAGCCAGACATCACTCAAAACTGAAGCATGTCGAGTCCTGTAGCTAGAAGAACATCTGCATATGTCATGAATGATAAGTGACTGACGTCACTAAAGGCTCTGAGGCTTTCCACATTTGAAAACATCTCACTTGGGAAGAACCTCATTGCCTGCATGCAAGTCCAGGCAAATCTTTGATACAATATGCATCTTGGCATCTAATGTTGGCATCTAAAAGGATGTGAAAAGAATCTATGAGTGTAAACGCAAAAGCATAAGACCACCCGATGGGCCAAGAAATAAATGGCAACCAAGGCAATGCCTGCGGGAAAAAAAACAGCATGAAAAAGTTTCATAACAAGGCTAACTAAGTGAGAAGGGTTTTGCATGTTAATGTCGGAAACAATGTCTGTGATCTCTTCTTTTCCAAACATGTATGCTGGGGACCATCTATATACTGTTCCTTTATTTCTGGAAGTGCTCCTCTTCCTCTGGTTTCCTCATCCAGCTTCCGAAGCCTCTTCTGGTCAGGTGGTCGTACAGCTGACGCTTGGCTTCCTGGTAGTTCTGACACATCATCTGGAAACAATGCAACAACAGAGTCGACATCAGAACTGGACTGAAAGGTTTGACGCACTCACACTGAGGGGGGATGGAATCCTCTTTCCAATACGTGTGGTGGGATCTTAAACGTGCTTAAGGTGTGGCTCTCCTCAAACACAGGTGTAAAGTGCCTTTCCCAAGAGGACAAATAGGGATTCGAACTCAGAACCTTTAGATTCAAATCCAACAAGGATAACCACAAGACAACCTTGTGGTACAATGCTTTTACCTTTGCTTCGTTGTAGTTGCTGGCAGTGGCGAGGTCCTGCCTCCTGGCCAGCGCACACATGGCTCTGAAGCGCATGAGATATCCCGCCTTGCTGAGCCGACTGGCACCCAGGGCACCGGTACGAAAGGGAGACCTGACAAAAACAGAAGGTTGTAAGCTTGTTGAAGAGAGAAGGAAAAAAATATCCAGACTGTGCAATCACACTTCAGAGGCTGGGGGTCACCAGAACTGACTGAAGCGTCTGCGCCGGCGAGACCTATACATGTCTCCAGCCACCATGCATCAGTTCCTGATGCCCACGAAAGATTGTGCAATCAGTCAAAAGTGTCAGGAAGTAGAACCCACACCTATATCAACAGCTCTCTTTTGAAACAACATATTACAAAACAAATCAAGCAACTAGATGAATTCTCTGAAGACACAGTTGCTCCCTTTCCTTTTTGAAAAAAAAAGAAGTTTATTTCTATACTCACGTCTCCGTGCTGCGACCAGTGTCTGTGTTGACGATCTCCAGCGACTCGTCCCCCTTGCACCAGTTCAGGCTGATCCTGCCGAAGTCGGTGACGTTCGGCAGGCTCACGTTCTCCGTCACGCGGCCCAGCCTGGGGTGGGTGTTGATGTACTCGTCGGGCAGGTCTGCCGAGACGTGGTCGTCGATTCTGCAGCACAGGGCGCGGGACAGCTGGCCGTGGTCGTAGTTTGTGCCTGAGTAATCACAGCGGTACACAAGAAAACTGTTACTCAAGCAACTGGATAGATATTGAAAACTGTCAGACGTTTTAAGTAGCATCCACTACTTTTCATCAGTGACTTTTTAGTGGTCACTGGTATTAACCTTTGGTCACTGATGGAAAGTAGTGGAAAGTTTATCTGTTAATATTATTTATTCATTTATTATCTATTTATTCTTTGTATTATTGATATCATTTTGAGTCATCCATTTTGACCTAACATTTTGTGACCCCTTGATTCTTCTCCCAACTCGACCTCTATGAAAAGCAGCCCTGATGGCAGAAGAGAGCAATTTCTAGCGTAAACAGAGGAACAAACAAGCAAACAAATACCAAAAGTAACAGAAGACAGGTACACGGGCTCGATGAAGTGGCTCAGCAGAGCTCCCTGAAGACCCAGCACGTTCCACTTGGCCAGCTTGTCGCTGCAGGACATGGTGCCGATCTGATCTGCCGCCCTCAGCTGTTCCCAGGTGTAGGACAGCCGTGCACCCTTGTTCAACGGTCTGGTACTGAAACCTGGATCAAGCAAGAATGACAAGGTTACTCCATTATGAAAGGCAAGGGAGACTTTTTAAAAATAAAGGAAGATCAGATAATCCTAGGTGTAGGACAGCCGCGCACCCTTGTTCAACGGTCTGGTACTGAACCCTGGAGCGACCAAGAATGACAAGGTTACTCCATTATGAAAGGCAAGGGAGACTTTTTAAAAATAAAGGAAGATCAGATAATCCTAGGTGTAGGACAGCCATGCACCCATGTTCAACGGTTTGGTACTAAAACCTGAGAAATACACAAAAGAACATAAGAAATAAAAAAAATGAATAAAAGGAAGGTCAGCTGCTCCCAGGTGTAGGACAGCCATGCACTCTTGTTCAACGGTTTGGTACTAAAACCTGGGAAATATACAAAAGAACTTGAGAAATAAAAAAACAAATAAAAGGATGGTCAGCTGATCCCAGGTGTAGGACAGCCATGCACTCTTGTTCAACGGTCTGGTACTAAAACCTGGGAAATACAAAAAAAAAAAATTAAGAAATAGAAAAAAAAAATAAAATGATGGTCAGCTGATCCCAGGTGTAGGACAGCCATGCACTCTTGTTCAACGGTTTGGTACGAAACCTGGGAAATACAGTTTCAGCAAAAATTGACAAGGTTCCTCTATTTCAAGAGGAGTAAGGAGACGTCTTTCAATCCAAACTCTATCTGTAGCTAGCTAAAAAATTCTCAACAAGTAATACAACAACAGCACAAATGCAATCGGTTTGCAATCCAAGAAAAAGTGAAGAAAAGGCAGAGCACAGATGTTCGTGGCTGCCCCTACTTGTGCCCCTTACCTGCCTGTCCCTTGATCGACAGTGCCCCGTGCTGGCTGTTAGCAAACGTGGGTCTGTGTTCCCCACTGGCCATGAGGGACAGGTCATCCTGGGTCACTCGAACCCTCGTGGGGTCATCCCTGTGCAGAAAAGAACAAAATAAGCCTTGCAAAAAGTCATATTTATGTTAACAGTAAAAAGTTTCATCACGTTGGTATACTTAGTTAGTATGTAAATTTCTTGTACACAAGAAGTTTGTTTTTCTTTATTTGTAATCATCAACTTTACCTGCACCACTCAGAATTTAGAATGGATCACACTAAAAACTGACCAGAAACCATTGCCATCATTTCTTTTCCACTGCCTTTAAAATGGTGGTACCAGTCAATACACAAAGAAACGTCCACACGCAGCTACAAACCCGGCACATGGACCAGTGCAGGTAAGCATCAGAAATACTTGCACAGCTCCAATTTTACCTGCACAAACCTGAATATGCAGGTGGTTCGAAGCCCTGACATACCAGCCCTAAAGTACTAATGGGGTGGCGGATTTCGGGGAGAGAACTAAAACAAGGCTGGACTCCAAACTAACACATACCAGCCCTAGAGTAAACCCACATGCTGACCTGGTGATATGTGTAGCAGCATCCCCACATGGAGGAGAGGTCAGGTACAGGTGGAAGGTCACACCCTCCTTCAGCACCAGCAGTAAGGAGTCCGAGTGCTTCTCGAAGATACTGCCGCTGCCCTCCAAGACATTCTTCAGCTCTCGGTACAAGTACCTGAAGAAAACAGTATATGTTACAGTAACGTTTTGATTTTCATGAAATAAAGATGTAAATATAGCACAGTCAAAAAGTAATTGAAATGTGAGTACATGTAATTGTAACAACCCACTAATGTTATGAATTCTTCAGCTATGAGCCTATGAACGATGTCTACTCTTACAATTTGAGACAACAAATACAAGGGATGTAACGACCCAATAATTTTACATCATGCATCTTCCTACACATACAGTGCCACTGTGCTATCTTTCATAGAACCATTGAAGAGTGGAGCTTGTTGCCAACAAGCACAGTAGGGGCACCCTTACTGGATAGCTTTCAACAGTGCCATAAACTTTATAAAGCCTATGGACAGGCCAGTGGTGTGTACTAGAGGACAGGACAACATCATGGAAATTGGAATGGACAGAGCTGAGCTGGATATCAGAAAACAGAGAAGGTTGGAGAAAGGTGGTTGACAGGGCATCTGTGGTGCCCCAACAGTCGACTAGACTAAGGGACAGATGATGATGACGATGATGATGTAACTGACCTGAGGAGGGATCGTCGGACCACCACCTCTGCATGACAGTCGTTCAGCGTGCGCCCGTCCGTACCGATGTTCTTCCCCACCACACAAGAGTTTCCCGTTCCCATAGCAACCACCTCTCCTGCATCCACTCTTCCTGCGGATTTAAAAAATTGGCTCAGAAATTTGGGAAAATCTAATAATATCTCACTAACTACAAAAGATATGGCCAAATAAAGAAACCATAATGAAGATGAATATAGTGCATGGTCATCATCATAATAGTGCACAGTACTCAATGAAATAAAGAAACCAAAATGAGGAGGAATATAGAGTTTAGGTTCACAGTGCACAACCAGGATATAATAACCTGCCAATGTTTTGGTGACAATCTGCGATAAAACTTAAATGCAGTTTGTGTACAAAGACGTTTGTCAAACAGTTATCCACTAACCTGATGAAACTACTCAGGGAAGGGGGATATAGTTTAAATATGAGGTTTAAAGAATTAGATAAATTGTGGTTTAGGAATGGTTTCATTTATGTTTTGACAGATACAAAAGTGACGTTGTACACACTCTGTGCGGTAAATGCACCCTTCTGTCTATTTACCTTTCTTCACAATGATGACAGCCAAGTTCCTCTCTGCTGACTTCATATCCGGGAAGGGCCCAGCGACAGTTCTCTGGAAGAACGACCGAGCCATCGCGGCCACCATGTCGGCATGTGTGGGCAGTCCTGGAACCACGGGAGGGATAGCCGAGGGGCGCGGCCTGTCCGGCTCGGGCTGGTCCCGACTCTGTTGCTGGGGGAGCGGCTGGATCTGCTGAGGAAGGTACACGTTGGCCTTGTTCTGGTGGGGGATGACCGTCTCACGTCCGTACTGGTCGTGGAGCTTCACGCCTTTCGGCTTCCCAAAGTTCTCCACGTTTCCCTCCTCGATCCCCAGGAGGGTCGACAGGGTCAGCTTCGCCGCCGCGGCCTTCGCGTCTTTCTTGGTCCTCCCCTGGCCGGGTTTGAACGGCCTCCCGTCGATCTTAGCCTGGTAGGCGAACTGCGGGCAGTGCAGCGGGCCCGTCCCCGCCACCTCGTTGAACTCCAGCTTGTGCCTCCTCAACTGGCAGTACTCGTTCAGCGCGCTCACCGGCTGACGTCGACCGTTCAGGAAACCGTCGACCAACTCTTGTGGGATGTCCTTGGGTTTGGCGATCTTCCCGGCGTCCGGGTAGCTGGTGTAGACGTTGGGGTTTTCGCTGACGAATTCGGTGTCGTACAGGGCAGGCTGGGGCTGCAGGGACTGGTGATAGGAGTCCCCTGCTGCTGCTGCAGGCTGGGGTTGGGTTGGAGGGCCGGCTGTTGCTCCTGCTGTAGCTGGATGGTTGGTGGAAGCAGTGGTGCCGTTCTGGGGGCCTGAGCGGGGACGGACCGCTATCTGGGGCTGTGAAGAGATGGGATCAGAAAGTGATACAAAAATATTTCAAGTTTCATACACTGCATGTATTTCATACATACAAGATTTTGATATGTATATCCAAAAGAAGACTTTGTTACCATCCTTCAAATTTGCCTCCTACATTGACTGAGATCAGTGGTAGTAAATGTGACAGACATTCATACAAGATACTAAAATGTACAACTTTTACTGGACATTCTCGAGTTTAAAAGAGTTTAGGTTGGTCCTGTGATAAAACAAGACAACATTTTCTTGCAATCATCCTTACGATGACCACAGCACAATTGTCTTCTTCTCCACACTGTTGAGTAGACAGAAATCTGTAGTTTTCTAGCATGAAAGTTCATCTGTGTTGGTATATATAATATATGCAATGTTAGCACGTCGGCAGAACGTACTGCGCCTGCGCGAAACCTGCAATGTATTGTGCATAGCACTTCGGCAGAACGTCTCATATAAGGTCGAATATCGCGTATATAAGTTTTCAAATGTTGTGTAGAAAAAGATATGGTCTGCAACAGGCAAAATTCTGATGCAACGTTGACCAAAAATCCAGCGAAAATCCAGGTTTTGCGCAGGCGCAGAACGTTCTGCCGGCGTGCTTGCAATGTTATGGAAAGACTTTAACTATTTATATTTTCCATTGTACTGACTAAAGTTTCGATCAGCTCTCTGGTGACAAATCTTCAGAATAACAGACATAGAACAAGAGCAATCCTCTTTTATGGTTTTTTTTTTTTTTTTACCTGATTCTGATTGGGACTGTTACGCCCCACGACAGAAGCGAAACTCTGTGCTCCGCCCCAGGCCCCCCCAGTGTTGCCCCATGCAGACTGTGCCTGCCGTGAGGGGGACACCACGGCTGTTGGCGAGGTCGTCTGCTGAATCCTTTCTCCACTGCCTGAAGCTTCAACCACCCTGGGGATGGAGTTGGGCCTTCTTAGGGCTGACCCAGAACTCCCAGGTGCCTGCGAGAAAAAGAAAAATGCATCAAATAAGATGAAAAATGCATTAAAAAAGATGTAATTTATTCTAATTTTACTAACTGTGTAGTGTACAAGACTATGATGATGATGTGTAGTGTACATCATATTTCTATCAAATGCCTAAAGAAAGGGAACGAATTCGAAAGGTCCACAAACTTATAGCTTTTTAAACTTATGTCATTTTGAACTTAAATCTTAGTATGACATAGAACTGTGTCAAAACCTTCAAACTTCAAAGCTAACCTTTTCCTTTTGCAATTGAACAAAGACATTTATTATACCTGCAGGTTTTGCTGCTGCTGGCTGATCTGATAAAAGAAGTTCTTGTCCATGGTGTGATCTGTCAAAAATGACTGCTCATTGCTCAAAATGTTATGTTCCTCTCTGAAACAAATTATGAAACATAAAATAAACTGAACTGAAATATAACAATATTTACATATGACTGTTACAGGTGAAGACACAAGGAATGTCCTTGGATTGGAGGACATAATCAGACAAGACAAAAAAAAACTATGTGTCAGGTTCGTTTGGGTATGTAATTACATGTATATGTAAGGATTAATATTGCAAATATTGGTAGTATGTTGGTTGACCCAAGGAGGTTCAATCAAGATTGAACCTCCTTGGTTGACCACTCACTGAGTACATGTGAGTCTGGGAAAAACTAACTGTTACTAACAGTAACTATTTTTTAAACGCTACTAGCTAATTTGCTGCACCCCCCCTCTAAGTCTGGCCAAACAAAATCAGTCTTTCGCCTGGCATAACCAACAACTGAAAAGATAACCGTACACACAAATGTTGATTCATACACCTTCTTTCTTGGTAGATCCTGTAGTTCTGTCAAATAAAAGTTAGCGATGCTCCTTGGTCAAACACGCCGCCATGTTTCTTAGAAATTCCTGGTACACAACTTTCTCACAACTCTGTGCAAACAAACAAAAATCTCGCCCTCTAGGACTTCACTGCGATCCTAAGAATTGACAACTATAATATCAAGACTTTGACCGTAAAAACATCTCACCACTGTCTTCTCAAAGAGGCCTGTTTTGCAGAAAATGTCAGTCAGACTTTTGCTGCCTCAAGCGACAAGCCTCCTCCACCTTGGCCTAGTAAGGGATGAATCACAATAGATGCAGATACGAAGGACTGAATGCATAAAACAACCTCTTTTGTGATGCAAAAAGTAATGATTCTTGTATGAATGCAACGGTTTCTTCTTTGCTTTTCGTGAATAGTGAAACCTGATGTCTTGCGTCGATGGGGTGTATAAAAATGTTCAAATCGTTTTTTTATACCGTTTGTTTTATGGATGGTCCCCCCACTTTGGAAGAACATCTGGAGCTATTCTTCAAGCAAGCAGATGTGTGACTACGGCTTTTTGCCGCGTTTTTGAAGCATCATGTCTTTCTGGTGGCGCCTTCTTTTATAGTGACGTTACAATCTACACAATGGAGCAGTCGGGAAAAGTTAAGGTAATTCATTCCAACATTTTCGAGGAGATTTCTCAATCAATTTGCCCTGGTGAGTTTAGCAAAGTTGAAGACAGGTTTGAACATGCCCAGTTTCAGATGCCTGCAATTTGAAGCAAAACCGCAAGGGGTCGCCATTGACAGGTCAATGTACTACGCGAGGTCGTTGACCTGTAACATGGGTCACTGCACAGATTTTGACCTACTGGGAGTTTCGTCTGCGTGTAACTGTCTGGCAATATGTATGCCTCATTAAACCTAGGTGCACCTTGAATGTCGATAACGTCATCTCTGCAAAGTACGACAGTTTATAAGGCCTTACAACGTCTTACAGCCGACGCACACTGAAAGAAAGGACGGTCTCCAGTCCCCACATTCAAGAGTGAGTTATGACAGTTGTGCTTGCTTCTTTTGTCGAGTACCTAAGCATCATAAAACTCGTCGTCGATGCTATTATAAAACATTGTTTCCCAGAGTTTGATACAGTTATTGACTAGCTATAACAACGTTAGGTGCAAATGCTTGTGGAAGCGACTACTAGCAAAAGTGAGTGGTCGTCGGTCAACCCCATAATTTCCGGGTTGGAGGGTCTAAAGACTTTACTTTCAACTCGATCCACCCATGTTTTTGGTTTGTTCAGATTTGCAGAGAGCCCCATGAGTTGAATCCTCGAGTTCTGCTGACAACTGTATGTTCAAAGTCCTTGTGAGCCAGACAAGCACAGGCAGAGTGCTGGTGGCCCAGTTTGTGAGACGTGGAACCACCTTTCTGGGCAGAATAAACCCTGGTGTCTGTGCTATACTGTTCAGGTATTAAAGTATGTCAAGTTCTGCCATTGAATATTGTGTTACCCTTTTATGTTTACCTTCGCAGAAGGAAAACATATTGTTTTTGCTCCGTTTCTTCTTCTTCTTCTTTTTCTTTTTCTTCCTCTCCAGACACATATTAAAGGTCAATGACCTGGACAGACATTGGTCACCATGGTAACCACCCAGGGTGTGGTGTTGGGTTACATTATGTAGCACTTGCTGGCTCCCATGGAGCCCCAAACAAATGATATGGCACCCAGGCTAGACATCACCTATTAGTAGATGAATGGCTAGATTTTTCCACCCAGTATCTGCTTGAAGTTCATATAAACTTCCATCATCCTCCTTGTCTTTGTTACTAATTTGTAATGACCAATTTCCCTTATCTCACACAGAACCTCAAGTCAACAATCTGGAATGGACGCTCTTTTTAAATCGGTGGAGGAGTCAGCTGAGCCCATACAAGCTGATGTCAAAGGTAGCACTATAGCTATGTGTCTCTCAATTGTGGAGGTACAGCTACAATGAATTCCTGCAAAGAAACCTTTTTTCCATTTTAACCAAATAACTCTTCTAATTATCTTTAAACTCCACATTCAAGGTCAAATCCCGGAATGGCTGAAGGGCAGCTTGCTCCGTGTCGGTCCTGGAAAGTTTGAAGTCGGCGGCCAGTCCTACAACCACCTGTTTGATGGCTTGTCTCTCATTCACCGCTTCAACATTGAGGTAGGATGGCATACATGCATGTATGTTGTATTGTTGTGATGTCATTGCTACCCTGGGAGCCAAACTTGTGAGGCCGCATGCAGAGAGCTTGGGCCCGCAGATCCTGGGGGCCGGTTGATAGTGGGGAGGGGGCGTGAGTAGTGCTGTGTACCTAAACCCACGTTTAGGTTCAGGTCCGGATTCAAGTCCAGAGGCTTAGGTTCAGTTCCGGACTTGTAAGTCTGGAGGCTGACACTTGACAGTGCCCAATGGCATGTTTTCTTCATTTTACAGCACAGATTTTGCAATCTATGGAAGGTTTTATGTGGTGCAGAACGAAAAGGGGTATGTGACATGGTTTGTTTTTCCAACCAAGTCCGGAACTGGTTCCCGCAATTCAGTTTTTTTTTTACTTGAACCTAAACATTTTTACAAGTCCGGAACTGAGTCCAGCAAACCGGTACACAGCACTAGGCGTGAGTCATGATCAGGGATGGGATATCACTCTCCTGCATGCATGTAGTTTCTCCGTGTGGTGCAGCCTCACGAGTTTCATTCCCAGAGTATCACTCACTCTCACTCTCTCCCGTAGCTTAGTCAGCCGTTTGGGGCAGCGTGATGTATGTCATTGCTTGATTTTGAATCCATGAACTTGGAAGAGTTAGACCAGCAGTGTATAGATTATTGCATGTTTTAGATTGTAATTACAATGTACAAATTCAAATAATTGTATAAACTTGCACCTGTAACCTTCCAATAGAAATGAATTATTTTCTTTTTACCACACATACCATACAGGGTTCAAAGGTGACGTACCAGAACCGTTTTCTGCGGAGCGACTCGTACATACTTGCCCAACAAGAGAACAGAATCGTCGTCACCGAGTTTGGAACAAACTCCTATCCAGACCCCTGCAAGAACATCTTTTCTAGGTGAACAAGAAATTGGAGATGTCATACCTCCATGAAATGTTTAGAGTTCTCGTGAACTTCTCTTGTTTTCTTCATTATTGTGAATTTCTCACTGATTCTGTCTATATATTTGCTTTTTCCCCACTGGCCCCCAACAGCAAACTGAAGACAGGAAATGGAATAACCTTTTTTGGGACCTTTGGACTAACTTCCCAACAGCATCTCTGATATGCCTAGCATGTGAATAACTACAGAATAGTTTTCCCCATTGGCCAAAGTATCCTGTCTAAAATGGTTACTTGTTTTAAGTGTACTACAAATTAAGTAACCATTTTTTAAAAGTCCTTTAAAAGTTTGAGTGGCTACTGTAGGCTGTTGGGGTTTGACAATACAGACTGAGCTACAGTAATTGACTTGAATTCTAATTCCTAGATTCAAAGTGTCTGTCTTGACCGAAAGTGTTTTTCTGACAGGGTCTTCTCCTACTTCTGGGACACGTCTGTACCCTCCGACAACTGCAACGTGAACCTGATGCAGGTCCGAGATGAGATCTATGTCATGACAGAAACCCCGGTGATGAGGAGAGTCGACCCTCAGACACTGGAAACAGACCAGGAAAAGGTGATTTATTTTGTTATAAAGAGGATAATCCGTAGTGTTCTGCTATGGTTCTTGAGTGAAATTCATCCGTAGCAAAAATTTGTAGATTATTAGAACCAACTTGGCAGTCTCAACTCAGATGGAGGCAAAATTTTGTTGCTGTTATTGTTCCATAGCACATTTACTTATCTGTGTGCCTATTCTCAAACTTAAACTTGGTTAACAAAAACCCTGGTGCTAACCCTTAAGGTTCTTCTATAGGCCAGGCTGTCCAAGTTGTAGAAAATATCTTTGACCATGAGAGAGAGAAAGAGAGAGAGAAATAACTTGCATTGGCTTGCAAATGCTTGTATATTCTTCCTGCTTATTGGTGTATTCTATAACAAGGTGGACCGTTCCAAGTATGTGGCCCTGAACCTGATGACTGCCCACCCCCACACAGACCCAGATGGAACGATCTACAACATGGCATCACGTTATGGAAAAGACGGTCTCTTTGGCCTGGTGAAGATGCCGCTTCCGGATGAAGGCATGTGACTGCTATCAAATCATTTGGCTAATAATATGCACACATACTGTCTAAGAAAATGGTTACTGTAGACGTTATAGACAGGATTCTTGATGGGACCACAAATAAGAGGTCACAATGGCCAGGTGGTCCTTGTGTAAAGGTGGTCACTAGTACTGGCTTGACTACAAGGAAAAATTAAAAAATGAAATATTTTGATCTTTGCGTCTCACTCTCAAGTCCCCTTCTGTCCCTGAATGGAATTTTGCTGCCAAAAACATAGAAAAAATTGTTCCAACCATTCCCTCTTTACACAAGAAATCTGTTATCACTGACAAAAAGTAGTGGATGCTACTTGAATGTCTGATAGTTTTCAAAATCTATCCAGTTGCTTGAGTAACAGTTTTTTGTGTATCTTATTACCTGCAGGGGTCGAAATACCCCTCTGTATGCAACTTGGTGCAAGTAAATTTGGTGTCGTGCAACTAATTTTTTGCCGGTATGCACCGCGGTGCAAGTTTGCTTTATCCACTGTTACTACCAGGTACCTGTAGAAATACCCAATAAAGAACTGAAAAAGGGAACAAAACCAGAATCCATGAAGTTTTTATTAAAGTTACTACATGTACTTTTGGTTGTGTTCATTTTATTTTTGGGGGGTGCAACTTTTTTTCTTCTGGTGCAAGTATTTTTTTTTCATCTCACTTAGTGCAAGTTGGCCCGAAAATCTATTTCGACCCCTGACCTGGATGTCTAACCTTCATTGACACAGTCCCTCTTTTTATTTTCTTTGACCTGCAGGGGAAAGGAACAACCCAACCCAGAAGGCGTACATGGTTGCCAGTATCCCGCAGGAGAATAAAATGAAGCCGAGCTACTTCCACAGCTTCGGTCTGACAGAGAAATATGTTGTCCTGGTCGAACAGCCCATGTACATCAATGTCTGGAGAATGATGTTTGCTAAATTCACATCAGGAAAATCAGTGTCTTCCGCCATGGAGTTTGACAACAGTATTCCGGTAATTTTCTTTTCCTAGAAGAACTATTTGGAGAGTAAGAAAAAAATGGCAAAGCTTTCGAAAATAATTTAAATCATCTTTTGTTTCATTGCAAGTGTATGTAAAGATAGCATCATATCATTTGTTCCAGTACCATAGCCTTTTTGAGGCAGTAGGGAGCAGTGGGTTGTTTGTCCACTGTGTCTAGCTATAGAGCACAGCACTAGTACTATATATATATATAACTAGACACACTGCATTCTGCATATTGGAAGGCAGAGCCCATCCTTTCCACCGCCTTTTATCTCCCCAACCGAAGTCAGGTACCCATTTTACACCTGGTTGGGGTGAGGAAAGTCGTGTTAAGTGCCTTTCCAAAGGACACAACATTTAGCCAGGAATGCCAGGGATCGAAGCTGTGGCCTCTCAATTTTGTGTCTGCTAGCCTTAAGCCACTCAAGGCCACTGTGTTTTTTTAATTTTTTTTATTAATCATACACACAAAACAAAATACAGGACCTAGTGGTGGCACACTCAAGTTGAGAACTTATTTTGATACCACCACTACATAAATAACATACAAAAAGAAAATAGACATACACTTGAAAATACATTGTATGTACAATTTAAAGGTTTTCAAAAGCGCAAGTCCAGTTTCCCACCCAATGATTAAATGATAACAAAGATAGGACACTATTACAATTATCAAAGGGAAAAACGACCACTGTGGTTGTACATGTGTACAAGAACTTACCAACACTATCACAAGGTACATGTGTACAAGAACTTACCAACACTTATAATCTCTCACCACAGACACGTTTTCACGTGATTGAGAAGGAGACAGGGCAGGTGTTACCTACCGTGTACCTGTCCGACTCTTTCTTCACATTCCACCACATCAACACCTACGAGGAGGAGGGACAGCTAGTCGTCGATCTCTGTTGTAACGAGGCAGGAGACGGTGTCACCAGCTTGTACCTGGAAAACTTAAGGGGCGCAGAGGGCACCTTGTATGACGATATAACTGATGCTAGACGATATGTTTTGCCTCTTCGGCCTGCCGAGGTATGTTTACTTAGTACGTACTTACTTACTAGTAGGCCTACTGCCCGTCCTTGAGCATCGGCCATGGACTAGGTCCCTCTATCTGGTGGGACGTTTGATGAGGGGAAACTATTTTTGTCTCAAAGAAATACATATACATTGTAAATGCCCGAAAACCTTGGATATTAAGACCACTTCATTCATAACTTAAATCATAACATAAATTTAATAATTCAATAACATAAATGTATGTGCAATTTCTGCTGCTACGTTAATCAATTTATACCTATTCACAATATTTGTTTTTTTTTTCTCTCTCTCAGGCTTCTGACCAGGACAATCTTGTCACTCTGGCTGACACTGAGGCATCTGCAGTACTACGAGAGGATGGAACCGTGTTCTGTACACCGGAAAAACTTTGTCCAGGTACATGTACAACGACTTTAGCCTCTACCAGGCTTCAGAAGTGGCAGGAAAGAGTAGAAATTGGCCAAATGAACAGATAACATGCCAGGGGAGTTGGTCCGCTGAAGGAGTACATTTGCCGCTCCAGTCTATTTGGCCAATTTCTGCTCTTTCCAACTGCTTCTGAAGCCTGATAGAGGCTATGACAACTTACCAGTCCTACCTGTTTTCTAGGTAGCAACCGTTGCATGAAAGTAGACTTAAGCTAACAAGATTGGACTCCAAGCTACCTGTTTGCTCATGTATACTTTTGACCATTGGAACTTTGTTCTTTTTCTGGACTACATATCTGACATGAAGATCACATGGGTCTATCTATAAAAGTTTGATTTTTGTTAGACTAAATGATTACTTTGAAAACAATCTATTTATTTCATCTGTGTTGTTTCATGCCAGGCACTGTGGAGCTCCCCCGAATCAACTACGACCACTATAATGGGAAGAAATACCGATACTTCTACGGAGTTTCAGGGCAGATAGATCTGGTAAGAGTCAGACATTTAGATATTGTGAAGGCCATGGAGTATCAAGAATCTAATGTCAGAATATCTGTGGTATAATTGTGGATAGCAAAAATGTCAGTCTGTCTTGGATTCAAATATAAACTTGAAATAAACTGCAAAAACTACATCTCTCTGCAATAAATTGTTGTTACCAGTTTAGATGATATGACAAAATTTGGATCAGTATTGGATTGCATTTGTTGTGGACGCCTGTTTTCCCCTCCTTTTTACAGCTGGTAAAGGGTGACGCTCAGACCAAGTCGTCGAAAGTGTGGAAGGAGACGGGGTGTTATCCCTCCGAGCCTGTCTTTGTGCCGGCACCAGGAGCAACTGCTGAGGACGAAGGTATTCATGCAGGGCTCGAAATACTTTTTTCTGCATACCTGCACTGGTGCAAGTAACATGGAAAATTACCTGCACCAGACAAATGTCACCTGCACCACTCAGAATTTAGGAAGCATGGATCATACTAAAAAAATGTTTGAAAACCACAGCCATTATTTCTTTTCTACATCATTGTTGGTAAAAGTCACTGCAGCAAATAAAAATCCACATACACCTTCACTTGTATATAAACCCAGTACATGTACCTGTGCAGATTAGGTGCAGGTAGACATCAGAAATACCGTCACAGCACCAATTTTACCATGCATGATTTCAACAAAAGCTTGGTTGCCTACTGCCTGTGGTTTGATGTGAAATAGTACTGATGAGAACATCCCCCCTCCCCCAGGAGTCGGGTGCTGTCCTTGGTGGTGAGGTCATTGTCACTTTGTATTATTATTCTTTTACATGCAAGACAAATAATCAAATAGTTACTAGAGGATTCTTTCAGCAGTGACAAGTTTTTGAAGGGTAAGAATACTAACCTCCAAATTTTCGATGACTATCAGTCCATCTTGTTCACGGAGTGGCCTAGTCTCGCGGGAACAACTGATAGTCATCGAAAATTTGGAGGTTAGTATTCTTACCCTTCAAAAACTTGTCACTGCTGAAAGAATCCTCTAGTAACTGTATCTATACATGACAAATGAATCTCTTCAAAATAATCAAATGAAAACAAACAAACAAAATCCTCCCTCCCCCAGGAGTGGTGCTGTCCCTGGTGGTGAGCTCGTCGTCAGGCGAGGACCGGTCCGTGTTCCTGCTGGTCCTGGACGGGGCGACGTTCAGCGAGCTGGGGCGGGCGGAGGTGCCCAGCCCCGCCCAGGCCTGCATGACCTTCCACGGGATCTTCCTGCCTCGTCTGTAGGCCTTGTCTATCTCCCTCCATCCTATGGAGGCTGTTAGAGACTATCAGAGAGGGAAATATACTACATGTATCAGATCTAGAGAGGGAAATATTTAGAAATATCTTCCTGCCTCGTCTGTAGGCCTCGTCTCTCTCCCTCTATCCTATGGAGGTTGTTAGAGACTAAAAAAGAGGGAAATATACTATTAGAGAGAGAAATATACTATCAGAGAGGGGAATATTTAGAAGGATCTTCCTGCCTCGTCTGTAGACCTTGTCTATCTCCCTCCATCCTATGGGGGCTGTTAGAGACTATCAGAGAGGAAAATATACTATCAGAGAGGGAAATATTTAGAAATATCTTCCTGCCTCGTCTGTAAGAGCTCAGAGGCTTGGAAGTGCAACAGTGCCTTATTTTACTTTATTTGTCTCCTCCATCCTATGGAGGCTGTTAAAGATTATCAGAGAGGGAAATATACTATCAGAGAGGGAAATATTTAAAAGGATCTTCCTACTGTACTTGGTGGCAGCGAGTTCCACTCTACGATAGTTCTAGGAAAAAATGAGTTTTATTTCTTAAAGGTCAAAGGTCTTTAAAATTTAAGTCCTTCTTTACAATTACAACATTTCATATGTACAGCATGTATCAAAATTATTGACTATTCATACTGTATTATTGTTGCTTTCCTGTGTATTACATGTATTATAATTTTATTCTTCTTTATTGAATATTACTAATTAATCAACACAATGTTAAATGTTGAACTAATATATAGGAGGAGGGCTTATTAGCATAAGCCGTCTGAGGTTTCCTCTCTACTCTGGCACCACTTTTTTAATCACTATGTTATATTATGTTATATTCTTTGTTTTGTTGTGCAAATAAACAAACAAACAACGACCGAGCGTAGTGATATGTGGAAGTCGGGAATATTTGCTGTTCTAGTATTAACGTTAAAGAATAATAAAGCATGAACATTGCAGCCTAAGACGTTGCTTAAGCCCCTGTCACACATTCAGAACCTTCCCCCGACCACCAAACAACCAAAGTTGGCTGAAGTTCGGGAGCAGTCTGACTAGATTTAGGACACGCCTAACTTTATATATCAATCGAATCAAATTTGACTCCCAACCACGCCCCGACCGCTGCTGACCTACTACCGAACACCAACAAACCATATTCGGCTATGTGTGACGGGCCTCCAGTAACCCATACCACCTGTACAATAGGCGGTCCAGGTAAAGTGGGTCTTCTCGTTCCACCTGACAGCCGGCTGACCATATATGGGGTAACCTTTGACCCACATTAGGCTTTGTTGATGAAAGAACCTGGTTGAACAAGAATAAACGCCTCCATGTTGCGGAAGCCGGCATGTGACTTACAAGCAAGCAAGAAAAGGACACCAAGGTAAGATCTGAGTACTAAAATTAACTTTTTGAATCATTTTTCCTGAATGTGCGCCTTATCGCTAGCCTATAGCAGGCTCCCCAGGTAGTTGGAAAAATAGTTGTACAAATTGGCCAAATAGACTGAATTACATGCATGCTAGAGAAGGTAGCCGGCTATGAGTTTCTTTTCAGTCTATTTGGGTAGTTTCTACTAATTTTCCAGCTACCTGGAGAGCCTGAACTGGTATTTTGTATCCGATTCTAGACCCCACAGATGCAACTTCTTTGACATTTGTATGGCAGCATGAAAGTTCACCTGACTTGGTAAATCACATTATGGAGCAAAAGCAGCACACTCCCTTTTAGTCTAAAAGCCAACAACCCTAGCCACAAGACCACCTAGGATTCCAGAACCGTTCTTTATCCAGAACCATGCTCAGGCACGGCGCTCAGGATAGTCCATGTGTATCCAGAACCGTGCCTGGTGCAAGTCTATATTCTTGGATACGCGGAGACTATCCAGAACCGTGCCTTATCCTAACCTTAACCCATTCAGGCACAGAACTAGATAGGCACGGTTCTGGATAGTCCAAGCGTATCCAGAACCGTGCCTGGTGCAAGTCTACGTTCCGAATACGAGGAGACTATCCAGAACCGTGCCTTATCCTAACCCTAACCCAATCAGGCAAAGAACTAGATAGGAACGGTTCCGGATACGATACCACCGTGTCGTATCTGAATACCTCTACTTGTGATTTACAGCTGACACTATGGCGGGAAAGAGTAGGACCGTTGCTGTTGTTCTACTGCTGTCTCTAATCGATGTCGTCGCCAACAGCCTCCTGTACATGAATGGTGCGGGTCTGTACAAGTTCACCTACGACATCAATTTCTTCAACATCTTCGCGTCTTTGTTAGACATTTGGACACTCGGGCTGCTGAGAGGATGTGTGACGTTCGGAGCTGTCTTGTCCGTGCTGTGCAACACCAGAGATGCTGTTCCAAGGATCAAGCTGGCAAGGTCGTGGATCGGAGTCTTGCCAGCTGCAATGTGTGCGTACACTTCTGTCAAGCTGCTACTGTATTCAGAAAAGGAAGCCAAGTTTCCTCACATGCCATGGTTCTGGGGTAGCTTCGTCGGCAGTGTAGTCGGATGTGCTGTGTTCTACCTAAACTGGACTCTACTGTCAACAATCAGAACCCAGTCTTACCGAAGTCTGAACTCAGAGGAAGGAACGGACGAGGAGAGAGAAAGCCTGCTAGGAAGTGAAGCAAAAAACAAATCATTTTTTTCTTCAACGAAGAAGCTGTTCTCTTATTCGAAACCTGTCATACCGTACTTTCTTGCAGCGACGTCTTTCCTGATTGGAGGCGCTGTCAGTAAGTATCAAAGAGAGTGAAGTGTCGCTTTTGGCTTGTCTCTTCGTGGGTCTGTCTGTCTGTGTTTAACAGTCTCTGTCAACAGAAAGTCCGATCGGGATCTCTGGAACCTGTAAATTTTACGATATTCGCTTCAAAGACAGTCAGAATTTTTCAACTTCGATTCATGTCACTTTTAATAATAGATGAATTGATATGATTGACTTGAGATTTAGGATTTGTAAATGGAAAATCACCCTAACACATTAACAGCATCCTAATCGGACTCTCTGTCGACAAAGACTCCGATTGGGATCTCTACCAGACCGGAGTCTCTACCCTGACATATACAGTTCAGCATGGCCATACATCCTCAGACTGTGCTATTTTTTTGTATGCGGGGCTGGAAGGGTCGCAAAGTAGTATGGGTAAGGGATGCAGTCTGCCATCTCTAACTGCCTTGTTGACGTTGTAGATATACTATCTTCATTCCCTTTAGCTTACAGTCACCTGTATCTTACCTGTCCCTCTCTTCCAGGTGACACCTTCCTTCCGTTCTACACTGGCCAGGTGATAGACGGGATAGCCAAAATAGAAACGTCACAGGCAAAGTTCACCCACGCCATAGTCGCCATGTGCCTTTTAACAGCCTTAACGTAAGAACAAACACCATGGACTCTATACCTGTCATATCAAAAGAAACACTAGTACTCGATTTTGATTGACCAGTACGTTTAAGTTGTGATATTCACAGAAAATCGAATCATTGATAAGTTTTCACTGATGAAATTACGTAGTTTATGCAATGATGACGTGGCAATGATGACGTAGTTTATGCAATGAGACGTGCAATGATGAAGTCGAATGTCATGGGTAAGTGACGTACTTGCGAAATATAGATTAACACATACCGTTAGGTAGCTTTGTTGCAAAGAAAACTTAAAAAGAAATATTGATTGGTCTGTCGAGTCAAACGTGTGACTATTGTAATCCCCAAGCAGATCATACGGTGGCAAGGCAGTATCCATTATGTTGGCCAGAGCAGTGTCCATTAGCCTTGCTACCGTATAATCTGCTTGGAAATTATAACTATCGCGCTTTGATCTGTAGCTCACTTTTCGATGGCATGCGCACTGGGCTGTTTCAAATCACCATGATCAAGCTCAACATCCGGGTCCGAAACCTGCTGTTCCGCTCCATCACCCGTCAGGAGATCGGCTTCTTCGATAGCGTCAAAACTGGTAAAACATTTTATCTATCTTTATACAAATCATGCATTATAAATTCGTGGGGATTCATCCCTCAGGATTCATTCCTCAAGCTAACCGACATCTCGCACACGTACGCAGTCGTCCCTCAGTAAGACGTCTGGAGCCGCAAAGTTCCCGTTTAGAACTTTATTTCAGCCTGACACACAGTGTGTCAGGCTGAACTAAAGTTCTAAACGGGAACTTTGCGGCTCCAGAACTTTGCGGCTCCAGATGTCTTACTGAGGGACGACTGCGTACGTGTTCGAGATGTCGGTTAGCTTGAGGAATGAATCCTGAGGGATGAATCCCCACGAATTTATACTTTATACAAATCATGCATGTTTTACACGAGAGAAGTTTGAATGCTGTCAGATTCCCTGTTCGGCTAGTGAATAGAGCAAACGGACCTTGCTGCTACAATTCTTGTTGTTGATGACTTTTTGTGACCGGTGCAATGGCCAAGTGAGTAGAGTGCTCGCCTTGCATTCGGTCGTGAGTTCGATCCCCGGCCGAGTCATACCAAAGACTTTAAAAATGGTACATACTGCTTTCTCTGCTTAGCACTCAGCATTTGGGAAAGAGTATGGGAGTTGAAAACACACACCACTACCAGCGGACTTGCCCCCTGCTGTATGTAGTGATTACACTGCTGTGTGGCCCAGGGCAACTGAAAACGGAGATGGGCGCCGCCCTATGCGTCACCTGATGCGGGAAGGCACTTTAACTTTTAACTTTAAATGACTTTTTGTAGCATACATTCTTTTCTATTCCGTTTAGGGGAAATCACTTCTCGCCTGATCTCCGATACGACCACTAGTACCGAGACTCTAGTCCTGAACCTGAAAGTGTTTTGCGCTACCGTGGTGCGCGTGGTCCTTACCGTGGGCTTCATGTTCAAACTGTCATGGCGGCTGTCCGTCCTCACACTTCTCCTGTTCCCGCTCATCGCCGTGGTGGCTAAGGTGTACGGCAAATGCCTGAAGGTGAAAATTCAGTATTAGTTCTAGTGCTAGCTTGATCATGTGTATGTATACACAAGCAAGGACATTATATAGGAAGCACAAGCTATTCCTTGTTGTACATGTTGTGACCTGTACTTAACCCAGAAGAAATTATGTATAATAAAAGTCTTCATTCATTCATTCATTCATTCATTCGTTCATTCATACATACATTCATTCATTCATTCATTCATTCATTGCGAAAAGCGCAGATGGAAGAACACGTGGTAGGAACCAGAAAATAAATGTGAAAACTATTGGGTAATCTATTACAAGTACTGGAATTTAGTTTACTGTTGGTTTGCTTCTGACATTGATCTTGGAGTGTGTTTCTGCTTAAGCCTACGTGACAACAATAACGGTCCGAGACTTTGAATAGAGCCGATTTCATTGTTTTCTCTGTACCATATTGTACAGAAAGTGGCTAAGGATATCCAGACTTCCTTAGCCAAGGCGAACGATGTTGCGGAGGAGACCTGTGCCAACATCAGGACGGTCCGCAGCTTTGCAAATGAAGACAGAGAGTGTGAGAGATACAGGTTGGTGGCAAAGCATTCAGATCCGTACTTGAACTGTCCACTTCCATCATGAGAGTGTTGCTTTGTAGGTTACACATATCGAAATGCAATATAGCGTTATAGGACGGTACAGTTTACTTAAAAGAGTGATTCTTATGCTCCGGGTCACTGCAAGTATATAGCAATGTGCCAATAGCTTTCCCTCACAAACATGCCAGTGACATTTGAGAAGTTCCCTTACAATGGATGGCACTTCAGCACCCTTGACACATTTGTTTCAACACTGCAGTCCTAGCACTGTACTGTTTCAAATTCAACACCACTTGTACAGGACAACTGATAAACAAATGTTCCTAACACTGAACACTAACTCAATTCACAGTGAGAGACTTCAGGATGCCTACAAGTTGTTCGTCAGGGAGGCATTGCTGTTAGGAAGCTTCATCACGATCGAACACGTGAGTTTCGCGTGTTTGTGTGCTTCACGTTGTCGTGTAATGTTTGGCCATAGGTTTAAAGTTTGATACAATTGTAGCCACGACACACTTTAGTACTCATCATCATCATCATCATCGGCGTCTGTCTTAGGCAGATGATGGTATATCGATACGCTCTTGATATTTGGGCACTGGCATAAGTTTAACACAACACACTATGATAATCATACTCACAGACCACACAGTCGTTGGTACTGGAATCCGGTTCGATAGACAAAATTGCAGAAATGTTGTACATGGAAGTGTCATACTTAAAACACAATTGATGATAGACCAAATAATTCTGTTATTAAGATATAAGAAATTTCTAAGAAATTGAAACGGGAAGTTTTCCCACGTCCAGCTGTTCGCCCTTGTGCAACTCGTGTTGACCTTGTACTACGGCGGCCATCTTGTAATGGAGAAGAAGCTGACAGGAGGGAACTTGGTGTCCTTCATCCTGTATCAGAATCACCTCAAGGTCGCCTTGGAGGTAGGAAAACGTTGTTCATTCACTTCATTGATACGTGACTAATCACTATTAAAGGATATATTGCTAGTGGCACTGTGGCTCAGTTGGTAGCAGCCCGGCTTATGAGTCAGAAGGTCTGGGGTCCGTTAACGTTGATGTTCTGTACAACTCTTTGCACCTTCCTGGTAGGGGATGCACACTTTGGGTGGGACGTTAAGCCGGAGGTTCTGTGTATGAGGATTAACTCTTCCAGGACGTAAAATAAATGCTCTACCACACTTACCGATAGCGGATGCACACATTGGCCGGAGGTTGTGTGTCTGAGGAGAGCCACACCAACTCCACCATATGCAACGATGAAAGTTGGGGTCTGCCCCAGTGCGAGTGAAACCATGCACTATTGCTCCGTATTCTTGTCGGACGTTGTAATACTGTATGGTACTATGGTACTGATATTTCTCTCCTAGACTCCAGAACCTGAGGTAATTGTTAAAATGTGTGTTACTAACTGTTTACACTACATGTTGTTTGCTTCTTTGTGCATGACAGAAATTGACAGACGTGTACGTACAGCTGATGGTGGCGGTTGGAGCGTCCAAAAAGGTTATTGAATACATAGAACGCAAGCCAGAGATTGAAAGCGGCGGACAGATGGCACCTTCGACACCTGAAGGACAAATAGAGTTCAAAAACGTGTCCTTTGCCTACCCATCCCGAAAGAGCGTGCAAGTTTTGAAGGTGATATATGATACCAGGTTTTTGATTTTGTACTTGCATAGCTATAAAAGATGAAGACATATCTTTGTAGGTGTATCATTTTAGGTACCCCTGCAGCATATAAAGACGAAATGAGAGACATAACGTTTGATAGATTGGAAGAATCAGTCTCACCAAGAACATAAACTTAACAGAGGCAATTAGAGCACGAAAGTGTCTGGGAGAATAATTTCGTTTTTTTTTGCGGCAGGATGTCTCCTTCAAGGTGTCTCCCGGCGAAGTTGTTGCCCTGGTCGGCCCAAGCGGCAGTGGGAAGAGCACCTGTGTCAACCTGCTGGAACACTTCTATGAGACCATGTCAGGCCAGGTGCTGCTTGATGGCAACCCCATCATGGCGTATGATCACAAGTTTCTACACCGAATGGTGAGGTCTATTTCCTTACATGTTATATACTCCCTTCAGTATTAGGAGCTTTAGTAAATGTTACAATCATCACTTCAGGACTATAATTATAAACTCAACAATCTGCGATTAAGATGCCAGTCTTGAAATTGTGTCGTTTCAGATTGCCCTGGTTGGACAAGAGCCTGTGCTGTTTGCCCGCTCCATCAAGGACAACATCTCCTACGCCCTGGACAGCTGCAGCCTGCAGGAGGTGCAGCACGTTGCTAGGCAGGCCAACGCCCACCAGTTCATCACGGAGCTGCCTGAGGGGTACGAGACGGAGACTGGGGAGAAGGGGATGCAGCTGTCTGGGGGGCAGAAGCAGAGGGTGGCGATCGCCCGGGCGCTGATCAGGAGACCAGCGGTGCTGCTACTGGACGAGGCAACCAGCGCTTTGGATGCCGAGAGTGAACAAATGGTCAGCCATATGATAAATTTTACTATATATAATCAATTAAAATAGTTGAACAGGGACGTTCAAAACACTGAGGACAAAATGAGGACTTTCATGACAATTCCGTTACAAGGAGTATATGGCAACGAAGATGGGTTGTGGACAACGTTAAGAGTTAAGAACGGAAGTACGGTCAACTAATCTTCAGACTCAGCGCACTGCATCACATCTAATCATGTAACAAACTTTCACAAGCATACAAACAAAATTAAAAAGAGTGATAAAAAAGACTATTTTCTTTCCGCTCCAGGTCCAACAGGCTATCCAAAACCTGCACGGGCACACGGTCATCCTCATTGCCCACCGGCTGAGCACGGTGGAGAAGGCTGATCGCATCATCGTCATCGACCAGGGGAGTGTAGTGGAGCAGGGACGACACAGGGAACTCATGCAACAGGACGGGGTCTACGCCAGGATGGTGAGGCGGGAGATGTTAGGGCTGGACGCGCCAGGATGATGAAAAGACTCCTCGAATGGAAGGTAAACTTAAATAAGGCTTCCCAGCACGGAAAACGATTCAGGAAATACGTTTGTGAAGATTAGTCATCCAGGGATATAGACAAATAAAATTGATTAAAAGTTTACCACTGGATAAAATTGAAACAATTCATTCAGATGTTTCAAGTGTCTGTTCGACACTTTTCATCAGCTAGTGAAAAATAATGTTCCACTTGAAACGTTTGAATAAATTGTTTCAATTTTATCCAGCGGTACAGTTTTAATCACAAGTTTATTTGACTCAGGAAATATCATATTTTTGCGAAGTGTTAACTGTGATATGGAGAGGATTGGCAGCTGCTAACTACTAGGATATGACAGTGTTAGGGGACACACAAGAAAACAGTTACTCAAGCCACTGGATAGATTTTTCAAGTGTTAGGGGAGTTTGAACCTCGGTCTGAACACTGCACATACAATTTCAGGAATTAGTTATACTAACAAAATTACTAAAAGTAAAGCAAGTCAAGTTATACTGACTAAAGTAAGTAAATCTCATTTAAACCTTCTTGATTGAACTAACTAAATTGCGCTCCTAGCGGGCCATCTGATTGGCCCATAGAGAAGGGGGAAAATTTCCTGACAGTGTGAGATTGTGTATCGCAGGCAATGATGTACAACAAGATGTAGGAAATAAAGTCAGTCAATGAAGGTACTCCTTGTCGGGGCGTCTGCTGTTGCATAAAAACTGTTTCTTTATTGTTTTTTCTCTGTCACCACCACCCACCCATCCATATAATACAAAAGTTGAAGTTACCATCCTAGATAGAGGTTCAATAATAAAAATCATGTGTAGACACAGGTAGACAGCATGGTCTGCTTGAGTATCAACTGTTACAGAAAATGTTCTATGCTGTCAAGATTAAATGGTCCATCTACAAGTAAGATAGAATCATTGCACAGCTTTGGACAAATATATCCTATCTTATTCCATTGTAAAAACTGACCACAATTCTTTTCAAAAGCACTTCTTTGACACATAGTCACCAAGCTTTGTTTAAGACACTGCATAAATATATCCCCATTACAAATCTCATCATGGCTGAACTGTACAATTTACCCGAGAAGCAATAATAGAAGATACATGTATCATGATGTATATTAAGCTATATAGCCCATTTGAGATAAAACTTATAGTAAATGTCAACTCCTGCTTAAACTTTTACAGTTTACCTGAGAAGTAATAATAATAGAAGATATGACGACATATAGACTAAATAACGGTAGTCCATCTGACATAAAAATAGTAAATCTCACTTCTTACTTCTGCTTAAACTTTTATTTCAACATCTGCTCCAGAACTGTCTGAATCTGAGTCTGAATCACTCGAACCACTCTGACTTTTCAACCGACCACGACTGGCCTTCATCGACCCATACTGGCTCTTGGCCGTCTTTTCTATCTCTGCTTTACTGTCATCGTCCTTGTTGTCCAGCCCTAGCAACTGGCGCTGCACCAGCTTGGCGTAGAGTCCGTCTTGCTGCATCAGCTCCTTGTGTCGTCCCTGTTCCACCACGCTCCCCTGGTCGATGACGATGATGCGGTCAGCCTTCTCCACGGTGCTCAGTCGGTGGGCGATGACGATGACCGTGTGTCCGTGCAGGTTTTGGATCGCCTGCTGAACCTGGTAAAACACATTTTGACATAATGGAAAAGTTTGACTCTGATCCAACACAAAAGGGAAGACAAGTCACCATTAATTTTCAATCAAACTCGTCAATCTTCGTTAAGATCAGATGAATGATCCACTGCGTTTCCTTACCAACACAGATGAGCTTTCGTTCAAACATTTTGACATGAAGACCTAAAAGCAAGATGTACAAAGCTACCTGTTTGAGATTAGCATCCTATAACAGGTAGCCTTTCATGCTTTTTTACAGTAAGATTTGGTTCCTGCTGTAAACGAAAGTAGAACACTAATTGTTAAAAGAGAAGTTGTGCTTAAGATATGCTGAAGTTCTTTCAAGGGAAAATCTTGGGATGTCCCCTGAAAGCTTGACATATCAAATCAAACATGAAGATGCCTATGATTATCAGCTTGTTTTTGCTCACCAAGTGTTCACTCTCGGCATCCAAAGCGCTGGTCGCCTCGTCCAGTAGCAGCACCGCTGGTCTCCTGATCAGCGCCCGGGCGATCGCCACCCTCTGCTTCTGCCCCCCAGACAGCTGCATCCCTTTCTCCCCAGTCTCCGTCTCGTACCCCTCAGGCAGCTCAGTGATGAACTGGTGGGCGTTGGCCTGCCTAGCAACGTGCTGCACCTCCTCCAAGCTGCAGCTGTCCAGGGCGTAGGAGATGTTGTCCTTGATGGAGCGGGCAAACAGCACAGGCTCTTGTCCAACCAGGGCAATCTGAAGCCAACATTATCTGTCAGGCTCATGTATTGTACTAGTGGTTCAGCTTGGATTCAAAACCAGATGTTTTTCTCTTAAAACTTGTATCTTGATACTGAAGGGTTCATAGCTATAGGACAGGTAGGTTGAAAAATGACCTCACCATTCGGTGCAGAAACTTGTGATCATACGCCATGATGGGGTTGCCGTCTAGCAGCACCTGGCCTGACATGGTCTCATAGAAGTGTTCCAGCAGGTTGACACAGGTGCTCTTCCCACTGCCGCTTGGGCCGACCAGGGCTACAACTTCGCCGGGAGACACCTCGAAAGAAACATCCTGGCATGCAAAAGATAAAAATACAATATGGTCACTAGACTAACAACCTTAACCCTAACGCTAACCCTATGTCGAAACATAGGGGTGTCAGAACATAGGCCTCCAAAAAATCATTTCATAAACACTGGAAAAATGTTAATAAGTATAAAGAAGCCAAAGGGTTTTAACAGCAACTGCACCAACAGCTAAGAAGAAATGCTATATGCTTTGAGTCTTACCTTCAAAACCGAAATATCTTTCCTAGCCGGGTAGGCAAAGCACACATCCTTGAACTCTATGTGTCCTTCCAGCTTGTCAGGTGCCAGTAAACCATTGTTCTGGATCTCAGGTTTGCGATCAATGTACTCAAAAACCTTCTCTGATGCCCCAACTGCTTGCATGAGACCAGTGTAGACAGATCCCATAGCCTGTGTACATACAGAAAGAACTCAAGATTAATGTTTATGAACTGAGCAAAAACAATATGTTTTACTTCTGCGAAGGTAAACATAACTACATGCATACCTCTATAGCATCTCCCAGCTCCATTTGGTACAGTATGAAGGACACCAGGTTCCCTCCTGTGAGCCTGTCTGAGATGACAAGATGGCCGCCATAGTACAAGGTCAACACCACCATGGTAAGGTCAAGAGTCTGTAGGTTAACATGGGGGAAGTTTCTGTTAATACCATGTCAAAATTTTTCATGGTAAAGAGATATGACCAACTGAAACAAGTTTACAAAGTGATGTAATATCTTTATAAGTTAACTTAAAATTCTTACACGTGTTGTCATTGTGTAGCCTCCATAGGCAAGGGCCTCCTTTACATTCAGCTTATAGGTAGTCTTCAGCTTTTCTCTGGAAAAAAGAGAAGAAGAAATAATAGGTGAAATTTAATTTAATTTCTTGACTTGAACTGTGATGTCTACTTACAAACATTGAATGTTTCCTTTGCCTTCCTTTCTCAATTGCCCTGTCTTACACACACACACACACACACACACACAAAAAACAAACCCACAGACATGTCCCAAAACAATTCTTCACTCCCTTTGTGAGAAGCGTACGTCTGCTTCTAACATACCTGTATCTGTCACACTCCCCATTCTCATGTGCGAAGCTGCGCACGGTCCTCAGAGATGCAACTGTCTCCTCTGCAACCTCGTTTGCTTTGGCGAGAGAGTCCTGTACTGCCTTGGATAATTTCTGCAGAAAGGAGAGTAAAAGACTTTTAACTTAGACGGTTCTGCAGAACCTTATGATGAGCTTTTCAGTTCTAGAATCCTTCGAATTCACAAATACAGAAAATTTGGAGACAGATCTAGAGAGTAAGATGATCAAGAGATGTATTTGTATTGTATGTTTCTTTTAAAACCTCCAGGAAGAATAGCTTTGCATAAGTATTTTGTATGAAGTATGAAAGCTAATGGAGTAATAAAGTATTCAAGTATCTAAATGGCATGAATCTGTAGAATATCTAAAGCTTACAAAAAGCAACAGAACATCATCTTAGTCTTACCTTAAAGTACTTTCCATAAACCTTGGACACACCAGCAACAACAGGGACCATCACTAATGTGAAGATGGTGAGTTGCCATGACAACTTGAACATGAAGAAAAGCGTGCCCGCTCCCCTCACAAAGCTCCGAAGGAACACGTTCAGGTTCAGGGACAGCATGTCCGCCATGGTGGACGTGTCAGAGGTCAAACGAGACGTGATGTCACCTGGAAAGCCACAACAAGTCAATTAGTTTTTTTTTTCAAATAAGAATCTGAGAATCCGAAGTGAAATACCTGAAGGTGAAGACATAATCCGGGGCTTCCACCTTGGTACACAAAGATTCAGAGGTGAATATGCACAGATTCAAGTTTTCCTGCCAGCCTTCTAGTTTCACCTCAACTTCTAGTTAAATTTTACTTTAAAGCAGATACCAGAAACAGATGTTTTGGAATTCAAAGATTCAAAACTGAATTTTTTTTTCATCCTTTAGTTTAGGTTAAACTGTGACTAGTACTAGTACTGGTCGTTTACCTGTTTTCACGCTGTCAAAGAAGCCTATCTCCTGTTGGGTGACAGACTTAAAGAGGAGGTTGCGGAGGCGTATGTTCAACCTGGCCATACAAATAGAGAACAGACCACCCCTCACGCCTGCACACACCGAGCTGGAATACATCAATCAATGTTAGTCAATAGTGCAGGCATAGCTCAGTAGACAATAAGCAAAGTACAAGGTATGAGCAAGGAAATTACACACCAGTATTGTCAAGAAATTGAAGGTGTAAATCGTTTAACATCTTTAAAACAAGTCTCTGCACAATCAACATGGCAATGCAATCTTTGAGAGGCTTTTAAGACCATTGAATTGGCTTGTTGGTTAAATGAGAGATCATATTTGTCAATTGTGACACCTTTTCTACATGTAGTATCAGCAGGTTTCCATATTTTAGTAGAAGCAAATACAAAAAGAACTCATTGACAACAAGAACTGGGAGCAAAAACACATAAAGTGCTGTGTCCAGCATACTTAGAAAATGGAGATAAATGTTTATAGACAAAACTACATGAAGAAGCTTAAGGGAAGTGCTAGATGGCATAATCTTATGCATGTTGTGTAAAGTTTGACCTTGATATGGACAGCAAGGTCATGATGACGATGGCTCGGGTGAACTTTTCCTGCGACTTCTCGATGGCTATCCCATCAATCACCTGGCCGGTGTAGAAAGGCTCAAAAATGTCACCTGCATAGAAAAAAAGTCAACACTTCTAAAATCCTGCACAACTTAGGAACTAATTATATATCATTGGAGAGAAAGCAACTTGAGATCATTTGTTGAAATGATAAAAATAAGAGCTAATTTGAAGAATGAAGCTGCCAAATAGACTAATATGATGAGATTAAAGTGTCCGATGTACTATTAGCAATGTGTAAATTGTATTTGTTTTAATTGCCTTGCGCCCTCCTCTTAGTGTTGTATTGAGAGATAAAGGGCTGACCTCAGGCTTCACCCTAGATGTTGTTCATCTTTGTATATACTTATTGTAATAAAGATGATTTTAACCCCCACAATTGTTTGAATTTCATATGTTCATCGTTGAATGCTTCGAGAAATGTTATTTCCCTGCAATCCAAGAAGCAAATAAAGACGGCACAATTTGCAAGTACCGGGTAAGTCTGACAATCAGATAGAAATGTTGATTTTTTAAGAAAGAGTATGTAACTACACAGTCATGTCCTTATCCTAAAAAGGTTGCACAGATACTTACTGACAGCAGCTCCAAACAGAAAGGCAGTAGCTGTGAGGAGGTATGGTAGGTCAGGTTTGGAGTAGGACATCAATTTCAACACAGCAGACTTGCCATCTTCATCTTTTACTTTCTTGCTCTTTTTCTTTTTGTCATTTGGTTCGTCCTCTACTAGTCCCTTTATTTCTTCCTCTGTTCCCTCCTCCTTGTTTACACTTAAGTGTGGCTGTGTGCTGATCTTTGAAAGTAAAATCCAGTTGAGGTAAAAGACCACACATCCCACGAGACTCCCTCCAAACTGTGCCCAGAACCACAGCTTGTGCAGAATGTCCTCTTCCTTTTCCGAATACAGCAGCAGCTTGGTGATCGTGTAAGCGAAGACAGCGGCTGGATACATTGTAACCCACGATTGTGACAACTTGATCCTTGGAACAGCATCTCGGGTGTTGCACAGCACAGACAGGACAGCTCCAAGCATCAGACACACTCTGAGTACCCCCAGTACCCAGGTGTCGAACATGGATGTAAAGATGCTGAAGAAATTGATGCCATACATGAACTTGTACACATCCACACCGTTCATGTAGAAGACTGTGTTAGCAGCGAGGTCAGCCAGGGTTAGCAGCATGACGACTGCGACAGTCTTACCCTTTCCTGCCATTCTGGATGTAACAAGAGAATTATGGATACCTATAAATTAAGAGCTTGCTAATTGTATCTTCAATTTGGTAGATGTTTCACCAAGGTAACTCTTCCCTTCTTCGGGCTACTCTACTTGACTGAGTGCATAACCACTGTCAGATGCAAGAATGGCTACTGTATGTATTAACATTACTGTATGTATTAACATTATAACGTTATATGTGTTAAGAACTGTGATTGTAAATCAAAGTAATTGGTCATACATCATTTGGTATGTGTTCCTGTAATGTTGATTATTATTGAATAAAGAAAGAAAATTGTGAATGTTGATAATATTAATATCTACAATGTATAACTATAATTGAAATCAACATTGTCTAAGTGTCAAAACAGTTGGATCTATTTAACCACGAGGATTAACTCCAGACCTGATCATCCGTGCATAGATTGAAAAGAGGGTCAACGTTTCATTGACTACTCAAAGCTATTAAAATCAATCATTTTAATGGCTACACGAGTGACTTAAACGCCGTTCAACCCCTGTACTACAACTATAGACAGTATAGTAGCTATAGACAGCTATCAATGATGATGATGATAGTACTAAAAGGCTGACGACGAGTGAGCCATGCCAAGACGTCTATGATGAAATACATGTGCAATTTTGTGTAACCTGTATTTTGTGTTACGCCGAAGGGCGGTTATACCGGTTACACAGATACAGATACAGACTACTATATTTACTTCGTTCGCACAGAACCGGCGTTTAGAAGGAACAGTCATATGTTTTCTTACAATAGTAGCTACCTTGAATTACCTTTTGTTTGCAGATCCACTTGACCACGATAAAGGAGGGTCCGAACTCCAGGGGTTTTCAAACATATACACCTGTAGTGCCAACACACACGGGGTGACTTCGCTTCGATGACGCAACGACGGGTCAAAGGTGAAAAATCCCACCTGTCTGGTCAGTGCCGTATCTAGTCAAACCTCGGCAAAACCTCGCGAGGTCTTGCCTTTTGCAGCGAAAGTTCGGCATTCGGTGACCATTTCCCTCGGTTGTAGAGATGTGCCGCGTGTTTGTGTGCTTCACGTGGTCGTGTAATGTTTGGCCATAGGTTTAAAGTTTGATGCAATTGTAGCCACAACACACTTTAATTAGTGCTTTAAAATATCATTATAATCGGCCTTCGTCTCTGTATATTGATACGCGCTTGATCTTTGGGCACTGGCACAAGTTAACACAACACACTATGATAATCGTACTTTAAGACTACACAGGCGTTGCTGCTGGAATCCGGGTCAATTGGCCCATGAAAATTGCAGAAATGTTGTACATGGAGGTCTCTCTCTATATATATATAGACCTCCATGTACAGCATTTCTGCAATATATATATATATGTGTCTGATGTGTGATAAAAAGTATCCATCACCCATCCATCTATATAATACACTTTTTTAAATGCGAACGTTTTCCCTGTAGCCACCAAAGCTGAAGTTACCCTCCTAGATAGAGGTTCAATAATAAAAATCATGTGTAGACACAGGTAGACAGTATGGTCTGAGAAATAACTGTTACTGTAACAGTAATATGTTCTTAAGATCTACATGTAAGATAGAATCATTGCACAGCTTCGGACAACTTAAATATATCCTATCTTATTCCATTGCAAAAAACTGACCACAATTCTTTTCAAAATCACTTCTTTCTTTGACACATAGTCACCAAGCTTAGTTTAAGACACTGTATAAATATATCCCCATAACAAATCTCATCATGGCTGAACTGTATAATTTACCCGAGAAGCAATAATAGAAATACATGTATCATGATGATGTATAAGCTATATAGCCCATTTGAGATAAAACTTATAGTAAATGTCAACTCCTACTTAAACTTTTACAGTTCACCTGAGAAGTAATAATAACAGAAGATATGACGACATATAGACTAAATAACGATAGTCCATCTGACATAAAAATAGTAAATCTCACTTCTTACTTCTGCTTAAACTTTTATTTCAACATCTGCTCCAGAACTGTCTGAATCTGAGTCTGAATCACTCGAACCACTCTGACTTTTCAACCGACCACGACTGGCCTTCATCGACCCATACTGGCTGTTGGCCGTCTTTTCTATCTCTGCTTTACTGTCGTCCCCCTTGTCGTCCAAGCCAAGCAACTGGCGCTGCACCAGCTTGGCGTAGAGCCCGTCTTGCTGCATCAGCTCCTTGTGCCGTCCCTGCTCCACCACGCTCCCCTGGTCGATAACGATGATGCGGTCAGCCTTCTCCACGGTGCTCAGCCGGTGGGCGATGAGGATGACTGTGTGTCCGTGCAGGTTTTGGATTGCCTGCTGAACCTGGTAAAACACATGTTGACATAATGGAAAAGTTTGACTCTGATCCAACACAAAAGGGAACTCACCGTGAATTTTTGATCGAACTCGTCAATCTTCGTTAGATGAATAATTCACTGCGTATCCTTACCAACACAGATGAGCTTTCGTTCATACATTTTGACATGAAGACCTAAAAGCAAGATGTACAAAGCTACCAGTTTGAGATTAGCATCATATAACAGATAGCCTTTCATGCTTATTACAGTAAGATTTGGTCCCTGCTGTAAACGAAAGTAGAACACTAATTGTTAAAAGAGAAGTTGTGCTTAAGATATGGTGAAGTTCTTTCAAGGGCAAATCTTGGGATGTCCCCTGAAAGCTTGACATATCAAATCAAACATGAAGATGCCTATGATTATGAGCTTGTTTTTGCTCACCAAGTGTTCACTCTCGGCATCCAAAGCGCTGGTTGCCTCGTCCAGTAGCAGCACCGCTGGTCTCCTGATCAGCGCCCGGGCGATCGCCACCCTCTGCTTCTGCCCCCCAGACAGCTGCATCCCCTTCTCCCCAGTCTCCGTCTCGTACCCCTCAGGCAGCTCCGTGATGAACTGGTGGGCGTTGGCCTGCCTAGCAACGTGCTGCACCTCCTCCAGGCTGCAGCTGTCCAGGGCGTAGGAGATGTTGTCCTTGATGGAGCGGGCAAACAGCACAGGCTCTTGTCCAACCAGAGCAATCTGAAACCACACCAATTTCATATCTATTCCTGCATCTTTTTAATCGCAGATTGTCAAGTTTAGTTCTTAACTAGTGTTACTGCATGAGATGGTGGATCCTTTCTTAGTTCAGCTTGGATTAAAAAATAGATATTTTTCTCATAAGCCCTTGATACAGAAGGGAGAAGAAAACAGGGAAGGAAATAGACCTCACCATTCGGTGCAGAAACTTGTGATCGTACGCCATGATGGGGTTGCCATCTAGCAGCACCTGGCCTGACATGGTCTCATAGAAGTGTTCCAGCAGGTTGACACAGGTGCTCTTCCCACTGCCGCTTGGGCCGACCAGGGCAACAACTTCGCCGGGAGACACCTGGAAAGAAACATCCTGGCATGCAGGAGACAAAAATACAATATGATCACTAGACTCTAAGAACCCTAACCGTAATACTAACCCTTGTTGAAACATAGGGGTGTCAGAACATAGGACAGTCTGTACTTAATTCATAAGAATAATACTGTTGAAAAATGTTTAAGCCAATTACAGTTTTAACAGTAACTGCACCAACAGATTAGCTGTGATGAGTCTTACCTTCAAAACCGAAATATCTTTCCTAGCCGGGTAGGCAAAGCACACATCCTTGAACTCTATGTGTCCTTCCAGCTTGTCAGGTGCCAGTAAACCATTGTTCTGTATCTCAGGTTTGCGATCAATGTACTCAAAAACCTTCTCTGATGCCCCAACTGCTTGCATGAGACCAGTGTAGACAGATCCCATAGCCTGTGTACATACAGAAAGAACTCAAGATTAATGTTTATGAAGAAGAAGAAACTGAGCAAAAACAATATGTTTTCCTTCTGCGAAGGTAAACATAACTACATGCATACCTCTATAGCATCTCCCAGCTCCATTTGGTACAGTATGAAGGACACCAGGTTCCCTCCTGTGAGCCTGTCTGAGATGACAAGATGGCCGCCATAGTACAAGGTCAACACCACCATGGTAAGGTCAAGAGTCTGTAGGTTAACATGGGGGAAGTTTCTGTTAATATCATATCAAATTTTTCATGGTAAAGAGAAACGACCTACTGAAACAAGTTCACAAAGTGATATATAATTTGTTTTAAAATTCTTACACGTGTTGTCATTGTGTAGCCTCCATAAGCAAGGGCCTCCTTTACATTCAGCTTATAGGTAGTCTTCAGCTTTTCTCTAAAAAAAGAAGAAGAAATAATAGGTTTAGCTGAAATTTAATTAAATTTCTTGACTTGAACCATGTCAAATAATACCAACGTTCAATATTTCCTTTGCCTTTCTTTCTCATTTGTCCTATCTTGCACACTTATAGACACAGACACATACATGTAGACATGTCCCAAAACAATACTAACACTCCCTTTGTGAGAAGTGTCTGCTTGTAACATACCTGTATCTGTCACACTCCCCATTCTCATGGGCGAAGCTGCGTACTGTCCTCAAAGATGCAACTGTCTCCTCTGCAACCTCGTTTGCTTTGGCGAGGGAGTCCTGTACTGCCTTGGATAATTTCTACACAAAGGAGAGTAAAAGACTTTTAACTAAGACTGTTCTGCAGAACCTTATGATGAGCTTTTCAGTTCTAGAATCCTTCGAATTCACAAATACAGAAAATTTGGAGACAGATCTAGAGAGTAAGAGAATCAAGAGAATGTATTTGTATTGTATGTTTCTTTTAAAACCTCCAGGAAAAATAGCTTTGCATAGTATTTTGTATGAAGTATGAAAGCTAATCGAGTAATAAAGTATTCAAGCATCTAAATGGCATGAATCTGTAGAATATCTAAAGCTTACAAAAAGCAACAGAACATCATCTTACCTTAAAGTACTTTCCATAAACTTTGGACACACCAGCAACAACAGGGACCATCACTAATGTAAAGATGGTGAGTTGCCATGACAACTTGAACATGAAGAAAAGTGTGCCCGCTCCCCTCACAAAGCTCCGAAGGAACACGTTCAGGTTCAGGGACAGCATGTCCGCCATGGTGGACGTGTCAGAGGTCAAACGAGACGTGATGTCACCTGGAAAGCCACAACAAGTCAATTAGTTTTTGTTTTTTTTCAAATAAAAAGAATCTGAGAATCTGAAGTGAAATACCTGAAGGTGAAGACATAATCCGGGGGTTCCACCTTGGTACACAAAGATTCAGAGATGAATATGCACAGATTCAAGTTTTCCTGCCAGCCTTCTAGTTTCACCTCAACTTCTAGTTAATTTTACTTTAAAGCAGATACCAGAAACAGAGGTTTTGGAATTCAAAGATTCAAAACTGAATTTTCTTTTCATCCTTTAGGTTAAACTGTGACTAGTTCTGGATGTTTACCTGTTTTCACGCTGTCAAAAAAGCCTATCTCCTGTTGGGTGACAGACTTAAAGAGGAGGTTGCGGAGGCGTATGTTCAACCTGGCCATACAAATGGAGAACAGACCACCCCTCACGCCTGCACACACCGAGCTGGAATACATCAATCAATGTTAGTCAATAGTGCAGGCATAG
This sequence comes from Branchiostoma floridae x Branchiostoma japonicum, assembly GCA_013266295.2. NCBI lineage: Eukaryota > Metazoa > Chordata > Leptocardii > Amphioxiformes > Branchiostomatidae > Branchiostoma > Branchiostoma floridae x Branchiostoma japonicum. The sequence continues at coordinate 3,453,900 of CM023826.1, read as the reverse complement.
CTCAGTAGACAATAAGCAAAGTACAAGGCTAGGTATGAGCAAGGAAATTACACACCAGTATTGTCAAGAAGTTGAAGGTGTAAATCTTTTAACATCTTTAAAACAATCAACATGGCAATGCAATCTTTGAGAGGCTTTTAAGACCATTGAATTGACTTGTTGGTTAAATGAGAGATCATATTTGTCAATTGCGACACCTTTTCTACATTGTAGTATCAGCAGGTTTCCATATTTTAGTAGAAGCAAATACAAAAAGAACTCAACAAGAACTGGGAGCAAAAACAAAAGTGCTGTGTCCAGCATACTTAGAAAATACAGATAAATGTTTATAGACAAAACTACATGAAGAAGCTTATAAGGGAAGTGCTAGATGGCATAATCTTATGCATGTTGTGTAAAGTTTGACCTTGATATGGACAGCAAGGTCATGATGACGATGGCTCGGGTGAACTTTTCCTGCGACTTCTCAATGGCTATACCATCAATCACCTGGCCAGTGTAGAAAGGCTCAAAGATGTCGCCTGCATAGAAAAAAAAGTTTAATAGCAGTTCTAAAATCCTGCACAACTTAGGAACTAATTATATATCATTGGAGAGAAAGCAACTTGAGATCATTTGTTGAAATGATAAAAATAAGAGCTAATTTGAAGAATGAAGCCGCCAAATTGACTAATATGATGAGATTAAAGTAACAATTGTTTGAATTTCATATGTTCAACGTTGAATGCTTCAAGAAATGTTATTTCCCTGCAATCCAAGAAGCAAATAAAGACGGCACAATTTGCAAGTCTGACAATCAGATAGAAAGGTTGATTTTTTAAAGTATGTAACTACACATATCTTTATCCTAAAAAGGCTGCACAGATACTTACTGACAGCAGCCCCAAACAGAAAGGCAGTAGCTGTGAGGAGGTAGGGTAGGTCAGGTTTGGAGTAGGACATCAATTTCAACACAGCAGACTTGCCATCTTCATCTTTTACTTTCTTGCTCTTTTTCTTTTTGTCATTTGGTTCATCCCCAACTAGGCCCTTTATTTCTTCCTCTGTTCCCTCCTCCTTGTTTACACTTAAGTGTGGCTGTGTGCTGATCTTTGAAAGTAAAATCCAGTTGAGGTAAAAGACAACACATCCCACGAGACTGCCTCCAAACTGTGCCCAGAACCACAGCTTGTGCAGAATGTCCTCTTCCTTTTCCGAAAACAGCAGCAGCTTGGTGACCGTGTACGCAAAGACAGCGGCTGGATACATTGTAACCCACGATTGTGACAACTTGATCCTTGGAACAGCATCGCGGGCGTTGCACAGCACGGACAGGACAGCTCCAAGCATCAGGCACACCCTGAGTACCCCCAGTACCCAGGTGTCGAACATTGAGGTAAAGACGCTGAAGAAGTTGATGCCATACATGAACTTGTACACATCCACACCGTTCATGTAGAAGACCGTGTTAGCAGCAAGGTCGGCCAGGGTCAGCAGCATGACAACTGCAACAGTCTTACCCTTTCCTGCCATTCTGGGCTGTAACAAGAGAATTATGGATATTCTATAAATCTTCAATTTGTTAAAGAGGATTACCATACCTGTTACTGATTTGACAGTGGGAACAACTCTAAGGTATGGTTCTCACCAAGGACATTACAGTAACTATATATCCCTTGATGATGTCCTTGTCCTCACATTAAGATCAGTGCCAGGCACTTTTATTCCTTTGTTATAACATGTCAGTTACCATGTCCCACCCACCCCTTAAATAACCTTGTCCCCTTTCCAGATCAACAGCTACAGGCACACACTTACAGTAGACCACTGTCTTATGCTTTGAGATGCAAGAATGGCTATTGTATGTAACGTTACTAGTATGTATGTGTAAGAACTTTGATTGTAAATCAAAGTAATTGGGGCATGTCATTTGTATGTGTGTCTGCAATGTTGATTATTACTGAAAAGAGAAAGAATGAAAGAAGCTTGTGAATGTTTATAATATCAATCTACAATGTATATAAATTGGAATCAGAATTGCCTATTAGTAAGTGTTTAACAGTTGGAACTAATTTACCACGAGGATTAACTGCAAGATCATCTGTGCATAAATTGGAAAATTTTGTTTCATTGACTACTAGAGCTGTTAATATCAATAATTTTAATGGCCACACGAGTGACTTAATTAAGTTGTTGTTTATCAAGTACCCTTGTACTACAACTATATACACTACAGTATAGTAGCTACTAAAGGCAGACAGTGAGGCACGACAAGACATCTATGATGAAATACCTGTGTAACGTTGTGTAAAACTATGTAACCTGATTCCAGACTACTAAAAATTATACAGTTGCTTCCACCACACAGAAGCGGCGTTTTTAAGGAACAGTCAAATAATTTCTTACAATAGTAGGTACATTGAATTACCTTCTGTTTGCAGATCCACTTGACCACGATAAAGGAGAGTCCGAACTCCAGGGGTTTTCAAACATATACACCTGCAGTGCCAACACACACGGGGTGACCACTTCACTTCGATGACGCAACGACGGGTCAAAGGTGAAAAATCCCACCTGTCTCGTCAAACCTCGGCCAAACCTCGCGAGATCTTGTCTCCTGCAGCGAGAGTTCGGCATTCGGTGTCCATTTCCCTCGGCTGTAGGCATGGTGAGTGAATGAGTCCTGTTCTTCTTCGTATTTTCTTATTATTCTGTGGCATGTTTGGTAATTTGACGATAAAAGTTCGTTGGGGAGGTTTTAAGGGTGTCGGGGCGTAAGTTTATTTAGAACTGCCAAATTAGAAACAGTGGAAAAGCTCCATAGTTACAGGGTTGTCGGCTGCCGTTTTTGGGAAGTTTGATGTGGTAAGTCGACGCCTGATATATAAAACGGTCAGCGGCAGCGCTAGTCTCAGTGTAACAGTCGCCTCCAAAACCCCCGTGTTGCCGTTTTCACATTCGTTTTGTTTCCTGTGGTGGTCAAAGTTTTGAAACAGTGAAGTTTTGGTGAATATTAGACGTTAAGCCGGCTTGTGTACCCGCATGATGAAGCCGCGCCGACGGGAAGGGGGAGGGGGGCGATGAACATGTTTGAAAAATTCCATCCATTCTTGAACATGGTCCCTATGTGGCACATGGGTGGATATAACTGTCATGCTGTCGGTCTGCTACATCAATAGCCCCTGCTGTAAAAATTCATTCAGTCTGCGCCTATATTTAGATTCCTATAGAAGGATTTGTACCTTAAGAAGATAGCATAAGGTAAACATCTTGAAAACACATCATGTTGTACAATGGAGGCCACCTGAATGTGATTTTTTTAGTTTCATATCCAGGCTTACTCTGATAAGATATGGCTGAGAATGTAGGCAGGGCATGTCACCACCCCGCATTTGATTGATTTTGCAGAGCCCACGTGGTGGGCAGTGCCGTAGTACTGTCGCCTACGACATTAAAATGGTGTCATGATTCCTCTGTCATAAATGTTTGAAAAAAAAAAAGACAGCACTGCTTGAAGTTGAGTTGTATCCATGCGAAGCTGTGTGGTGTAGCTTCACATTGCAGTTTGGTTTCTTGCTCATTAGGTTATACGGAATATTTAGATTTAGGTGATGGTTTCAGTCGTATTCATTTCATCAGCACACCCCAGTTCCATTCAAAGTCAGCTTGAAGGTTTTTCTTTGTACTATTTATTGTTGGAAGAAGACTGACATCATGTTAATTTACTCATAGAATTATAAAAAAAACACAAACATTTTTCATGGAATTCAATGCAAGCCTCACTGGAAATGCCCTGACAAAATGAAAGGCTGGATGTCATTTTCCCTGTTACCATATTTGTAACACGACTGGCAGAAAATACAGATTCTCTCAAATTCCCAGTTTGGTCAGCTGTTAGTCATAGACTTATAAATATTGGGCAGTTGTGGGGCAGTAACAGCTGCATATATAGCACTGTGACTGACTGCATGCAGGCTTAAAATTATGTTGTCACATGTACTGGCCAATGTCCTCATTTTGAAAAGTGAATTAGTTAGTACGAAATACCAAAATAAATTGAAACTATACTTCTTTAATCATTGGTATTTGGCTCTGAGCAGTATGATGAAATAAAATTTTTTGTCCAAAATGATGGTAGTCTAAATAAAAATTCTATGGACTCATCTCATTAATATGCAAGAGCAAAGGGTGTGAACTGGAGGGTGTGTCTTTCCCTTTTTGGCATGAAATAGTTTTATATAGATGCTGGGAAAATACATGTTTCAGCAGGAAGTTACATTGTAGGAGAGTTCTTTGATGGCAGACAAAAATGCTTCTCATTTGTTAATGAGTGACCTTGATAACTTTCCAATTTAAACAGATGACAGAATTACTAATAAGGCTAATATGTTGAGAAAAACAAATCATACATACGTAACAGACATCAATTGCATTGGCAAAGAACAACATTTTAAACTTGTGAATATTAAAGACTTGTAAGATTAAGATTGTTGTCAAACAGATACACACCCATCAGAATCATTAATATTGTGTTGCTGTTCAGTTTTTAAATATATATAGCCTCAGTTGATTTGTTTTATTTGGGAAGAGTTCATAATCTTCATATATTTGAAGAGAGGAAAGTTGCTTTGGTATTGTACATTTACGTGTATTCAGTATTCACCACTAGAAAGAATGTGGGAATTATTTCACTATGGTTGAGCTGGTGGATGTCTTCTTGAAATGGGATGGTGTCTGTCTGTCCATCTCTAACTATTGAAATAAGAATCTGCTAATGTCCTTTATGACTGTCTACAGGATGTGTTTCTGTGGATCCGGCGTCACAAGTCATCCATATTCACGGATGCCAAGGAGTCCACCACAGTGTTTGAACTTAAGAAGATAATCGAGGGCATCATGAAGAAGGCCCCGGAGGACCAGCGACTGTACAAGGACGACGTAATCCTGGAGGACAACAAGACGTTGGGAGACTGCGGCTTCACCAGTCAGTCAGCGAAGGCTCAGTCACCGGCTACAGTGGGACTCGCCTTCCGGCAAGATGGTAAAGGGACTTCTTTAAATGTTGATACCATAGGATCCATTATGAAGCAAATTTAAACAGTAATTTCCAACACAATAAATTGGACTTGCCCAAAGTTTCAACTGTACAACTAAAGTCTTTGTCGAAGAATCCACTGCTTCTGTGACTGCTTCTGCACTTGCTTCATAATGTCTTCTACCAAAACAGATGAATCTTCAAGATAAAACTATGGGTTCCAATATATATCCAAGTTAAAAGGGACTTACACCTACCTTTATAATTATGGCTGATATATATATTTTTTAATGAAGAACTGTATCCACAATAATGCCATAAAAAATCGATAACTATATATATCTGTCGGTGTTATAAAATAAAGTCACTGATATTCATGCCATAGAATTTATTAGGTATTTCTGCCTGTCTTTGGTGATGGACAATGGATAAGTTAAATTGAACCGGCAGCAACATGAAGGCATTTTGACCGTATGTTCTCTATCTGTCTTTTCTTCCAGATGGGGAGTTTGAAAATTTGTTTGTAGCACCCCTGTCAACTCCTCCAGAGCTGCCCGACGTCATGAAGCCTCAAGAGCAACCAGGCACACAAGACCAGAACGTGCAGTGACTGTAGTAACACTCGTAGAGAGGCGCTCCGCCCCTGTGGTGCCGCCAAAAAATCTGGGCAGGCTGAATGGATGGATGGGCTTTGCCACAAGCATAGATTATCTGTTTGTCATATCCAAAAGTTTAAGTATCATAGAAGCCCTCTGTAAGGTATTAGCATTCAACTGGGCCCATTAACCAAACATGTACCCCTCCTTTGAGGTGGGAGGACACCTTTCTGTTTCCAAGTGTTAAGTTAGAGAGTTTGTTCTAAAGATGTTTAGTAGTAACAATCTTTATTAAGTCCAGGCTTGTTCCAAACTGTAAACTTTAACATTTGTAGCTGAAGCTATGCTACTTAAGTTCTATCTATGTACACCGTTTGGCGACCATAAACATTTAAGAAAATGATTCGAGGGACTATATTATGTAGCTCACAACAAGCTACCCACATCTTGTGCCTATTACTACTAAAACAGGACGCAATGTTAGCCGCAATGCACACTCTTTGCCATCAAGAAGCTCTAGTCATGGTAACAAAGTATGCTACAGGTTTAGTTGACCAAAGAGAGCACATATGCTGATTTTAGAATACTTGATAAATGAAATGTTGTTTTCTGTATCAGGAGTAATGTCAGTGCTGGGGGTAGTAGTATTTTTTACCATCCTACGGCTTGCCTTTGTTGAAATGTGTTGGCACTGTATATAGTCACGCTCATGCTAGCATGCAAACTCAGTTTTGTGCTTCAAGCATACGTGTATGTAGGGGTCTCCCTGAATGTAGCACATCTTTTTAGATTTAGACTTCCTGCCATTTTTGCACATTGGAAGACAGTAGGTATACCTGAAAGTAAACAGTCTGGTAGTTTAATTGCCCTTACCTCATGCAGTAAATGAAATACCCGGTAAACAAAGGATTGTAGAAGTGTGCTACCACAAACTGGCTGCAGAATGATGTGGTGTTTCAGCATAGACAATGGAGAAACTGCAGCATGGATAAACTCTTATGGCAGGTCCCTGTTTTTGTAGACCTTGGAAAAGGACAGTTTTGCAGTTCAAGACACCACAGAGAATTCTACTGCAAAACTGTCACAACCATTTATTGGTCAATGCTGAAGAGTACAGACCAGCTGATGTTGCGTAGCAATTCTCCCTTACTGTTCTATGTAGGAAGTACTCGGATGTTGAGGATGTAGGGTTTGATGTAATGGGTTAGGGGGAATGGTGTTTTTTTTTTTAAAATATCAAGTAGGTTCGTGTATAAGGGACTATTTCCCACGAATTTAATGGTTATGATAGGTAGTGGTGATAAGAAATATCTTTTTTTTTTCATTTGTGATGGAGTACTGTATGTTATTTGATGTGGTTGTGGTATGGGGTAACTGCATTTAGACAGCTGAAGATCTAATGAAACAGAATATGGTTACGTAGAAGAATCCATCTTGTTTTATTTGTCATCACAATATCAGGTAGCTTTCCATGTGTTTTTTTCAGTCTTAAATTCAAACACTCAAAACTGTAGATCCACAATGTAAAAAGACATCATTTTCTCACGGTAGATGTTTTTGAGATGACTATATTGATGAATGTCTGTTATTTGGTGATTTGTTTTACTGTAAAAGCATGTTGTGCATGAAGATTTATTGAAGATTCCACTGGAGGTTTCCATGTCAGGTCCTCTTATTCACTCTATGGCTAATAATAAAATTCTTCTTGTAACTGTGTAGCAGAATAAATTTTGCCTTCCTGTGGAAAGAAACGTGTCGAGTCTGTCATTTCAGCTGTAGCCTGGATACCAGACTGTTTTCAGGGTCAGTACACAGGTCAGCCCCTCAGTTAGACCCTGGGAAACAGTCTGGCTAGATGATAATAGAAGAGGTTGCTGAGGGGTGTCTAAGGTGAAAGTTCCTTGTGGACATGTTGGCCCTGGAGCCGGGGAGCTAGCTTGTATACTAACCCTGGCAAGTCTGGGACCCAGGCTATTTCAGCAGTCTTTGCAAGAACATTAGTGGAGTTTTCATGCACATAAAGTTTTTGTTAGCTGTCAACATTGTGGTAGTCTTGTTAGTAACCTTCCACTGTCTGTTGTAAGTCCTTGCCCTGAAGAAGGTAGCTGACAAGAAAACACCATCCAATGATGTAGAAACGTGATGAAGCTACAGTAGTCACAGGTGTAAGAACGTTACTTATTCAGACAGGCGTAACAAGCCTTTGTACCAGTACAGTGGTGACATTTTCTTTCAAACATACAAGCGAAAGGAGCCTCACATGTATCTGACTCATAGAGTTTTATTGAGCCACAAGGGCAGGAGCTGTAATACAATGTACCAGCCTGTTGAAGGAGGCAGTCAAAATATTGGGTCATCAGCTTTCCCAAAAATTTATGTTGGTATGATAATTACCCTTTTTTCTGTCATATTCAGCAATATCTAAAACCCCTATCTCTGGGCTGACACTCTGCTCAAAAAATACAATCTACATGTAGAGTGTCAGTTCTTAAATACATGGCAATTTTCACATTTCTGTCATGTACAAATTGTCATGTAAATCAATGGGAATATCCTAAATTCTCTTCACAGTGCATACTAAATAAACTATAGGTTATATTCACACACTTGGCAAAAAATAGAATCACTACTAAAAATAGAATCACTACTCTCAGTGTCTGCTATAAGATAAATACAGACAAAACACTATTCTAAGCCATAATAGTTACAGTGATACACTACTTTCCAAGCAGAGGTTTAGGCTTTGGCTAATTTTTGACATGTTTTAAGCATTTTTATCAGACTTTCTTTTTTTGTACTGGTATCTTTCTTTTTTTTTGCCTTCAGGTGGCGTATTGGATACTGCCCTGCCAATGATACTGTCTTGCCAATTTGATACTGACTTTTGCAGCCACCAAAAGATCTGCTTGGAGATTAGTGATCCACCAGTTCTTACAGATTTATCATGATACTGGAGGACACAACACAAGATGACACTCAGTGACAATTAAAATTCTAACAACATGGATGGATTGAAACACTCAGTTACATTTTTTCTACTTATAATGTCTTGTGGTATACAAATAACAAGAACTAAGAAACACAATGCTACAGTAGAAAATAAAATTCATAACGTACAATGCTAGCATACTGCAGTAAAACAATAGACAAACTAAGCTTTAAAATGTTGTGTGAGACAAGTACAGGTTGCTAGTGAGTACATTCTGTATTTAATTTCTTATCTATATAAGTCTACCAAAAGCACCAGTCCTATAAATTATTGTTTTGTATTATATTTGCCTATGTGTAAAATTATATATTTTTGCACTGTAAAATACATAAGATTAGAGATTGCTTGGTGAAGTTTTAATTCATCAACTTATCAGGCAAAATGACTGTCTCCTTATTGGTGGCATTTCTTCTTTCGAATTGATAGCAGCCTGGCAATCACAACATTAAATGTAGCTAAAGATATCATACAATTCATTCATTCAAGTCTGCAGTACCTAAATTTTGCAGCATGGTGAAAATCATACATTTGTGGCATCTTTGACTTTGCAGTTCAAATCGTTCACTCGGTGGTTTTATTCGGTGGTTATAGCGACTGACGAGGCCTAATATGTATACATTTTGGGCGGGTCATTAATTCTTAATTCAAATGAAATTCTGGGCCTAGTGGATTTTGGGTGGAATGAGTTTGCAGTGGAGAAGTGACATCAAAAACTACACACATAAAAATACCACAAAAATTTCAAGATCTACAGTGTAAGGCATTTTCAGTTTCTACACTTTTAAGTTTTGTACAACATATTATAGTAAAAGTCACACATTAGCTAACTACAAGTCTCAGTATTCAAGGCATCCATTTTTAAACTGCTTGTCATCAAAATCCACTTCTACATTCAAGGTCAACACTGATCACTGTGAAGTTGGAAAACACTTAAAAACTGCCATCCTTCCAAACGTTTTTTGACAAAGACAAAGACACCATACTACTATAAATTTTACTACATCAGTGCCTGTAATTTAAAAACAGCAAAACTGACTTTCAGTATAATACACCAGCTTTATTGGTGAAAATATAATGCTTTGCTCTAAGTGAAAATATAACGCTTTGACTTTGCTCTATAATGCTTAGACTTTGCAAATTCCCAGTGTTTTTCCAACTTTACGTGACGGGTATATCAGCAGTTCTAAGGCCATTATAAATGGACAAAATATGAGTTTTTAAGAAAAACAATCCCATTATGTCTTTTTATCTGGATCTTGGCCTGTCCTCTGTAGCAGATCATTGATGGCCGCCAGATTGACTCCCAGTCTGCCCGCAAACACCTTCAGGTGAAAAGACAGAAAGACTTATTGCATCTCGGACTCGGAGGGGAAGGCTGGAGAAGCATCGGGGTAAGTGGGGAACATTGTGTCTATCATAATTTTGTTTGTAAATGTCCTTTTATTTTGTTCCGTTTAATCTTATGTTACTGATAATGTTAGATATAGATATTCAAGTTCAATTAATGGGAGGCGCCTTTTCTTTCTGTTACTGTACAAGCCATCTTGGCTTGCTGCTTTTCTGTTGAAGTTGTGTATAATTTACTGTTATTTTTGTCAATTAAAAAAAAAAAAACACCTTCAGGTCCTCTATAATCTGTTCCTCGGATTGGCCAGGCTTGTTCCCACCTACTGCCTGCAGGAAGTCCGACCGGTAAGGCACTGCTTTGATAGCCAGCTGTAGGGGGATATATGAAAGAACCACGTCAATTAAGGTTAGACATCCCGGTAAGGCCTAGGAAAAAAATTTGTTGTGTTTCCTGTTTCTGAGTCCTGAAAAAATTAGGGTCGGTAAGTAGGGATTATCTTTTTTTTTCTTGTTTGTTTTTTTAGACTTTGGCAATCTCTAGTGACCCATGGAGCTAGCTCGAAAAATTTATGTCCCTTGCTGGGGTCCACACAAAAAAAGGCTAGGGTCGGCAGTTTTTCTAGGGTCAGGCGGGAAACAGGAAACACAATATTTTTTTCTCCCAGGGCCTAATGAGATACACAAGGAAATTGTTACTCAAGTAACGTAAGCATCAAAATCTATCCAGTTGCTTGAGTAACAATTTCCTAATGTGTACCGAAGAATCACTTCTGAATCAAAACCAAATTGCCGTTACCAAGCAACAGAGGTTGTGGTAGATCGCGGAAATCTTGGATGGAGCGTGTCAAGAAGGACATTAGAGAGTGTGCAGCCTAACTAATATGGACCTGCTGGATAGATCTAGTCTCAGCCAATTGAAAACTTAGTGTGAAGACTAGCTGACTGATGCAGTGTATCTACCCTGTCTGAACAAGCCAGAAATAATACAAACGAATACCAGAGTACCTGGGTGAAGGTTAGACATCCAGGTGATAAGATATGCCAAAAAACAGTTACTCAAGCACCTGGATATGATTTTGGAAACGGTCAGACGTTTCAGGTAGCATCCACTACCTTTCGTCAGTGACATTAAGAGACTGCAGGCGAATTGCAGGAGAACTGCAGGACTGCAGGAGAATACCAGAGTACTTACATTGATGACTTTCTGCAGCATCCATGGGTGGAACTTCTTGAGGGTGTCCTTGTAGGCATTCTGGATGCTGGGGCACAGGTTGTTTCCTTCTCTTTCTGACACGATGACGTTCTTCACCATTTCATGACAATATTCTAAACCCCTGAAGAACATTACATAGAACATATATCTGACATGTACATGGTAAAATGCAGGAGGGAAGACTGTGACAAATTGTATATAGTGGCTATAATAAAGATATCTTGAGGTGTGTCTGGTCTAAAGAAGATTTTTGGATCCTGCTTGTATAAACCAATGTGCTAAGGTATCCGTTTGGCACCAAAAAATCTGTATTTTCAGGTCATAGGGTTAGGCAGCAGCATCAAGGTTAATTATTATGCCAATCATGGTATACAAATGAACTGGAATCTATGAAATGTATTCAATGTAACCAATTTTGTCTTGCAATGGCAAGTACACTATACAAAAGAAACATTTTGATATATGCTTAACTGACAGCCTCAAAAATGATTTGCACATGAATGCATGTATGTTGGTCACACCCACTCAAATGCCACAATGATGAAATCATCGAAACAATGCCACTGGGAAAATAATATGTGGGTGGGTGTGTCACATCATTGTTTGCTTAACTAAGTAAATTAGCATATATTATATAGTCTTTACAACTATAGAGAATTTCAGTCTGAAAGCAAGCTGTAGTTTCCTCCTACCTATAGTAAGGCTTTACATCATTGTATAAAATCCATTTAAAAAGTGAAGGGCTGCATAAGAAATCCACTAAGTATCGTAACTGACATCTAATGACTAGATAAAAACAAAGTAACCTGAGACCTTTGCCAAGTTGTCTTTCCTGAGGTAACAAACAATACATTGGCCATGGTAAAGCAAGGAGGTTCCTTGGGTAAAAATACCATACCTTTTCAGCCACAGCAGGGCATCGATTGCATAATCAGGTTTCCCTCCATTCTCTTCCAGCTCCTTTTCTACTATGTCTGTCAGCGTCTTGTACTTTTCCTTGTCAGTCTCATACTTCTTCTTAACTTTCTGAAGAAGACAAGAAAGAAACAGAGACAACATGATCTTTGCTCTTATAGCTTCAAGTTCAACTCTTTCAAGTTGGACTAAATTGCATTTCAAGAATAAAAGAGACAAACTGCAAAAAACTTTTCCAGAGTAATCATCTTTATCAATGTACTCCAGGGAGTGGTGAATTCTAACATTAAGTTTACATATTACTTGCTTAAGTCATACTAATGGCGACTCACTGTGTCAGGTGGAGCCTCAATCAAGAGCTTTCATTAATTTAAAAGCCGTTATTTGAACACCAGAGCAAACACTACAGATGATATACAAGTCTGGATTGGCCAAAGTTTATTGTACACAACACACTCTGTGTTTGTTTTCTGTCAATATTTGGGTCAAGTTCCTCATTTACGTTCTAATCTATGTTTGGTGTTACTAGGCCTTTCAAAGTCCTGGCTTGCTATTTATATCAATCAATCAATCAATCAATCAATCAATCAATCAATCAGATGGAATTCAGACTGATATCCACAATATGGGCTCAAAATCTGGCTCAAAAGCTGGAAACTGCATTCATGCTAATCATGACATGGCTGACCAGGAATAAAAGACATTGGTCAGCCAACCAATTACCTGCCAAAATTAATAAAACCCAATTTCAGGTAGAAAAAAAAAGGACCCTGAGGCTCTAGCTCCTCAGCTTAAAGTCTGAATGCATGATTGACCCTGCCCTACAAACCACTGAACCGGTATCAAACAAAGTTTAACTAATAATCAGGTCTCAGTCTAACAATTGGGTTGATGCTAGATAGAGAGATAACAGATAAGCCCTTGTCACCATGGTAACAGAGCTAAATCCTATTCAGTAAATTAATCCATATGGGTAATCAGATTTAGCCTGCATATGCATACAAGTGTGTCTATATAGCTTAAAGGTAAAGAGGAGCATAATAAAGTGGGAGTTGACTACCTCTATATTCCCACTGACGTCGGCCTTAGCAAATGAAAATGTTGTTGGTCCCAAGATATCTGAAATGACATGAAAACATGAGCATAAGTACATAGACAGAAATACATGATGTGCTGTAGTCTTGAACTTACAATAGATGATTATGATACATTACACTTTGTGAAACAGGAACTCAAGCTGCATTGTAGTAGTTGTGTTGTAGCTGTGTTGTAGTAGTTGCAATGACTACTCTATGTAATATGCTTTTCTGAGAGTATTTTCAGGCAGACCTATATAATTCATTGGAGATTTAACTTTAAGATTGGTGAAGTAATTTTGTTTATAACCGACTCTAGAGTTAGACCCAAGTTTGCATAAGGGGCCTACTAGTATTTGTTATTTTATACAGCAAGGAAGTTTAAGGAACCTCATTGTTTAGAGGTATCTCATGATCAGCAAAGTAAATGATTATGTAAGCTTGCAGTAGATTATGTAGCAGATAACTATAGTAATTAGGGTGAATAAATTGCCAGAGTAGTAAGCCAGGAAAAAAAGCAGTAACAAGGGCCAAGCTGTTCTCCTCTGGCCAATTTCTACAATTTTCCTCAGCATTTGAAGTAGTCTGCTGAACACAGCTGAAAAACGACCGGTTCAAATTCAAAATGACCGATAGGGCATGCTTGTCAGCTACCATGGTAAAACACACACGATCGTACGAGTAAACAACAAGCGTGTGCACAGCATGTCACAGAAAATGCCATTCGTCTACGTAGGCATCTTACGAAGTTTATCGTACTCAACTGAACACTGTGTGGTCTTTTCTATAAACCAGAGCAAGTGGAGAACCCTATAGTTATACCGCTGAGTCACAGTCATTCATGCGTGTAACAGTTATTATACTGTAACTGATCTGTAATCTATCCGTACTTACCGAAGAAAGGTAGCAGCCGTAAACTAGCCAAGAGAAACGGTTCGGTCTCCACTTTGCCGTCTTCAGGCACTGGCTGAAACTGATGTTCATAATCGGTAAAGAATGCCATGACTATGTCTTTAAGAAGGGCAAAAAAGGAACACTTCTTCCAGCGTAGGTACTATCTTGTCCAAGGCATCCACGTCGTCGTAACCTTTGACCTGTACACAAAGATTCAAACCGCTGCAACATGCGACATTTTGTTCGATTTTTACAAATCATTCAAGCACAGAGTGCGTATTTCACAGAATCAAATATATTGGTAAATCTTTATTTGTCTAAAATAAACATCTAATAACGTCATTTTACAGTTTTTCAGCGATTTTATTTGTAAGTCTGTCTTTGGACTTTGATGCGGTGAAAATCCGCGGGAAGTTCGGGGTCAGCACAGGTCAAGTTTCCCCAGGCCATCGTTCTGCTTTCCAGGGAAGAAGTCTTTTGTCTAAAATCATCAGATTTAGGCTCAAAGAAGCTCTGTTTCCTACTACGAAGAGCCTAAACCGTTTATAAACCGTGCAGTGAATACTATGATCAGGTGAGTTTTGAATGAAGTCGTGCTTTGTTCCGGTAGCGTTGCGTTCCTGTTCCTGTTTGTGCATGCTGTCCTCAAGAAAAAGATCACATGGTGCTTGTTGTTTTGTACCAAGGAGGTTTCAATTAGATCACATTCATGCCCAAAGCGCTTTTCTTGGTGAATTTGAGCAGTGAGGTTTGATTGAGCCTCCTTGATTTGAGGTAGCAAGGTCCGAGATTTTGATAATACTTTTCGTGCTTCTGTAAGTGTCTACTTACTAATTTATGTTACTTTGTACACAACAATGAACGGCCTTTATTTTGTAGCTGGTAGTGTTGTTCTACCAGTGACAGTGTGTTGTCTTTTAAATGAGTAACACCACTTCCAGAAGGCACTATCCTTGGTTTAGTCTCTCAGTCTCTCAGCTCACAGAACTTGAGAAGTCTTTGTCTGAGAAGGTCTATCTGCTTTTATCTCTTGCACATGCGTGTTACTTTTAGTCTAATTAATATCAAACACTTATTACAGTTAGATTACAGTATCCAGTCCTGACCATGAGTGGGACAGGAGACCAGCCCCCCTCCCCTGTGCCCGGCCCCAGCAGCGACAGCACCGCCCCCAGCGTCAGCGTCAGCGTCGAACCCTCCCCGCTTGCCGTGTTCCTGGAGTGGAAGAAACGCGTCAAGTCCGAGTACATGCGGCTCAGGCAGCTGAAGAGGTTCCGTAGGGCAGATGAGGTCAAGGTCAGTGTCATCATCATCATCAGTCCTCCTCTAAGTAGCGTAGTGTGCATTGTCCAGTGGTTAGCGGCCCTGTATCTGGACTAAGAGGTTGGGAGTTTGAGTCCCGGCTGCTGTCACTCACCCGATATGCACGCTACTGTAAAGGGTCACAGTCCTGGTCCTTAGGATGGTACGTTAAGTCGTGGTCCACTGTTCATTGTGATTGTATAGTGACCACCTGTCCACATAGACTAGATTCTATGGGCCCCCTGTGTGTTCTTCTTGACCAGTTTTAACTGTATAGACTTGTCCTACAGGTTGCAAAACTAAATTAGACTCAACGGTTACAACTGTACTCAAAATCTAAGCTAACACAAGTAGGAGTATGAAGGAACAATACAGTCCATCCTTTCTAGTTCTGAAAACTCCTTGTTTGGAAATTGCACTGGGGAGACTATCTCTGACTTGTTTGCCTGTCTGACAGATGGTGTGGGGAGCCAACAGAGGGAACGTGGACATGGTCCTGCGTCGCCAGGCGGACATGTTGGAGGAGAAACCGCTTCAGCAGCTCAGCAGTCCGGCCATGTTCGACCACAGTCCCATCACTCGACAGGTCACACACCACGCAGTTTTACATCCCTTAAAAGCATGGCGGTTGTAATGATATTTGTGTGGTACTAGTAATATATAACCTGTCACCGCTGTTTCTGTGTGTAAACAAACATGTACACAAGAAATGTACTCAAGCAACTGGTTAGATTTTTCTTGTGTATCTCATTACCTGGATGTCTAACCTTTATTGATGTACATTTGTAGATACATGTACATTGTAAGATGAAAAGGAATTTACTGTTTGTTTCCTAAAACTGTAAAGGCTATTTCATATTCATATTTAAGTTAATACTGTAATGAAACATTCTTAGTATCATTGACTTTCTTGATGAAATGAAATACAGGTACAGTATGTAGTACTTACCTATAGCTAGTCTCTCTCTCTCTCTGGCTCTGTCCACAGGTTAGCAGAAGTAGTCCTCTGCATGCTCATGTAGGTTTTATGAAATGATTTTGACTCTTTTTTTTAACTATGAGATGATGTATGTGACAGGTTGTTGTTGAGTTTGGCCATGCAGACGAGCCCAAACAGACCACGGTACTGAAGGTGATGAACTCTGTGCCCTCCATCCCTGTCATGTACACGTGGGTGCCGCTACAGCAGAACTACATGGTAAGTCCATCATAAAAGTTCATCTGTGTTGTTAGTTACATGTTTAAAGCTAAAACTTTTGATCCAACACCTAGAGCTTTCGACCACGTGACAGTCTCACTGGGTCAGTCTACTGAGGAAGACCAGAGGTGCTGGTCGAAAGCTCTAGACTAGGTGAGAAATTACCTTTTGTGTTGGATCAAAAGTTTTAACTTTAAACATGGTAGGTCCATGTTGTCTCATTCTATTGTAGGGTGAAACTGTACAGTTTGTATGATTTGGTGAAAGGTGGCTATACCACTACCAGTTCATTAAAAGGTGCTAAAGTTATCATGTAGGACTGTAATGTCATCTTGTTCAGTAAGGATATAAAGCATTTGTCTAATCAGCAAAATTTCAGGGTGATACCTTATTCCACTGAAGTATTGTAGAGTGGAACTTGCTATCATCAAGTATGGAAAGAAATCTAACTTTTTTCTTAAATGCAGAAAATACAAAGTTTCCATGGTTTCAATCCGTAGCCTGAAAACAGTGAAATGCTGGCTCATTTGTTGATTTCTTTTTAAGGTTGAAGATGAGACTGTACTACACAACATTCCATACATGGGAGATGAAGTCCTGGACCAAGATGGGTCATTCATCGAAGAGCTAATAAAGAATTATGATGGCAAGGTACACGGGGAGAGAGGTAAGTAATCATTTGTTACGCAGTTAAGCCATTACTGTTCCATGGTCATTCATGATGTGTGTATGTGTATATATGTGTGTGTTTGTGTGCATTAAGATGTAGTATGATTTGAATAAAGAAGCCATGAATGGGTCTTGACAGTATGGTACATATGTTGAGGGAAAAAAAACGGCTATGCCTTGTGCCTACATATGTAGACCTCCTTGCAGACTGCAGTGGAACAGCAACTGTATGTATCTTGCCTTTAAATTAAGGCAAAGCTCTTCAATTGCAAACTTCATTGTTACTACAGAGGGTGGTTTCATCAACGATGAGATCTTTGTGGAGCTCGTGAGGAACCTGTCCGAGTTGGAGGCACCAAAGTCTTCCTCCAGCTCGGAAGCAGAGAAGGCGGACAGCCAGAGTACTAGAGACAACGAGGAAGCTTCAGAAGACACACCTGATGACACAGCTGACTCCCTTAAGGATGCATCTGGCACAGGTAATGGGGGGGGGGGCTTAAGCAGACTCCTTGGTTAACCGGTTATAGATGTTGTAACCATGCATGTATCTAGTCCTAGTTAACAAAGCACAATAAAGTGGTAAACAATTGTTATATTTGCAAAATGAAACATTTTGTTAAAAAGGTACATTTCCCTGATGTGTTCAGATCCAGGTTCTCGGCGGCGCTTCCCCTGTGACCAGATCTTCGAGGCCATCTCCTCCATGTTTCCTGACAAGGGCTCAGCAGAGGAACTCAGGGAAAAGTAAGTCGCTGGATGGAAGGTAGCCTCTACCAGGCTTCAGAGGCAGCTGGAAAGAGTAGAAATTGGCCAAATAGACAGATAACATGCCAGGGGAGTTGGTCCACTAAAGGAGTCTTTCAGCAGACCAACTCCCCTGGCATGTTATCTGTCTATTTGGCCAATTTCTACTCTTTCCATCCACTTCTGAAATCTGGTAGAGGCTAGATGGAAGGCACAATGCTGAGTACAGTCAAACCTGTACTAGTGACCACCTGGTCATTGTGGCTGTTTGCTGGTCCCTTAGTCTGTCTGTGGTATGACCAGCTTCCTATCTATAGTGACAACTTTTACTTCCATAACAATTTTAGTGAATGAATGAATGAAAGACCTTCATTGTACATTTATGGCCTAACAAACTAAGTACAGGTCATGGTGATAAAGTTCTATGTACAATAACAGTGATATAAGTCTGGTTCTGTAGTATACTAATATATACAGGTTCAACTTCTCGCTTCTTAAGACAGTTGTAGTTTAAGGGCTTCACTCTTACTTGTGTTTTCTTAAGATACAAGGAGCTAATAGAGCAGCAGGACCCAACTATCCTGCCACCAGAGTGTACGCCGAACGTCGACGGTCCCAATGCCCAGTCCGTTTCCCGCGAGCAGAGTCTCCACTCCTTCCACACGCTGTTCTGCCGACGCTGCTACAAGTACGACTGCTTCCTCCACCCCTACCACCCCACCCCCAGCCAGATCAAGCGCAAGAACGCCGATGCAAACAAGGAAGTGACGGAACCGTGTGGCGCCGAGTGTTTCCTGCACCTGATAGAGAAGGATGGGAAGCCTGACCCAGTACCCAGTCCCTCCAGGAGTAAAAAGAAGGGCAGGTTTGGAGGAGGAGGGGGGAAGGTCAAGTCGTCAGAGTCTGAGGGAAGTAGTAAGAAGGAGGGAGAGGGGGATGAGGGGAGTATGGAGGATGACTGTAGCTCCATGAGTCAGCCGGAGTCTACATCTGCACAGGATGTGGCATCGCCAACTCAAGGTACACAGCAAGTCCTCTCTATGGGATCCTTACGTGCAAAAGATGCTTGCTGATATCGAATAATATGTAGAATTTTAGTTTTTGGTATTGGTCAATTTGAAGATTTTTTAAAGTCAGATTTTGTCAGTAATATCATGAAACCAACTCAAGGTACATAATACATGTAAGTGCAAACTGTGACGTCCTTAAGTGCATAAAAAGCTTGGGAAGATACTCGACTTTCAGTTTGTGCTATTATTCGATTTTAAATTTTTGTAAAGTCTGTAAATTTTTGTATTGTGGTATCATTGATAAAGATTTTAAAAAGATTACTGGATCACTAATTTAGATACAGGATCTACATGTCCATTTCTCTTGGTTCCAGCTGATGACAGCTCAGCAGACGCTGCCACCCCCACACCTCCCCAACCTGTGCCTCTGCCTGACGGCTGGAATGGTGCGGACGCCTCCCTGTTCCGTGTGCTGAGGGCCGTCTACTTCAACAACTACTGCAGCATCGCACAGCTCATAGGGACCAAGACATGCAGACAGGTACGCACCAGGATAATGCCAGCAGACAAGGCGAGCAGAGATAGTGGACCTCACACCTGTATGTATATTCCTTTGCTATCTTTCCAGTGCCACAGACAGAATACCAGCACTGAGTATGTACAGCAATACTGCATTGTGTAAAGGGAATTGGGAATTGCAGAGACACATGTACACACGCACACACACACACACACACACACACACACACACACATGCATGCACACACACACACACACACACAAACACATACAGATACATTGGCACTCAGACAGATTGTCAGACAGCTAAGGACAGTATAAGACTTTAGCATTATTAGTTTTTACCTAAATCGATATGATCTTAAGACCTTTATCTCACTGCAGGTGTATGAGTTTGCACAGTGGGAAGGATCCACTGATGACCTATTAGCAGAAAAGAACACAACTCCCCCTAGGAAGAAGAAAAGGAAACACAGGTTAGCTGCATGTTGAACAGTTCTGCCTTATTCATGTCTAATACCAGTGAAACCTTTCAATTTTTGTATGACTTTTTTGTGTGTACATGTACCAGTCATATAATTGCATGTACAAAATGTACATGTATATTGCTATGAAAACTGATCATGATTTGATTGTGTGAGAATGATTTTGAAATCACTATAACTGGCAACACGTACAAATGTATTCCCTACAGGTTGTGGGCAGCACACTGTCGTAAGATACAGCTGAAGAAAGGTAGGCATCTTCTCTAGTCATTGTGACCAAAATTTTGTACATAGTATTACTCTATTGCACTTGACTTACAAGACATCACAACATTATTTACTTACATTTAAGAATATTTACAATAGTGTTCATATACTTCCATGCATAATTTCATCAGGTTGGTAAGAGACTGTGTAAGGCAGTCACCAAAATGTTGGATGTCAGCTGCTAATCTCAAAGCAGATCTTTTGGTGGCTGCAAAGACAGTATCAAATAGGCCAGGCAGTGTCCATTTGCCATAGAAGGCATTTACCATTTGCCAGGCATCTACCATTTGCCACCCATTTGCCAATTTGATACTGTCTTTGCAGCCACCAAAAGATCTGCTTGGAGATTATAAACTGCTGGTTGTTGAATAAAGAACCATCTCATACAGTGTTCATTTACTGTAAAGAAAAAAGAAACAAACAAACCCTGCTGTTTTTTTGTTTTTGTTTTGACAGACAGCTCGTCCAGCCATGTGTATAACTACCAGCCATGTGACCACCCCGGGCAGCCATGTGACTCCTCCTGTCCCTGCATCATGTGTCAGAACTTCTGTGAGAAGTTTTGCCAGTGCAGTCTGGACTGTAAGTGTCTTTGACTTACTGAATATATCGAGGAAATTACCTTTCTGTCCAGAACATCTGTATTTTGTTAAACTTCTTTGTATTAAAATACTGATCACCTTAAAATTGAAAGCACATAATTGTACAACCTTCAGAAACTATAAAAAGTTAATGTTACATATTGAACTTACAAACTATTAAAGTTACTATTAACTCTTTCTTTTTGTTGACATTTTGAAAATATATTAAACAACCTACCTACCTACCTACCTACCTAGTCCCTTGACCTCCTGGTCGTTGGGGGGACAAGGTAGACTTGAGAATGGAGAGCTGTTTCCAAGCCAGTCTGTCACCTGCAGCGGACAGCCTTTCGGCCAAGTTTAGGGAAGTCCATTCTGCGACGTTGTCATATGTTAAACAACAACAACAAAAAAAAAAACATGGCACTTATACAAAATAAGTAACACACATGTTCAACCGCTAATGTACTAATGAGTACTGTTATGTACTTGTTATATACTGTAAGTTAGTTTGTTATGTTCCGTAGGTCAGTTTAAGCTGTTGTTACATGCTAGAGAAAATTTCAAGCCAGTAAGTCTATACCCTCCCCTTATAGGTAGCGGTTAAGCCCGGAATGGAATATCTAGGTCAGAGAAGGCATTCCAGAGGGGTACGGGAGAGTCTGTCACAGGGTTCCAGAGAGTTGAGACATGGAATAAAGAGCTGGCAACTTCCACTGAGTCTCCCGTTTCTTCAATTGGAAAAGAACACTTTAACAAGTACTACTGTTTGTGCTGCAGGCCAGAACCGTTTCCCAGGCTGCCGCTGTAAGGCCCAGTGTAACACCAAGCAGTGTCCGTGTTACCTGGCTGTGCGGGAGTGTGATCCAGACCTCTGTCTCACCTGTGGAGCTTGTAAGTTTTATTTTATTTTTTTTATTCAGAAATTGTAACATGACAATACAAAGTGTGCACTAGGCAGCAAGTATGCTGATAGCATGCACACCTAACACATAATACTCATTTACACCTGAGTCAAGTGAGGAAAGTCGTGTGAAGTGCCTTTCGCAAGGGCACAAGGTCGGTGGCATGTCAGGACTCGAACCCGGGACCTCTTGGTTCCGAGTCGAGTACTCTGTCATTGCGCCACACGACCCCACAAGTAAGTTTGACCTCGCTGTGGCAGTTTTTTCTGTTACCAGCAGTGACATGGTTTTCCAGTAGTTATGCACTTACAGTTGTGCTAAGGTCACATTTACAAACCGGGCCCCAGCCAGGCGGTTTGAATGAACGAAAAATAAACAATTCATATCAATTTATTTTCGTTCTTGCAAACTGTCCGTCCTGGCCCCAGCTTGGTAATTGGAACCCTAGCATTTGATGTAAGGAATCAATATAAATAAAAACATGACATGAGAAGAAAAATTGCTGACAATTGAGATAGAAGCTAGTACAGTATATTACTTAATAGCATGTACTATGTACTACTACTACTACTACTCTTAATATATACATATAAGGTCTTGTTGGCGCTTGTAATGTGATTGACAATGATAATGTCAGAAGAAAAATGCCCTTTTCTTTGTTTTGCCAGTAAAGGCCGTCGATTTCTACTGTTTGAGAGATATGTCAGTGCAAAACAGTTCTAACAGCTTTAATGTTAACAAGATATTAGCTACACCAGTGCATGTGGTGCTAAACAGAACTGCACGACACCCCCTCCTGCATGTTGACGTGCCAGTAACAGCCACTCTCTTGATAGCCTCTGAGCTATTCCCTGTTACAGCTGACTTCAGCAGTAATGACAAAATCTCCTGCAAGAACGTCAGCATCCAGAGGGGACTGAGAAAGGTGAGCATGTGTTTGTTTGTTTGTTTGTTTGTTTATTTGGGTTTTTCACAATGTGAAAGGGAGGACAAAAATACGCACCTTTACAGGTTGCCTTCCCACACACAAAAAACACAATCATCATCATAAAAAACACAATAAGAGTACTACACACTTTTGGAATGTTGCTGCTCGGTGGTATGAAGTCCATGTCAGCCAAGCTGCTAGCTTCTATAAATATATGAATGAATGACGACCTTTATTGCACATTTTTGCCACACTGGGCTAAGTACAGGTCACAACAAAACATGATGAACAGATACAGCTAACAGATACAAAATAAAACTAACTATCATTAGATAGAATAAAACTAACTATCATTAGATATATATCTTCTGAAGTAAATAAGTTGTCAAAAGCAGCAGGGTACATGTATTAATATATTGAATTTGCATACATACATGTATGCTGTGTGTTCTTCTTTTTTATGTGTAGGTATGGTGAATAGAAAAGTAGTTACTGTTACAGTAACTGTTCTTAATCAATCTATAGACTACTCATTTTAAAATTTGTAAAATTTTGATTACAACATGCTTTGGGGTTATGTTGTGTGAATTAAGGTCAATGTACTTGAAAAGGTTATGCCAGTTAATGACATTATCAAAAGTTTATAGCTGCTAGCTTCTATAGATATATATCTTCTGAAGTAAATAACTTGTCAAAAGCAGCAGGGTACATGTACATTGAATCTGTATACATATGCTGTATTTTCTTTTTTATATGTAGGTATGATGAATGAAAAAGTAGTTTTAATGGCCGAGATCTGGATACAAAGATACATAATTGTAACATGCCGTGGGAACATGTTGTATGAATTAAGATCAACATATTTGAAAAGTTTGAGATTTCAAAAAGCTTATGACATTTTGAAAATTCTATAACATTTTGATAAGTTTATAACATTGTGAAAGGTTTATAACATTATGAAAAGTTTATGACATGAAAAGTTCATGACATTATGAAAGGTATATGACATCATCATGTGAACTCTTGATGTTGCTGCAGCACCTCCTACTGGCGCCCTCTGATGTTGCAGGCTGGGGGATTTACCTCAATACATCAGCTCAGAAGAACGAGTTCATATCAGAGTACTGCGGGGAGGTGGGACTTACAGTTTGTTTATTTGTTTATTTGTCTATTTGAGTTTACCACAAGTAATATACAAGTGGAAGGGAGGACAAAACAGGTGCATAGACACCTTTACAAAGTTGTCCTCCCAAACTCCCAAAGTTTGTTCAGGAAAACTCAACGGTTTAGAAAATATAAAATCTTGTCTTGAATAAACTGTCGTATTTGTAATTTTTCACTCACTCCAGGAAGTCTAGTGTCGTCGTCGGCATCCTTCCATCTCAAAAGATGATGGTAGCACTCTGGTGTTATGGCCGTGTGCAGTGTCTAGTGTAGTATAATATGTATTATACTCACTAATGGAGATATATGAAATAAAGAAATAACGAGTATTCTATATCCTAAAATCCCCCATTTCTGGAACTTTGTGTTTGAAATGTTTCAGTTTGTGTTTTTTTTTTCCAGATCATCTCACAAGATGAGGCCGATCGACGTGGAAAGGTTTACGACAAGTACATGTGCAGTTTTCTCTTTAACTTAAACAATGGTGAGCCGAAAGACATTTTTATCCTGAGAAACATAAGATAGACTGGGACGGGGTAAAAGTGCTGGATCAAGATTCCGATTGGTTTGCAAGGGGTGTTCGGGAGGCGATCCAGATCCGCAGACAACACAGTAGCTTGAACAGAGACGGGGCGTCACTAAAAATTCTCAAACCTGTATATGACTGTCTCTTGTCACGTGATAATCAACACCAAGAGAACTCCGAGTCGAGACCTGACTTCACTGGGCTGATGAAGAGACAGTGTGCGTCTCGAAAGCTTCCCAGAGCAATAAAACATGTTGTGTGTATGGTTACCAGGGGTTTTTCTAAACCAGGGAATAAGGGAGCTGCTCCCTCATGTAACCAGCCAGCTATGGGACTGGTGAGGTGAGGTGAGGTGTATGGTTAAATATTTTGTAAAGTATTTTATCCTTGTTGAACTTTTAGAAGACTAACTCAATAAACAAAGTAAAATCTTTAGGCCATTTTTTAGCAAATGTGTGTAAATGTACGTATGTTTTACAGACTTTGTGGTGGATGCAACGAGAAAGGGGAACAAGATTCGGTTTGCCAACCACTCTGTCAACCCAAACTGTTATGCTAAAGGTCAGCCACTTTTTTTTCCTTTTCAAACTTGAATTTTCTGCACTTCACACAGTCAAAGAGCACTAAACTAAGGGAATTGCCTGTACATGTATGATTTTTACCTGAACTTCACAAAATCATGCAACGGTCAACATTCATTTTTATTTGAGTTTTCCAAGGACGTTCAACGTCCTTGAGTTTTCTGACCTTTTTGAAACTTTTTTTTTGTCATGTCGATGAAGGTTAGACATCCACTTAATGAGATACACAAAAAAATTGTTACTCAAGCAACTGGATCAAATAGCATCCACTACTTTTTGTTAGTGATTACCCAGTTAGTCGGTGACAAAAAGTAGCGGATGCTACTTGAAATGTCTGACAGTTTTCAGAATCTATCCAGTTGCTTGAGTAACAGTGTGTGTATTTTTGTCAAGTTTGGTGGTGAAACGTGTCTTTTGCACATCCAACAGTAATGATGGTGAACGGTGACCATCGCATCGGGATCTTTGCCAAGCGGCCCATCCAGCCTGGAGAGGAGCTGTTCTTCGATTACAGGTCAGGAATTGTTATGTCTTGTGGTGTAGCAGATAAAGGTACATGTAGTCCTAGTGTTTTTGAGGTTGAAGGAGCATTGGGCTGTTAGTCCTCCGTGTCTAAGGCACGGTATTGGAAGGCGGAGCCCACCCCTCTCCTTCCACAGCCTATTACCTCCCCATCCAATTTACCTGAATTTACCTGAACTGCAGAGATGTTCCTGTTTAATTCTGCAGTCAGGAGCTTGATGGCGGATAGCCTCTAGTAGCTCCTCCGTCGAACACAGCCTTGATGTAGCTGTCAATACTCTTCTTGAAGGTATTGACACTGCTCTGTTGAACTACTTCTGGCAGCTGATTCCATGCCGGAACTGTTACTGCAAACGATTTGTTTCTGATTTCCAGTTTCGCTGGGGGGGTAAAGTCAGGTAGTACTACCCATTTTACACCTGGGAGGAGTGAGAAAAATCGTATTTGCTTCAATCTATCTATCAGCTGACACACACTGTTTTTTTTTTTACCCACAGGTACAGCCAGAATGATGCAATGAAGTACGTGGGCATAGAGAGGGAGTTGGAAGTGGCATAAGGAGTTATCCAACATACACAACAAAACATACATTGAACTTTTTTTGAAAGATAGTCTGATTTCAGCTCTGTGGATGTTGTGAATGAAACATGAGCAGTACTTTGTTTTGAATAACCTCCAAAATAGAATGGCCTAGGCTATCTTTTTAAATACTGTAATTCCTGATTTTTTCACTGTAGTTATGTTCACTGTTTTCACTGTCACTTCTGTACCGTGAACTTATCATTACCGTTATCAAATCATTTGTGGTTTGCCCCTGCTTCCTTGTACTTGCCATCACCGTGAAGATAAAGTTCCGTGAACATGTCCATTTTCTTCAGACTGTGAAATTTTGCTACCGTGAACACAAAGTGAATAACAGTAGCATATGAATCAAATCATTCCAAAAAGATGATCTTTTTATATTGTTCTTTTTCAGTATTGTCAATGATATAATTATGTGCTGAAATCATGAAAAAGATGATAGAAAACATAGGATTGTAATATACAGTCATAATCTGAGCTTAGTAGCCTTCATAAGCTAAACTGACAGTGTCATCTTAGATGTTATAATTGTACTGGTACATTTAGTGTGCAATCTGTATGCTTGTTATATAATTATCAACCAGATATGCATTGCAAAAGGAAGGAATAAAGAATTAACTAGCAGTCAAAGTAAAAGATTGTATTGTGTATTGTTTGGTTACTTGATTACTGTGAGCAAGATACATCATACAATGTATATGTTGGTCCACTATAAGTCAACCCTATTAACATACAATTACAATTACAATAACACCAGGAACATTTTTTTCTATGGCTTTATAGACCCTTTATTATGTAGCACTATCCATAACATTTATTACAAAGTGGTTCCACAGAAAATATAGACACAGTTACTGTGACTTTTGCTCTACCAGTCAGCTCCATGTAGTGTTAATTCATGTACATGTACATTTCATTTAGCTGTGAATATGGCATCTAATATGGCTGCACACTGTAGACTCTATACCTAAGATATAGCCATAATGTTCATACATTTGTACCACAGTGACTAATATTACAGTGCACACTTTCAGGACACAACCCAGCAAAAAGAAAATTCACTGAGTACTTTCACTGTTACGTTTTTCTCCAAATATTGGAGACATTTTTTAACACAAAGGTGCCACTAGAGTAGGATTTGAATGTCCAATTTTGTGCACATTATACATGTACATGTTCACATAGTATATTATAGCATCATTCACTGTGCAATACTGATCTTCCCTTAAACCTTAGGTCCCCTTATGCCTAAATACTTCCTAGAATGTAGGCCTAAGTACACAATCCTTGAGCATGACTTTGTTGGATAAACATATACTGCCTTCCTACATACAGAGTAAAATTACATTTCAAAAGTTACTAAACATCGATATATCTATGTAGTAAATAAATATTAATAGATATTGCACTAAAATAAGCCTGTACATGTCATGGATATATGCTGAGTTTAACTAAATACACTTTTACAAGACAAAAGAGAATTCACATAAATGTCAGACAAGAATTCTCTGCTGAGCATTGCCTTTACACCTTTGGAATGTCAGTCACATACCTTGGAAACGTTATAACAACAACAATTCTGCACTTAACATTGGCTTGTCCAGATCATCAGAAAGTGGTAAAGGAGCTTTTTTGAAGTAAGCTGGCACCCCCTAATTGTTGGAATGGAATGCACGAAATAAACACATTTCTCAGTGTCTTTCACAACATTATAAAGCGTAAAAGTTTCCTTTAAAAGCAATCAAGCGTGCAGTACAAGCTACTGATGAGGCTACATGATCCTAAACTGTCATAACTTTATGGCAAGTTCCTACATGGAATGTTTGGTAAGAGATTCCACTACTTTCTCTTGAGTATGCTTAGCTCTAGCAGATCTGGGATTCATACCCAGTCAAAGTAGCCTCTACCAGGCACCGCGGATCGCTGGAAAAAATAGTAGAAATTGGCCGAAATAAAGTAATAATGCCAGGGGAGTTAGCCGGCCAGAGAGGGTCCAATACGCGACCTACTTTTTTTTCCAGCGATCCGCGGTGCCTGGTAGAGGCTACAGTCAAAGTACAGAAGGTTCAAAACAACAGCAGCAGCACAAGCAGCACAAACATCTCTGACCTATCATGGCCAGTCTGGACTAATCTGAGGCCTGCAAGACTGCTTAATCCACACATTTAGGACAGTAAGACATTTAAGTAATGGCAGGGCTTGAAATACTATCCACATACATGTACACCTACATTTGTATCTAAACCCATTACATGGACCAGTGAAGGTTAGGTGCAGGTAGACATAAGAAATACCTGCACAGCTTCAATTTTACCTGCACTAACCTGCATATCCAGGTGGTATTTCGTGCCCTGACTGGTTTGGACATGATTCGTCTTCCACAGAACTAACTTTTCACATCACAACAGTTCATAGAATTATCCTTAGCTAATATCATGGCTTTCTTGTAAAGACACAATCATTCAAATAAAACATGGGAAAGAATGGTTAACTGTGTAAGTCCCCAGAAGGTTCTATTGTGGCTGTATTTCCTATCTAAATGTACAGAATACACTCCCATGATAGTATAGTGTAATTCTCTATACAACTTTCCACAGAGCTTGCAATGGAGTATCAGATCATCTCACAGCATGCTGGTAGATACCAGTTCCAATGATGATCACATTTCTGAACAATGTAGTATTTACTGATGTCTAGTAGTAACATGTAAAACATACACTAGAGTGAAGAAGCATCCTATGCATCATATTGTAAGCATTATATCTATATATTTAACAGTCTAACAAGTAGGTTTACATGAACATAACATGAGACGATAAGGTTAAAGACTTAGTTATTTAGTCTATAAGCTGTTTGTCCTGTGTTATTATCAAGGCTTATCATTCAGTATCAAGCTAGAAAACCTTGCACACCGTGTGCATGATCATCACAGTACAAGTACTAGTAGCATATATATTCATAACAATCAATTATATATATTGTACAATGTAGGTTGTATGGTAGACAACTCTTCCAAAAACTACATAAACAGAGACTGTACTGTGAGCCTTTGAGCTTTTGCCAGACTTACTTCAGAATTCAGATTTGTGTGTCTGGAAGTGCTATGATGTACATTAAAATATATGGCTTATTGATAAAGTCGATGTTATTGATAATAGTACAAACTTTTGTAATCCAAAGATTGCTGTTCCCCTCTGTTCAACATGCTAGATTTCTATTCTCTGCCTGTTCTAAATTGTGATGAGAGTGGTAAAAAGCAATGAATTACCTAACATGATTTTGTATTAAGCGGTCCAAAAACTGAAGTTACCAGTATTCATTAACACTAAACAGAACCATCCTAGCTGCAGTCTGCCCTGCTCTGTTCCACAGGAGTCAGCTCTGCCCCAGGAGAGGCCACAGTGTCTACAGCGATGCTCTCCATGGCAGGGGGCGGTGGCTTTCGTGGGCGCTCTGCCTCCACCTCCCGGTGTTTGGCCAGCGGTGCTTGAATCGACCTCCCGTGGCGCGTCCGCCATGCGTGGTGTCTGCCCCTGCCTGCGATCGGCGGCAGGATGGCAGGCGCGGGACGGATCTGGAGGAACAGTTCTGTCGGAATGTCCACGATAAATGGCGAGGGTTCGGACACCTTGCGGCCCCCCTGCTGGGCAGGTTTCCTGGACGCCGAGCTGCTTGCACTCACCCTCTGGCTGCGCGTGGTCTTGGCACTGGACTGGCGGCTGCTGTACTCGCCATCTGGTTTTGTGGCAGGGGACGGTTTACCGTTCGCTCTACTCCCCAGGTGGACGTGTGCGCTGCCCGCCTTCCCGCGTCTGGCTACCGCAGACAAAGTTCTGTCCTGGGGAGGAAACGATGGCAGACTCGTGCTCAAGCTCGGCAGCCTGGTTTGGGTCGGTTTCTTCTGTAGCCCAGATAGGTTGTCACCATTCCCGTTAACACTAACAGCCTCCTGCCCGGAAACAGAATCCTCGCCAGGGTGGTTCGCGTCGTCGACGGCTTTTCTCGTTCTTGTCTTCCGCGGGGTTGTGCTGATCTGCACAATGGCGGCTGGCCGCGAGTGCAGTCTTCTCGTCAAAAGTGCCACCTGGCGGTTCTTACGTGCGAGTTCAGCCAGGTAAGAGTCCTCTCGCAGGCGCAGCTCTCTCTCAAGGTAGTAGATCTTCTTCTCCTTCTCTTCGATAAGAGACTGCAGCTGTTCCCACTCCTGACCAAGGGCTGTTCTGGCGCTGTCGGGTGCTCCTCGGGAAACAGCGCTGTCCCGTGCTGTCATAGTAAACGCTGGATGGGACAGCACGCTGTCGGGGTCGAACAGCTGCTTTCGCCAAGATTTTTTTGCCCCGTTGTGAAGAGGATCATGTTCCTCTGCAAGGTAACAACAGTTTTTATGAATCTTTATTTGCATGTTCATGCCCATGGGGCTAAATGCATACATCAGGGTGTGATGTTACATGTACATCATACTGAGTAACATGATATAAAGGATAGAAGGAAAAATAATAATAAAAAGTCTTAGCAACTGCTAGAGAATACATTCTATCTAATCTATACAAACACTGTCAGTAAAATGTAAATGCAAGCTTAAGCAATTATCAAAAAGGAAATAAAAATACAATATGGAAGAAGACTGAAGTCTTTATGAATCTGTATGTAACTAATTGTAAGTCCAACATTCTTCTACTTTAATATCTTAGACCTTATTCAATACTTACTTGTCCTGGTCTGACTCTGAGAAGACTGCAGAGTAAGGCTGAATGTAAGTTCTGAAAAAAAAAGAACAAAAAGAAATCAGAGATTTCAGATGTCCAGGAAACGTTTGGGGTTTTGTGAATGTATTGGAACTGTGGAGGCAAATGTATGTCAGAATTCAATTAAGTATTACACACAGTCAACCACTTCCTGAATTCCCCCATATGCCACCCACTTACCGAGTTACTCCCCACTAACGTTTTAATTGAAAGTTAAGCTTGGAGAGGCCCAGTCCTTATAACATGCTCCAAAATATCAGTACAAGTAAACCCAAAAGTTAAATTTCTAAGTGTGTGAAGGACTCATCTTAGAGCATTACTTTGTTATTACAGACAGTCATTCGAAGTTATACAACTGTCCACAATGACTTTGTTTTCTTCCTGTACCAGACATCAGACATCAAGATCAGGAAACGGAGAATGGAGCTAGCTGGACACAGCATCCGACATCCTGAGCTGCTAGCCAGCCAGCTTATCCTGTGGGAGCCAACAGAGGGAAGGAAGAGAAGGGTAGAAGAAGCACAACCTTCATCCTTCAACCTGAAGTGGGATGCTGGGCTTAGAAACATCTCCACAGCAGAACTCCGCTCCCTGATGGAGGACAGAGATGAGTGGAGAAGAAGATCCCATTGTCTCCCATTGACATCCCAGTTCAAGGTTCAAGGTACCAGACATTACCTTTACACCTGGTCTGCAGTCGTTCAATCTCTTCGTGCAGCCCTGCGAGCGTGTGGCTGTGTTCCGCCCGCAGGAACGACAGAGCGCTCTCCGCAGATCGCAGCTGGTCCTCCGCCGATGCCGGCATGCTGTCTGTCTCTTCTCCACTGGGTGGTTTTGGTTTAATCAAATTAATGTGGCTGCCAGCACTGTGTAGGCAAAAAGAGGGGTGTTTAAATAAGTAATGGCAATGAATTACTAGTACGTCCTTTTTAAATGGCATTACAAAAGTTTGATTGACAGGCATTGTTTACAAATACAATGCTTGACTACAGTGAGATACTAGTAAACACTTGAGTAATTAATGGCAATGCTATCTACATATAAGAAGAAATAACATATTTTGCAATGATTATACATAATTCAGGCATACATAATTTTGTATTTCCGGTGAACCAAATATAACGTTAACGTTACGTTACACAGAAAAAAATATAAAATGCAGTACTTCTACATGTGAAGCAACTTGGCTTTTTATCAAACTTTTTATCAAACGTTACCAATTGATGCTGATGTACAAAGGGCGACTCTATGAAAAAAAGACAGCTAAAAGGAATATTATTGCTCTAGACATGTTTATCTAAATCCTCTCTTCCTCCCCTCCCTCACCAAGCTATGACGATCATCACAACAAAATAGTCTTCTGATTAAATTCCAAGCAGGCATCTTTAAAATCCGTAAAAACAGACCCAGGACCTACCCACACACGCGCTACGATCGCACACGTTCCCTGGAATTGCACATGCCCCTCCATATGTCCCCGATCCCGAGAGCTTGGCTCCTAGACTTGGGGAAAACAATTTCCGCACATCAACATTCAGTCTCCATCTTTGGCATGTCGGCATGTCTCAAAGGGGAGGGCGGCGAAACAACACAGTTACGCGTTTTGGTCTTTGAACCGAAAGTTAACGTTATATCATTTAAATTTGAAAATAAAAATTCTATATCCATAATTATCTATAATGTATTCTTCTGTTGAAATATTAGGTTTGAAAGTGCTTCTTATTATGATTTCATGGATATTGTTTTGTTTTATTGGGAAATGTTACGCTGCCCCCATGACGTAGCAGCAGGTCAGAGGTCGTTGAGAGTGTCCTGGCGCAGGTGGGTTGCAGTTTCTGCAGAAAACGAGCAAAATTAAGACATTTCTGAGGTTCCTTTTGTTTTATTGTTTACCATATCGTAAAACAATAGGACTTAAATGACTTTAGGGAAAGAATCAACCTCATCAACACATTGCTGTAGCAACATCTTTCTGATAAAGATTGCGCTACTAAGGGAAGGAAGGGGAGGGGCACAGACATAAATTTTGATCGATAAATTGATAGGCCTTTAATTTATCCTTGTTGTTATTTCCCAAATGTATTTCTTTTTGTCTGTCAAATATATCAAGACATTCACGTGTAAGGAAAAGGGACCTTAAGATTCGAAGTCGGACACCCTAACCACTAGGCCACGAGTGCCACATTGAATAGCAAATGAATGAATATGATTTTGAGTTGTAAAACATGGTTTACTTACTTCAACACCTCAAGGTGTAGGGAACTGCTGAAGGATGGAGAAACCGGGGGATGCGGCAGAAACTGCTGCACCACCAGAAGTACAAGTACCGCCTCAGGTACAAGTATGGAGTTCTACTGGTGGATCTGGGAGACAACTACTAATACAACAGCCTGATGCTACTTCAATAGAATTAGATATCTTATTGGGTGGTATTAGTGGTTAACATTCTCCACATGCTGTCTTAGGGTGTTTTACCAGCACCAGTCCTATGGAGCATTCTAACAATCTAAGGCCTTTTGTAGAGATACTGAGGAGCTCAGAATGGTATCGGTAATCTGTCAACCTCTTAACTTGCTAAGTTGCTACTGATCTGGAATTTGCATAGCAGCATTTTCAAGGTGGATAAAGGACAACTGCAAGAACATGATTTAACACTTGCAACTGATCTATGATAATCATGTCTTTCTGTCTTTAACCCTCTCCCTGTTGCCTAACTTGGTTACTAATCCAAATTTTGTGCCATTGATTGCCAAATGGTCCCTACAGCAGTCTGATGAGGGGGGTGAAGTCTGCCATCTCAGATCACCTGTATGCTGGGCCAGGAATGACAGTAATACAATTAAATTGGATGAACTACCCCAACTGGAAAACTGGAGGAGGTCTTCTTACCTGGCCGAAGAGATCTACCATCTACTGATTCTATCATGAAAGTTCATCTGTGTTGGTAGTTACATGTTTAAAGTTAACACTTTTGGTCCAACACACAAGAAATTATTCTCACCTAGAGCTTTCGACCAGCTCCTCTGGTCTTCCTTGGTAGACTAACCCAGTGAGACCCAGTTGAAAGCTCTAGGTATGTTGGAACAAAAGTTTTAATTAACTTTAAACATGTCTACTGCAGTGTACGAAATACTTTTTTGAGCCAGGTTGCCCAGTGGCAACGTAGGATGAAAGCTAGGTTGCCCATCAAAATTCC
The DNA here is from genome assembly GCA_013266295.2 of Branchiostoma floridae x Branchiostoma japonicum. Lineage (NCBI taxonomy): Eukaryota > Metazoa > Chordata > Leptocardii > Amphioxiformes > Branchiostomatidae > Branchiostoma > Branchiostoma floridae x Branchiostoma japonicum. The sequence goes on along the minus strand of CM023826.1, from coordinate 3,419,932 downwards.
AGGTTGCCCCAAATTTAAACTCTTCTACATTATGATTAACTTTGTTAGAATGCAATGTGTATTTATACATTTCTGACACAGAGTTGTTCCCCCTTACCTGCAGTGATGAGCTCTTCCATGGGAACATCTCAATAAACAGTTCCCAATGGAAGAAAGGGACATCCTTATAATGTAATTACCACAAAATTTAGGTAGTGCACTGAGCTACCTGGGTGTAGAAATAGGTTGCACCAAGCAAAATATGGTTGCATGGTGCAACTGGGCAACCTGGTATTTCGCACGCTGCTACTGATCCCTTGACCTTTTCCCCAGACCATGGCCACATCATGGGAGCTGCCCACAGAGCTGTGTTGCCGGCCGCTGGCACTGGTCGCTCTAACGGGGATGGACGTGACATACAACGCCGTGCACCGAGCCATCTGGGACGCCTTCAGCGCCAACCGACGGGCAGACCGGGTCCCGCTGGCCTTCCGTGTGCTACCGGGAGACCATGAGTACCCTAAGTGTAAGACAAAGGTGAGGGCGTGACTTTAACTTATTTGTTCATTGTTTTGACCAAAGCTGCCAAAGCACGTGGCTATTATAAAGGGCGAACGGTCCTTGGAGAATACAGAAGTGGGACATAACAGACTTTAAGTTATCTTGTATTTTGATTATCTTCATCTAGCTTGAAGTTGAAGTTGATATACCAGCCGTCTGTATTAGGGTGGTATGGTCTGACTCTTGCTTCTTGACTGGAAGCTTACTTTAAAGTTGTGGGTTCAAGTACTGGCTAAGCTTTCAGTGTTCTGAGCCATGATTTGTGTGAGGATACTTGTAGGAAGTTGCAGTCCTTGTCAGTCCCGTGAGTGAACGAAGCGGCACTTCAAGCATTATTTAAGAAACACATCACATTTATAGTCTTTCACAATTTATTAAGCCTACATGTACAGTACTGGTGCATTACAATGTACACCATGATGTTGATCATTAGAATTAGACAATGTCATGTATATGTGATACATTTATCAACACAGATATCTTCTTGTTGTCCTCTCCCAGCGTCAGTCCTATGAGTGGTACATTCCCAAGGGGATCCTGAAGACAGGCTGGATGAACAAGCAGCTGAACATGGTGCCGGCCGTGGTGGTCGTCTTCTTCGACCTGGACTGGGACGAACCACTCTGGAGGGAGAAGCAGATGGAATGTGCCACTAGGGTGGAGGTAACGTTACTTTAACTTTAGCCTCTGAATTGGACATTTACTAGTTTACTGAAGTCATTCTGTTTCAAATGCGCCACTTGCTTGTATTGTGTTGGAGGGAAAAGGTACAATGTATGGTGTGATGTTTTATTTCAAAACCCGTAGCACATTGAAGTAGCCATTTGGTTACCAATTCTCTATTGATCACCAGATTAGGCAGCAGGGAGAAGGTTAAGAGACATAGTCTGGTTTTGGGGGAAGTAGTCTTGGTTGAATTGTGTTATGCAGTCCATGTTGCATCCAAGCTGTAACAAGCCATATTAAGCTACAAGTCCTGATCTAGTATGCCTTTTGTATATTAGTTAATGATTATTTGATTGTATTGTTTCTGATTTTACTTTATTTGATGATTAATGGTGTCCCTAGGTTAATTATGTATATGTGTTATTATATGTATGTTAAGTCAAGGCACCCAACATCAGCCTGCTGCCTGGGTGGCCTCTGTATTGCGGTTGCAATTCAATAAAATAAAAATAAAGCCATATTACAAGCTATGTGTGCTAGACTGTGATGCATTTCTTTATACGTTCTCAGGTTGTACGAGCCAGTCTGCAGGGACGCAGCACCCGAGTAGCAGTTGTTCTCATCCAAAAGAACGCCCCCCTCCCCCCTGGGGAAGACATGGTGGCTGCGGAGCGTGCTGCGGCTCTCTGCAGCGCCTGCGAGCTGTCTGCCAAATCTCTCTTTGTCCTCCCCCACACCGACCACCTGCTTGGGTATGTGCTATCAGTCATGCAAAATCAAGCTTTTGGTAACAAATTATGATCTCTCTCTCTAAGGACATATTAATACCAGGAACAATTTATATTTTGTTGTATTTATTATGACACAAACTCACAAGTAAAAAATAAAATGAATGCATACCTAAAAAGTCGTTGATTATGCAGAAAGAAAGGGGAAATGCAGCTGTCTTCCAGAAAGCAAAAGTCTCCCAAGAACTGCGAAGTTCTGGAAACTTCAAACAAACAGTGCTTGGAACACCCATATACATGTACATGTACATGTACTTTGCTAAGCTCATGTTACTTCCTATTATAGGTACATCATATGGCTTGAAAATACAATTGTGGAACTCTCAAACAAACAAAGAAACAAACAAACAAACAAAGAAACAAACAAACAGGTGTTTATAACACCCATTCTAATCCTTCACTACACTGACGTCCCTGCCCATTCCAGGTACATCATACGTCTGGAGAATGCGTTCTACGAGCTGGCGCAGAACTACTACCACATGGAGGCACGGCGGGTCAAGTCCCACAAGGAGTTCCTGAACAAAACCACCCACCAACTGCTCTTCGTGCGCCACCAGTTCAAGATCGCCTTCTATAACGAGATGAAACAGGACACTCACACTGCACTCAAACACTACAAGCAGGTAGACGACTCCTTTATATTGTACTTGTTCCTCTCATAGCAATTTGTAGCCCTTCAATGCATTTTTTTCAGCATATTCCTTCTGTTTGTAAAAGATGTTACAAGGTGTTGCATTTTCCATACAATTTTTAAACTGTATCCTGTAATACATGTAGTTGATTTTATTACTCTCTCTTGTATGGCAAAGGATAATAGATTCTTCCTTTCTGATGTCTTTCTCTTCTTTAAGCTAAACAATTTGCACTTGAATAGCAAAGTTCTTTATTCCCAACCAACAATTATGACTTGTTGACTGTGCACTAAAGCTAGGTGTTACTGGTTCACTGTGCACTGAAGCTAGGTTTTACTGGTTCACTGTGCACCGAAGCTACCGGTAGGTGTTACTGGTTCACTCTGCATCGAAGCTAGGTGCTACTGGTTCACTGTGTACTGAAGCTATGTGTTACTGGTTCACTGTGCACTGAAGCTAGGTTTTACTGGTTCACTGTGCACCGAAGCTAGGTGTTACTGGTTCACTGTGCACTAAAGCTAGGTGTTACTGCTAATAATGCAGCCCCAAACGTAAAGCAATTTGCATTTGGTTAGCAAAAATTTCTTGATGGAGTTAACCTTAATTTCTTCCTCATGTTTCCCCCTCCCCTCCCCAGGCCTACCAGCACCTGAACGAGGTCCGTACCCACGACACCAACATGCTGGAGATTAAGACGGTCTCCGGGTTCATCAACTACAAGATCTGCCGGCTGTCCTTCCAGCACAACGCACCGCTGGACGCCATCGCGCAGTTCCGCAAACACGTGGACCTGTTCAAGAACAAGGTCGGATGTGCGGAGCTCGCCTTCGAACATTCCAGCTGGATCTCTAAACAGTTTCAGGTAGGAGCTTGGAAGGTTGGAAGAAGTCTCTCTGGTTTTCCAAAGCTGCTCCTCTTGTTTGCCCATAATTCCAAGGTAGTTGTCATGTCAGAAAAAAAGTGGTGCTGTCGCTGTTATTTCTTTTGTTCCATATTGGTCCTTAGTCTGTCAGAAGACAATTTCTTCTGAGACAACCTCGGAAGATGACAGTTGGTAAGTAATAGAAACCTCAGAGAAGACTATATTCAACTCAAAGATTGAACACATCTAGTAGTGTTTTTTATTCCACCCTCTTTGATCCACCACTCACCTATCAGAAAGGATCGTTTGGTGTAATATAGCTAGCTGTCGCTGTGCTGTGTGCCTGCTGGTGCGTTACACCGAAGTGCGGTTATACCGGCTATACAGATACAGATACAGAATGATTTTGTTCCCACAAAGGTTTTTAAAAAAATCACTTTTTGTTCTTTTCCCTTGTGACTTTTAACAGGTGTTTGGAGACCTGTTTGATGAGGCTATTAAGCTGGGTCTGACAGCCATCCAGACTCAGCACCCCGGCTTCTACTACCAACAGGCGGCCAACCACGCCATCACGCGCAAACAGCTGTGCCGTAAGCTGTGCGACCCCACGGCCAAGTACCCCAGCACCGACCCCTTGGAGCTGGCGGCCAAGCTGGACTTCTACGGCCAGCGACCTTGGAGGCAAGGTCACCAGAGTATCGACCCGCCAGATGCTCAGAAGGAGAGAGAGGGGATACTGTCACTTCAGGTCAGGGTTTATGTTTCTTGTTTTACTGGTTTGGCTTTTCTTATCATCTGAATGAAATGTACAGTTATTGCATATACATGTACATGTACTGATGAAGCTGAGGCCAAATGCACCATTTACCAGTTTTTGGCCTTAATATAATATCTTGAATGTAAACTGTAACAGATAAAGAATGGAACTGCAAGATTTATGCTATGACTTAAACAAAGAAAAGAAAGATATAGCAGACACAGTCACTAGATTAACATTGATTAACCTTCTTCCTGCTCCCTAATCCTGTAACCAGTAGAGCATTGGTAGCTAAATGGCTACCTCGATCAATGTGCCTAGTGAAAGGTTGACTGACACTATCAAGAACTCATGGTAGTTCATTACCTGGATGTCTAATCTTCATCGATGTCATGGTAGTTTGATATTAACTACTAGTACGTCCTCTAGATCTCTTTGTAAGATTGGCATTACACCTGTCTTGATGTATCCTATTTTCCCCGTAGCTGTTAGAGTTGACGGTTGACCACTCCTGGATCATCATCCCCCTGCTCAGCAGTGCTGTGGCCCAGTTTAAGAAGTACAAGTCTGCCCGGATGAAGCGTTACCTGATGGTACAGATGGGAGAGGAGTACTACCACGCCAAGGACTACGGCAAGGCTCTCACACTGCTCACAAGGGTAAACACAGTCCTTCTTCTTCTTCTTCCTCTTCTTTACTGCATTTCAGCTGGTGAAAATGTTAGCTTGCCACTCTCTTCTCCAGTACTTCCTTCCCTCTTCTCCAGTACTTCCTTCCTTGCTTCCTCCCAGGTATAACCCAACTCCTTTAAGTCCCACATGACTGTTTTTTTCCACGTCTGATGTTGAGTTATGTGTTATATATTGTAGCAGATGAAACAGGAATCTAGAAAAACAAGTCAATGTAGATAGCTATAGTGCACCAATAGAACTGTAGCATATGTGCCAGCATGTAGAATCTGTTCCATGACGTAGAAGTGTCTCAGGTTCTGAGAGAGATCATACTTTCCTGAAGAGCACCAAACTTAATGAATAACAATCCGTATCTTTTACTCACCCAGGGCCTGAGCACTAATTTTCTTGATTTCTTATAGTTCTATTGGGAGTCGTGTTGTCTTCTGTTCCATTTCAGGTGCTGTGGGACTATCGTAGTGAGCGCTGGTGGGCCCTGCTCACTTCTATCCTCACCTGTGCGCTGAAGTGTGCGTACCTGGTGGCCAACGTACAGGAATACATCTCCATTGCACTGGAGCTGATTGGTCGATACACCCTCACGTCTGCGGAGGAGAAGACGCGGATCCAGATGAATCTGATCCGCGTGATGTCGGGGGATCCGCCCGAACCTGAACCAGAGTGTGTCCCAGGTAGTAAAATTACAAGTTGCAACAAAAGCACCTTTCTTGCAAGGTACATACACACACAAGTCATTGTAAAAACAAACTAGGACATACACCTACAGTGATAAGTATATATTTGAATACCAATAAGACTTGTAGGAAAGAGATAGCAGTCTTTAATCTGTACATGTATGTATCTACTTCCTTAGAAAATGTTGCTGTTTTATCAGGGAATCAAGATGAAGATCTACAGATCACCGAACAATAGTACTGACACAAAAACTGTTGGGTCAAAACACTAGCCAGCTCTCCTATTTTAGCCACACACACCTTACTATGATCATGAGCTTTCTCGTTTGATAAGTACATCTAACTGCAGCAAAAATCCTGCCCCCCCCCTCCAGACGCAGTAGAGGAAACCAAACAGCTGTGGACCAGCGAGGCGATCCAGACGGTCGTCCAGCCCTTCACCATCGAGCTGCAGAACCTGGTGCCCTTCGTGGAGTGTAAGGCTGGCTTCTCCCTGGCCTCCAACCCACCTGACAAGCACATGGTCCTAGATGTGTACCTGTGTGTCAGGTGTCCCTTCCCCATCAGGTGAGCATACCTGTGTCAGGTGTCCTTTCCTTTTCAGGTGAGCACACCTGTGTGTCAGGTGTCCCTTCCCTATCAGGTGAGCATACCTGTGTCTGGTGTCCTTTCCTTTTCAGGTGAGCACACCTGTGTGTCAGGTGTCCTTTCCCTATTAGGTAAGCACACCTGTGTGTCAGGTGTCCCTTCCCTATCAGGTGAGCACACCTGTGTGTCAGGTGTCCTTTCCTTTTCAGGTGAGCACACCTGTGTGTCAGGTGTCCTTTGCTTTTCAGGTGAGCACACCTGTATCTCAGGTGTTCCTTCCCTACCAGGTGAGCACATTTGTACACCTGCTTTGTATCAGGTGTTCCTTTCTTATCCGGTGTGGAGAGATGTCTTTTAAGAAACACCTGAGTGTGTTTGTGTCTTACAAATCAGCGACAGTTCATACTCCATTTTCATGGATTTTTCATCATTAGTTTGTATATAGTGAATTTTTTTTATGTTTTCAAATGAATTCTAATCACAAGGAATTGTACAGAGAGCCTTTAGTTTTGTTAAAATCATTCAGTTTCAGGATTTCAAGCAGGAGAAAACCATTGATGCTATGTGTAGCTTTAGAGAAATTTTGCCCATGAAGCCTTTCTTGCCTGAAACGAACACTTTTTTCTGACCCACAACAGGTTTTCCAAGCTGTCCGTGTTGCTTAGCAACCCAGCCTACAACAAGCACTGCACCCTAGCGGACAGCCGAGGTATTGCAAACAGCGACGCTGGGGACGCAGAGACTGGCGACCTTTACCTGGTCCCCGGGCAGGTCAAGCATCACCAATTCCTCCTCATCCCGACGGTGGAAGACGTAGGGAGGAAAATCGAGATCACTTCCGTGGCCCTGGAGCTGGGCACGCCCGGGACACGCAGTGCGATACTGCACTGGCAGGGAAGTGGAGGCGACGCTGCTACTAACAGCAGCGCCCCAAGAGTGATGAGTGGGCGACGCAGGGAAGACCAGCCTGCCGAAATCGACTGGGACGGGCTGAGCCTGCACAGCTCCATCTCTGTGGTTCCCAGACCCCCTCGCGTGCAGGTTCAGCTCAAACACAAGCCGCCGGCGCTCGCCAACGAGTTCTACGCCGTGGAACTCACCGTGGAGAGCCAGGAGGAGGATGAGATCACCGACGTCTCCCTCCACGTCGGACTGAAAGAAGGTCAGGACACGTCGCTGGAGAGCACCACGCACATCTGCTTCGACGCCCCGACGCAGGAAGATGCAGAGACGTTTATCGACAAGCCGCAGCCGCAAGCGCCGGGGTTGAGCGTGGGGAGTTTGAAGAGTGGGGAGAAGGTGACGAGGACCATGTACATGCGCTGCCTGCAGGTGGGACAGAGGATGCTCAGTGTCAGGGTTGTGTATAACATACAGGTGAGATCAGACTACCGTAAGTTGGTTATATGTTCGTATTTGGTTGCGTCTGTAGCTTAGCAAAGACATGCATGTACACGTTTCATATAGCACTGTCACCTTGTTTCTTATAATTAGTCCAGATGACTAAAGGACTGGAAGTAATGACCTGGCAAGCAACTGTCTTGGTTTCTTGCGCTTCTCATCCCTTAATGTCATGGCTGTTAATTCTGAAGTTCTGCCCTCCTGTCCTTTTTGTCTGCTTGCCTTTCGAACTCCCTCTGCATCTCTGTACGATTCCTTGCATTTCTACATTTACAATTTTTTTCTTTTTTCTCACACAGTGTTTAACATGTCTATCCCTTTCCCCCAGGTGAGTATAGGGAAGCAGGCGTCTCCTATCTGCTGCACGTGTGTGAAGGAGGAGATTGTTCCCATCGAGACGGTCATGCCCGTGGACGCCTCCATCCGCCTCAAGTCCCTCCTGATGGACGCGCTGGAACAGATCCATTACGACGAGCCATTCCTGCTGCTCACCGACATCAGGTAACAGCCTAAAGGTTGTGAGTTCGAATCCCGGGTGTTCTGACATCATCAGGTAACAGCCTAAAGGTTCCAAAAATAACTTCATCAAGTCGGTAGAACATAGGATAATAAGATTTTCTTAATACACAACTGGTGAAGTCTATCACCTATTTATGTTTTAATGCCTGTCAGATACCTTCCTCAGAACTTCTGACTGGATTTCTGCTTCTGTAGCCAATATAGGTGGCGCTTTTGCAGCGAGAACACAATCCCAAATGTGGCTAAGTTTGTATCCCCCCTTGTCCCGGTTCATCTCTGGCATTGACTTTCTTATCCAGACTGTCTCCTTGATCCAACGGATGGGTCAGTTATCCTCTCTATTTCTTTAAGAGAGGATAACTGAGGTTGCAAGTTCAAATCCTGAGTGTGGTGATTCTTAGGATGGTTCTATTTCTTTTGATTTTCTTTTTCGTTACATCTACATTTTAGTTTTCAGGTGTCCATATGTTTAATTTGTCCTTCCCTTTTCAAATTTAAGTAAGGGGCCTGGAATATGTTTTGTGCTTCGACTAGTAAGCTAAGCTTGATTCACATGCATGTCCATTTCCATCTAGCTGTGTCTCGCCGTGGTCGATCACAATCAGCTCCACGGAGCTGCAGCTGACAGAGGCACTGCGGCCGGCCACGGGTCAGCTGGAGTCCCACATCCACAAACTGCAGCTCAACAAGAACGACCGGGCCAGCGACTGTTACTGTCTAACAGCACCGCTCAATAAAATACATCAGGTGGGGCATTCATCTGGCCAACGAGGGCGATATCAATTGCAACTTAAAGCATTTGTTTGGTACTGCATATTATAGACCTATACAGTCAAAACTGGCAAAGAAAACCACTCAGGGGGCCAATAAAATCTGGTCATGAGATATAGATACATGTGTCCACATTGACGAGATTTTATCGGTCTCTTGAGTGGTCTTCTTGGGCAGTTTTGACTCTATAATCCTTTCTGTTGGACTACCAGTTGAGTGTTTTGACGGGCGAGTATTCCAGTAACTACATTATGTACAAATACTGTACATACAGGGTGATCTAATGTTCGTACAATTCTTTCTGTTGTTCACCAGGGGAGTGTTTTGGTGGGTGAGTACTCTGTTCAACGGTTGCGAGTAGTTGCTGATGACTCCAGTAACTACATACAAATACAATACATACACAGTGACTTAACATTCATACATTCCTTTCTGTTGACTGCCAGGGGAGTGTTTTGATGGGGGAGTACTCGATCCGCTGGCGCCGTGCGGACGCCGAGGACTCCATCCCGTACGTCATGACGGTGCTGTCGCTCCCCGAGGTGCCCATCATGAACCTCCCCGTCATGGTGGAGATGGAACTTCCCGCGCACGGCCGCGTACGGGAGCCCCTCGGGATCACGTACACGCTGCACAACCGTACTGCCACGGTACAGGAGATGGAAGTGATGATGGAGCCCAGCGAAGCCTTCATGTTCTCAGGACACAAACAGGTCTGACTTACTTGTTGCAACAGTGTTTCTTCCTTATTTCTTCCTTTTTTCAAGCCCATAACAAAGGTAAAAGAACAACCATTAAACTATAGATCTAAAAATGTAACTTACTTGTGCAGTGTTTATTTTGCATGTGTATGTGAATAAAGATATCTCATGTGTCACTTAGGCCACACCAATTTAATTAGTTGGTTCTCTGCTTTTTTAGAAACAATATAAAGCAACAGGGCTTGGTCCCAAATGCTACAACAATAGGAGCCATGAAGTTAACATACTGTGCTGGTTTGTAATTCAAACAATGAATTTTGAACTTCTAATCAAACCACTGCATTGATAGATGGAAAAACAAGGACTTTCTTCAACTGTTGGGAAAGTGTTTAGGCATTGCACCAAACCATTTTGGAACTCTAATGATGACAAATACATTATGTATTCAGTACTTGAATCAAGGATTGCAAGTAAATGATACTTATTGTATTTCTTGCCATGTTTTTTTCAGGTGCATTTCCGGCTGCTGCCCTACGGGAAACACATCCTGACCTATAACCTTTACCCCCTGCTGTCTGGGCACATGGTACTGCCCCGTCTCCACGTCAACATGCTGCGTTACCCCGGCACCACCGACCAGATCATCAGCAAGATGATGCCTACTCACGTCTTCATCATGGTCGGTGTTCACTGATTTAATCAAAGTTCTTTACATGAAATCAATAGAGTGGTTACTAAGCACTTTGGCACAATGTACTGCGCCTGCATGAAACCCGTAATGTATTGTGCACAGCACTTTGGTCCATAGTTTTCAAATATTGTGTCGGACAAGATATCGTTTGCAATGGGCAAAAGTAACGTTGACTAAACATCCAACGGAATCTGAAAAATCTGGGTTGCGTGCAGGCACAGTATGTTCTTCCGACATGCTTGGCTACCCAGGCAGCATACTAACCAGCTGTGTGCCTGTGAAGCTGTCGCATGCTGTGTTGTTGCATCTTTGTATTGCTACGTCTAGAATTGTGACTTATTGATGTTCTTATTTCTGCCTACAGCCCACTGGAAAGGAAGCCATGGAAGAAGTCTTTGCAGGCAGCTAAGGACCCTAGCAACGGTAAGCAACCACAGGAACAGGCCTAAGTTATTACGTTATTACCAGAAGACAGCCCCTTTCACAAAGACGTATTCAAATCTTCCAAGAAGAGATCTTCATTCCCTTGATGGACAGCCACATGACTTAAGGAAACACCAGTGTTAGATCCAAGACTCAAGGAAGATGACCTTTTTTGTTAGTTTTCATCTTCTGACAATCTTTATGGATTCTGCTATAAACAGGGAATTGTGATTCTAAACTAATCATAGGGTCTGTTTCATCATTAGTATTAGGAATGTTATACTTGCAATGATTAATAAAAGAAAAGAGTCCTACAGTAGGTGTTCCATACAGCATGATACGAAATTGTGCATGGAAAAGAGCATTCCAGTGCTACACTTCAAGCATATTCAATTGGACATGTAGGTAAACCAATAGTTGATCAATATCTGGATGTCACATACATTTGCTCCTGTTCTATAATTCCTAGAATGCAATGCTGTGATAACATGATAATGATAGAATATCAATAGGTACCATATCAAGTGTAGGCAGTGTTATATGTTAGGATTTCGACTGTTTAAATTTTTTCTCTGACAGTACACAATGTAAATAGAGCTTACACTGTGCAATATTATTGTACTTGAGTGATGTTTTTTTCTCTTAAGCAATAGGAATAAAACATCACAAATAACAAGCATGCGTTTCAAGTCTTTATTCTAAGGAATCATAACTAAACAGTATGTGATATATGAAGATGGTTTGTGTTGTACATTTCAGTATCTGGCCAAGGGCACTAAAAATCTGTTACGTTCATCAATCCATTGCAATAAGCAATGTGTCACAGAAATGTATAGAGTCTCTGAGGATTAGAAATAAGCTTGCTAAGATACATGATACATGGGTAAAATGCCAGTCTAAGCCAGTCCAAGTATTTTCGGGTCAACAGTTGGTGCTTATGTTGCTTGTGTGTCCTTCAGTGGTAGAAGAACATGATGGCAGACTCTATTGCCAGCCTGTTGGTGCTAAAGCCTGTGTAGGTGCCGTAGCCATCCCAATCCTTTGATCCAAAGTCTCCACACTGCCTTGGGTCGCCTTCGGGCCAGTAACCACCACCACCAATGCAGGCGTTCTCACAATTGGGACCATGGAAAGCTATCCCCGGACAAACTGCATTGCATCCACCGTCATGACTAAAAACACGAAACTGCACATACCCTGGGGTCGCCTCTTGACGAGAGACCACGCTAGGAGACAGCAGAGACTCCACCATATGATCACTGCCTTGCTCGTACAGAATGGGGATGGCCGGTCCGTTGTCGTGGGTGTACGTGCCGAGACCATACCCAATCGGGTAGTGATCTTTGAACAGTGTGTAGAGGTTGCCTCCGTAGCTGTCCAGGAAACTGTCGTGCGTGCGGTAACGCAGGTAGGCAGCACTTTTGTAGTCCTTGGCGGGCACGTTGTTCGGCACGTGCCACAGCATGACGTTGGAGGCGCTGATGCTGAAGTAGCCTGGGTTCTTGTAGTCGTCGCTGCTAGCCGACCCCATGGAGCCGAAGGTGTGCACGTTGGCCCAGTTGCCGTCTCCCTCAGGGTAGTTGATGCTGTTGCCGCGGGTGCTGGACCAGCGATCCCCGGCCGTACACTTGCCGTACATGTCGTCCTCGTGCACGCTGGAGACCAGCGTCCAGCCGCCTCCGGCAGTGGTCATGTCGCAGTAGGTCTGGTAGACGGTCCCTCCATTCCCGACGAGGAAGTAGGCGCCGTCCTGGCTGGACGGGTTGGTCTGTTTGATTTGGAGGCAGGAGGTCGCGGGGTTGAGTTCGGAGCCCAGGCCGGGATCAGCGGTGGCCGCCATTACCGAGGCTTCAGCTTGGGTCAGGCGACTTTCCAAGTTGTTCACGGTGTTTGTGAGACTCAGAACAGTGCTCTGCAACGACAGGCACGTGTCGATCTCTGCCTGAACAACAACAACAAAAACTGTTGTTAGACCAAATGATTTGACTAGAAACTTCTGCTTCAGCAGGCGAAGAAAATGTGCAAAAACAAACAGCAAACTAGATGTCTGACCCGTTGGTGAAGATTAGTCATCCAGGGTAGCAATAAAGATGATAAAATGGTTCAGTCTTCTCAAACTGGATAAATATTTGAAACGTCTGCATATTAAATATTTATCCAGTTTGAGAAGACTGAACCATTTTATCATCTAGATGTCTGACCATTTCCAAAATCATATCCAGTTGCTTGAGTAACTGTTTTTGGCGTAGATGTCAATGTTGAAGGAACTTCACACATACCAAGGCGATTCAAAAACTTTAAAGGCCATGCATGTACAATGAACGTGTACAAGTGAGAGCGGCCCTGCTGGGTCGCCATGGCAAAAAGGTTGTATCAAATGATCCTTTACATTGCGATGTAGCTATAGGCTGCATTTTAGCGATTCATATTCACCTGTTGTGCCTGGATGGTACTCTCCAAGTTAGCCAGGTGCGCACTGACATGGCCACAGCAGGACGAAGTCACTGTGTTGTTGTCAAGAGCCTCCTCTCCTTTGAGTGGCCCGCTACCGTTTGGGACGGCAAACCCAAGAGCCAAAAGGGACGATAGAAGTACCAACGCCTTCATGGTGTACATGGCGCTTAGCTGCCAAGATGCGAAAGGGGCGAGCAACTAGCTGCACGCGCCTTAAGTAGTAGTTTTCCTGCGCTGCTGACGCAGTCGTAAGGTGTTTGTTTTACTGCAATATTTGAAAACATGTCCATTCTGTATCTCATCTATCAACGGGTAATGAGAGAGTTTGACAAACCGGTTTTCAAAAAAGAAAAGAAAGACTCGCATGTGTTGTCTTCCCAACACCGAGAGGCATCAAACTTAAGTAAAAAGTGACGTGTGCAAAGCGACTCTATAGTTGAGATGACAACAGGACGGCAAACCCAAGAGCCAAAAGGGACGATAAAGGTACCAACGCCTTCATGGTGTATATGGCGCTTAGCTGTCAAGATGCGAAAGGGGCGAGCAACTCGCCTAAGTAGTCGTTTTTCCTGCTGACGCAGTTATAAGGTGTTTGTTTTACTGCAATATTTGAAAACATGTCCATCCTGTATCTCATCTATCAACGGGTAATGAGAGAGTTTGACAAACCGGTTTTCAACATTTATTTTTCACCATGGAGATTACATTTTTCTGTATGTAGTTGATCTCTAGTTAATGTAGCGTTCCATTTTACTTCATACTTACAACCACAAAAATGGGTCACCTTTACTTTCACCTAAAGTTAACTCCCAAATACTAATTGTTACCCAGTTATATCTCTCTAAAACCAAGCGATTTAATATTTGATTTATAGTTCTGTATTATTTTGTAATATTTCAATAGCTTAACTCTGTATACTTGTTATCTGAACGATACCCATGTGACTTTGCTTTGTCTTGTGATGTAATTTTAATTTTAAGTCCAGTGCAATGTGACGTGAATAGAAGCATGTTGATTGAGTGCGTCACCACTACGCATTGTACTTTCTTTTGTATGTTGTAATAAAAATTAAAATTAAAAAACCCCACAAACTTTCTAGAATGTAGAGCACATGTAGCTAATAGTCACACTATGTAACACAATAATCTTCTGTTGAACGGATAATAAATCGGCCTAGATAATTGCTGAATGCTTTAAAAACACCGTCATTATCTCCAGCTTTTTTTATTTTATTTATTATAACATTTAATAACAGAACATGATGGCAACAAACTCAAGCTACATTGCTTATTTTAGTGTTGCCATCGAAAGATAATACAAAAGTGAAATGACACAAAAACAGACATGCAAGCATAAGAATAATAAAGTAAACTACGATGAACAGCATGATAACTAAATAATATGACATGTAGGAAAATGAAAATGAAATATTGATTAAACTGGTAGGATAACAGGAAAAAATGTTTACTCGAATCTTTTGGTTTCTTTTAAAAACAACTGAACACATTCTAAAATCTCCAGCTTATGTTGACAAGTTTAATCTTCTGGAAGTGGACTTCTTGGCCCCGCCACTGCTTGCTTCAGGTGAACATTGCAACCTGGATGAACTGGAAATACAACAGAACACGCATTGACCGGGGCCTCTTCATGCACAAAAAAGTTGTCCTAGGACAAGGAATGCGCGTCGATCGACGTAGGACAGATAATATTTGCAACGTGTAAATCGGGGCTAAAGCCACCATCACATTGGCCCTACGACACGTAGGTTTACTATAATAGCAAGTTGTTATGAAAGTTGTGGATGTGTCTTGTGGTCATATATACTCACATCGTCGTATCGGAAGGTGGCAACTCCCGTCTGATCGGTGTCACGGCGTTTGAATTGTTCTAGAAAAAACAAACAGAAAAAACAATACTTATTGCCCTAATCTCCAAGCAGACGTTGAGGTAGAAAACAGTACAACTTTCTGCCGGTCTTCTCTGGCAACTTGGAGGACACAGATTTTTGTACAGGGTAATAAATAGATAATATTGCTCCAGACGCTGACATGGTGCATGTGATATCAAACTGACACAACCCTGTCTACGTATACGACCAATCGCTAGTCTCCGCCAAACTAACAACGCGGGTTCAGTAAAATTTAGTCAATGAATAAAGAGACTCTTAATGGCTTTCTACACAACCTGGTGTTTTATTCGGCCGACGTTTCGCGAAACAGTGCATGTGTACTTGTAGATATGTAAATACGTTTGGGAACGCATCTATAGCAGCGACACCTATGCTGCAGTGCAATGTGAACCAGTCGGAATTGCCCTGAGGAAGGTGACAGACGGTCACCGAAACATCGGCTGAATAAAACACCTGGTTGTGTAGAAAGAGTCTCTTTATTCAGTGACTTACCAACCTGATGAAACTATTCACGGAAAATTTAGTCAAATAAGGAGAGTGATTGGCCAGGGGAGTTTATGAGCAACTATTCATTTGCCCATGATTTGCCCGAGGGGAAAATGAAACCCTAATGAAACTCTCCTGGCCAGTCAGACCCTCAGATTCTTGCCGAAGCCCCCCCCCCCCCCCCCTAGCTCCTCTTAGCAAGTCCTGGTACATGGTGGAGGCTAGTCAAGGTACCTACCTGTCAGCACCCTGAGACGAACCTCGCAGCCCACGAAGTCATCAAACGTGATCCTGTCGTTGATGCTGTAGCGCTTCACCATGATGTTCAGGGCTTGTGGGCTCAGCCTGTAACCTGCACGATTGAGACATGTTTTCATACAAGAAAACTTTATTGCACGACACGGTACAAAGCATGGCAACAACTATATATTGGACGAAGTACAGAAAAGTATAGAATAAAACCTAATACATTTGTACAGTATAACAATCGAGTGTGGCTAATCATGGGTTTCGGTATTTTTTCTAATAACAAAGCAATCTTTTATATATTTGCCTATATATATAATACAAGCGACGTGTTTCACTGGGAGACGTCGTCGTCGACCTTAAAGATCGTTGAGGGCTCACAGAGGGCCCTCCCAAGCCTAATAGCGCACTCCTTTTTTAGTGGGTCGGTTTCAGTTAGCTCGTTTATGGGACGGCAGCAAGAAAGACCTCTGCTCGGTAGGAATGAGGCCGGTAAAACACTCCCAAAGCCAGCCGGTAGGAATGGTTACCAGGCTAAAGCCCCTGTCACACATTCACGAATGTGGCCTCCCGAACGCTAGCCGAACGCCCGCCAACCATGGTTAAGAGTGAGTCGGCTGGCGTTCGGCTGGGTTGGCTGGCGTTCGGCTGGGTTGAATTGGCTACGGTTCGGTTGCGCCAGCCGAATGTTTCAAAATGTTTAAAACATTCGTGAGTAGTTCGGGAGGTTCGATCATCTGGCTGGTTTTCGACCATAAGTCAGCAAAACACCAGCCAGCCATCCGGGAGTAAGTCAGCAGTGTTTAGGGCGTGTTCAGGGATCAAATTTGACTCCAGTTGAACCCAAATTCGTTTCGATTCATATAGAAAGGTACATGTATACGTAGGCGTGGCCTAAATCTGGTCAGAGTGCTCACGAACACCAGCCGACCTATTCGGCTGGTGTTCGGCTGGCGTTCGGGGACGAAGGTCGTGAATGTGTGACAGGGGCCTACGATGATTTGTACGACAATTGATGATTTATTAGCAAAGGTACATTACAGCCACATGATGAACTACATACCAGTACTTGGTTTATTTGTGGTCCAAAGTTTCTTTAACATATTTCTTGACTTTTTCTTTTTACAATAGACCCTGACTCACCCAAGCCCCTGATGGCAACCTGTAGCTCGTCTGGTTCCATCTTGCCGCTACGATTCCGGTTGTACTGCTCGAAGGTTGCTTTCCTCGCGGTCAGAAACGTCCACATCTCCTTATACTCGTAAAAACCCATCTTCCCGTCGTTCTCGCGCTTGCAGGAGGAGTCAAGGAGCTTGTTTTTTTTTTATTTCAACGTGCAAAAAAAATACAATACATAGTGGTGACGCACTCAAGCAATATGCTTATATTCACGTCACCACTGGACATAAAATAAAAATTACAGCACAAGACAAAACAATGTCGCATGGGAAACGTCCAGGTAAAAAGAAAACAGAGGTAAGATATTAAGCTATTATAAGTGTTATAAAGGAGCTTGTTGGCAGTGTATCATATGGAGACATCTAAATGTATGACTTTGACTTGTTCTTGGTGTCGTCTTGTGGAATTTTCTACGCCTACTTTTTACCTGTCTAAGCCATGGCTCTGCTTGCAGATTATGCGATCAATCGTGCTTCACTTCTCGGAAACAAAAGAGAGCATATGCATGTAATATACAGAGCAATATAGTTTTAGGGAAGCCAAACGCCGTTTTTTAAGTATACAATACTTGTCACTGTGTCAAAAGAACATGACATTACAGCTAGACATGACACAAAGCTGACTCAGAAGGATACGTCAAACGCGGCGATCAGGACGCGACATGTCTCCAGGCTAAACGCTGTTGTGGGGTAAACGAAAAAGAGTTGAAAAGGCAACCAGTATGTCCGGATCCAAACACCAAATCATATGTTATATCAAGCTTAAGGCGGTTCTTGTATCAGAACGTGTGTGTGTGTGTGTCTTAACTTAATTTTTTCAAGTCAATTCAATTCAATTCTTTATTTCCGTACCAACATTGCAGACATACAAAATAGAACTATAATGTTGCCTGAATGGCGTTGGCATTTACATCATTACATCAAAATAAACACATAAACATTATTACATAAATATATACATGAATATATACATACTACTTATATGAACAGTACATCCCAGGTATGACAGGTTTATACAGTCTGATTGTAGAGTCTCTTTAAATAAAGCTGTGAGTCTTAAATGTAAGAATCGTCAAGAAGTCTTACAAGTGTAGGATCCACTCATCGATATCCCAGACGCTGCCAGGTCTAGCTGTAAGTCCTTTGCATCAATCTGGCCGTCCTATGGAACCAATACCAACCAAAAATCCATCATTTTATGCACAGCGCGAATATCCAGCGGTTTTCAACTACTTTTAGTAAACATAGCTGCTTTGGACGTCACAGTACGAGGCGTCATGGCAACGGCTGCTGACACACGTGTTTTGCTTTAACGTATAGCACAGTCTGCCAAGAAAATGCCGTTTTAGACTAATCAATCTCCAAGCAGATGTTTCGGTGGCTGCAAAATACAGTATCAAATTGGCCAGGCTGTATCCATTGGCCAGACAGTATCCATTTGCCACCAAACTGGGTGGCAAATTTGATACAGCCTGGCCAATTTGATACTGTATTTTGCAGCCACCGAAACATCTGCTTGGAGATTAGTTTTAGACTATCGAGCATGATTATCGAAAGATACTGAACATGTTCTTGCGAAATAGTGGCGTGTAGTTAAACTCTTATTAGTAGGCAAGGTTACTTACTGGTCCAGCTACAGAAGTGTAGTGTGCATACTGGGGGTCCGCAGCTGGGGGCTGAGTGCACAGGTAAAATGCAAGTATACAACAAATTTGCAAATGTGTCAACCGCCATTATCTTGCTATTCGTGTAAATGAATCCACAAGAATACGTTTTTAACATAAAGGAGGAACACAATTAAATGTTTATACATGTATTGATTTAACTTTTATTCATACTCAGCCGATCTAAGGCGGCCCAGGCCTGCCTTGCCCATTACCTCATTTAAATATGATGATTAGCTACCGCAATATTATAATGAACCAAGTGCGAGCTTCTTGCTTGTAAATATGTATAAGTTTGAGTGTTAGTTTATACCCCCGTTCCACTTGACGGCACTCTCGCCGCGCTCTCTCTGCGACCTGAAATTGGCCAGAGCGCAGAGAGAGCGCCGAAATCCACGAAAAACCTGCTCAAGTGGAATCTCTCCGGCGACCTTTCTGCGCTCTCTGCGCGACCAAAAACTTAAATGTCAGCAACTTTATATAGCGTACAAACTAACATAAACATTGAAGGTGTCACAGTAGACCAAGAAGAAATGTAAGTTTGTGAAGTTGCAGATAATACACCTATCTTCTTGTGAGATGAACCAAAAAGGTGATCTTAAAGTATGCCGGTAATCCCTATGATAATAGTGATAGAAGCCAAGGAAATCTTTGCCTAACGCATCAAATGCCAATGCAAACAACACCACTATAGGCTTATCTGGGATATATATATCACTATTGATTGTTAAATTTCGTGGAATGTTCAGACTGGCGAACTCTGAGCATGTCTGTAGCCGCTATGCGTCAAGCACTGACGCCTGCGGAAGATTGATTGATTGTTCAGCCTTAATATCTTTGAGTTCAATAGCAGGACTGAATTGATTGACAGATGATTTGTCCTTCACATATCGCAAATTATTTCATCACGCTACAACTCTGAAGCCCCACCACCAAAATTACAAAGACTTTCGTAAACAACTCTCCAATGAATCTACAAGGATTCAACGCTATACTCTAACGTTAACAGTTACGCTACTTAATGGACATTTTAATAACAGACGTGTGCAACGCTAGGAGATCAAAGCGACTCTATAGTCGAGATGACAACAGGACGGGGAGATGACTTAGTTACGACCGAGTTTACATCACCAGACAAAAGATTTGGGCGTCAACTTTAACACTAATCTCCCTAACTGTTGTCTAAAGACTCGCATGTGTTGTCTTCCCGACACGAGAGGCATCAAGCTTCAGTAAAAAGTGACATGTGCAACGCTAGGAGATCAAAGCGACTCTATAGTTGAGATGACAACAGGAAGGAGAGTAAACTTAGTTAAGACCGGGTTTACATCACCATACAAAAGATTTGGGCGTCACCTTCAACAGCAATTATATCATTCCAGTGTGCCATTCCAGCCATGGTGAAAAGGCTCAATGAACTATAGACTTGTCCGGCAATAGACTGAGATCACGTATGAAGCCACTTGAACTCCATGTACAAAGTTGTCATTTATGTGACCGAATAATTCTCAAAGTGTCGCTACCGATTTTAAACTAAGTAAGCCTAATTTCGGCTAAATTTTTTATATTTGTAATGAATATATGTGATGCAATGTTTTGGTTAGAAATCCTCGCAATTCAGCTATATGTATATATATATATATATAATAGCTGCTAGGAGGCTTTATAATTGTTGTCATGCTGATATGCTAATAAACCAGTCTACTACTACAGCAATCTCTCTAACTGGTTTAAAGATCAACTGAAATGAACTTAGTATTCCTCTATCATTCACAAAAATTTTTGGTCTTTTCTGAAACCATCAATGCAAGACATTTTGAAACATGTATTGTTGAGTTATGCCAATTTTCATTCAGGACCCAAGTGATAACTAAAATATGCCCTGGGCCGCCTTAGATCTATTGAGTATTCATCTGTTGAACGGAACACTGCCATATGTGTTATTATTAGCTATTAATAGGTACTAGGTACTCACTTGTGTCACAGTCTTGGAGTCGTACGGGCCAGGAATACTTCGAACATCTTCTAACTTTTCTAGCAAAGCCTGAATCTTGGCTCCTGCGCTGTTTCTGAACAAAGTGGTGTGTAAAAAGTGAGTTGTTACCTATACTGCGTGTACATAGCATTGTCGGTCTGCTTTAAAATTCGTCGGTCATAGTCATCATTAGCTTGGTACAAAACGCGAGAGCATAGATTGTTCTGTTTATTCATGCCCCTTTGGAAACCAGCGACCCTTGTAGTTGTACAGATGATTAAAACAAGCAGATGTGAAATTTACCTGTGGTAGAAACCCTGCACGACAACGCCGGAAGCCAGCAAGCACACAAGACAGGCAATTCTGTGATGAAGCGCCATCTTGTCGGGCATTTGATAATTACAACTGGATGTGGTTAAAAAAACACATACACACTATTTAATGAACGAACGCATGATAGTTATGCCTTGCAAGAAATGCCCCCATTTCATTTAAACAGAAACATCTTGTTTGCTGCCTTGTGAAGAATTCAGAGACAGCGCTGGCATCATTGGTAAAATAAAGGGTTTCTAGACGATTCGCCCCGGGTCACTTTCGCCCCAGGTATTTACTAGAAGTTTGTCCCATGTTAGTGTGACCGGCTCTATTTTTTATACAGGTGATATACGCATGTATCCTACTTCTGAATATATACCAAAGCTTTTATGTGTGACTATATTTTGATTTTGTCTTCTGTGTTCGGCAAGCATTTGGCGGCGATAAACAGTCCGGGTCCGCGGCGGGCGGATAATTACCTGGCGCGCCGATAAATATATGGGCGAGAGTGACCCGGGGCGAATCGACCTGCTACCAAAATGAAGCACCAATTGTCAACAAATATTATTTGAACTTGCGGCCAACTTGTAAGAAAGTTAGGAACAATACACAAACAAGTGGAACGCAGCAGCAACACTTTAGCCTCCTGTGCAGACTCCGTGAGCGGGTGGCCGTTTTGATATAATGCGTTTTGAAGTTTTTTGCCGGCCAGAGAAGGTTTCAGACCCGAGAGAAGGTTCGCCCCGAGAGAAGGTTCATTCCCGCCGAATGAACCTCTCTCGGGTCTGAAACCTTCTCTGGCCGGCAAAAGAACTTCAAAACCCATTATCAAAACGGACACCCGCTCACGGCGTCTGCACAGGAGGCTACAACACATGTTGTATATGGAAAGGATTGAGCCACATGTACTATGATGTAGAGCGGGAAAAAATAAGAAAGAGCCGTACTTACAGATTTGGGAGCGTCCAACCTGCGATCAGTGATCTGTGCAAGGTCTGTGCCAGTGGTGTGGGAACCTTGTGCAACCTGTTCTGCAACACTTGTCCAAATTAAGTAGCACGTCGGCAGACTTGAACGTACTGCGCCTGCGCACAACCTTCATTTTTCACGTTTTTCGTTGGATGTTTGGTCAACGTTGCATCAAAATTTTGCCTGTTGCAGACGATATCTTTTCCTTAACACAACATCTGAAAACTACAGACAGGCTGTCAACCTTATATGCTCTAATACAACCTTATATGAGACATTCTGGCTAAGTGCTATGCACAATACATTACGGGTTTCGCGCAGGTGCAGTGCGTTCTGCCGTCGACGTGCTGTCTTAATTGACCCCTGCCTGAAACCCCGAGAGAAAAGCAACCGTCTATGGACCGGAGTTACCCTGCCTTGATGACCTTGTTAGCTAAATTGAGACCACAGTTCAGTTTCTTCACACACACACACACACACGCACGCACGCACGCACGCACCCAGTCATACATAAAAAGACTATTTTTTTCCTGTCATAACACTTGCCTCATGTAATTAATGTAATGCCTATATATCACTACACAAGACAATGCCAGCTAAGGTACAGGTCAGTCTTTTATTACATCAGTACATAAAACCTGTACACATGCCTGACCCAGCACCAGTGTGTGATGTAATAGTAGCAGCAGCCTTCAGACATATCAGTCTCTTCAGACAAGGACACTTGTGAATCTCAAGGTTTGGAAAAAGCTTTCCAACATCTGACAAAAAATGGGCACATTACACACTTCTGTCCTTACAAAAATGTGCATTCTTATTTAGCATGAAAGTTCATCTGTGTTGGTACAAGTCATTATGAAATGGAACTAAACTTTAACTGCCAACACTACAAAGAATATTGGGACTTACCCCAAATTTTCGGTTGACTCCATCAACCTTCCAAGAGTAGACGGGTCCATTCCGTGAACAAGGTTGATGGAGTCAACCGAACATTTGGGGCAAGTCCCAATATTCTTTGTAGTGTTGGCAGTTAAAGTTTAGTTCCATTTCATTGTGCATTCTTATTGTTGCCAAAGTCTTTTATATTTACTACTGTTATACATGTTGTATTTCCAGTACCAACTCATTTTGGCAGTGCTTGACTGTGTTTGATCTAACAGCCGGGATATATCTGTGGATTACATTCTACCAATTTGGCGTGATTTCTATCATATCTGTACATATATAGGTGATGCGCAACCTTACAAAAGCACAGTGATGATCGGGACAATAGCACACATACAGGGGAGTGCAGCTATCTCAATAACACTGTTTCTTTAACAAAAGAACACTTTCAGCTCTCCAAAAGCCTGTGTAACCAATTAAACATTAATGGTAGGTATCCATTTGTTCTGTAGTATACATTTTACATGTTGGGATAATAAATGTAAAAACCAAACGTCTTTCAAAAATACATGTAAGGTACATGACTGTAACGTTACATGAGCCAATGTTAATGTTACGTTTGAAAATACAAACGTTACATTTGAAAATACAAGGAGGGCCAGTTGATTTCAAGATTACTGACTACAGTCTGTTGCTATGGCTACTGTCTGTTGCTATGGCTACTGTCTGTTGCCATAGAGCACCTCCCAAATGTCAACACAGAAATGTCACTAAGCAATTTCCTGTATACAGCTCTACACAGCTGACCCACTCAATGCTGAAGAAAACCACCATAACACCATAACCATTCGCCCAATTATAAAAGAATAGCATATATGTACAGCTTTATAAAATTACATTGAGTGTTTACATACAGTTTTTGACAGTATACTGAATGTAGAGTGGTGCTATTAATTATGAGTACATCACTTACATATGGTAATATCATTTATATACAATCACATTAAAGGCAGTGCTCAGTTTTGAGAAAATTTACCTTCAAAAGTGAAATACATTCAATTTGACTTCACTTTGACAGTTTCTTAATAGAATCACTGTGATTCTTTTGGCGTAGGAAATACATTTCTGGTGAAGGCACATTCACTTTTTTTCTACAATTTGATTCACAACCATAGCATTAACAAGTTTACCACATTGAAATGTATCAAAACAATAAAGCTACTACAGTGGCTCAAAAAGTGTGTAAAAATTGTGATCTGTTACAAAACTACTAACTAGTGATTCTCAGACAACTATGTCAGATTTTTCTCTTACTCAGCAGACTTTTCCTGAAGTACAAAAATATGTGCTTTTAGTGTTAAAACCTCCATTTTTGTATAAACATGTAAAAGTCTCATAGCTTTCACAGCTGCAGTAGTTCAAGTCTGACTTAAAATTGTATTCTAGTATTTGACCTCTGTAGTCAGGGCGACAGACTTCTGTTGTGTTCCAAGAACAAAAGATTCATTCAAGAACACACAATTTCTAGAAAAAAACCCCCACAATTACAAAAATGAATCAAGCAAAAAATAAGGCGATAAGACAAAATATACCATTAATTATCAGGTCACCAATTCAAAAATTAAGAATTACTTTACAAATTTTAAACCAACCTGTTATTAAGTGCTATAAACAATAAATACTGTTACATTGTTTGCGTTTGATAATCTCCAACAATTAAAATTAAAACCAAATCATCAAGTAGACTAGGACCAAACACACTGTAGCAAAATAGGCTGACTTAGAATTCATAACTTACTGTTACAGTAGTGTTCAATCTTCTGGTCATATCAAAACTGTGCGGCACACACAAAAAAGAGTCGCCTCTCAAACTACATCAGAGCGCAAAAAATAATTTGTACAATATATATATAATACTTTTTACATAAACAGAGATGTCTCTGGGTAATAGTTAGTCATATGTGTGCAACTTATATACCAAATATGTACACGCACTTCACACAAAAATATGGACTTATTTAACGTACAAAGGAGTTTCAAAGTTACCATCCTCACTCTTCCTTAAAAGTTATATCATAAGCTATAATGTGCTTAATATGGATTTAAAATTGCAGGCTCAGTTATGATTACAATATCAAAATATCAAATGGAAAATGACTTTACTAGTCTCCAATGTGTTTTGTTTTTTCTGCAAATATTAGAATTCTTTCATGTTTTCTCAAAATATGTCTTTACAGATCCTAACATTTGTGTCTCAAAATTTTTAAAAAATGTGGGGAGTTAATTGTGTATATAGTAATAATGTAGTGTCGTCTGGAGTGTTTATAAATCTAGAATAACTTATCACATATATTAATAACAGTTCATAAATTCCTTGAATTCATTAATATTTCTTCATAGTCCCAGGTGTGGTTTAGAAAATCTACACTAGGTTTCCATACATTTTGATTCCTTCAATCCAAGAGGTCATGCCCATAGCTAGGATTTTGCTTAGGGGGGGGGGGGTTCTTGCTACTGTGCAAGGGACCAACGAGCTTCCTAGGGGAGTCCGGGGGCATGCTCCCCCTGAAAATTTTGAAAATTGAACCTTCTGAAATGGCATTTCTTGTGTTTCTGAGAGGATTTCAAAGGGAAAATCAGAGACATATAGGATTCCAGTCCCACTGGTGATACAAATCAGTCCACCCATTAAAGAAAAATCTTGGACCTTTAGATAAAAAGTGGACCTTTTTGCTTGTGTGGAGGGGTTCTTCCGAACCCCCCCTGGCTACGGGCATGCTCTTCTCACGGCTTCTGGTTAAGTACATGCTGCTCCTCACCAATAAACTTTATTTTTCTGGAAGTGCATTTGTAGGCCATTCCACAGTGTACTTGTGGGCCACTGTAGATTTTGAGAAGACATCAGACTGTACTCTTGCAGCTCCCTTGTTGTCAACTCTCATGGGTGCTTGCTGTATTAACAAAAAACAACATTTAAGATCAGATGTTGACATTGTGTATGAAACAACAGCAATACTTTTCTTTATATTCTAAAAAGCAACCAGCAAATGACATTATACTTAATATTGAGTAGGAGGTGTAGAAACAAAAAAGAACATTTAAGATC
Organism: Branchiostoma floridae x Branchiostoma japonicum; assembly: GCA_013266295.2. Classification (NCBI taxonomy): domain Eukaryota; kingdom Metazoa; phylum Chordata; class Leptocardii; order Amphioxiformes; family Branchiostomatidae; genus Branchiostoma; species Branchiostoma floridae x Branchiostoma japonicum. The sequence continues at coordinate 3,394,037 of CM023826.1, read as the reverse complement.
AGATGTTGACATTGTGTATGAAACAACAGCAATATTTTTCTTTATATTCTAAAAAGCAACCAGCAAATGACATTATACTTAATATTGAATAGGAGCTGTAGAAACAAAAAAGAACATTTAAGATCAGATGTTGACATTGTGTATGAAACAACAGCAATATTTTTCTTTATATTCTAAAAAGCAACCAGCAAATGGCATTATACTTAATATTGAATAGGAGCTGTAGAAACAAAAAAGAACATTTAAGATCAGATGTTGACATTGTAAATGAAACAACAGCAATATTTTTCTTTATATTCTAAAAAGCAACCAGCAAATGACATTATACTTAATATTAAATAGGCTAACAATCTACAGCAAAAACAAAGCACTTATCAAAAGAAAAATACATTTATACATCATCAGTGCTGTTACAGCAAAGTACTGTGGAGAAAATGGTCAAAGAAGTTTTTCAATGAAATATTTGAAGTACAAAAAGAAGCACATGCAATCTAAAACACTTTAAGGTGAGCAGCGTGCGAAATACCAGGTTGCCCAGTTGCACTGTGCAACCATATTTTGCTTGGTGCAACCTATTTCTACACCCAGGTAGCCCAGTGCACTACCTAAATTTTGTGGTAAGGATGCCACTTTCTTCCATTGGGAAGGAAGTTGTTCATTGAGAAGTTCCCATGGAACAGCTCATCACTTCAGGTAAGGGGAAACAACTCTGTGTCAGAAATGTATAAATGCACATTGCATTCTAACAAAGTTAATCATAATGTAGAAGAGTTTCAATTTGGGGCAACCTGGAATTTTGATGGGCAACCTAGCTTTCATCCTAGGTTGCCACTGTGCAACCTGTCTCAAAAAAAGTATTTCGTACACTGGGTGAGGGAACTGGAATGAAATTACATCCAAGGCTAGACAGACAAGCAAAGAGGAAAATCGAGTTATCACATTTCTGTTGCGTAATACACCTTAAATTGTAACAACAAAAAGTCACTTAACAGGCCTTCCGTCAGGTCCATTAGTCAGATGTCCAGGTCTCTCCTTTAATCCGATATAATCTCATTAAAAGTCTGTCCAAATCTCTCAGCAACTATCAAGCTTTACTTGCATTTGGTTAAGTGCTCATTCATATTAAGGCTAATAACCTTAAAAGCACTAATTATATATTACTTGGCAGGTGTAGAGATTTGGTTCTCTTGAGTTAGAGGTGTATGGCCACAAGCTCTTGGGGAGAAGGCCCTGAATCAGCCCGACAGCAAGAAATTGTGTAACACAGACTAGGAGTATTTTAGTTTTTTTCTCATCCCACAATTTTTGTCACAAATTGTGATTTTTAGCTCAAAATCACAAAAATGGGTATTTCTAGCTCAAAACTCAGCCATGCCTTACCTGAGATGACTGTACTCTCTCTGTAAGGCTGAGATGCCCTGTTGTAGGGCCAGGTTTCTGGCACGCAGGTTCCTCACCTCCTCTCTACACTGGAACAGGACAGATGCACAAGCTTTAGAGGGATCATCTGGGGCTTTTGTCAGGATTAAACCTCTTTAAGTTAACTCCACAAGGCAAGAAATGCTAGAGGTTTGGATAAAAACTCTGACAACAAGCAAATTGCAGAGCTGAGGAGAAATGACATGTAGTTTTCCAAATGTAGGTTTGAGGTTGAAATTGAGGTTTGACCGTTACCTATATCATAACAACTTTGGTTTGGCTTCATTTTTCTTCTTTTTAAGTTTGCCTCACCTGATCCGCCTGCCTCTGTTTGTCCAGCATCTCCAAAATAAAGTTGTTGGCTGCAGAGGAATAACATCATTGGAATTCATATCAGGTGAACTACTAATTCATCCTTATTCTAATTGACATCATATAGAAATGACTTCTTCCTATCAATGATCATCAAAGGTTTCCCATTGTGACTTATGTTGTTTTTTTTTCATGCAAAAAAAAGCAGCTTCAGACAGCAGTGTTACCCAAAAACTATCAGTTCTGAACTCACAAACTAACCTTAAACAAGTTAAAGATCAACCAAATCTCCTGTTGTACCTTTATTGAGGACGTTCTGTTGGCTCTGGTCGGAGGAGTCCCTGCAGTCTGGGATGGCCTGCTTCAGACAGTAGTACTTACCCAAAACTCATGAACTAGCCCTAAACTCACTAACACATACACTCACACTCACTCACTATCCGGTTTAACAGTCATTAAAGACCAACCAAATTTCCTGTTGTACCTTTATTGAGGACGTTCTGTTGGCTCTGGTCGGAGGAGTCCCTGCAGTCTGGGATGGCCTGCTTCAGACAGTAGATGGCGCTTTTGAGACTGTCGCGGCGACGCTGCTCGTTCAACTTGTGCAGCAGCCGACGGTCCACAGACCCAGGTTCCAACTCTGAGGAGGGAGAATGATTAAAAAAAGAGAAGGTTAACTTACAAGTTTGTGCCTGACGGAAAATTGCAGGTACATGGACATGGGAAACATACATGTGGTGGAGACATAGGCAACATACATGTTACATCAGGACAGTGGTCATGACAATAGACTAATTCAAATACTGGTGCTGGCTATATCAAGACAAGTTGGGTTTGATTTCTTTTCTGGAAGCAAACGAGGACAAAAAGCCCCACTTTTTTCTATAATTTGTGTTCTGTGACATACTTTAACATACATTTGTAATGTACATTGTATCAGAGGCCAATGATGTGAGGTATACATGAAGGATGTACATGTATTAGCTGCTAAGTCAGAGTCCCTACCCTGTACCCCTTCAAACCCTATTATGCACCTTACACGGTATGTACCAAAAATCTACCACTGTAGGGAAAAGGATCAGAGCAAGTTTAAAACCCCTTTACTGCTCATCACCCACCTTCTATCTTGATGATCTTCTCCCTGTTCTTTTCCCAGGGTGCCCTGTTGGTGTCATCAGGACCAGGGCTGCTGGGTTGGTACCAGGTGTCCTCCAACAGCGCCTCCTTGCTGTCTGTGATGGTAATGCAGGGACATGTCACAAAAAAGCAAATTTGCTCTAACACAAAACCTTTGGCCCACAGAAAAGGCACAAAAAGTCCAAGAGTCAAGATTATAGTTTTCAAAATTACTTAATGATCTAGAACACAACTTTTTTTCTTTGAAGGAATTCCTTTTAAGTCTACTGGTAACAAGTTATTTTAAGTGAAATTCACTTGTATTAGTAGTAAAAATTATAATCAACTCACAACTTGTAAAACCTCATTGATTTCATGCATGTTTATGTGACTGTACATTATGTGATGTTACTTACGGGCCAAGCAGGATTTGTACACAAAATCAGTAGGCACATTATTTACATCATACATTGTCAAGCATTTGTGGTTCTGCACATGATTTTTCAGAAGGCTGCAGACAGAAGGTTAATCAAAGCAAACGAACATAAAAACAGACTTACCTGTAGTGCAGGGTGCTGAACTGGGCCTGGACAACGCTGTCTCCGACGGAGCCAAGTTAAACTGCTGCTGCTGGAGCCGAATCTGTGCCTGCAGAATCTCGAGCGGGTGCCGGTCTTCCCCAGCCACTTGCCTGCTGTCCCCACCACCACTCCTATCTTCTTGGTCCGACTTGACAAATGCTGAGTTCTCGAGTTGCGGGATAGACTGGTCATCCTGGCTATAGCCTGCTACGCACTTACTCTCAAATCCACTTTCTGACTGACTGATCTCAGAAGACCTCTGCTGTGTATACAGAGGCGGGACCACCTGTGTTCCTAAGCCTTCTCCATCACACTGCAGGTTTCCTTCACAGACCTTTGCTTCGCTGCTCTCTGTGGTTTCTTCTTGATCATCTGCGACCTGTGGGGTCTCTCTTACAGGGTTTGGCTGCAGGTTTGGCCCAGCGGCAGGGTACACATTCCCATTCACAATGGTGAGATGTAAGGATGTGTCTGTGTTCTGTAACGTGGCAGGGTTTAGGCCACTTGTTGTATCGATCAAGGAGTGGCCTGTAGTAGTGTCTGTGCTTTGTTTCATGCCATCTTGTACAGGATACGTAGAGTTAAAATCACTGATCTCTCTGTCTAACACATCAGTCAGAACATTTCTGTCCTGTTTCTGTTCCACCATGTCCACGCCTTCGTTCTTTAGTTTCTTTCCCTTCGTCTGAACACTGTCTTCCGAGGCTCGTCTCTTCCTCGTAGGCACAGCTTCATTTTTGACGCTCGCTGGAAGTCCTGCTTTGTCACAGCTACTCTGGGACAAAGAGTCGTCCGCCTGGTTAAACACTGGTGCTGCTTTATGTATCTCATCATTAGACCCTACAGAAGGCAAACCTGGCACCTCGTCTGTCTCTCCTTTCCACATATCCTGTCCGTTACTGTCCCACGTCATACCTGCGTGTTCCAACACACCCTGAGCTGTTTCCTCCTTACCCACCGTTTCATACAGATTATACGTGGACCTTTGCAAGTCTGTGATCAGGTTGTGGCAGGCGGTGGACAAGGCAGCCAGGACGTTCTGTGTTCTCGGTCTTGTCGACTCCACAGGCAAATCCGACACGGCTTCTCTGTAGTTATTCGCGATCGGTGTCTGAACTTGGGAACTATTGCTTAAGACTTGCTCACTCTTGGGCATGCTGTCAGAAGGCCACATGAAGTTTGGCGCTGCCTTTGAGTCTAGGCTGTTGTCATGCTCTACAACCATAGGCATGGCTGGATGACTCAGCCTCTGTTCCTGTGAGGGTGGAACCACAAGATCTTGGGGCAAACCCTCCTTAGGTCCCTCTGCATTGTTCACAGATGCAGCAGGCATAGAAAGGCCACTTTGGGTGTTAAAACCAGGATAGAACTGATCCCCATGGCCATGTCGTGCTGGAAAAGACGGAGACTCGGGCACAGGCTGTTCTTGCTGGTACGGGTAGCCCCTGCCTTCGACCGGCGTGTTCTGCACGATCTGAATCTGTCGCTGGAAGTTTTGATCCTTGGCCTCCAGTCTGCTCATGTCTATCTGGTAAGGCACCGGCGGGCTTGCCATCTGCAGTCTCGGGATCTCCACTTCCCTCTCGACCTTGGGAAGGGAGGGGCTGTACCCGACCTGCAGGCTGTCTTGAGAGCTGAAGACGTTCTCCTCGCCCTGCATGTGGTTCGGCAAGACGCTGTGCTGCTGTTCCACGCTGGCGGGGAAGCTTGGGGACCAGGCAGCGCACTGTTCTCTCTCGGTGTTGTTTAGTACGACCGATCCTGTCCTCTGTTGCAGCTCCCACGCTTGTCGGTCCAGTAACGGGTTGGCAGGTTCGGCTGGACCTTGCTGTGGCACCGCCTGCATCACCTGTGCGGGTTGCTCACAGTGCCAGCGAGCCCCGTCTTCCTGGACCGCGCGGAGGGACGACAGGTTCGGGGACCGGTGGGGGGGATGTTGGGCTTGACACGGTGACTGGGGGACGGGCCCACAGGGGGACTGCGGGATGGGGGTCTGCATGCAGGGTGAGAAGCATTGGCCGGACGTCCCGCTGAGGTTGGAGTGGGTGGAACTGATGCTGGAACTGCGGCTGACGAGCGGCGCCGGCTGCCATGCCCCTGCCGCACACTGTTTCTGCAGTGCGGGGCTGGGGGTGTTCGCCTGGACCGGGGACAACATGCTCCTCTGTTGTTGTGTGGCGGCGGCAGCACTTTGCTGTGCGTACAGCATTCGCATCCGCAGTTCAGTCTGTGCGATCTTCTCAAAACTGTCCGCGGCTGAATTGTTCTGGAGCGGGGCATGTACGGGATGGGAGGCCATGCCTTGGTTGGGAAAGTTTCGATGCTGCCAGTGATCTGTTGGCTGAGTTCTAGCCGAAGCCTCGTTCTCTTGCTGAGTTCGTACAAACTGACCGGGTACCGAGGAAGGCATGTCCACGAGCCCCTGGTACACTGTGTTTCTGGGATGGTGTTTCAGAGCAACGTTTGGGTGCATCCCTGCAAACTGGGAATAGTTAGCCCCACCGCCATTTCTATACAACTGATGTCTTTCTCCTCCTTGAATCTGCTGTGCGTGGTACTCGTTGCGTTGGTAGGCTGGGAACTTGCCCGTAGCGTCGCCGTGCACGATGCCACCGGTTTGGGCATGGTAAGACACATCCTGGTGAAACCCTTGCACGGCGTGGGCATGGCCGTGTTGCGACTGCGAGCCCAGCTGGTGCAGTCTCGCCGCGTGAGATCGCATCGCCGGGTCCTCCCCCAACAACGCATGATCCAAGTCTGAGAACTCGAACCCCTTCAGGTTGATACACGTCTGCGGGTCGAAGCCCTGCTCGTGGTGGTACGTGTGCTGCGGATGGTGCGCCACCACGTTCATATAACCGCCCCCCTCCCTCCCCCACCACCCTGTAGCACCGTTCGCATACCCACCTGTTCCATTCTCCTCTACTACCGATTCCACTGGAACGTGTGGGCGTTGACCATACATACCTAAGGCACAACAAGTTCTCTCTTCTTTTTAAGTTTCTTGTACTCTAATCATTTAGTGAATCGTTCTTGACAGTAGTTTGCTTGCTAGCAGCAAGCTGCCGGAGTTTACATCGCTTCAGTTATCACAGGTGCGAAGGTTTAAATACGTGATGTACAACCAGGTAGCGGTGCGCCAGCTACATTCGTAGGCGACTTCTAACCAAGTAAAACCTACTGCCTTGGTTGTCTTCGCGCTGGATGATCATGTGCTGCTACACGGGCCGGCATTCCATCGCAGTACCGGGCCATGCAAGCTGAACGAGCCTACTGCAAACTTACAAGTGTCTCCGAGCTGTCAAACTTCGCCTGCAAGGAGCGAGCCAGCCGACCTCAGCCTCGGGTCAAATTTCGCCCGCCTGGGGTACCTCAGAAAACTTTCCGGGGGGACGACTGGGGTGCAGATATGGAAGAGCGGATGGTCTAGTCGGACGCCCCATGGTCTGATCTCGCTGTTTGAGGCCTGGAGCGGAGGAAAAGGCACAAGATGAGGCGAAGACCGAGCCCGAACCACTCCTCAGCCATTGTCTTCGGCCTGCCCGGTTCACCTGTTCCTCACAGCGCATGCGGGTTTCCCAGAGCTCACTGCGAGGGGCTCCCTAAGGGGCTACATGGAGGTTCCCGGTATACTGCAAATATTTGTTTTACACATTAACGAAACGTTTTACCCTAAAATAAAACCTAAAGTCATTTCAAAACATTTGAAACTAAACTCTTTAATCTTGTGAGTTGGTACAAACACTTAAGTATGGGTAATGGCATTGCGATATTGCTAAAACCGTAGAAGTCAAACTCGCCAAGAGACCCCCGCAGCTAGTGTTGTGTTTGGGTCCGACCATTACCACTGTAGGGGTCAGCGAATGCAAAATAGGCATCGGCTGTGTGTGCATGTTATTCTTCTGGGCCGTAGTATAAAAGGTAAACGTTTACATAGACATGGCGCTGCCTTGCTGAAGCCCCGTTTCGACCCGTGTGAGCGCCGATTTGCTGCCCTTTTCAGCAGTTTTGTTTGTTTTGGAGCGTTTCGTGCGCCACCGGAAACGAACATTTACTCCGAAATCACCGTCCTTTTCACAACCACCTGTTGCATTGTTCAAAACAAAGAGAAAATTTGCCTGCTTTAAACACGGCACTTACAGGTGTAAAGTCTTCAAATTACGTCTTAAAGTGTTTTCAGGCTCAAGCAGGTATTTGAGGCCCCAAATCAGGAAGGATTGGCTTGGCTTTGAAAATGGGTTGCCCGCCCAGGTGACCCGAAAGGTACAGATAACGATCGGTACGCGTGCGTGTATTGAAAGCAGACGTCAATCAGAGCATTGTGTGACGGGCGACTGGCGCTGTTGTTTGTCGATGTTTTTGTGAGCGGCTTGTGTTGCCCGTCACTCGCGACTGAAAGAACGCGCTAAGAAAGGAGGCCATTACCTCGCCTCTCCGGTTTCATCCCGAAAACAACATGTACCCGGGCCTGCACGCGTGCGATTTGCCCAAAACTCATTCCGTCGCCTGCGAACAATGCCCCGTAACTAGATCTATTATGGGCTCCCCTTTTTCGAGCAGCCAAAGCGACTAATGGGTGGAAACTAGGTGATAATTACCCGGATTTTTGCAGGACAATCGGGCAAGCACGAGCCCCGGGCTGAACAGGTCTCGCGGAATGCCCTCCCGTACTAAATATAAATCAAAAGATTACTCTCCAAGCACAGGTTTGGGTTTTGGCTTAGTTTTGGCGTGTTTTTAGGCTTTTTTATCGGGCTTCCTTTTTTGTGTGCACTGGTATCTTTTTTTTACGTAAAAATAGATGCAAGTGCAAAAAAGAAAGACCGATAAAAAAGCCTAAAAACACGCCAAAAATAAGCCAAAACCCAAACCTCTGCTTGGAGAGTATCAAAAGACCGAGGCAGGCCATTGGTTCACAAGTTAAAAAAAAAAAAATCATACGGACATTTTATTCACTGTTAAAAAGTTATTCCACTAAAGCCAAAATAATGCATGGTAATTTACATGTAACTTGTTGTGCTGAACTATTGACTGAAATATATTCTTGTTGTGGAATACTTGGTCGTTGAATGTTGCAAGCGCCTATGACATCCCTTTAGGCGACAAGACAATTACTGTGTTTATAGTTAACTGATGGTTACATACTGGAACCGTTTAACAAAACCAGGTCAGCCACTTAATAGGCGACCTTTTGGCAACCTCCATCACACAGAACGCCTTGAGTCATAGCGCCTTCCACTGTATGTGTAACGTATGGGCACTTCACGTCTAACCGTAACAACTGCCACGCGATCGTAATAATCATCACCATCCACGACAATGGGCCGACAATGAGCATTCACACCTATCGTCATGATAATTAGCCTCTACCAGGCTTCGGGAAGCGGCTGGAAAGAGTAGAAATTGACCAAATAGACAGATAACACGCCAGGGGAGTTGGTCCGCCAGAGAGTACAGTTTGCCGCGTCCGAACGCGTCCGAACTGCGTGTTATCTGTCCTTCTACTCTTTCCAGCCGCTTTCCGAAGCCTGGTGGAGGCTAATGATAATGTAGTCTTCACCAGACTAAACAAAGCGGGTTCAACAACAGTAAAATTTTAGCCAAATAGGGAGAATAAGTTGGCCAGGGGAGTTGGCCACCGTAGAGTTTATAATTATTTGCCCGCGCAGTTATTAACCTTCCTACGGACAAAACATACAAATACGACAACTATAGAACAGAAATATCTCGTGATAGCCAAGGTGTGAAGGGAAACGCCAGGTGTGTATTGACCTATGACCCTAAAGGCCGGTTATATGATAAGGTAGTGTTTTCCCGCCGGACGGTTGCCGCCTTTCGGCCGTTCTCGATATCAAAAAGTAAACATAACGTGGTCTAGAAATCAAACATTGCCCCGCATTGAACATCTACAGATATTTTTTGGCCAGCCATATGGTAGCCTCACATTATGTAACCCACTTTGTTGTGGTCAAGATGGGCTAGATTCCTCCGAACCTTGTCCCTCAGAAATCGTAGAGGATATTCCTGGAACTTTCAGTCTCTCACAGGAGCATCAGGAGATGGGAGACGATGCTCAGTGTGGTTCGAACCTTTTTCTTCCTATTTGTCTTAAGTTTTTCTGAAGGGAGGTCTTTGGATGACTCCTTGGGGATCTCGCCCTGGCTCCTTGCAGCTTCTGAGACTCTGTCTGAGACGGACTTGGGGAGCGGTGGAGGTATGGACAACTTCGGTTAAATTCTCCTTTATCATTTGTCATAGGTAAGAAGTAAAATTACGTTTCTTTTCTTTATGGCAACATATGACACGTTTGGATCGCGCTTTGTTGAACTTATACTGTTATAACACTTAGTAATAGATACATGGCACGGTCAATTAGCTAGCTATGTTAAATTGCAGTATTTTGACAACTAAAATATAGAAAACATTACAATTTATAAGGTCGATTTTAGAGGACATTGGCGTGAGTTTATGTCTGCGATTCATGTATATCAAATACAGCCCATCTCCTTTCATATACATGTACAGCCTTATATAATGTGACATGCATGAAAGATACAAAATCGGCATTCCGATATACTGTATCTAGCCACCTCTGTTTGACCTCGTTTTCAACTGAACATCTGGGAGTTTTCGCTCTTGTCTATTTTTGTCACCCTGTTTGTCCGTCCTTGTCGGCCGGACTCTTGTCAATACTGTAAACAGTAAAAGGTTAGATAAAGTCTATGTATTTGTACATTTGTAATATCAGATCTGTAGGAATATCTAACTTGCATGGTCTTCCAACAAAAAAATAACAATTCAACGTTATCTATGCACTAAAGCACGTGCTTATGACTCATGTCTATATATCATATTCATGGAAAACAACCTACACTGGAGACTAACTAACCTAATGAATTTAAATGGTATTTGAATTACATACTGTGGCTGTTTGCTTGCTACTGTACAACATTTTATGTAGGCATTAAATAAAGTTAACTAATGTTTGAAAATGTGTCAATCCCCTAGGTAAATGGATTCTTGTACATGTAGCTTTGATGAAACTTATATTTTATTACATCGAGAGAAAAACAAAATGTTGCTAAGAATAAGCACATTTTTAGGTCTTTTGCACGTTTATACAAGGATGCTTAGATTCAGATATGTAGAGACAAGACGGCTTCCGTTGGTCGTATATTTACTTCAGTGTGGTTAAACACACTACGGAATACAAATACTCAGTATTATCAGCAATTAAGAAATGTCAATAAGGGTAGTGTAGAGGAGTCTGTTCCCACTCCTATTTCTATTATGAATTTAAAGGATTTCATCCAATTAATACAAACAAACCGATTTTAATTGACTGGGATAAAAAAATCCCTTTCTTCTACAGATCCTGACTCGGGAAGCGGGTATGACCTAAACTTGCCGTCGACAGAACCACCTCCCATCAAGGACGCGACCTTCGCAGTCAACCCCGTTCTGCAGCATACCTGTCGGCGCGAAGAGGCTGATGGGTATTTGTGGCCGGAGACCGCTGCCCCGGGTTTGGCAGAGGTTGGCATTATGCATGTTAACGTTTTACCAGCACATGTATCTAGTATTGTCAGTATTTAGATGTTCACGTCTCTAACTGACATTTACGATCCAAATAGACAGAACATCCGCCCTTGTCTGTTTACTGTCTCTCTCCCGCATGTCTGTTACGTTTAGTAGGCTATTCCTGAAAGATGACAGGTGGTATCTGCCTCGTTCTTTAGTTCCGGGATCACAGCACATACATATGATGCGGCAACAATATACTAAAGCTCCGGCAACATATCAAATTACCTTCCTATGATAACAACAACAAAAAATCATGTCAGACACAGTCATAATAACATCAAACAAACAAATCGATAGTTCCATGTGTCAATCATAAAGGACGGTAGAGAAATTGCATTAAACGATCCAACTTTAATTTCTTCCAACACAAAAAAACAAAAATTCAGTGAGTCCATTCTTTTTTAAAAAGAAAGTTAATTGTTTTCTATAATGCTCTGTACCAACACAGATATGAACTTATATGACAAGACGCTCACTTGTTTACGTTTCGGTGTCTATCAGACACCTTCATCAGAGCTTTTGACTGGAGTACTGAAACGTAAGCAGGTGAGAGTTGATACCAGTTTACCAACCAGATGAAATTATTTTCGGAAATAACGTTGCTTTTTCTTGCCCAGGTCCCGTGTATCGGGGAGGAGGCGGGTGGCGGTCCCGTGGCGACCCGTGAGTGCGGCATAGTGGAGATGCCTGAGTACGGGTACTCCGTGGCCTTCTGGCGGGGACCGGACTGCACCACCTGCCGCGTCTGTAAACCCGCCACCAAGTCATGCAAGGGGGAGAGCAGCTACGACATGGACTGGGAGGAAACACCTATAGGTAAGGACCCGGTCAACTCGAACACGTTAAAGAACCCAATACACTTATCTAAAAGAGTAGGGGTTCATCCTGGTGTTGAATGGATCAAACATCACTGTCTGGTTGACATCTTTAAAAGGCGATAGTCACCTGTTACGTAAGAACTGTGGTAAATCTTAATTACGAAGGCCCACAACGACACTGCGCGACACCTCTTCCAAAGCCCGAAGAGAGAGTGCTGCGAAGGGCTATACCTGCGCGACACCTCCTCTTAATGTTTGTTTGTTTGTTTGTTTGTTTACCAGGAGAGGTAGTAGAGAAGCCGTGTGACGAGCGACTGGGCCTGAGAGGCTCCACTGTGAAGAGAAGGTGTGTGGAGTACCCTCCCCTCAACATGGCCGTGTGGGAGGTTCCCGACATGACCGAGTGTGTCAGCGCCTTCACTAACTCTACCATATTCCAGGTAATAATGTTTATGGTACATCTCTCTGTCACTGATATTTTCAAGTACGAAACGAGAAGTACAAACGGTCTGTAAAATCTATGCAGATTGAATTTACCCTGAAAGAATCCCCCGCCTGTCTTTGACAAGAACAAAGTTGCTAATCACAGGACAACACAACGACCCGCCCTAGAAGAATAGAGTCCGATGGAATAGAATGCAGATCAGCACCAAGGACAGAGCAGTAATGACATGTGAAAGGCGTCATGTTTTTGGACACAGGCTCGTGGCATCTGCAATGATACTTGGTTAGATTACCTGAATTTATCTAAGATAAAGATATGACCTGAAAGAACATATACTATGAAAGTCCTATTGCTGACAGGGTTCGGGTAGGTTGGCAGCAGGGCCTAGAGCTACATGTATGAAAGTCTGGAGCGATTTTCATCTTAAAGGTCACGGGAAAGTGTGTCAAACACACTTTTCGTTTTTACTTTAACACTCGTCCCACTACTACTTTTATTGTTTGGGCTATCAATCGTGCTTTGACGTAAGCACAGAAGGGATGTCAGAATGTTGAGACTCATGCAGTACCTTTTTCTGTCGCAGGTGGCGCTGCTGGAGCAGTACTTCACCATGTACCTGAACTCCACCGTGCAGTGGATGAAGCGGAACGTGTGCCCTCCAGAGACAACGTTTATAGAAGAGAACGGGAAAGGTCAGGAATGCATGGGATAGTAGTACAAAAATAACCATCTTATAAAAGCATCCATACTGAGCATCGCAAATATTTGTAGGTGTTTATGCTCTGTAGTTTTCCAACAAAATTGAGTAATTACATTCTCCCACGGCAGAGCCATCCCGCGGCAAATACGTTAGCCTTCGGGTTAAACAGTACCAGACTTGACAATGGTTGTAAATGAAATTACCTGACTTGACTTTTATTTACTACCATTGTAAAGTCAGGTACTGTTTACAAAGTAGACATTACCCGACTTTACTGACATTCACTACCATTGGTAAATTCTACTTTTCGTGCAATGCAACCTACTGACCTATGGCCTCATATGAGTCATAAAGGCTACGGGACTACCTTTACCTTTTAGTTTACCCTTTTTTAACACTCAGCATACCTTTGCTCCCACCAGGTATTTTCAGATGGCCGCTGACGCTGGCGGGTTTCCCGGCTCTGGCCGACTGCCCTTACGGCTCCATCCTGCCGTCCGCCCGCCTCATCCGGGACCTCATCCTCGACATCTCTCTCGGAGTCTTCCAGAATCAGGAGATCCCCGTCGAGAACTACAACGGCACCAGCCTCACGGACAACTTCCTCAACGCGCTCTGGACCAGCAGCCTGGACAACTTCGTGGAGAGCGATGTCTACAAGGAGGGGAAGGAGTTCTTCGAGAGCATCCTGAACAAAACAGGCGAAGAGGCGAAGCATCCCATACGGCGGTGGTCTAAGGAGGCAGCCGAGCGCATTGTCATCCGTCGCCCGGAGAAACGTCCCCGGCATCTGCACCATTTTGGCACGTCTGACCATGGTGATAATGTAGCAGTGGACTTAGTAGAGAGCTTCAACCACAGCGAGACAGCAAACCAAACTCAAGAACCTCCATCCAGAAACAAGGTTGGTCTACTCAGTGTGATACATATTAAGTTTATGAATCGAAGATGTCGCATATCTACATGCTGTCACGTCACCAAAGTGCCAATGCAATATCAATTGCCCTTCTACAAACTCTCAAGCACCCGTTACTACAGTCCAGTTGGGACAGTTGTCCTGAGAAAAGTGCAATTTGCTTGTGTCGGATCGTAAGTTTAATAATAAACAGTAATGATAACATCCGTGAATAATTTCATCAGATTGCCCTGACGAAGATGACAGACGGTCATCGAAACGTCGGCTCTTGTTAAACAAGTGGTTGTGAATAAAGAATTTTGGCAATTGCTATTCAGTAATCATAAAAGTTGCACTTGTGTCTCGCTTGCAAATGTGACACTAACGTTTCCCCTGTTTCCGCAGGTGACGTGGGAGAACTTCGCTAACGTGCTGCTGCACATGGAGCTGCTCCTGCGCAGGGCCAGCCGGAAGTGTGTTCAGAACGAGGACGGCACGGTCAGCTGGACAGAGCCCATGACGTGGATGTGCCGCTCCAAGGACAGCGCGCCTTTCGAGGACCTCTACAACGTGAGCTCCCTTTGTTTTATTCTAAAGGCATCCAATGCAATTTCAGGGCGGCGGAAATCTGGCTGACATTGACATTTACTGGCATTTCTTTTCGTCACATTTTCGTGATCATTTCAAACTCTCAGAAAAGCCAGTGACTAGTCTCTGTTGTCCTTTCCAAACTCATGACAGAAAGTGAAGTGAGTACACAATATGACAGAGAGTTTTCCATAAGAGTTACTGAGGAACATATTGTGCTATAACACTTTCAGCACTAAGGACAGTACCCAGTACAACAAGGAGGCAAAACTACGAAAACCACGCTCTCCTTTTTCAGCACTCGGTTCCAGTGAGGAAAGTGGCTTTCATTTTCGTGTCATCTTGAACTTTGATTTTTATGTTCGGATCATATACTTCAGATTCTATCAGACAGCGCTAGGGTGGAGGCGTTTATCTCGAGCATAGAACACGTGACCGGTGACCTTGGTAACATCAGGACCCCGGATGTGGAACTAACCCTCAACATGTTCGAGACTGCGCACAAAGTGGACCAGATCTACTCCCCAGAGGTAACATCAATGCTTGTTTTTCTCCATCCATCTGTTTTCCATCCATCTTTCATCCCGCGAATCCCTCTCAAAGCAAAATGTAGACCTCGCAATGCTTTTGTCTTGTGCTGGTTGCCCGTTCTCATTTTTTGAATGTACATTGTAGTATGCCATGGAGACCTTATCAAATTTAGGTGTCATCAGTTAATTTCCAAGCAGATCCTACGGTGCCAAGGCAGTATCCAATCGGCCAAGGTGTGACCATTCACCGTGGTCGATTGGATACTGTCTTGTCACCGTGGGATCTGCTTGGAGATTAGTCATCAGTCACAGTACTGACGTGCTTGAATGACTGACGTACTTTTTGTTTGAAGATTGCCTCTACTCTCATCGAGACCATCAGTAGCCTTGTGGGTTCGTCACCAGGGACCCTGAGCATGGAGGAAGCGCATCGGTTTGTTACTTTCGGCAGAATTGATTTTGACAATGATGAAACGATATAGCACATACCACAATGATCTTAAGGATTGGGCATACGTCTACACTGTTCAATTCAAGATATGATGTCTAAAAGGCAGATTTGTATGGATTTTCCCTAAGGTTACCTTAGCTTGACAGTTCATGCGTACGTATGTGTTGGCTGAAGTACGTTTATCCTGCAGTTTCCAACACAGGTGTCACTTTTCGACTAAACAACAGCATTCCTTTCCTTATCTGTGAGTTTAAAAACAGCAGTTAAGATTGATCTTGACGTTTGCGCCTCCATCTTGTCCATCTAGCCTGATCCTGTTGATCAACACGATCGTGGACGACGCCATGACCGAGAACATGACGTCATACTCAGTGGTGACGGACAACGTCGTCGTCAACATAGAGAAGGTAAATCAGCACTTACGATAATAAGAAAGATTGCAAAAGTTTCCTAATGTAGTACCCCTTTTTCTAAAATAAACTGAGAGACTTTGAGATGTTCAGACAAAGCTTGTTCCCCTCAGGTTGAACCGCAGGCGTTCCCCGGCATGACCTTCGTGTCCCTGCACAGTCCGTCCAACCTCACCAACTGTACGGACCACGGAGGATCAGGTATGAGGTTGTATTATACAACAGTATGTACGACAGCACATTAGAGAAACACTAACAAAAGTTCAGTGATGTAGAGGTAGCTACAATAACTCAAAGTGGCTGACGATTCGTAGCCTCTATCAGGCTTCAGAGGGGACTGGAAAGAGTAGAAATTGGCAAAATTGAGCTAAAGGAGTAGTTTGCCGCTCTTCAGACTAATCGATTCTCCTTGAGAAGCAATCGAGGAATTCACCACTAACTTTGCATGAAGATACAAATGAGCTGATGACTATATTCCATTTGAAGGTAACTTCAGCCTGAGGAACCACACCTTCCAGACCATACCAGGTGACCTACAGGAGACAGTGGAGAGGATCGACATCGCCGTCCTGAGTGAGCTCATCTACATCCCACATGCTGTGTTTGATCAGGCTGATGCCAGGTGATTGCCTTTATGCATTTTCATATTATGTATAGGGTAGGCTCCCTCAAAACCGGATGAACGTAGCTTCTACCAGGCTGCAGAAGCGGCTGGAAAGAATGGAAATTGGCCAAATAGACAGATAACGTGCCAGGGGAGATGGTCCGCTAAAGGAGTACAATTTGAAGCTCCCAAACGCCTGATAGAGGTCAGGATGAACGATCAGGAATTGCTCTTCAAGGATACACTAAGATGGTATATTACAACATAGACAAAGTATTCTACATTCGATCAGAAAGTTACGATAGCAATCAGTATGGCTCAGACACTTCTTCGTTGTACTGGGATCAAGGCGTCTATATATGACCATGGTTCAGATTCCCCAAGTGTAAGATTCTGTAAAGACAGTTCTTTGAAAATAGTGACTTTTTTTACTTACAACTTCAGAGCTGCATTGGATGTGAACTGCTCCTGGGAACACTCCGGCGACCTGCACGCCATCCAGTTCGTACTCTACGAAAACGACCGGCTTTTCCCTTCTGACATCAACGGGCAGAACGGCATACACAACGGCACAAGTTCAAACGAGAGCCCCGGAGGTTTAGTGTCGCTACAGGAGGACCACCAGCTGAAGATCGGCAGCAGAGTTCTCGCTAGTAAGATCCAGGGACGCTGTGTGAAGAACCTAACAGAACCTGTAGTCATCATCCTGAAACATAAGATGGTGAGAATGTTGAATTCATACGTATGTTAAGAAATGTTTTGTTCGTATTGAAACCTGGAACTAGGGAAAACGAATATCGTGTGCATGATTACAAAAAAATTGTATTATTACTGTATTATTGATAGTACTGGTAGGTGTGAAAACTTTTTTTGTTTTGTTCTTTTTTTTGCAGAAGGGGAGGACACCTACATGCGTGTTCTGGGACTTCGATGCTGTGGGTAAGAACTTTGATCTTCTAGTTGACGTTGGTATTCAAAGTTATGATAACGTCAACAGTTCTATCTTGTGGCCTTGCCCCTTGATATTCTAAGATAACAACTATTGGAAACGTTATGATGACATCGCAATGACTTAAACACTTTTTCATTGTGAAATTGTGGAGGTGAAGTGCCAGATTGTTTTTCCTGTCTGCGAAGGTGGTGCAGGGGCATGGTCCACTGAAGGATGCTGGGTGCACCGAACCATCGATGACGTCACTGAGTGCCATTGTAACCACCTGACTAACTTTGCCCTGATAATGGTATGTCCTTGGCCAAATGATTTTCTGAAAAAAAACTTTTTTGCTTCATCAATTCTTGGCTCTGTCGATACCGATATCATTTCATTCTTGCAAACTTAAAGACAGCTTGAGAACGTAAGGTAAAATCTATTAACGATTAGAAAAGAGTAATAGGCTGAACATTCATCGATGGACTAGTATGTTCCCAGAAAAGAGACATGGGATCTTATCTTGATCCTTCCTCTCGAACAAAATGCTTCTAAAATTCTTACCAACAAACAACTATCCTATAATCACAGATATTTTATGACACTGAATAAACTTTGTATCTTTGTGCTAGATTAACGGCGAATTTCTGGATTGCTTCTCACTAGCCTGGAGAGCGGTAAACTGTACTCCCTTGGCATGTTATCTGTCTATTTGGCCAATTTCTACTTTTTCTAGTTGCCTCTGAATTAAGATGATGTTTTTCCTGTCCACGCCCAGGACATCTCTGACCAGTTCGGTGCCGGCCCGCTGCCGGTGGAACACCGCACGGCGCTGAGCTGGATCTCCTGGTTGGGCTGCGGTCTGTCCATGCTCGGACTCATCGGCACACTAGTGTCTCTACTGTTCGTCAGGTCGGTAGAATGTAGAAAGACGCACGTACATTTATCACTATGATATGATATATTGATAGCCTTGGGTTATATTAAAGCTATTGAGATAAATTGCAAGGAATCAGGTTAAATCTGAGCGTGGTTACTGAGCACGTAGTGCATTCTAGAGTAACGTTACATGCATGATGACAAGCTCTTAGTCACGTTTTGAGACATTTTTTGTTCAAATGTAGGACACGTTTACCATGATTTGCCTTTTGCTGAGTAGCTCAAGCTTGAGGCGCCGGCAACATAGGCTGTTGATACGTGTTTCATGGTTTCACAACACTTGTAAAAAGGCCCAAACGCATAGGATCTACTGCTATAACAACAAACAAGACCAATCTAGCTTACAAAAGGCTGTTTAGTACGGGATGAGAATGTGCTTTTACAATCATTGGTGGAATTTCTAGTGTTTTAAATTTTTTAAAGAAATTGTACAATGTGAACTCTACTTCCCTCCAGGAGCCTACGCCAACTGAAGACGACCCCGTGTCACCTGAACCTGAGCGCCGCCATGCTGCTGGCCATGGTCAGTCTGCAGGTGGGAGTAAAGCAGACGGACAGCAGGGTGGTGTGTGGAGTACAGGCCGCGCTCATACAGTACTTCTTACTGGTAAGATTGGTCGTCAAGATTTATTTCTAGCGGATTTGTTGTCAATTAAGGACCCAGTCACAAACTGAGGGCATTCTTGGGACAGTCATGCATGTGTCCTGCAAAATTCAGCTGTCCTATTACGGAAAAGTGGTTGGTTTTGTCACAGCCTGTCTGAAAATTCTACAGTCAAAATGTGATCACGCCATTATGTCATCCTGACGTAACCTGATATTTTAAGGCCACTTCAAACTTGCTGTAAAACTGCATTGTAGCAAAACTCTTTAGCACCTCTTCCTTAGGAAGAACAGTATGTTGTTAATCATATTTCTCTTTAATTTCTGCCCTTCGCTACCCCCTATTGCAGGTATCGCTGGCGTGGATGGCAGTGGAGGCGCTACTCATGTACCAGAACCTGGTCAAGGTTGTCCTGACGCAACCGCGATTCTTCTTCTGCAGATCATGTGTCACGGCCTGGGGTAAGGGATCTTCAAATCCGCTCATCATATAGAACCGAACATTATCTTTAATTCTTAATTTTTTCAGATAATAGTTTGTAGCATATCATGAAGAATTATAGTCCTTATTTGATAGCTAGGAACGTAAAACGAAAAGACATATGAGACAAGTTGTGATACACAGTCAATCAGATGGATGTTGTACTTCGAACGGTTGTGTGTTGGTATGAAGCTAGCTGTAAACGGACTCCTAATCAACCTTCCTCTGCAGTTGTCCCGGCTATCGTAGTCACCGCGTCTGTTTCGCTTCGCTGGGACTCTTACGGTGCAGACGACAGGTGAGAAGGGCATTGAGATACATGTACGCTGCTTAAGTGTGTAGTGCAATATGCAGAAGACCGTGTGCTGCTTAACCTTAAAATGTGTAATGCAATGTGCAGAAAAGGTAAACAATCTTAGTGTCGTGATGATAGATTAAAAGCTTTGTATATACGAAGACAGCTGCTTAAACTTGCAACGTTAGCTGTGTCGACTATATATATAATACATTTGTACACCGAAATGATGGTATGTATAAAGATGATGATAATTCGGCTCAATGTTTTGTTGAATGTTGTTTTGTTGTGACGTCTGGTTCAGATGTTGGATCTCCGACGCCGCCGTGTTCTTCGCCACGTTCTTCGTGCCCACCATGCTGATCGTGGTGTTCAACAGCGGCATCTTCGTGCTGGTGATCCGGTCTCTGGTGGTGCGGAAGGTTCCCGGGGACGGCTTCACCACCCGCCGGAAGGACCGCGTCAGGGAGGCGAGGAGCGCCGTCGGGCTCATGGTACTGCTCGGTAAGGAATTTAAGCCCCTGTCACACATAGCCGAATATGGCCTCCCGAACACTAGCGGAACTCCCCCCAACCATAGTTAGGAGTAGATCAGGAGCAAGGTCGGTTGGTGTTCGGCCAAGTCGCTCCTTTCGTCTGCGCCAGCCGAATGTTTCAAAATGTTTCAAACATTCGGGTGGGGACGGGAGGTTCGGCCATGGTTGGCTGGTGGTTGGCTGGTGTACGGCAGTAGGTCGGGACGTGGTTGACACACAGATTTAACTCATATTCGATTTTATTCGTATAAGAAGGTAGGAGTGGCCAACCTCTGGTCAGACTGCTTCCAAACTTCAAACCCGGCATTTTTGACTTCGCTTTTAGCTTATTTGACACATTTTCAAAGGTTCATTTTATGTACATAGGGTTGTAAACAGTAAGTCCATCTAAACTAACGGTTATGACATTCTGTGCTTCCCCAGGTCTTACCTACCTCTTTGGAAGCTTCACTGTTGGCGACGCGCGCCTGGTCTTCCAGTACATCTTCGCCATCACCAACTCCATCCAGGGCTTCCTCATCTTCCTCTTCTTCGCCGTCATCCCTCTCTACAGGCAGAGGAAATCCAAGAAAAAGCGGTCTGACCTTCACTTCAAGATGCCGTCCAAAAGTCAGTCGAAGATGTCCGTGGTCTCTCTTGAAGTTCCTTCGCGGCTTCGCAGGTCGTCCTCACAATCGACGGTGGAGAGTTTCGCGGGAGACTGCGAAGCGGTGAGGCGGAAGGTTGTCGCGCTTCCAGCTGTGAAGGAGGTCGCCGAAGAGCCGCCGGAAATTGCCGATGATGACCGACCGGGTACGGACATTGCCGACGAGACCCAAACAACGACGGAACGAGAAGGTCAAAGATTTCCTGCAGCCACCGTGACAGAGACTCTGAAAAATGGCGACCAAGGCAGTCCCGATTTTCCCTCGTCCTCGCACGGTTACTGCACCCGTGGCCGTGTGTTTGGTCAGGGTTTCCTCAGAAGAGCCCACACGTCTACCTCTGAAAGCCAAGTGGACTTGACTCTATGGGGCGACGAGCATTACTGAAACCACCTACACTACAATCAGGTTCCCTTAACATAACTGGTTTCTCTGGACAGTCAAGCCGCCCAGTTCTAGTTATCTCTTGTTAATGAAGCAGGTTACCCTTTCTCCAACCAGATCTTTTGGTACCTGCAAAGACATAATCAAATTGGTCAGGAAGTTACCATTTGCCACCTGTTTGGCTGGCGTAAAAAATACCAGTACAAAAAGGAAAGCCCGATTAAAACGCCTAAAAACACGTCAAAATAAGCCGAAGCCTAAACCTCTACTTGGAGACTGAGAGTACCTCAAGTTAGAGTGCCTGATGATACACAATGTACCTCATTGTGAACCTAAAATCCTCACATCTTTCGGATGGAGTTAACAATAAGCCATAGCTGATTTGTGTTTAGTAGTTGAAACCAATCCTTGAAGCGGATGTGGATATCAAATGGTCTATGTATATGCAGACACTAGCACGCATACGTCATCTAGTAATGGAATAGTCGAGAACCACATGACGTTAACATCTGTCGCCGAACAACCAGCATGTTCGTTTTGTTTCAATATGAATGCGAAAACGCTAAAGAGCCATTGAATTGTTCTTAAAGGGGATTATCTGGAGTACCCCATTGATGAACTATTGACACGCTAAGCACCCTCCAGGGTACAGCGGCCTAGGTCATCGTACGTAGTCAAGTGGATTTCAGTTTGTATTTCCCAGACTATAAATCATCAAAATAATGAGACCTCTGGAGACAAAAACTTCAAGGGCTAACTTTAATCAAAATGCTAAACATGTAAGGCCTGGCGTTGAAGAAATACGTAGATTTATAGGAACGCTGTAGACAGATAATTCAATATAGGTCATTCGGTGCTGAATTTAGCTCCAAACAGATGTCTCAGGGGCGGAACGTTACTAGTATTCAACCGGCCGACAGTATCCAGTTGGCCCCAGCGTATACTCACAAGAACCCGAGTACGAATAGATCTAGAAATGATAAGCCATAAGAAAAAATAAGCGTATTATAAAAGCCCCAGTCGTATAGCCTGCTAAGGATGCTGGTGTATCTGCTGTGAGAAGGGCTGGGTCAGTTGTTTTGGTGTGTTTGGAGATTGCAAAGATCACGTAAAAATAACTGACAGGACAATGCTTTTGTCGAACGTGCATTCATGGCTAGGTCAGGAATGACTACCATCGGGGTGACGACATAATTTAATGTAGAGCCGTGACCTCAGCGGTCAACTAAATTTAGATTCCAGGTCATTCACCGGTCAGGAACGGATACATGGAGAAACCAAGGAGAAACAAATTCTCTACCAGACTCTAATGGGTTCCTGGGAAGAGTAGAAATTGGCCAAATGGACTGAATAAAAGGCCAGAGGGGTTTAATAGCCGGTCATACGAGTACATTTGGCAGTCCACAGAGTGTACCCCTATAGCTAGCTAGCTAACTCCTTCGGCATATCATTCAGTCTATTCTACAGTCAATTTCTACACATTTGCAGCAGCCTATTGGAGTCTGGTAGAGACTAGGAGAAACCAAGAGAATCCTATATAAGTGTTCATACACGTGTACAAATGAAATAAAACATGCTACATGTACAAATCCGAAGTACACATAGAGAAATAAATGGTATTGTTTAGTGTTGAAGTGAGATTTGCCATCTCCATACATCCACTCTTTGCACTTCCAAGGGCGTTTGATGTATCCAAATAACGTCCTTTTGCACTGCTTTACGTATGATCAGGAGGTTTCAATGGGACTTCCTGAACATCCTTGTCATATAATAATCTCCTCAATAACAGGGTGTATGAGACAAAGTATACGGCTTTAATAGCTGCTTAACAAAACGCAACCGAATCATCTATCAAACCATTGGCGTTGCCGTTTAGATTTGCCTTTTTATACAGCCCCTTCAGAGGCGGCTGGAAAGAGTAGAACTTGGCTACTCTCCAAGCAGAGGTTTGGGTGGGGAAAGATCGTAACCTTTTTATATGCCCCGTTTTTTCCTGTCGCCATCCCCACCAAGAGTGGTGGGGATGGCGACAGAAAAAAACGGCAACAGTGGTGGGGATGGCGACAGAAAAAAAACGGCAACAGTGGTGGGGATGGCGACAGAAAAAAAACGGCAACAGTGGTGGGGATGGCGACAGAAAAAAACGGCAACAGTGGTGGGGATGGCGACAGAAAAAAAACGGCAACAGTGGTGGGGATGGCGACAGAAAAAAAACGGCAACAGTGGTGGGGATGGCGACAGAAAAAAACGGCAACAGTGGTGGGGATGGCGACAGAAAAAAACGGGGCATATAAAAAGGTTACGATCTTTCCCCACCCAAACCTCTGCTTGGAGAGTAGAACTTGGCCAACTAGACAGGCAAACTGCACTGCTTTAGTGGACTAACTCGCCTGGCATGTTGTTATCTGTCTACTTGGCCAATTTCTACTCTTTCCAGCCGCTTATAGATCTGAAGCCAGCTGGTAGAGGCTACTTTTCATATGCACGCGTTCGCCTTTTGCCCCGTATTCTTGTAAGAACAGAGAATAATGTGCAAAACGAAAACCGCACAGACCCCATGAATCTTTAAACAGCTCCACTACAATGGCAAAAAGACGGCCTTGTTTGCGAAAAACTGACCCCATTTTGGACGACATGTCCTCAGTAAATCTTTGGTAATAAGTCGGGATAACTGTTACAAACTGCATGTTCTACCGAGCCTCTGTCGTTTCCGTGGAAACGGAGCACCGCTTTGTTGCCAAGGTGATGACGCGGCATTCCGTTGCCATGGTGATGATTAGTGTACCCATACACAGGTCGTCACAATACACATCCTGCGTGTCGTCATCAAAATGGACGAGACTAACATGTCATTCGGTAGGGATGAAAATTTGAACACTTATGAACCTAGACATGCAACAAATGCTTAGGAACTTGTAATATGAGATTTTGGACGTAGAAGCAAGGCGGCCATAGGAAAACAATGCGTTTTAAGCAATTCTCTTGTTTCTTTCTCGAGGAAAATAAATGGACCCCCAAACAAGAAATGTACCCTTCCTTGATGACGTAGCGCGGTCACCGACAGGGCATGCGGTGTTCTTTAGTCCTGCGGTGTAAAAGTTTAATGATGGATGTGTTTGAGCGCCTGCCATCTGACAATGGAGGGAAAACCGCGCCTGGTACGTAGAAACGCCGCCAAAGTGAAGCAGGTCAAAAAGTCAGCGGAGCTACCGTATCCGCCTGGCAACACCAGCTGTCAAGCACCTTCAAAGATACCCCAACCCCATGGATACTCAAACGGTCTGACGCAACCGACAACAGAAGTAGACGACTATTACTACGTCCAGTCTGCTGGTTATGGCTTCTCCATAAATAAGAGCCGCGCTAGCTCGAGAGCTTCGTCTATTTCGTCTTGGATTTCCTGGCGGGACCATGCGACTCCGAGGAAGAGCAGGGCTATACAGAGGGTGCGCCAGCTTTCCGAGAGGATCACAGGGCTCGAACTTCCACGGCGTCAAACGCGTCTGCCCGACGTGGTCAGGAGGAGGTCTGTCTCTTCGCGATCGTCCCTGAACGCCTGTGGAACGCCAGGTTTTGAGCGGCTATACTCCAAAACAGCACCTGCACGGTTGGCGTCAATACGCGAAGGACACTATTCATCTGGAACGTTACATTTTCCTCCTATTCTCAGTACAGAGGCGTCCGCACAAAAACGATAGGCGGTGTGACGGTGATGGGAATTCTTTTTTCTAAAGATGAATAATTGAGCATGTCGACTTTTCATGGAGAGAACAATGGGCGACAACCGGCCCTTTCAAGGGGACAAATTCTGGGATTTGGCTTTTATAGAGAAGTGGACAATTCATTATGATATGCACGAGGATACGGCATAGCAACAGCGCGAAAAGCTTACGACATAAGGACGTCGTAATTCAGATCGGAGATTAAATTGGTCCCTTGGTTTTCACTTCAAAGCCGCACAGACCACGCAAGAACGATGGAGCACGTTGTCATCACAGTCACAATGGGCAGGAAACATTACCGCCGACGTCAAGAGCAATACGCATGGCGTAGCCTGCTCGTAGGTACATTGTAATTCTGATCTCCAATCTCTAAATTTGCCTTGTGGTTTGAGCTCCAGGATGTGCTGTGTTCATATCTTAGAGACCGCGAAAACAAGCTTACGGTATTACAGTAGCTCACAACAAGCCCGGATATGAAACATCAAATTGACTTTTCGGGCATTTGAATGAAGAGAGACAGCGCTGTGCAAAAAGAGCGGACTGCCTGTTAACAAGATGAGCACGGCAAGCCGTTTTCCACCGCTAAAAGTGTCTTCTCTGAAGGAGATGGAGAAAATTAGACCAAGGTCTCACGAAATACCCAGGCAGACTCAACAAGGTGGACAATCCTGCGAGAAACCCCGGCCGAAATCTCAAGAACTTCCCCTGATCAGAGGAGCTTCAAGAGCGGGGTGGCGCGCAGCGAAATCTAGAGCTGTTTCTAAAACGCGAACAGATCGTGGTTCGGCGCTAAGTCTGAAACCGCCGCCTCAAACAGGGCGCACCCCGTCTCCGGGTCTCAGGCCACGGTCGGGCTGGGAGAAACAAGATGGCGCCAGGACACCGTCAGAGGAGATGGACGATCTCAACCGCTCCAGCAGAACCAGGTTCTATCGAACCGCTGCCATGGCAACAAGGTCGCAGACACTCCTGGATATAAGCCGCCATCTTGTCCCGTCCAACGCTGGTCAAAGTCAACGACGGGAACGCGATTTTCAAGAAAAGAAAATGACCGAGAGGAGAAGTGATGAAGCACTGAACAGGAAATATGATGGGCAGTCAACGGATAATGTGACTTTAACGTCAAGTACTGTCAATTTGACTCAAGAAATCGCGAGGGAAAGAGTTCTTAATTCACCTCTTGTGAATGAAGATGTGCTTGAAGATGGCAACAGTCGAGAAGAGACAGAGGACTACATTACGATGCGTTTGAACAAAAAGCAACAATCAAGAGGGGCCGAAATAGTTAACTCAACTCTCGGGGATAGAATCTCGCGTGAAGATCGAGAACAGATAGAGCACCACAGTCTGATA
This sequence comes from Branchiostoma floridae x Branchiostoma japonicum, assembly GCA_013266295.2. NCBI lineage: Eukaryota > Metazoa > Chordata > Leptocardii > Amphioxiformes > Branchiostomatidae > Branchiostoma > Branchiostoma floridae x Branchiostoma japonicum. The sequence continues at coordinate 3,367,699 of CM023826.1, read as the reverse complement.
CATTTGCACAAAAAGCAAGGCATCGAAACATTTGGTTCAACTCTCGTGGGTAAAATCTCGCGTGAAGATGGCGACGACCAAGACGAGAGAGAGGATAAAAGTCCGAACACTAAGCCATTGGCGGTAGACTCAACAGACGACGTGTATTTGAGCGCCGGTCTCTCGTACGGTTACAAGTTGTGGAATGAGATCTCAAGATGGGGAAACCAGAACAGCTCCAGGTTTTCCCACTCTTTAAAGTTACTTAATCGCATCGAATCGGGCATAGGGAACATGCTGGGGAAACAGAGTGAGAAATCTGAAGAGGAAGCACAGAGAGAAACGGAGAACTCGTTGCCGAACTTACAAATCAGTGAAAATACATTGGACGATCCTTTGGCTTCGGACAATACACTGGCACGTGTGGATGAAGGAAAAGAAGATGACTCAAACTCTGAAGGGAGAGAACAAAAATTCACATCACATAGAAGTAATGAAACTGACAATAATACAGCGAGCTCAAGCACAGATATACCTAGCAGGAAGTACAGTACAACAGCGGGTCACGCGAACTCTTGGTGCCAAAAGTCGTACGACGACTATTACGTCACAACACTTGAGGACAAGAGACCACGCCATCCGACACAAGCCGGGGGTCAGAAAAACGGAAAGACTGTTGTCAGCGGAGAACTTCACACGTATGAGGACTACTTTATTTCCTTAGATAGCAGAAGTAAGTTCAAGAGGGTCTGACAACAACTTTTGGAGTTGGATGTTTATATAATGATAGACATTTCAGTGAATGTGTTCTCAACATGTAACTTGGAGTCTTACAAAATAATGCTTCCCTTCTCAAGCACGCCACCTTGCGTCTGTACCGAAAACTACAGACTTCTGTCTCGATAGGCGAATTTCCAGAACATGGACGGTATGTTTTTATTGTAGACATTCCAATTAATGACGGAAGTTTAACAGACCTCCTTGATTCAATGTCGTCCTGTATTATATAGGCAAGGACATATTGCGTCTCTGCTGAAATCATACTATAGGAACATTTACACGAAGAGAATATATCAATGCTACCATGCTTCTTGTAACCATTCCTCAAATAATCCTTTATAGAAATATCTTCTTCTTTGTATCTTGCTTGTATCTACCTTGAGCTCTTTGGCGCCAATAAATATGAATCTGATTCCTGTCTTTTTCACTTATATCAATATACATTGTACACATGACGTCTTTTGCGTAATTAGTAGGTTGAGAGAAATGATACAACAGACAGTTCCCTGTGTTCTTCATGAGGGGGTTCCTCTTTTATTTACAGTAGAATGCTCTTTATAATAGATGCGTTTAATTTCAGTTCTCTTACATTGTTATCTAAGGTCGCGGAGATTCAAAGAAACTTAGGGATGTTTCATTTACAGTTATCAGCTTCCACATATACAGTACTTATTACTGGTATAACATCATACATACCGGTGAAATACAAAGACACTTGTAATTTCACTGGACATAGCTGTGGTAGCATCAGCAGTGAATGTACGTTTTAACAAAGTGGTTTGTCTTTCCTAGACATACATGGCAGTTATGTGTGGGAATTTATTTACAGAGCACACGTCAAACATGTACAGGTATATGGGAAGTAAAAAAGACATTTACACATATTCAAAATTACACAGAAGTTCCACAAACGTAGCTTGAATATTAGTTTTCTTCAGATATTATAGCTCACTTTGAAGTCCACTAGGCAAATCTAATGCCATATGAACGGGGGGGGGGGGTGCATGCGTTAGTCATGTGGCATACACAGTACGACAATGACCTCAAGGACACAGCTTCTTTTCACACATTGGCAGTTCGTTTGCACCTTTAATACATTGATTGCAGACTGGTAGAGCAGTGAGTCGTAGCTACCCATTATAACGGTTAGCTATGTGTGAAGCGCTACGTTTAATAATAAATAGTTGTAAGTAATAAACTCTTGTTGATTAGTATGGCTGATAAAGACAGCGTGATTTCAGATTCTAAATATATGGTAAGAGAATTACGTAGGGTGATGTCTTTATACATGTATTCAGTAACTTAATAGCTTCTTAAAAGATATACTAGTATCCAATTACATGATCACGTGCTATTGAATACTTTACTTCTTGACCTTTTGTGTCTTACATCTTCGGAAAGAACGATAGAACGCGACCCTCCTCCAGAAGTCCTCATACAGAACGTGACCTTTGACCGGCACCCTGTACTCGAACCCCTGCAGGTTCATCAGGCACATCCCCCTCCCGTTCATATGGAACAGTCTCAGGTCCACTGCAATGTCGTGGCGAGCCGCTAGGTGTCGCAGCCAGGTGCGCACGTCTCTCAAGTCCCACGACAACGGGTCTGGAGAGGGTAGAAACGTAAAGAAATAAAGATTACTATGGGTTAATTCATTTCTAACATTTCAGTATCTAGAGTAAAGCAATATATAAGTTGATATCTAACATGTTTGAGAGGGACATAGGGAGGAGGAGAGAAAGTTGCAAGTAGGGAGGGAGATTGTTGTATTCTTAAAATCTTGTTCATCTAGCTCATAAAAAGAGTAAGAAAAATAATAAAGTTCTTAGTAACATTTCTGTGCGATTGTTTCGCATCGAATCGTTGCAAAGGTTATCAAATTCACACAAGGATATTTCATAGGTTGACTGAAATGTTAGCTGTGTTTTTGTAACCACCGTACGTTAGCAACAGAAGTTTTGTCATGTGTCCATATGTATGGAGAACAGTAATTACAACTGGTAACTGGTACATATCGACACTTGGTGTATATATGACAAACAGAGTTGCAGAAGTGTTGTTCTCCAAACTGTCTATTTTTATAGAAGAGGAACAGAATATATGATACTCTGTGCAGTTATGGATGGAATCAATATCCTTATATATTACCTTTCTACTAACTACATAGACGTACACCCCCTTTCCTATAGAGGCTGCGACCGCCGGGCGACCAAATATTTGACACATCGCTGAACGAATTTCATACGTAATCATGATAAGAAAGGACTTTTTAAAACGTGGTGTGTGCTTTGTTGTCTTTTATATCATACTTTTATATTGTACATCATATTCCAATCATATAAAGTCAAGGGTTACACAAATCCAATTTTAGCTCAACGGTTGCTCGACGATCGCCGTCTAGTGGGAAGGGAGCAATAACAATGAATTCCACACAACTTTTAAAGTTGTGTGGAAAATGAAATATGAGTTTAGATTTCAAATTTTAAAACATGTCGTTACCAAGGGGAATCTGTAACGTCATCGCTGACGTCACGGTCTGGACCTGCACACGTCTTCTGGTTGGACGTTCCGACATGACGTCATCAGCAGATTTCTCTCGACTTGTCCTGTCGTCGATCTAGGAGAAGATGAAATAAAAATGAAATTATGACCCAAACTAAATTTACAATTTAGACGGTCGACGTCTGTTCTTGTTGTCGCTACGCTTAGCTACGTACATGTACGTGTCACAGGTGTAAATGTGATGAATATAATGTTACTTGCTTTTGACTTACGGTAAGGAGAGCCAGGATAGTCTGGGTGCCATTCTATTTAGTTCACCGGGGCCCCCATACTCGCTCCCTCAAAATATTTTGAGAGAGAAACCCGGTAAACTAAATATAATGACACCCAGGCTAGTGTCAGGACGTGAAAAGGAAATAAGAATTAGACACTTTTTCGGATTTTCTGAGTTTTCTCCCCACAATTTGTTTTGGTTCGTTGATACCAGGTTTCCTGAGAACGATTCAATGATATCAACTCCTGTTGAAACTGTTTCATAAAATTCGACATAACAGTTGCAGTTTCACAGATACTGGCACGATTTTCTGTCCAAAAATAACGGCCGCTTTAGAAACAAGCACTCCATCGGTTTCGTTTGGTCAGGGACCGCGAGCGGTGATTCGACTGAACGGATTTCTGGGAAACAACGGATTGCGCGGGAAAACTTGATCGGCTCTACGGAAGGTTTTTCGACATTAACGGCCTCCAATGTCAGGGCGGCAAAACAACAACAAGAAAATATTCTAGATGAGGAAATCTGCCATTTCTTAGCACATTTTCGTCATCATTTCATACTTGAGGTGTTTGAAATAACCACGAAACAAGCTAGGTGAGGAGTACCTTTATTTTTTGGTACCACCAATATATAGCTAGAACCAGCCTATGATATATATCTTGCGATATCGCATTTTTGCCTCACAGTGTGCTATGGGATAGGGTTGATTCAACTTACTACATTAATAAAATGAACAGAAATTGACTTTGAAAACCCTATTTTACTGCCCTGAAATCGCTTTAGGTGCCTTTAACAAGTTTGTGAGTCCTGAAAGTTTGACAGTTTCTCAGTACACAAAATCCTGTACGGGAGAAGTTTAACTTCTGTTTAAAGTGCTTGTGAAAGAAAATGTCCTCTTTCATAAATGTAAAATTTTGGTCTTCTCTGAAAACAACTATGCAATGTTTAAATCGATTTTCCGAGATAAACTTGCTAAAACGGCGACTTAGAAATGCCCACTCTAAACTCCTTGGGGGGACTAATGAGCAACAGGCGTGACGTCAACGTGATGAGTCCCCGTTAGCTTACTATGGCCGCCTGTGGGTATAGCCTACATTTGAAGCGCCCATACCTTTTGAAGGAAACATAATTCATGGACAAAAATTGGCATGTCAAGAGAACACATATTCCACTTCACGTGGTAAAAATATCTATCGAATTCACTGTACAAAAAAACGTATTTTAGAGGCACTTGAAGCTGATGCACCACCGAGGCGTGCGTACCCCATAGCCATCTGTGGCGTGGCTCGCGTACGGAGCCGGCTGGTAACTACGATAAATTTTAGCATTTTAACTCAAAATACATTCCCCAAAAATGTGTCTACCCACAAAAATGTAAGCTTCTATGGGATAGATACACGTAGTTCGTCAAGCCAATTACAATGGATTTTGCTTTAGTACTGGGGGGATTTTTCTTGGCACGGCAGACACCAATCTATTGTGGTGTAAATACCTTGTTGTACCGGGTGCGAATTCGGAAGCACAAAAATATTCTGAAGTAGCGTGCAAGAGGATGCCCCCGATCGCCGTGAAGAAGATATGAAGGCCAACTGCCGAAATCAGAAGCAATATGACATTATAGACAAGGAGAGTGGCGATGAACTTGTTGTGGAAGGGACGATACGCTCGCCATGCCGGGAGAAATAATATTCGCGGTGCAAGAAGCCGCCGAGGACCGCTGGACATGCTTGCACTTTGCAGCCACGGATCTAATGAATGAAGAAGGATTCCACGGCTAGAGGGAACAAGTTATTCCTCTAAATTAGTGGTAAGCTCCTCTGACATGTTGAAGAAAGAGTACTGTACTTATAATGTCTTGTGACGCCCGCGCCATGCGCCACGTTCCCGGGCGGCCGTAGTTCATTTTGTAACAAATTACGAAAACAATAGTCCGCCATTTTGTTTGTTTTTTGCCGAATGATGTGATGCAAAACACGACTCGTAGTGTTTGCGTACTCACAACGTTTACTCTGCTAAGTATAGTGATAATGAGTACTGATGTTTCACCTATAATTTCTCGCATTTTCTTAATGTAATAGCATGCAGTAGAATGGAATTTTGTGTTGTTAAACTTTGAATGTTCCGTAACGTTTTGCAAGTTCCGCCATAATTTTGTTCTTTCAAAGTGACGCGGAAAGGACTCTGTAACATTCATATTCAATAACGTACATATTTTAGCTATTTAGAATAAATGATTTATATGTTGAAGAATATAGCTGCGTTTCTTGTAACTTTATTTCATCGGCGTTTTGAGTTGGTAGCACCATGTGTGTTTGTAGTACGTCAGTCGGTGTGGGGGAGGGGTGCTACAGAAACGTCGGGCGCTGGTGGCATAACTTCGCCATGAGAAACCGTGAAAACTAGTTGTATGTGCTACTGGTAGATTTTTAGCTTTCTCTTATTTCCAGATCTCTCCAGATTGTTGGAAAAAGGAAAATTACGAGGGCTCAAATTGAGCCGAGCACAACCCCGGGCAGATGCGGAAATGAAAATCGAGCGCGCCAAACTTGATCAACAAAACTTGTTGTTCTCACTTATCTTTGTCTGCCTCTGTACCGTTTTTTTTAGTTGCCCTGGGAATTTGTGGAGAAATATCCGTCCAGTATTCTGACAATTTTTGCAGCTGGCTCCATTTGGGCCTCCTGCTAACAGTATCTTCCGCGGATTTTAGCTTTACGTGCCGAGGTAGTCACGTCTAAATCTACAGGCGACGCCATGATAGAAGGTCGGGACTCATCACGTTGGCGTCACGCATATCATTTGCATCTCATTTGCATTCGCACTCGGATGGCTAAAATTGCACTTTTTAAGTGCGTTTTAACATAACTTCCCGGCTGAATTATCACACAAACAATATCTCATTTTAATCACAAGACAAAGGACTTCTTGAAATCGCATAAATAACAATCTTAGCCTCCTTCTTTCACAGCCACTTTAAAACACTCGACAAAGAAATTAGCAAATCGGATGGTGTATTGATATATATAAGATTAATAGTTGTTATGAAGCTAGGCCTGGAGGCGCCTTAGGCAGTCCACAGTTATGCGAAACAAACAAACAAAACATAAGAAATGTAATAATAGCCAGTTTTCACGAATATGATATGTATTAGATGGAAACACATCCATACTGACAAATATAACTATGACACACAGACTGGGAGCGAACTGTGAAATACTGTGACGCTCAGGTGGTGGATTAAAAACACTTTTCAAGAAAATGTAGCCAAATGAACAATAGGAAGAGTCAAGACAATGGCAAGAAATATGCTAAGGGCAGAAATAAGAAGGAAAAAAAACGGAGTCGGAGAACCATAATGTTACGTACCATATTCACTGCTGCGGTAGCTGGTTTTGGCGTGGTTGAGTAGAGCGGATCAAATGTGATGTGGCGCTGACGGCAATTCCTCCAAGTAAAAGCAGAAGAAGAACAGAATGATGCACTGCGATGTTCCTCTTCTTCTGTTTCTGCTATTAGTCACGAGCTACTGCTGAGATCTTCAACAATATCAAACAGAAGTACTGCAGTTAAGGGAACTGTAACGGTTGTCACATAACACAGGGCCACACAGCGCTAGTTCGGGGAGGTAGGGGTGTCTCTCGCAATGACGCACAGTTCTTCTTCCTCAGTCTCGCAACGTAAACGCGTGGCGTCGGGGAGAGAAGTTCCTAAAACTCAAGCCTCGGGCTAGCAACGGACCTCTCTAACTACTGCTGAGATCTTCAACAATATCAAAGAGAAGTACTGCAGTAGAGGGAACTGTATTGTCACACGGTTACTGCTGGTTCGGTAGTGTTGTCTCTAGCAGTGACGGACTAGTTCTTCTTTCTTGGTCTCGCAACGTGAACGCCTGGCGATAGGAAGGGAGCGGAGTTCCTAAAACTCAAGCCGCGGGCTAGCACGAACGTCTCTAACTACTGCTGAGATCTTCAACAATATCAAAGAGAAGTACTGCAGTAGAGGGAACTGTATGTATTGTCACACAGTCTGTGCTGGTCTCTGGCAGTGACGGACAGTTCTTCTTTCTTGGTCTCGCAAAGTGAACGCCTGGAGGGAGCGGAGTTCCTAAAACTCGGCCGCGGGCTAGCAACGGACCTGTGTAACTGACGGCGCGGCCTGGGTACTACAGGGTATACAGGATCGGTACAAACACACATGTGAACCCGACCCCTCTGCGTGCTTGAGGAGTCGGCCGTGTTGACTCATGCTCAGGTCGAGTATTTGCCATCCTGGTTGGCCATTATTGCGGCCGCGCGACCACAACCGGATTAGGGCAGGGTACCCGCCAACCCGCCCGGTGTGACGCAAAATTCCTGCCCCTGCCAAATAAATGCCCCCTCACTACTTATTACGCTAATAATATATGGCTAATATTTGATAACATTCTTTATCCATGAGTTGCTCAAACCGCCTTGCGGACAAATTTCGAGACACTTAGAACTTAAATAAACTACTCAACTTTAAAGTAAAGTATCCTCATAACTTTATAAGTCGTTATGTAAAAGAAAACATCCTGTGATATAGAAGTAAAGTGGGGGTGTTACATGTACGTATACGTACACGATTGACCTTGACCTAGAGAAGCAGTGATAGAGACTTTAGCAATATAAATATAGAGAAAAGGGAAGTGAGAAGGCTAGCTAGTGCTTGTATGTCTCACAGGAGAAAGAGCGAAAGAAACAATGTAGATATAAAGAAAACCAGTGGCAGTGCATGTTTCGCAAGAGAAAGAGTGAACAAAAGAAAGAGAGAAAGAAAGAGAGAGAGAGAGAGAGAGAGAGAAAGAAAGTGAAATATAAAGAAAAAGAAAAGAACCCAGTACTCTATGTGGAGTGGAGCAGCACGTCGGCAGAACGTAATGCGCCTGTGCAAAACCCTGATTTTGCACGTTTTTCGTTGGATGTTTGCTCAACGTTGCATCAAAATTTTGCCTGTTGCAGACGGTATCTTTTTCTATACAACATCTGAAAACTACAGACTGTCAACCTTATATGCTCTAATACAACCTCATATGAGACGTTCTGCCAAAGTGCTATGCACAATACATTACGGGTTTCGCGCAGGTGCAGTATGTTCTGCCGACGTGCTGAGTGGAGCACGCGCCGTGGCGCCCTTTGATCCCGTCCCGCTGACAGCTGTGCCACCACGCGGAGTGATCCTCCCGCCCGCCGCACACAGGCACAATGGTCCTCATCACAAGCCTGTTTTCCCATCTGCCTAAGTTCAACAAGATAGTTTGTGCACTTCCGCCGCCAAGCACCATTAATTAGTCCGTGTTAGAGAAAGGGGAGGGGACCTGCGAGCCGGCGATAAACACGGGCGGCACTTGTGGGAAACTTTCGGGTCGGAGAACATTCGTCGAGTGGAATGTTCTGCATTTCAAAGAAACGAAAACGAATTGACAATAGCTCTATAATGAAATTCTGAAGTACAACCGTCTCTAAGAATGACAAGAAGCAAAAAGCTTTCTGCATTGAAACTTTAGCATAAAATATAGCCCACGACAATGATAAAATGATGACCGATGCAAAGGAATCAGATCAAACAAAAGTCGAAGATGTCCATCTGTCCAAAAATGAATGGACGAACAATTTCAAAGCATAAAGGCAGACTATCAAAGCTCTTTTGCATTACCATTATCTACTAGTATGGTTCTATAGCAAGCTTATCGCTTATGCTGAGGTCACATTTCCAAACCGGGGCCAGCAAGGCAGTCTTATGGAACGAAAAGTGTGATATAAAAGACAACAAACCAATATCAATAATGGGAACTTGATATAAATTGTTGATTTTTCGTTAATCGAAACATCCCGGCCGGTCTCCTGTTTGGAAATGTGACCTTGTCCTTGGTATAACAGAGAGTTATTGGTCACGCGGTTATTGCGAAAATAAAACACGATTCCAATTAACCTCCAGTCAGCAGAGCGTACCTAACCCCGCATTGTCCTCCACACAGGCGTGCACAATAGTGAGGTTTTCCGTGTACGGTCTGGTGATTTAGAAGGTAAATCTTGTGGCGGATCAGGGCCCAAGAGGCTGCCCTGTAGAACCACCTGTTCGCAACCATACAAAAAACCGCCGAGCCGCTGGCGAGACAATTTCTTAAACAAACTGTCCGCTTAAATCGCACGGGATAAATCTCATTAGCCCGTCATGCATGGTTCGCGTCTTTTACACTTGTAGACATCAAAGTAGAAAAAGTACAATTTTTTTCAAGGAAAGTTTTTTCCAATGCAAGTTTTATTTCTTTTATGAATTAATTGAGTTTTATTTCGGGATACGCTTGTGGATATATCTAAATTTTATTCAACTCATAACAGAAGCCTGGACAAAAACATCAAAGGCCTTCTGTCCTTTTTTATCGAATGTTGACGTATCCTCTTCCCCATTACACCTGCAGAGGAAAATGCTTTGGTATGTTAATGCTGTTATACCAATCGATAGGACAAAACCGATAAACCGACCAGCCGCCAAAATGTTTGGGCGCTTTCTGTGGGCGGTATCGTGTCCAGAGCCGTGCCTATCTAGTTCCGTGCCTGAACTGGTTGGGGTTAGACTGAGGCACGATTCTGGATAGTTTCCGCGTATCCAAGAACATGTATTTGCCCCAGGCACGGTTCTGGATACGCGTGGACTATCTATAACCGTGCCTGAGCTTGGTTCTGGATAAAACACGGTTCTGGATACAACAGGCGGTAGAGCGGAGATTCCACAGACCGTTGAGATACCGCACTGAGCGTCCACAAATTTAGACTGATCTCTCAACGGTCTTTCTGTGAACGCTAAACGATCTCTAAGGTCTTCCAATGATATCTTTCCATGGTCTCAATGAATTTGATTTCCCTACGACTCCAGTCCTGTTGAAAGAGACCGCAGGGGGATGTAAGGATATGGCATACATTCAAAATAGGAAGAAAACTAGTCAAAGCTTTTCCAATTGCTCTCACATTTTCGTTCTAATGGCTATATTGAATGTAACTCATTTTTTAATTATAAACTCTTATAAACCTGTTTATGACAAATATACAAGTACTAACAATCCAGAGAGTCTGTTAGCTGACAACATCCTGTAACGGTTTTCCCGATGTGGTCACCGCCCCCGCTTCCTCGATCATACATCACGCTGTTGTAATCCTCTAGGATCAAGGCGGATTAAGTTGTTATAAACAAAGCGAAAGTTAACAGTCGTACCAGACTAACAAATACTTAGGACTTAGAATGTGACGTCAAGATCCTGTCTGCTCCAAAGGTATGTTGTGGGCAGCCAATTATATATAACCACCAAACTCAAGCAAGAATAAATCAGTAAGACTGTCAATCTTTCGCGTTTATATTTCTGTTGGGAGGGGTTTCCGTAACAAGTGTTGAGTGATGACATCCAAGCAGATGTAAGGCTTTTTTAGTACTTTTTAACGGTTTGCATTCTCCTATTAGAAATACAATATTAGAAAAATTGTGCTAAATGTTGCAAAAAAGGTGTAAAACACATCGAGAATTAGCAGGATCCTCACATATACTTGAGTGTATATTCCTAGAACAAATGTAATGTGTTTTTTTCGCGGTAACGGCCTTGAAAGCTTATAATATATGTCGTACAAAATGACTAACAAAATCAGTCCTACTTCTACTTGGACTTTGCTGGAGCCGTCTCACCACTCACTAACGAAGTATTTTTCACACAAAGACCAGGATCTAACTCAGCCTTTGCCTCGGTAAACTCGCCATAAAAAGCCCTAGTATTTCCCTCATTAGCGCGACACTCGCAGTGAGTTGTTACCCTGCTGTGTCCTGCGGCTTTCAAGTATTTGTTCACGTTAAAAGATACAGTTAACAGTATTGATCTTGCAATGGTGGCAAACCCTCGGCTCCGGCTAGATCCGTGTCCAAACGACTTGTATCCGTGTCTTTGTGTCCCGCTTGGCACGGCCGGGTTCTTGTTTAATCTTCAAGCAGATATTTTGGTGGTTGCCAGACAGGATCAAATTGGCAAGACAGTATCAAATTGGCAAGGTAGTATCGATGTTTTGCTGGCGTAAACAATATACCAGTACAAACAAAAAGAAGGCCAGTATAAAAAAACACGTGAAAAATCAGCCGAAGCCTAAACCTCTGCCTGGAGAGTAGTTTTTGTTGTCCTCACCGTCCAGGGCACACCGAGGGAAAGTTACTGATTAACGCAAACCTATAAGTTACCAAATGTTTCGGTAGATGCCACCCGGCGCTGTTTCTGATGTCTAAGCCTATGGTTGGTTTAACTCATAATCGAAGGTGAAAGGTAGCCACCAATCCTTCCCACAGGGTACGGATCGTAGAATTCGGTAAAAAAGAGGAAATAGTTGGCCGGGACTGAGGCAGTCCGCGGGAGGGTTAGTTTCCACCTCAAATGAACTCAGTGACCAAACTCCTCTGGCCAATTATTCTCCTTATTTGGCTAAATTTGACTGTTTTTTTAAACCTTGGTGTTAGTCTGGTAGAGACTAGATGAAAGGCAACAATATTGAAAGACTTTCTTCTACTTGTTGAAGAGCGGTAATACCCCTGGGCGGCACAATACCCCGCCCTGCCTAACAAGCTCGCGGAACAAAGACAAACATCCTTGTCGAGTGAAACGCGACGCAAATATAAGTCTTTGGGAGCAAATCCGGCAAGTGTGCTGTTCAATCAATATGTGGAGAAGTGGCCGTGGTCAGCGCTTAGGCTGGTACGGTTGGATGGACTGCATAGATTTCCTCATTTGACTCAGGTGAAAATGAGCTTCGGTTAGTGACGTTCTCTCGGGTAGGGCGTAAAGACGGAGGTTCCGTGTTTAAGGAGAACCACACTTTGAGCACGTTAAAGATCCCATCGCACTTATCGAAAAGAGAAGGGGTTATTCCCGTTGTGAGTGGTTCAAACATTTATTTATTTATTTCATCATAAAACGGCTGGGTAGCCCATTCAGCTGGTAGGAGCTGCTTTCCAATGGGGTCCAGCATACATGTACATGTACACAGGACAAGACATGATTATATTTAGTCAAGCAATAAAAGGTCAAACCTTACAGTCTGGTCTCTGGTTTGACATCTAGAAAAGGTGATAGTCACCTGTTATGTCAATCCTTCCAAATGTCGTAAACCTTCATAGATAGATCTGTACAATTAGCTATCATCGGTTCATCCCTCTCTTTGACGCACTCCCTCTTTATTTGAACCATTATGCAAGTTTTTGCATCGAAAAATAGACATTGAAAGAACATTTTCTTAAAAAATGTCGGAAATAGATAACGTTAAATATATCCAACTTCATGAACAGCTGGCTTCTATTTGCAATTTGTACTTCGTTGTTGATAAATGAAAAAAATCACACACAAGGAACAGTTCATTTGACTATCTCTTGTAATTGATGGAGGAAAAGGAATGTTTGAATGCAAATACATGTACTTATATGCCACAAACGCCCCCAAGCGTCAACAGTGATTAGTGCACATGGGCCTTGCAGTCGGCATGGCGTACCCGCGTCAAAATGGGTGGGGACTCGTGTTCAAAAGCGACATCTATCTATTCAATGTTGCAGTCCAAGGGTACCGGTGCTTTCAGAGATCTAATATTCTATGACAGGCCAAAGGTTCATTTATTAAGTACTACTTTGTCTCCTCTCCTACACTGAGACTGTTGACCATCTCGTATTCTTGCTGACTGTAAATGCAACTGCCATTATTCATAACCAGATTCGGAAGAAGAGAGCAAGATGTGTCAACCTCATTTCCTCAAAATACACTGGTGTCGGGAACGGTTTACCTGTCGTCACACGGACTTCAGCCACCTTTGAACTCAAAGCAAATCCACTTTAGAACACTAACTAATAGTACAGTAGAATACATATAGCAGAATGACAATGATACGATGGAAGCCTGAAAATCAGTTTAATGGCGTTTTGAAAGTTTGGAATTAGTTACATGAAAAAAAACGTACCAAATCTTTGCTAGATTAAGACTTAAAAGGGTAAAACTCCATTTCTCCTGACGGTCAAACACAGAGTTAGGTATATATTACATTACAGCAGCATTTTGTCCTATCTTTTCAGCCTTCATAATCTGGCTTGAGTGTTTGTGAATTATTCCGGTTCTTCAGATGCTGTCGGGTCAGAGGACTCCTTTCCCGAGAGATTCCCAGTGGTTTTGTTGGCATCAGAGTTTAAAGCGAAGTTATTGCTTCTAAATGTGTTCTTTAGAGGAAAGAATTGAACCTTCTCACTGTATTCGGCATGTCCTGTGATCAAATGTATCCAGGAAGTCGAGGAATTGTCTCATCGTCGTTTCCGTGTCGCGTGTTCGTCTGGTCAGGCCCCCACGTCACGGCTCGTTTACAGGCAAGTTGGGTGGATTGTAGTGGTGCCGCTGGCCACTGCAAAAGCAGACTTTGTTCAGGACGGTCTGTCGATGCCTCTGGGTTCTGTTCCAGTTACAGTCAGCCCTGTAGTGGAACTCCTTCCTGGCTTGGGGGTAGCGCTGACAGAAGCAGCGTCGTTCCAGGATGACTTTTCCGTCCATCGTGGTGAGTTGGGAGTACTGGCAGAGCTGGTTATGGTGAACTTCTTCAGTATGGCTGTATTCGATCTGCCATTTGCGAGAGACTTCGTTCCACACATATGTCATCGTCACAGCTTAGTTGGCGACCAAACTTGGGGTGTCTAGGATGCTTCTTCGGACGTTTTGGAGTTGTAAAAAGCTCGCAAAAGTCACAGTATTTATAGTCTGAACGACGGCATTACTAGATAAGGGTCAGGCCATCGTAGTTTTGATTGGATGATGTTCTTTGTTTGTTGGACTTAGAACAAATAATCGTCATCGAGACAAATAATGAAACTTGCTTCGTCAAGATGTTATGAAAGGGACTTTCAGAAGGTGTTGTAAAACCTATGAACCCATATTTTGCTGACAATGTAATTGCGTTTTCTTTAGTACATTTCAGAATGATCCACGGCCATCCAGATCAATGCATTTTCTACGACTAAAAGGTAAGAATCGACGACTGAGAAAACCTGTATGTGGTTTTAGTTTACCAGTGTTTCTTCAGCGAATAAGCCAGTGTGCGAATAAGAAGAGTGGGCGAATAAGCCCCTCTAGACAAAGCCCCCCATTTCCTTCTATGATAATATGTGTTGGCTTGGTAATGTTGCAAGCACCACTTACCGACGTTCTTGATTACCACAAAAGGTTTGAAATATCCTGAACTATACTGGTAGGCACAAAGTAAACTTTAGCCCCAACCCTTTCTGGGGCCTCTGAAAACCAACAACAACGACATGATATGTGCGTAGGTCATTTTGTATTTCGTGTGAGAAAAGGACAATGTAAATGGGACTGGTCTTATCATTTAAGTGGACATTTAACTGCCAGACATTTCATTCTGTGATGGGAAAAACAGAGAGAATCAAGTGCTTCCTTTCAAAGAAATTTCTGTAGGTTAATACATGCACTGTGTGCACTACAGTACGCCCTGCAGTACTACTTTGGACCACTGAGTGTCGCTTCTTTTATCAGCCATCAGTACATGTACCGTTATTGGACTATGAAAACATTTTTGCAAAGTCACTGTTCATCGAACACTGTAGAAATTTCCTTAAAGTATCAAAATTAAATTTGCACATTCTCTGCACTACTACAATTGTTCACTGTAAGACTGCATGTGATGATCTTCCTTTTGTCAATGTTTCATACGAAATAACAATGCTCTCAAAGAAAACTGCCCTTTAGGAAACCAAGAAGGATAATGCAGTTTAGCCAAGTCGAATGACGTAGAAAGGTTTCGGTAGAATGGTACTCAATATGCTAATGAGGGTCATGTGACCGCCCATAGCAACCAATCATTTTAGTCGTACGTGGACAAATATCAACAAAGACCCCGGACCTACCTTTAGCTTTCTGAGTAAACATTTCAAGCGACAAAGGCTTTCATAATATACGTGACATAACGGAAAGACAGACAAAATTCAAAGTGAGAAGATCTGTTTATTGATATCATGAAGGTTACAAACGTTTTAAAGAGAAGGCACAACCATGACACAATCACTAACTATGCATTTTCTTCATACAGAGAATGTGGGATTTGAGAAAGTTATATCCGCTTGTGACATTTCATTTTTGTGTTGGCTACACACACCGTCAACTACAAACAATTCAACCGTACACTATTCATAAAACAACTCGTACCACACCCAATCTAATTTATCAGGCGTTGTCAGGGCCCAGAGTTCTGTTTTCTGACCCGTTGCTCCCAGTTGACTCGGGTGTGCTTCAAGAAATCAATGTCCGTCGTGGTCTGTGGGTCGTTTTCGTCTTCGCTCCCCCTCGAGGCCCCTTTTGGTGACTCCGTGAGCAGAACTACGGGTGGGTTGCTGTGTCGTACTCTGCGAAGTCCGCCGTTGTCAAACTTTTCCGTTGGATTTTCAGTGTCCTTTCTGACTGGAGTTGTGAGAAGTGTTCATAAGGGAGAAAGTTCGGCAGAGTACATTTTAGGACGTGTTGAGACGGGTGGATTGTTTATCGGGTGTTCGGGAAACATTGGGATTGTCATAGTCCGTGCAGGTGTGAGCGGCGGTGTTCACTTGGACGTCGTTCGGAAGGCGTTTCCGAAGAATTAGTACCGCCGGGAAGGCTCGTTGGTCGTCAGATTAGGGTCGGAGTAGAGCTTGTAGTAGCGCACTGGATTCTTTCCGTTGCACAGACACTCCTTTGTCCATAAGTAGACCGTCAGGCCGTAGTAATGATAAGAAGATAGAGGTTGCTTCCACCGGCAGTCTGGATTGAAGTGTACCTCTTGCTTTGGCGGATACTGTGCGCACCAACAAATTCGTTGCAAAATGAACTGACCATATGCATCCGTCCGCTGTACACGAGCAAAGTTACATTGCGGCTGTAGGTGGGCTTCTTGATCACCACTGATGTAGTCCTTGACACTGGGCTCGTTGTAGCCACTCATGATCGCCTATCCGACAAGGATCTACTTTCAGTTCTTCGCAAAGGTCAGTCAAAAGTAAGTCCGTTTTTTTTTCACTCTTATGTCTTATATAGCCTTTTGTCTACTGGAAATCCCCACATTTTTGTATTGGGAGTGGCATGATTCTGATTGACGGGTCTTGTTTCTATAACAACCACCTGACATGACCAAAACGGTTTCTTTTCAGGACAAAAGAAAGGTACACTCTCTGGAATAATACTGCAAAGACTCTAAGCCCAATATACTTGTCTGTATCTATATCTATACAGCCAGAATAACCGCCATTCGGCAAAACACACCAATATATCTTCTAGTACAACAAAGAAAGCACTTTGCTTCTCAGAAATGAGTGGATGGAAAGTACGCTAGAAATGAGCAAAATGAAAACTTAGAGTCCATCCTTCTAAAGGCACACATGTTGTCGACACCGCCAGGTTCTTTATTTCCTGTTGGTCTCGTTCATAGCCAGGTTCTGGTCGAGAGTGTGGAACCCCGGACCGTCGCCCCCGCTCCCGCTGTCCATGCGCTTGATGCGGTGCGGGGCTGAACGGGACGAAGTGGACGTGCTTGTCCCGAACGCCATGTTGGCGGTTTTCTGGGTTCTCTCGTTGTTGTCTGTCTGGTCCCAGTCACGTTCAGGCTCGTTCCAGCCGCTCATGGTTGTTTCTTCAGCAGGGGGACGATTTGAAGCGTTTGGGAAGGACTTTGCGAGTTCTGTTTTTCTTTCCGTCGTTTTCTCTGCCTTTTATAGTGTTTCAGTCATGACGAGAAAAAAGTCCCCTTGTCATTGCGCAAGCGTTTTGAGGTGCTAAGAAACGTCCTCCAATATGTTGGCAAAAAAGAAATGCACAATTGATACTTAGTGAGTATACGAATGTTTTCAATATCCCCGGACTAGTATTGCAAATTAGGGAGAGCAAAGGCTTAAAGAGTCTTCAGAAGGCATACGGTGGCGGGCTGCTATTTCCGGCTGGGTTGGTTGACGGGCTGGTTCGGGGGGTTGGTGGTAGGTTTGCTTCCAGGTTTGGTGCTCACAGGTTTGGTGTCAGAAGACGACGAGCTAGGCGGACTACCAGTTTGGCTGGCACTTTTTTTGGTTTTCTTGTCATCCATCGGGCTTGGCTCGTTCAGTCCACTCATGGTGAATTCTGCTGCTGTACGACTCGAAGTTGCCACCGACGTCTGAACAAAAATATATTTCCTTCTTTCCTATTTCCACCTGCGTAGTTATGACGTGGCAGGAATTCTTTCCCCGCGCAAGCGTGATATAGACTTGTTTTGAATCCCGAATGACGTGTTTATTGCAAGATTAATTTGTTTGTATCGGAGAAATATACAATAGCCTTTGTATGTATATATTAGATAACATATTTAGAATAGCAAGTGCAGAAAAAGCTCCGAACACGAGAGACGGTCTTGTATTTCCTACAATAGATTCGCCAAACTCCGTAGAAAAAGCGAGAACTCCGTACCTACAATGTAATGTGCAAAAGACCAGCAATAGCAGGGTGTACTAGTCTCTAAAGAAAACGACGTTTACACAAATTACCCCCACGCTACGCCTGACCTCTTCGGGCCCTTTCATTTTTGTTCTGTAGTTGTACCTGTTGTAGCTTCTATTGTTGGCTTTGCAAACATGGCTGCCGTGCTTAATCTTTCGTATGTGCTTTTATAGTACGTAGCGGTCCTATACTATACTTCTGACCGAATACTAAGCAAGACAGCGTGGCGAGAATAGTCTGTATTTCCTAAGTTAGTCTATTTTGACGTCTATGTTCATATCAAACTGCAGGCCAGGCATTCAGGACAGCACAGAGGTATACTTTAACCTATAGGGTGCCAGCAGACTTTGTGGCTCCTTTGTTCGACTAACAACGGTACACTTGAGCTACCTTATAACATTTCTCTCAGGGTATCTACTAGCTGTTAAGCTTTCATATTGTCACGTTTAGCTCCTTCCACATAACGGTCCTTGCTTAATTACACAAGAATGAAAACAAGGTATGTGTGTCGGCCATTTGAAGTTGGCCGAACAAAGAAGGGTGTGCATGAATACACGTATATCACAACACGCAGGATTTCACGTTTAGACAGTGTTTTATTCTTAGGGATACTTTAGCCAACTAAGAAATGAACTTAAAGCGTCTATTTTTATCAATTTGTGTGCCACGAAAGCTTCAAGACAAGGAATCATAATTGTATCCCCCATAGGTGGTATAATGAACGTATAGTTGGTCCTGCAGTACCACCTCTTGCCGCTAGATGTCTCATCAGGATGTTTACAGAAGTGTCAGAAGTATCAATAACATCAGTTTACTGTATATCATGATCTCTTAGACACTGCAGAAATGTTTTAAAGTATTCTAAAATTATAGAAATTCCATAAACAACTCGACTGCCATGCGGTCTACGACTGCATGTGTTGATCTTCTAATCGCTAGAATTTTAGCAAATGAAAAGTGATAGAAATGCATACAAAACTTGTGTAAATATATACCTAGTTACTGTATTCGAGGTGAAATAACTGAGGTCTACTTAATAGTCATGAGGTCAACCTTAACTGTCAATCATTCGCCGTTGGGCGTGGCTTGACCTGGGTGTCACCTCGCAGATTGAATGGTTAAACACAGGAGTGTTCATACATGGAGTACCAACAATAACAACACAAATAGTTATCGAGAGAAGTTTCATATCTTGACAAAATGATAACAGCAAATCAGCTAGACGACAAAAACACTATATATAAAAGAAACTACGAAACCCAGTTCTCTACAACACATACCGTTGTGGTAGTGTTATACTGGTATCCAAAGCTTATCGTTTAAAGTCTGTTAAGTTTCTTTGTTGTTGCTCGACGATTAACACATTAAAAAGGTTAGCATGAGAAGGTCACACTTGAACTATTTAATAAAACAGCCCCCAGCTAAACAGTATATTCAGTACGATGTCCAGGTTCTACTAATTCAATACTAGTACCTTGTCCTGGTTTTACTGGGGCAAGAGTTCGTGTTGGCGTTGCTTACGGAAAGTTTTTGTTCCCGAAGTGCTGTCGCCCCCCTTTGTGGGCCCCAAACCACCGAAGGGTTTCAAAGTCTGTAACGTTGTCCGTATGTCGTGTCCACAGGGCGGGCTCGAACGTGTTCATAGTTCCTCGCGTTCCGGATTTTTCAGGAAGTCTGTTCCTGAAGGAATGATTCTGTTGGAAGTACTTGCAGGCTGCAGCGTTCAGTTCTTGGAGCGCTAGGTGTGAAAGCGTGTCCTGTTCTCGTGTCGTCGTGGTCCGTGCGGGGATCGTGCCGTGCGCGGCGTCCGTCGGCGTCTGGTCGGGGGTCTGTCTCGTAACGTTGGATTTACCACCGGCGAGAGGTCTCGTTCCAATGCATGTGGGGAGCGTTGTTCTGAGGAATTCCCCCACAGTAACAGGCCTTCCTCAGGACGTACACCTTGTTTCCTTTCCTAGAGTCGCGACATCCGTCGAACACCCAGGCGCATCGGCTGTCGTAGTGAACCTCCTGTCCGTCCGCCTTGCGTTGGCTGCACCAACAGTCCTGCTGTAGGACGTATTGCCCCTTACGGCGTTTAAAGTTTTCATATACGCATCTATTGTCGAAGTGGTTTTCGGTGTCCCCATCTTCGTAGTGGCGATCCCTACGACTTGTCTCATTTGAAACGTAGGCCATTTCTTCTTCTCTGATTGGTCTTCGAGCGGATATAAACTTCGTCTTCTTCGGAAAAGTTGCGGCAAGAGCAAACAGGCAAGTGAATCCGTTATCTTTTCCGTTTTGACGTAGTTTTTATACCTTTATTTGAGGGTATTTCCCTAGTTGTTGTCTTAACAAGTTGGAGAATTCTCATTGGATGTTGGTCCTTGTTTATTTGACAAACAACATGCAACAAACAACCTAGACAGGGTTGCGCAAGTAAAGTGCAACAGAGGCTTTTTTTAGGGATGACGTACGCTTGGAAACCCCCAGTGAAACATCGTTGAATGATTGTGCAATTTTTCGTACTCTTTTCGAGAAGCTTCCAAATAGAAATTAAAATCTTTTTTTGCCCAAAACTGGAATGTATTTGTAGTATACCAGGCCATGTCACAACTTGAGGAACGGAGAGTCCAACACTTGAGTTGAAAAACACAGAAAACTCTCTGAACCAGGCCAATCGTAAATTCTTTCTTTACATTTTCAGTGATAGCAAAGACACAGCCATTAACCATTTATCTCGTCTAAAATCCATTCTAACCAGCTTCAGAAATCTCGTAGCCTTTACAGTTTTGTTTAAAAACGCTAATTGCGACAAAATGAGCCAGTTTTTATGTCTTCCCTAACATATGCCTTAAGCCCACGCCTCACAGGCAACACAGAACAAAGGAAGCTCGCCATCTTGAATTTTCGGAGCAAACAACAACAAGAAAGCCAGACAGGAGGCCATTTTTTGAAATTGAAGTTGACCTAATACTAGCAGTTAGAGAAGGGATTTCATACGTAGAGTTGCGGTTAATTTAAGGTATTTTACTGGCAGTGCTTTCTTGCGTTGTATTTTAGCGTGTTTATGTATATTTGTGCTTATGGGAGTAATTATGGTAATTAAACACGCCATTCACAAAACACTTAAGCCATAAACCTGCTGAACAGATTTTATTCCACCCCAGAGCTTCTTTATAACATATACAGGCCACAGACTGACATAGACTTGGTGAACGTAAGAATAGTTAAGGTTGAAAAGTTAAGGTATCAAACTAAACTCCACAGCGAAACACGCTTTAGGGCACCTATATATGCCAACAATGCACACACAATACACTAAATATAGTCTAAATGTGATTATACCTTAAGAAAATAAAACTCTTTACAGCTTAGCTAAATCTACCAACATAGGTCAAGTCATTAAATCCAATCCACAGTAAAGTTATCGGAGATCTTAGAGTGTGATACAATGTAGTTTAAAAAAAATTACAGTGGAAAATAAAAGCTTACATACATGACATAAGTTCTCAAAACAGTGACATTTACCCCAGTGACATCTCATGTAACAATGTTTAAAATGAAGTAAATCGGCAATGATACACCATTTAGCCTTACAATAACTGAGGAATGTCCAAAGTGTGAGATAGACTAGTCAGAGTAAGTTTGTTAAGACTCTCTTTTCCCGACTGTTTCATCTTGTATATAGTTCTTGTACTCGGCGCTGTGCTGATGTGACTCTGTAATACCGGTGGTGTAAATTCTCTCCAGTGAAGTTAGCTGGTCACTTTGCGAAGGAAATATAACCACTAGAAGCAACTTGGTGGTTTCACTATTCTTTAAAAAATCAATAAAGTGTAGGCTAGGAGAGCCGCTTTTCCAAATGAGCGTTGGCGTTTTCCGCAGATACGTGTTGTTGTCATGTCACATGATGTCGATGCTGGTGGGGTCTGTAGTCTTCATTCATTTCAAACTTCTTATCGTGTCTTGTTCCCATGATGAACAGACTTTATTCCACTCCAGAGCTTTTGGTCGATTTTTTATAGGATAGATTTACGGTTCGTTGTAAGGTAGAGGATCACCGATGGCATGGCAGTAGCAGCTTTCACTCAACTCATAGTATGGGCCGAGATCTTCGCTGAACCATCTGCACATCTCGGAGAAGTGTGCCGTTTGTTGACTCCCCATTTTCCGTCCACACTTGCATGCCCTTCGTAGGAGTTGTACTGCGGTGGTATACCGCCCTTGGTGGGGGTTCCAATACTTTTTACCGGGCTTAGGGGCAACGCTGACGTAGCGACATTCCGAGCTGTAGTGCGTCTCCTTAGATTCGTCGTCTTCGTCTTCTTTATGTGGCTCAGGTTCGGAACCAGACAAGTTTCCCATGGCTGCTGAGAGAAGTTTCTCACTCTGGGAGTTCTAGAAAAATGTCTAACGTCTATTCAAAGTACCCGAGGCCAATGAAAGCTAGCCACATTCAGCGCCTTAGCGCATGTGATTGGTTGGTATTGTGCCGTTACACTTCCCCCCTCCACACTTCCTCACGAGCGCACCTTTCTTTTTCCCCAACCTGTATTTGCTGTATGTAAGCTGTGTGTGTCTGCAGTCGCCATGCGTCAGTTTTTGACGCCTGTGGATGATTGATTGATTGATTGTATTTCCTCCATTTCCAGTGGAGTACACCTCCGACATAACCATTTATCTCCCTAAAATCCATCTTAACCAGCGTTAGAAATTTCGTAACCTTTACAGTTTTGTTTTTAACGCTAATTGCGACAAAATGAGCCAGTTTTGTACTTCTTCCCTAACATATCCCACACGTATGACGTCACATGCCTCACAGGTAATGGCGCGGTCACATTTCCCAACCCCGGGCCCGGCCGGGCAGTCGTATGGAACGAAAATTATAATATAAGACGGCAAAACACACAAAAAGTTGTAGAAAACTAACCATGAGCACTATTTGTGTATATTCGTGATAAAAATTGTTCATTTTTCGTTCACGCAAACAGCCCGGCCGGGCCCCGGCTTGGAAATGTGACCGTGCCTTTACAGGGCACAAAGAAAGCTCGCCATCTTGAATTTTCTGAGCAAACAACAACAAAGTAGGCAGACAAGACGCCATTTTTAGAAATTGGACTTGACCTAATACTAGAAGTTAGAGACTAAATTTCATACATTAAATTATTCTAATTCAAAGTATCTTACTGACGTTGCTTTCTTGTCACATTTTAGCTTGTTTAGGTGTATTTGTGCGAATGGGGGTAATTCTGGTAATTCGACACCCCATTCCCAAAACACTCAAGCCATTAACGTACTGAACAGACTGTATTCCACTCCAAAGCTTTTTCCATAACATAGGCCACAGACGGACATAGCCTTGGTCAACATAACAATAGTTAAGTTGGCAAAGTTAAGGCAGTAAACTAAAAATAACAACAAAACACACTTAGAATATATACCAACAATGCGCACTATTATAGTGTAGTCTATATGTGATTATACGTTAGGAAAATCAGCTAAGCTTGTATTTATGCCATATCTGCTGACATGCGTCAAATCAGTATATTCAATCCACAGCAAAATCATGAGAACTTAAAGTGTAATAGTTTATAGAAAAGTGTACACGGCAAAATAGAAGCCTGTATACATGACACAAGTCTCTAAACCGTGCCAGCCACCCCAATGCCATTTCATGTAATAAAAATGGGATTAAATCAGCAATGATACATCAACTAGTCTTAAAATGATTGAAGAATGTCCAAAGTGTAAGATAGACTAGTCAGAGTAAGTTTGTTAGGAGTTTCGTTATCTGGACCGTTTCACCTCGTATATAGTTCTTGTACTCGGCTCTGTGTTGGTGGGACGCTGTACAACCGGTGGTGTAAGTTTTCTCTGTTGCAATCTGTTGGCGATTGTGAAGGAGAAGCACTAGAAGGAAATCTATATTGTGACAATTCGGCAATAGTAAAGTACGAGCGCGAAGGGCTGCTTTTCCAAATGAGCCTCCACTCTTTCTGTAGGTTTCCCGGTGTATTTATAAGCTGTCTTCCTCTTCATTGCTGAAAATTTCTTTTTATGACGATCACTTCATCCCTTTCCCGCTTTCTCTGGATTAACTTACGTTTCGTTCCAAGGCTGAGAATCCCCGATGACGTGGCACTGGCATTTTTCTCTTAACTCATATTCACCAGTGCTAAGTATGTAGCAATCCCACTTGCACCGCTTTGAGAAGTGTGCTTTTTCTCGATTCCCCATTTGCCGACGACAATTGCATGCCCTCCGTAGGAGTTGCGCTGCGGTGGTATACCGCCTTTGGTGGGGGTTCAGATACATGGCACGAGGAATAGGAGCAACACTGACGTAGCAACATTCCAAGCTGTAGTGCCGCTCCTTAGATTCGTCGTCTTCGTCTTCAGGATCAGGCTCGTTAATATCTTTACTTAACCAGCCTAGCCCCATGGTTGCTGACAGAATTTGCCATTTACTTCACCCTCCGGGGGTAGAGAAAAGTGACGTCTGACGTCTATTCACATTCCCCGAAGACAATGAAAGTGAGCCACATTCAGCGCTATAACGTATGTGATTGGTTGATATTGTAACATTACGGTACCCCCCTCATCACATGTATTTTGGTAACTCTTCAATACACCTGTTGCGTGTAATTTTCGTCCGTAGTTAGGCGTGTACTATCTAGTGCATTTATTCTGCTTGAATAGAGCGGCTGGCTATTTTGGGCCCCAATGACCGTTACTCACAAGTGTGAAGTTTTAACACCATTTATTACCCAAGCTGGAGGCTTCTTTGGTATTTTCTGTCGCGAGATTTTCTGTTTGGGTTTTGGTTACATCAGTTTTCAACTGTTTGGATTTTTAAGTAATCCTTCTACTTTGGAGTGGGCGTGTTTATATATTTGAGATGAATAGAAGGCGTAAACATCCTTAAAACAATTGTTTCTACAAGACATAAAACCACGAAGCAACCAAGTCAATGTACTTAGGATGTGATTACAACTCCTTTATTTCCCCACAATGCAAAGCACCAGTGTTTCTGTGTAACACGTGGATCAAACTAACATCGTGTTGTTGAAAACTACTTAATTTGTAGAGCATGTAGCAACATATATAACATAGTACAAGAAGGCACCGGGTTTAAGTAGGTTTTAAGTCTTTGTTAACAATACTTTTACAATTGTCCAGGATAGACTTTTTGATATAAATATGTGAATAATATTCATCCTAAGCAAATACTGGTTTGACTGTCTTGTTTCGATTCCGTATATCCGAATAAACAATATGATATTGATAATCAAGTCAAGGCACGAACCAACTACAGAGTACGACTGATAACACTATTAATTGGTCCCAAAATGTTACACGAACGTCACCAAAAAGCTACTGATTACATGAACTATTCCATCCATCTATTGGAACAGAGCGACAGACCAGTCAACAAATCAACACATGATACACTTACAGTAGAGAGGCACTAAGTAACGCACAGTTGTTTTGCTCACATAAGGAATATACATACGAGATAGTGTAGATTCGAACGTCTTGTGACCGTTTATGAAAGTCAGAGTCAGTTGTAGTCAGATGTTGGAAGATCTCAGTTTTCTGTTGTTTCATCTCCGGTAATGCATAATGTTCGGCTGAACATAGACTGATAGTTCATGTCGTAGTCCTTTCTTCTTAATCGGCCGTTTTCTTGACTCTTGTTTCCTGGACGATGACAGGCATTTGTAGTGACCAATGTTGAGTCTCTTTAGTGACCCGTGGAGAGGATAAATGTCAGTAGTGTCTCCAGACGTCCGTGGCACGCCCACAGGTTGTTGTTAATGGCGGCGGCGGTTGTCTTGTTGACGGGCGACGGAGAAGGCAAGGCTGGCGTTCGTCGTTGAAGTTTGTGGGGTGTTCCGTTCTAAAATGGCTTTGAGGACTGGATGGAAGTACATTCTGTAGTTGTGGCGTGACCGTGGAGCTCAGCTAGCTTCCCTTGCCGCCGGTTTTAGGCACGGCCTGGCCATAAGTACCCCCGGATGACTTTGCCTGTCTGCCTCGGCGAGACGGCTCGTTGGTCGCCGTGTACGACTCGTAGACGACTCGCTTCTGTCGCCCATCAGGGTAGTCCCGCGGGCTCGGCTCGTTCGTGGATTGGCTGCCTCCCATATTTTTGTACAGGTCTTCTTTCTGAGATGCGTCCGTTCCTTTGTCTTGATGGTGGCAACTTTTCCCCCTTTTTATACAGTCGAAAAACACAGAAAAATCCCCGCAAGATGTATTTTTACCAAATATGACGAAGCTTGGAATTCGCACAGGTGGAGGGTTTTGATTGGTCAGCTTTCACGCATTTTTTTCTGTTTTGCGCGCGTTTTTCTTTCTGATGCAATCAAGAATCGGGACTTTCCACCGATTACATACTTAACATAATCTGGGGGGGATGGTATGTCAATCAAAACACTTCAATCAAGAAAGGAAAGTTATCAGTAGTGTTCATGTGTAGATTTGTCAGGAATCATATCCATAGCATTCTCCTTTTTCCCCCCAAATATGTCGATCCGTAACTTCATTCTACCGTTCGTTTCCTTATGTAGACATTTTCATTTCCTCTGCCACCGCTCGGCCATTACCTGCGCGACGGCTCGTGCAGCTCGCTCGTCTCCCCGTCTGTGTAACGTCCACAGTCACACTTTCTCACGAGCGCCCACTTTTTTCTGCCCTCCGAATATCTCTTCCATTTACAGGTGATCACCTGGCTTCCCTTGTAGTGGATTTCATATCCTTCTCCTTTGCGCCCGTTTTTGCCCAACAGGTAACTTCGATCGGGAAATTCATCGCAGTAGCAGTCTCGAACCAAATGTTTTTTGGTGTAAACCCTTCCACCATGCCGTTCTGTGGTCCAACTGGACCCTATCTCATTGGTGGCATATTTGCACCTTCTATCCAGGTGCACTTCTTCGCTGTCGTCGTCATCAACATCAAATCTGGAAGGTTCGTCCCAAGGTCTTTGTGCCATGTTCCCTTAAGACCAACCTTACTCAGTGTAACCACCCAAATCTACCACGTAAGTTTTTGTTAGTTGCGAAGAGTCATGTGAGGATGGATTGTTTACACGTCCATAGTGATTGACATGGGTTGCCAAGGTTACAAGTTCTGCTTCAGCGAAATTATAAAGACAAAAATTGATTAACCGATCAAAGAGCAACACAGAGGAGTTAAAAAAACATCGAATTCAACTGCCCAACTAGCCAGAGTATAAAGAAAAATATCACCATATCTTTACGCAAGAAAATGCGTATTTTCAGCTACCTTTAATCCACCATTTTGATCCGCTGTGTTTCCCTACGCACTGTTCCACCCGCTGGTCCCTTCCCCGTCCGTGTAGCGCCCACACGTACACACCCGCACCAGCCAGAACTTCTTCGAATTCCCTCCTACCGTGTATCTCCGCCATCTACAGTGCCCGTAATGGACCTCGTACCCGTCCATGCTCTGTCCGTATGTGTTTAAGAGGTACCGACGGTCCGGAAACTTGCCACAGTAACACACCCGCACAAGGTGCCTGATAAGAAACACCCGCCGTCCATGCTCGTCTTCTCTCCATTTCGAGATCATCTCGTTGGTGGCGTACTTGCATCTTCTGTCCCGGTGAGTTTCTTCGCTGTTTTCCTCGTCTTCTGTAGCAGAATGGCTCGGTTCGTTCCAAGCGTACGCCATTTTTGTGTTTAGGGTAATCAGTGCCCGTTTAGCGGACCAAAATGTTAATATAATTACATTTTCTAGTTCTGCCATCATGCCTTCTTTCTGCTTTTTTAAAGGAAGAACACCATGTTTGTGATTCTAATCTATGTTCGGCATCAGCCTTCTTTACCGCCATTTTAATGATCCAAAAGAAAGGAACGATTCAGAAATTTAAAATTTAACATTACCCACCACACGGGATTATAAGCTAATCTCCCCTTAACGAAATCTCTTAATACAAAACACGGATTCAAATTGTTATAACATAGATTCATTGACAATACTGTAGTTTATAATTTGGTGAAGAAATTGAACGAAATCTGTGAGCGAACGTTTAAGGGTGATTATAAATCCATGACGCAGTTTCCAACCCTGCCCCTGCCCAATTCTGCAAAACTGTCATGGCCGCCTTCTTCCCCAAAATTACCCGCCCGCTCTAGTCAGGCGCCGTTCTGACGACCGCCATTTTCCCCTTTCCCTATTGACAACATTTCTGTCCAACGTCTACGTGCGCCCACTCCCTTAAGAGAACGTCTGTGTTTGAACCCGCCACTGGCCACAGTGAGTACGCAGTCTGCTACAATTGTCCGTTTGTATGTCTTACCACTATTCCTACTGAAACGAATCTACGTGTATTGTTCGGGGTTTATTCCCTTTTACCCCAATAGACCGTCTTATATAAAGACTTGTTCATTTTGGGCCGTCCAGAAGATGACAGATTGTAAGCGCCATGTAACAAATATTTTACTACACGGTTACTGTTGTGGTCCAATCTCTATTGTTAGTCACGAAAACAGAAAACCAGAGTCTTTTTCGAGCAAATTCCGTTTATTTGTCTCAATATCGCCCTTCCTATACTTCCAACATGTCAGGGAACAGAGTCAGTTCCCTATATCAGTGCCCTGTCCCTGTGCCTTCAGTCACCCTCCAAACTAGCCTCCCGCTCCCCACATGTGGCTTGTATCCTACCTTACACAGCTACCTCGCCAAATATAATGCCACAGTATAGTTCCCCGTGCTCCCAATATTTCTTTGACTATATCAGCCATATTCACTGTCCAGATTGTAGCATACTGACTAGTGTTGTATTTTTCCCCGACGCCATTTTTATTCCACTACTTCTGTTAAATAATAAACGCCCAAAGATGGCCGCTAGCCAGGTCAGTACATAACACCGCCATTTTTGTCTTCTCCCCATAGCGCTACCAGTATCCTATCGACCGTACATGTATATCCCTCCATATATGTGCGGGGCTATATAGATTACCACATACTCCCCGCTTCCCTACCGCCCAAACAGTTTGGTAGTACATCCCATATCTGTCATCAATGTAAGGAGGAAACGATAATTTTGCCCTAAATTTATTGTTCGATGAAAGAAAAAAAGAACTAATTTCCCACTCCCTGCCAGCGCTTGCTATGTTCATGACCTGCGTTTTATTCAATTCGATAAAAACGCCGCCCTGTCCGATATCCTAACCTCCCTCCGTCCGGTTCTGCCCAGCCCATTACTATTAATGGCGGAACGTTTTCTACATATTTTTGTATCCAGTCCGTAGGTGTTGTTGTTTCTGACCCGCCATCTTGGTTCTGAAAAACCCTTGGCCTCCCCAATCAGTCCACGGTTTGCCTCCGTTCTACCCGTCGGCCGAACCACTTCCCTCGCCCCGATGACAAGCCCCTCTGCCCACGCCCTTGTCATTCCCCGAGCATGCAATCACCTGTAACAGACGTGGACAGGCAGCCCGCGCGCCGTGCCGCCCTGTAATTGTGGTAAGACGCCTTGTTACCTGTACTTCTGTGTTCTTTTCCCCAATCGTTACCCGACTCTTTTGTTCAGTACAATGACGACGTGGCTTGTGCCCCTGTTCTGCGATTGTCTGAGCTTGCGAACAAACAGGATAATATCGCGGCCACTATTTCGAGACAGGTATGTCTGGTACGATTTCTTCTAAAACGGACGGCTAATCAGGCAAAATATACTCTCACTTAGACATTTCTACCCTCTCTCACCGTCTAGTGTCTGTAGACATCCACGTACATATTGTGCCTACAGTGTTCTAAAACCCTTACCAAATACGTAATTTATTTAAGGTAGGCTAGCGCCCTCCCGTCATGGCTTTGTTTTAGAATATATGTCCGTCTCACTCCTGCCTTTAGTAAATAGAATATACTGTAACAGCACTTCTCCATGTTGGGATAATGGCGGCACTGACTCTGCCACTTTGACACCTCTATATACTTGAAATACTGTCTAGCCTTTCTAACAGTTTGCAGCTGTGATACACAACATGATGGCATTTGCTTTTCTCAATCTACGATCCATCCTCTACCCAACTAGGCGAGGATAATATCTTAAAGTGCCTGTATGTGGAGCGTGGGCGGGATGGGGCATGTACGAACGTGTTTTACATTCACCCAACATGTTCCATACCCGTGTGCCATGTCTGTATCTTATCCCCAATACTCCTCTGTCAAATGAACTCTGGTGCCGCTACCTTCTCCTGTACATTTCAGCCAGGATTATTGGACCTGTCTCGACCACTCAGAGGTGCCTCTGATGTTTAATGTTTAACATGCGCTACACAAGGCAGGCCCCCGTCTGGGGTTGTTGTACATTCTTCCCACAGATGAATCAATGTATAGTATATGTAGCTTTGCTGATAAAATATACATCTAGAGTCTCTCCAACACATACAGAACATTAAGAAGTGTTTATATTTTATACATTAACATCACGCAGGTAAACCATGCCCGTACTGTTGTTAGATAATGCTCCTAATACCTTAAGTGACCTTCCGTATGTGCTATGTTCTGTCCTACTCAAGCTAATTACATTTGTCACTGGGACCCTTTTAAAGGTTACTCCCTTAAGCGTTGTTATAATCGGTTCCCCCATCCCCAATCTACTGACATGATAACATGGACGTGTCACGCAAATATGTCCACAGAGCTATCTCTTTCTTCAATGCATTCTAGTTGAAACGTACGCGTTATGACATGTGAGTCTGAACATATTTGGTCCCACAAATGCATGGAATACTCTTAACCTTTCAGAACATTTTCTTCTGTCGTTTCTTATGTCATAAATTCCAACTAAGTTTGGCATGTATATATTAAATGTACAGCACCCAGTTCTTAGAAATTTTTGCAACATTATCAAGGCTGTACATGTGTAAGACAAGATTTTCTACAGATATGAGTACACCCTGAGTGCGCAGTGGTTCTGTATCTGCTCTCTCAGCCTGTGGAAAAGTGTTTTATTCTGCGAGGTTGTTTCTGGCTTCCACGCGCTGAAAATCAATACGTGTAGGAGGGCTGAGTGCATGGGGCCCTGGTCAAGGGGGAAACTTTGGACTAGGGCGGATACATTTTACAACTAGCTGTCGATTAGTATGGGCAGTTTTGAGACCACAATTTTGTCATCGACACTACACTAATAGGTTAATAATACAGAACAATGTTATATTTTGATCTCATGTGATCTTGTTGCTAATAAGGTGAACATAAGTTCTGTGCATTTCTTTCCTACCGCGCACCCCATGCCCTTGGTCTTGTGTAAGACCCAGTACTGTTGTTTGTTTTCCGTTTATCTCTAATTCAAGTCAGCTGTGCTGTGTGGCGTTACTGGGCCAGGCTTCGTCCATATACAGACAAGACCCTTTTCGGTACCATATATATATTCATGGATATAAAAACTTAAAAGGCAGTGTGTGGCTTAGGCAGTCTGTCATGCCACGTTGGCCCGCCTATAGTGTGCATGCAGCTTGTCGAAAGCCTTGCCTTATCCGTAAGGCCGCCACTTCTGCATAACCCAGAGAGGGCCCCTGTGATATCCGACACGTTTCAGGATGGATTTTGGCACTTTGTTTAGCTTTCCCCGGACCCTCACGGAGACTATGGCAACTGATATTGATACAGGCCAGACCTGGTCTTTCTTTCAAGCTGTAAATGCTTCTGTTGGTAAGGATAAGAAAGGAAAAAGTGACAGGTCTGTATGGTCGAATGATTTATAGTCGGTGTATGCCTCGACCCGGACAAGTCCTATTATTTTGCCGGCTCTGCGCCACTGAATGTTGTGTATGAGCTGTGTTTCTTGACAAACATGGCCAACTGTACATGTAACAATTCACACATTAACACATCAAATATAGATATGTCTGATGGTCACTTTCGTCCTGCTGTGCCCATTTAGATTCAGTGTCCGTCCCTTTTTAGTTTGGCCACTGCCCCTCGGGTAATCTATGGACGATGTCCTCTAAAACATTGATCAATTCTGTACGTGCCGTCTCCTTGGTGACTGTTCGTCATACCTGTCAGAGTACTGGATAGTTTGATTGATCTTTTAGATGCTACAGGGGTAGTATACAAAGTACTAGTGCCGAAGGCCATATACTTTATTTTTTTTTGTTCGTCAAAAATTTTGAAACCGTTTTTCTTTCTGGGGATTATTTGTCAATAGACGACATGTCGGGCATTGCGTCTGTCTGTGAAAAGACGAGAACACATCGTCACTGGGAACGGAAAAGCTGTTTACACCGTAAAATGGCTTCAGACATGAGTAGTTCTGTGCTGCATGGTAGGAACACCCCACGGGGCCCCTCTGCAACATGCCCTACCTGCCCTGACCTTTCTATGGTTGGAAGGAAACACCTGGCATTTAGACCACTCCCACCGTCGCATGTCCTGTTTTCGACATTCTTTAGTGATGTGTTCATCGGTGTTTTCATCAGCTATTTCTGTAGACTTTGGTAATTTTGAAACGTCACTGCAGGTTTCTATTTGTTCTGCATGAGCTACGAAACTTTCCGCGGCTAAAACAGGGGTGGGGGATTGCCACTACGTCATGCGAAACTTCTGGAAGGTTCTATAAGACCGGCTGGAATAGGTTTAGACCTGCGTCGACAGATGAGGTCACATCTGAAGCATTTAGGGGAACCACGCAGCGTCAGTGCATGGTACAAGTGCTTTTGTCACATTGCGAAAAGAGTGGCCAGTCGTCCATCAAGTCGTCTGAAAAGAGGGCATTGAGCGCCTTTTAATTGAGGCGTATAGTCTTTCGCGTCATCGGACAACTTTACCATTGACGATTGTTGACCTTTGACCTCAAAAGCATATGTAAACAAAGCCAGGTATTCTCAGTAGCCCCCCACGGTTCAAAATTGTGACAAGACTAATTACCAGGACCGCATAAGGAGGGGCTTTCCATCACATGATCGTGAGGTGACCTCTGTCCTTGGTGCTGATTGGCTGTTAGTGCGTAACCGCCGGGCCTTATGACCATGTATGGCGAAATCTCCACCTACTCGACCCTTGCCAAGGCTGAATTGAAGAGATTCCGTGTCAAGGATAATGTTTACAGTACTGTTGATGCCCTTTGGTGGTTTCCATGCTCAGGCGACCCTGGTAAGGCGAGCTGACAGACGGGGTGAGTTAGGGTGTCTGAAGTGTCGGTGTGTCAGCCCGCGTATAGTCTAGGCTTGGTCGACTGATACGAGGACGTTAACACATAGCTAGGGAAGGACTTCTTCTAACTCCACAGAATCTCAAGTATGTTATACTTGTTTTTAAATCGTCTCGGGCTTCTATTTCCTTTGTGTATCTTTGTGTATTTTTGATTATTTGCAGGAACACTGTTGAGATTAATGTGTCATTACTGCCCCCTACAAGGGGCGCTGACTACAAAAGAAACAATGGCGCTGAGTTTGAAAGCCAAAAAAGTTGAAAGAAAAATGTCGCCTGTAAGGCTTTTGGGACTGAAAAATAGGCCAAGATTTTGTTGTTGTTGTTCAGAGTAGATTGGTTAACTTAGACTGGACGTTAAGCGTCCATTATTTGATATCAGTGTCCTGTACTGACCAGGTGTAGCCTTTACTCAGGTGTGTTTACCTGCGTGGCCTAGTTCTGTTGACAACAGGTGTGCACAGCTGTGCTTGTTCTAAAAATCGTCCTGGTCTGGGGGCGAGTGCAGAGGTCGTTTTTCTCAGGAGTCTGGTAATATGTACTGTAAGTTGTCTAATACAAGCAACTGTCCACATATCAAAGTTTATTGTGCGCTCTGCAAACAAAAGATATTTGTAGTGCTTGTTATCTTGCGGGTATTTGTTTGCTAGCATTCCTTACTAGAACGTATTGAAATCGACTTTAATTTTAGAAAAGTGGAATCAGATTGTTGAATATTTCGTGAGCTTTACAGTAGCACGTTTCATGTTGTTCTTTATCCTTGTATCGTGACCCTGGGTCACTTCGTAAGTTGTGCAATCATTGGTTGATACCAAACCCGGATAGAGATTAACTTAATAATCCTTCGGTGAAATTGTGGTTAATGGCTTTTAGTGTAGAGTTAATGAAACGGTTTACGCTGGCAACGATTCTGGTCTCAAACATGTGATTATTTAGTCACATATTATACATGTATAATTTCATTCAGAGGCTGGCTGGAACGTTCGGGTGGGCCTTTGGGTTTAGTTGGCTGATATCCTGGCTGGATTATTGTAAAAAAAAAATCATCCACGTAATAGTGTTATGGTACTGCGCTTCATATAGAATGATATTGTGAAGCCCTGTTCTGCCAATTCTATTATTAGCGCTTGCACTTTTATAAAGAGCCCCATATGAGGATCGTAGTCTATGTTCCTGTTTTAGACAAATCTTAGTTCCTCTTCTCCATACAGTAGTATGTGTTAGTGGTCTAGTTCCCATTTCCCTTTAGTGATGCAAGTTCCCCTTTGCGTTATCATATAGTGGTGGTCTAACTTAGTCCATCTGAATTTTGTCCAGTGAAGGTCTTTTTAACGCAGCGCAAGAGGTAACAATGTATATGCTATTAGTTTAACTATCATCATTGAATTTCTAGCTAGAGTGTCCTCCTACTAAACACATATATGTCCCATTCTAACCCTTAAACCATATATACACACTCATTTGCCATATGTTTGCTATATGTTTCCAGCTTAGAGTATCCTTTCACGAGAAAACCGTATGTTCCTAATTATGAGAAACATGTTTGTTGCTGCAGATTGACGCCACCGTGCCACGATGCTAGGCCCGGATCAGCCCCCAGACTTGGAGCGGGGCCAGACAGATGACCCCCGCCAGGAGGAGGCTCACGACAGGGAACGAGAGTTACACAGCAGGGAACGAGAGTTCCAGCTGGCCATGGCCTGTCTGCTCACCTCACCTGTAATGAACGAGGTGGAGAGGAGACCGAGGAAGAAAGGTAAAGATCGAATTGTTAATGTTAGCTGCTTGTAATGTTTACTAGTATAAGTTCCCTATAGTAAACATGGCTCAGTTTGTAGGATAAGTCACCATTCTTATGTGTAGTTTGAAGTGCAATATTATTGCTGAATTGAATGTAGACAAAAGGTTTGAGTATTGGACTATGACTCTGTTTTGACGCATTGGACTTTGTGGTATACTGTATGTTGTCATCCTTTGTTTGACTGAATGTAATAATGCCGTGTCTTGTAATATGCTGGCATGGGCCCCTTGAATATCAGCTATTGCAAGCTGAATGGGGCTACCCAGTCGTCTTGATATTTATAAATAAATAAATGAATAAAATCCGACACGCACAAAAGCGTTCTATTTGAAGAGTGAAGACTTTTGAGCTGTTTTCTTATGCCTGTACTTACCATGTTTTCTTTAAATCTCAGATCGTGTCAAACGACTCAAGAGAAAGAGGAAGAGCAGAGGCAAGAAGAAAAACCTCGGGGGAAAGGGCGATTCCACCACTACAACAAGAACAAGCAGATAGCATACAGAAAATAAACAGTGTACTGTAAATATAGTTTTGGAAAATGTATTTTGATGCTCCATTTTTGTAAACAAAATGTAATGTATATTCAGATATTGTAATGGTCATATGAGGAAACTTTGTATGGACATTTTTGTATAACAAAGTGTAATGTATACTTCAGGCTATTATGATGAGGATACAAAATGTACTTTGCTCCAATACTGGTTTCTTGTCTTTCTCACAAATACTTGAATGGATTTGTCACTAAAATACAACATTCATGTGTATAAAATGATTTATACTAATACAGATAAGACATTTTCTTCCGCGCGATACTTTATCTTTATAGCCAGCTCAACAGGTCCTCCCAATTCAATATGGCGGTAAAAATAGCTCGGCCTTGAGAGCCACGTCATCAGGGGTTAGCAGCGTTGGCTAATCAAACGTCGACAGTTGAACTTCTAACCGTTAACGTGATCAACGCTGCCCGGCACAGGCTGGCGGGGTGATCAAACTTCCAGGGTAATTCTGTTAGCAAAGACCGGGGCCGGCTGTTAGCGTGTGTTATAGACTGTTCGCTGTGGGAATTGTTATCGATGTGGAGGTTGATTGTGGACGTTTGAACAGGGAATTTATCAGATGGTCCATAAAACTGATTACTGAAGGACAGGTACATCTACTGCCTTGCTTTTTGACTGATCGCACTAGTTTGTATTGACGGAAAAAGGTATAATTATGTGCTCTGTTGCACATTTCATGGAGATGTGTACAGCTTATGCAGATTTAAGTTATTTCAATTAACGTTATAGCCCACACTTCGGAACGTGTTCAGTTTCTGACATGTTGGAAGTGTTTAGTACTTTGATTAATCATGACTGAATAAAAACATGTGAAGTAACGTCAAATTCACGAGTTTGTCATTGTATTCAATAATGTGGTCGCTTTGTGTATTGATGTAGATAATTAGAGAAGTACCAGAATATCTTCTCGTTCCCCATTCATACAACACATAATAGTAGCTTGTACCGGACTTCCGAAAAAAATGAGAACTGAAACCTGGCATTAGTTTTGAATACGAAGAAGGGAGGCCACACAAGAGGCTTTCGCAGAATATAGGGACTGGAATATTTTATATTATGATAATTTTCAGTACCTCTTCTGTTTTTAAAAACAGACCACCGAGGTGTAAAATGAAGTAGCCCTTATAACACGGTCAGCTTTGGGGTTCGGATTTCTTACTAATAGAAAAACGAATAAATTATCCCGCCGCAGTGACTGTTTCAGGAAGTCTGTACAATGCAGACGCAACAGGTAGACTTAATGACAGTAACGAAAAAGACATTAAGGGACATCAAATTAACCGGCCGACATAATCTGGTGATTTCATGGGACCATAATAGAGCTCTGCCTAACTAGTCGAAAGACCACTGGTACCAACTGGTGACCATATCGTAAAGAAATTCTGCCTAACTCATCTGTCGCCTAACTGCTTGTCAGGTCGGCTACGGTCACAATCGCCAAGTCTCCCTAACTTTCCGATCAACTATTTCTAGGCGGAGTACGAATGTCTTATGATGTAGGTCACCACAGAGTACCTGTGGTACTCCAACGTTCTAACAGACTAAGGGACAGAGGTGAAAGAGATGAGGTGACCACTTATTTTTAAAAGAACTCTCATGGTAGGAAAGAAGACACAGACACATATTTGTCATTGTATATATCAGAAATATAATTATCTGTTTGTATATCTTCTTTTCAATTCAAACCTTTAAACACACACAACCTGGTACATCACTGCATTATAAAATCATAGAGTCATATTCTGCACTTAACTCTGCATAAAAACACTTCTGGCTTTACTGGCTTTAGCCTGATTTCCACAATTAAAATACATAGCAAAAATAGCCACTCATCTGGATACTTAAATCTTGGAAGAATACATTTGGGAGATATGATCTACTGGAATACAAGTATCATCACACTTCTCAGTTGGCATTTATTATTTCTCTATACAAATACATGGCTTTAGAGTTCAGGCACTGGACCAATCACTGATTATTTACAATCCTCTTCATGCACGAGAGTTTCACTCACACAAATGTCCATCTTAGTGGCAAATGGCTGAGTTATAGATAAATTCAACGAACATCATAGCAGCATTTATGGCAACTTCATCAATGAATTATCTTAAAATCATAAAAACAAACTTCTGCAATCCATAGTCGTTACCAACTACTTAGACAAAATGATATGAACCACAAAGATAAAGATATGTTGCCTAAAGAGTGGAAGAAATATTGGCATATGTTATGGCTAGTCTTGAATTCCAAGGACAAAAAAAAAACAGGACGAGGTAAGGAAAGTTATGGCTCATACTGCATCCTACGGCAATCACAATCACACTTGTACATGAAAACAACATAGCCAGCATAGCTTGCTCTTTCATCAGCACTTTACAATTGGAAGATTTGTTAACAACACACTGTTGTTTGATATGTTAAAGTACATGTAGGAGCTATCACAACAGTATGCAGAAAAACACTGTACATAACCAACAAAAACAGCAATATTGGAACACCAGCCAGATTTTGTGTTATGAAGGCTGTGGAAAAATATCAGCTTGAATGTTCATCTGCATTGGTTGAAACAGGTTTGAACTGTAAGTTCCAACAAAAAAATGTGTTCTTGACAACTGGACTTGAACAGTCAATTTTTTTGTTGGAAATTACAGTTCAAACCTGTTTCAGTGTGGAAAAATATATTTCTTTTCATCTTTTCTGCATCTCTAACAACATGGCAAACGCTGCCCCATATGCAGCGTCCCCACAGGTGGTCTTGGAATATATCAGGGGGATATCATATTTCCGCTCCAGCTCTTCCTGAAGGATCAAGTTTCTCGTCAGGGCACTTCCCGTACCCACAATCCTCTGCACGCCGCACTCGGTGAGGAACTCACGCGGCATCATGGCGTGCAGGTTGGCGACGACGCCCTTACAGAGCGAGCGCGTGACCTGCCCGACGCTGAGACGGTCGATGGTGACGTTGGACACGGACGCCCGCTGGTCCGGGACGTGGCGCTCGCCGAATATGGTGGGGACGATGGTGAGGGGGGTGTCGCCGGAGGATTGGGCAGTCGTCAGGAGACGCTCATACAGCAAATCCTCCTGTATGGACGGGATTCCTGTGGATGTGGAGGATAGAAAGGTGTTAGAATGAATCAACTCTAAGAGCGCCTTGTACATTACACTGAGGATTTGAAGGGTAGAAAGGTGTTAGAATTAATCAACACTAAGAGATCCTTGTACATTACACTTTTATCAATGGAATATCCTATGAGGGTGTTATTGAATAACATGGTTTTCTGCTAATGCACAATTTCATCACTTTCCAAAGGACCTCTTTGCCTTGACTTTTGTTTGTGGAATGTTGACAATAATAATACTCATGATAAGTTGACATTTTTGATAGGTACACATACATGTACAAGCTTCCTCTTTCCAGACACAAATTATCTTACAGCTTTAGAAATATGATAGGTAAACCATTATCTTAATAAATATACCTTATACCAGAGGAAACATTTCATGGAATAATGTCTCTCAAGGA
Organism: Branchiostoma floridae x Branchiostoma japonicum; assembly: GCA_013266295.2. Taxonomy (NCBI): domain Eukaryota; kingdom Metazoa; phylum Chordata; class Leptocardii; order Amphioxiformes; family Branchiostomatidae; genus Branchiostoma; species Branchiostoma floridae x Branchiostoma japonicum. Next base: position 3,328,598 of record CM023826.1, on the reverse strand, counting down.
ACAGTTAAAAATCTCATCAGCCATACCTTCACATTTAAATGAAGGCTGACAATCTCTGGCCATTCTGTGTAGAAAACCAAGGTAATACCCAAGAATTCTAAGTGATATTACAGTATTTATATATGATAGTAATGATGTTATGTTACTTTTTAGGATAAGTTTTTCGACAATTGTCATGAATCTGCAATTTAGCCAATAGGCTGCGAGTGGTTCTATCCCGAATAAAATTTCATCATCATCAAGATTATTCCTGGCTGTAACCCAGCCTTACCCAGATCCTGGAGCCAGCTCTGTATCATCTTGACAAAGCAGGCGAGGGCGTTTCCCCCGGTCAGCGCGGCCGCCACAGCCAGGTAGCGCCCACCGAAGTACGGGTAGTACTGTACCGGGGAGGAGGGGTCAGCAGGAGGGGGCAGGAACCCGGGGGTCATCTGGAACGCCAGCTGGGCGGACGTACCCATGTTTAGGACTGAGGAAATAACAACAGGTTGGAAGGGAAAGTTCTTTGTTATGAACATACATGTTTACAAGTTATTAGCATAATTAGAGTGTTTTCACTGTTATTTATAAAAGTAGATTGGTCTCTTAGAGTTGTTAGATATATATTAGCAGATCTAGTAAGCAGATCTTTTTTTCTCTTGAAGAAGTTTGTGTGAGTGCACTTTCCTTCTCTTGGAGAGAAACATCTACTAGTATTTGTTTCATGTTCCTGAGCGAAAAACTATCCTCTGATGTCAAAATATTCACTCCTTTCCTGACCTTTATGGTAGTCATAACAGACAAACAAAACTTCGAGCTGTTGTCAGAGGAGTCTGATCCTATTCAACAACATAGCTTCAATAGCATGTCCTCAGCTGGCATGTTGATAATATGCCCAGTAAAGACCTAATTACCTACATACTGTTTTGTGACTGCTGTCTCTGTCTCCTGAATCTATACATATGTGCTAATGCCTACAGCATTTGTCAGAGTAGATATTGTTTGAAAACCAGAGCCAACAGAATATTGCGTAGCAGTCAGAAAAATGTTTGTCATAACTTAGATATATGCCAAACAAAGCAATATCGACACACTGGCTGCAGAGAGTTTTGAGAATCCCACCTGCGTCTCCGCTCTGCACCAGACTTGGGAGTACAGAACACTGCATGTCACCCAGGGCCACGCCCACATCAATGCGAGGTGGCACACAGCACCAGGGCTGCCTCAGGGTCCCCGCTACTTCCCCGGGGTCCAGCACACGAGGTAGGACATCACAGGGGAAACCTGCCTCCTCCAGACTGGGGAATAGTACATGCACATTTACAATGTTGCCATCAGCAAAATGCATTAGATGCTATGAGTTATACACATAGGAGGGTGACAGTTATACACATCGGTTAGTCTGAATGATATCTGTAGGTAAAGTAAATTTAAGGCAGTCTTCCTCAACTGAGTTGAAGCATGTTGTTTAAATACAAGTAGCTACAAGTGCAATGCGCTTTGCTACAACTCGCGATCGTGTTTATAGATGTTATATATCACGGTGATCATTATGCCACAAAGATACTTTCATACTGCTTAGCCCCATTGCTGGGTTTATTTGCAGATTGCACATGACATGTGTGAGTAGCTGGTGTTCAGGACATGTAAACATAGGGAAGTATAAGGATAATATTGATGAGAACATAAATAACTGATTTTGTGTACATGCAAAGGACAAGACAAGTCTCTCCATAACTCAAGAGGTCCTTACATTTCCCTGTTCCACAGCCTGCTGCCACAGTCAAAGTACCCCCAGCTGGCGGCATTCTGTACCGACATCACAGGCAGCTCCATCCCGCACAACATGGCCACCACGTAGTCCATCACCGTCCCCGCTCGGTCAAACCCCTCCAGAGCCTCGGGCATGTTCCTGGCCAGCCACAGCAGCGTCGCACAGCCGTTGCCTGTAGCAACGGGGAGGTGCGCGCGGGGCTTGGGGATGGTTTGGAGGAACTCGGTGGTGCAGCGGCCATCTTGCCAGGTGTAGAGGCGGCTGACCTATGCATGATGTACAAAATTAACTGGTGGCTGTACCAACTCCTAAGTACCTAATAGTAATACCAACTCAGAAAAGAACAAGAAATAGTCATGCCTTCAAGTACCAGAGTTATCAACCAAGGATTGAGGTGTTCAAAAAATTGTTCTTTTTCCTCTAGAACTATTGTAGAGTGGAACTCAATGCCACCAAGTACAGTAAGGGCATCGTCACTAGATAGATTTCAGCAATGTTAGATGTGGAAAGGTTGGGTGTTACAGGCCATTTGGTGTATTAAATATAGCTAGCTGCCGCCGCGCCGCGTGCCTGCGAAGCTGGTGTGTTACGATGAGGGGAGGTTATATACCTGCTACATTTACAGATACAGATACAGACCTTCCCCGTCTCGAAGCGGTGTGACATCGGGGAGTAGTGCCATCCCTCCCGGGCCCTCCACAGCATCACCCCGTGCATCTGTCCCGCCACCCCGATGCGGGTCACCCCCTGCACGAGCTCCTCTGGAATCTTTTCCACGCAGTCTTGTAGGCAGGTCAGGATCTTGGCGACATCTTGCTCGTCCCCTCGCGGGTCTGTAGGGAAGCCTACCGTCGCTCCGGTCTCTCGAGTCGTGGAAAAAACGGTCGTAGAGGAGTCTATGTCCACTAAGGAAACTTTAACGGACGTTGTTCCGAGATCTATGCCGAGTATCGTGCGATACGGGGCCGATACGCCCCTGTACGGGCTCGGAACGTCTACCGGGGCAGCCATGTTGATGATGATGAAGGTCAAGCCAACCTGTTGGGGCCACCTGTTCCCTGGCTGCGAACAGGTGGTTTGAAGGACACCTGTTGTCCAGTTGTGGGTTGGCGATGTTTGGGGGATTTCTTTAAAAGCTTTTGGTGATTTTCAAGCGTTCAAAAGGGGTGCACAACCAAGCGTTCTAATTGGGGAAAATCCAAATGATTGATTTCAATAGTGCGCGTTTCGTTTTTACACTGCGTGCCAACTCTTTAACTATATGGCTGCCATGTTGGACTGACCTTGACTGTTTGATAGCTCTTCTAAATGACCTTGACTGCTTGGTAGCTATTCTAAGGACAGATAATAAGAGAGGAGAAGGTTTTTTGATAACATATTAGCCGTTGTTTACGGATTCTAGGCTTCCAGACCCCCTCCCATGGCTTGAATACTAACTTTGTACACTAACCGGTGATCTTTTTCTTTACCTAACTGTAGCGACAGCTGCAGGTAACGTTAAGTACACGTAGGTTATAATCTTGGTTTGGTTTCTGAACTATACTTAGCATTTGTTTGTACTCTTTGTACAGTATGACTCAAATAAGGGTTTCAAACCAGATAGAATTAATGTTAGAATTCAAGTTTTATTTCAACACAAACCCTATTAACACATAAAGACAGATGACTTTTGATTAACATGTAAACTGATATGCAATACATTCTTGAACTGTATGTAAGTTTGCGTAAATTTGTATGCAATATCAATATGACATAACATCACTTATTTCAACCAAATACCAGTAAATAAATAAGTCCATTTTACATTTGTGCCGACACGGGCCCAGTCTTAAGTTTTAAAGTCGAATCAAAACACAACGTTGACAACATGGTATCAGTATAATGTATAATCTACATAAACATTTACTGTATGGCAAACTGCCAATGTTTTTGTCACACAAACGCTTAAAATCCAGAAAAAACGCCCAAACGAAGCTAATTACAATATCAAGAGGTATACAATTTACATAAACGAATTCCAATTTATGCTGAATCAGCAAATTTTGCATCGTGAATGTCCAAGGATAAGGAACAGCGAAGCTAGACCATATACAATCATAGCAATCATGTCTACAGAGGAACAACTGCAGCAAAGTACAAAAATGTAATACCAATAGATTTCACGGAAGACAGGCACATCGGCAATTTCACAAAACAATCATGATCACCTTAACTAATCACACATCGACAACTTTCCAAAAGAAGCATAATCAACAACTTTATACAAGAAGAATTAGACCTTTACAAAACAGACGTAAGCAACTTTAGCGTTACCAAATACGTATCAGAACTTTACAAAATATACGTGAACAACTTCACCAAGGATGAATGCGTCTCGAAGCAAAAAAAGCTTCCATATTAATCAAACAGTGAAAATGAGGTGGTGTGACTTGCTGCATGACTCAGCGCTAAGTGCTTTTAAAATATGTAAACGAATCCTGCTGGAATGTACGGAACTGGGAACAACAGATTGCAGACCTTAGCATGAAAGTTCATCTGTGTTGGTACAAGTCATTATAAAATGGAACTAAACGTTAACTGCCAACACTACAAAGAATATTGGGACTTACCCCAAATTTGGGGTAAGTCCCAATATTCTTGTAACGTTTAGTTCCATTTCATAAAGATTGCAGACCTACTGTACCTTGAAAGTTCATCTGTTTTAGAAGAAATATGTAGCAAGTTTGAACTTTAATTTCCAACACAAGGAATTGGACTTGCCCAAATTTTTGACTGTACAACTTCAGTCTTTGTCAAGGAATGGGCAATCCACCGCTTCTGTGTTACTAGAACTAGGAACCAGCGATTGCAGCCCTAGTTCGCGTTACGCCCGCAGTTGAGATGGAACAACCTGGCAAACCCGTCCCGGAACCTCTTGTTCATGAGCCCGTACACCAGCGGGTTGCAGCAACTGTTGAAGTACCCCAGCACCAGGGACACCACCTTCACAGCCCTGGGCACGTGCATGGAGCCGATGACCTGAAAAAAAAGGAAAGTAAAGTGATCTCGAACCAGTTTTAGCTCACCAAAGAGCTAATCTCCCACTGGTCGTAACAGAAAAGACAGACGCTACATGTATGTACAGTATTTACAGGTTCATTGTACCTCTTTTCGACAAGCACAATGAACAGTGGACCACGGCTTAACATCCCGTCCTAAGGACTGCGACCTTTTACAGTAGCGTGCATGTCGGGTGAGCGACAACAGCCGGCAGTCAAACTAACCACTGGAGTACGCATGCTATAGCTACCATACCTGGCCCATGGTGGTGACGGCGTAGGGAGACCAGCAGACCATGAACACTAGAATCACCACCAGCAGGGAGCGGGTGAGAGCAGCCTCCTCCTTCCGCTGTTTCTTCTTCATTCTGAAAAGGAAATAGATAAACTGATTTATGGTCGAATGTAGGGAATGTATGGTCGAAACAACTCCTGTAGTTAGATGTGCCAAGGTTGGGCGTAACAGGTCGTTCGGTGTAATATAGCTAGCTGCCACCGCACCGCGTGCCTGTGAAGCTGGTGTGGTACACCAAAGGGCAGTTATACTGGCTATACAGACACAGATACCGTGAGAAGCTGGTGTGTTACGCCGAAGGGCGGTTATACCGGCTATACAGATAGTTGATTTCCCAGCGGGAAAGGAGGCATTCGCAGTTCAAACAAACATTCATGTAAGATAGTGATACAGGGAAAGACAGAGCACATGTGAATTTGTGATGAGTTCCCTTGAGATTTTAAGGATCGCCAAAGAGTCATTGCGCTCTTATAACAATATTCTATGGAACATCTTGTCAGTATTCATCCTCTAGCCTGCAGATGGAACGCTCACACAGTTCACGGTGATTCGATGTCCTGAAAGTTTGTATCTAATAGATAAGGAAAATTTAAGCAGTACTTCTGTTAAGGAATGAATAAGAATTCTACTTGACGCCCATTACTATAACAATATATCAAAGCACATGGATCTATTGTCCAATACGTCGCTCATTATCTCACAAGCTTAAGAACAAGTTGGTATAGAAACACATTGAGTGTTAAATATCACCTTCACCTGTCAAATACGGGAAATATATACCTTAAATTTTGTATATTCTACTGGTGTCTTATAAGCCCAGACTGGCTGGACGCATAAAGAGCAAGGCACGTCAATAAAGCTTCATTCATTCATGCAGGAAAAGGAAATTTGGGAAAACCTACCTGTGACGTAGTCTATTGCGGTGTCTGTTGCAGGAGTTTACGGTCATCTCCGAGTCGTCTCCGTCTGCCCTCTCTCCGGCTGACACCTCGTCTTCTTTCGGACTGTTCATGATGGTCAGGTCACAGTCGAACGCCACGGCCCCGTGTTTAGGTTTTGACCGTGCGCTTTTCTTCTCGTTCAATGGCGACACTTCGTTTTCTATGGCGCGAGGTTTGGGTTTCCGGTCACCACTGTCCTTTCTATCCGAAGAACTTTCGTACAAGATTACTACTTCACTGCAACCGTCTGAATGTCTGTCTTTCGACGTGCCATCTGCACGAAGGCCGTTGCCTTTTTGGCTGGTATCTGTGTTTTCGTTGGTGGCAACGCCTTGCCCTCTGCATGTGCTCGGTCGTTTGGTGTTACCATGACAGTGTGTAGCGTCCTGACCAGCACTTCTTTCGCGCTTTTTGAAGAAAACGACGGTTTGCGTGACCTTCCAAGTCGTGTTTGTTTCTTCTAATTGTGATGAGGTTCTCAAGGAATAGCGACTTGTACTCCTGGGGGTCAGGGAAGTGACTGACTTGTTCAGGGTCTTGGACACGTTTTCTTCCTGACTCTGCTGTTGCTGGTTTCTTGTAGGCGATCCTCCCAACTTACGCCGATTTTTCTTGTACCTGATGATATAATGGAAACAAAAGTTATCCTCGAGCTCCGATCTTGTTTCTATGCGGGAAGGCATCTCACTAATCATTGATGTTCAGAGACAATGACAGACTCTTTTTTTTTACTAGAACTATCGAAGAGTGGAACCCGCTGCCATCAAGTATAGTAGGGGCATCATTACTACATAGATTCAAACAACAATTACAGTTAGATGTGCGAAGGTTAGGTGTAACAAGTCGTTCGGTGTGACATAACCAGCTGCCGCCGCGCCACGTGCCTGCGGAGCTGGTGTGCTACGCCGAGGGGCGGTTAATATACTGGCTATACAGATACAGATACAGATACAGAAGCTGGTGCAGTGTTACGCCGAGGGGCGGTTATGCCGGCTATACAGATACAGATACAGAAGCTGGTGTGTTACGCCGAAGGGCGGTACCGGCTATACAGATACAGAAGCTGGTGTGTGGTTATACCGGCTATACAGATACAGAAGCTGGTGTGTTACGCGGAGGGGCGGTTATACCGGCTATACAGATCAACAGTTTGGTACCTATCCGTGCCGGGAACATGATTTTGAATGAAGTTTAACGCTGATTGGCTCTCACCTGCGCCAGATGCCGACGTAACAGAGCGTCATGGCGGTGCTGGGCAGACAGAAGCCCATGGTGAACATGAAGACGGTGTAGCCAGGGTGCTCTGCCCATGAGCAGAAACAGAACGACTGGTCCGCCATGAAGCTGTACTTAGCCCAGCCAAACAGTGGGGGCAGAGAGCAGGCGATCGAAAACACCCAAACGCCTGCAGAACAAACAAACAAACAAACAAACAAACAAACAAACAAACTTCAATAAAAACTTTAATGACGTGTACTGTATTATTTTTATCATTATTAGATGGCAAATGTTAGTAAGACAACGTTCCTTTTCAAAGTAGTTAGAAGTGAATGCAAATAGTAGTTATAATGCCTGTATTTTATGCAAGAGGACTCCAGGAAGAGTTTTTTGTACCTTTTTAGAGTAGTGGATGTGTTGTCAACACTAATGGAGATTCTTTGATAAACAAAGAAACAAACAGGTTCAGCATATTCAGTTTTAGAACCGTCCACGGAATTTCATACATTGGGGGTTTTACTTAGCCTGAAATCCAGCCTTGTTCGCTATAGGTCCGCTCCCAAAAATCTTTGGGAGCAGACCTATCGCTAACAAGCCTGGATTTCAGGCTAGGTTTCTCTACAGCTATACCATAACCTTTCTGGTGTGGCAAGTTTGAGTTCGATGTTTTTTTTCCAAATGTCAGGCTGTTGACATTACAAGTAACACAGCCGGCTCTGACATCGGTTCTATACATAGTTTAAAGCTTTCTAGTGACGATGCCCCTACCGTACTTGGTGGCAGCGAGTTCCCCTCTACGATTGTTCTAGAAAAAAAAGAGTTTTTGAACACCTCAATCCTTGTTTGATGGCTCTGGTACTTGAATGCATGACTATTTCTTGTTCTTTTTTGAGCTGGTATTAGGTACTTGGTAGTTGGTACATCCACCAGTTTATTAGTCATTTTGTACATCATGCATAGTCTGAACATTTTTCTCCTGTCACCCAGTGACGCCCACAGTAGGTTTCTTTTCTTTTCCGTGACACTGACACCCTTTTTGTAGTTGTTCGTGCAGAATCTTGCAGCTTGCTGTTATTCCCAGGGGCTTAGGGAAAAGGTTGCGTATGACGCAGGAAATTGCGTCTCTAGGCAGGAACAGCAGCGGCGATAACAACTTCAAAAGAATGGAAATTGAAAAGCGTATACTTTAATGGGTGAATGATTAAAGTAATTCACTCGCCTTACTTGCTCTGATAGGAAGTTCCAGGAAGTCTTCCATTTCAATTAAGCTTTGAAATCACAGTACTTACATGCACAGCACGGCACGGTATATGTACGTCTGAATACCATATACCATACTTTGATGTCAGGTCCAGCTGACGTCAATGCAAAGCTAGGAGGTCGACCGCCCTTTGGCTTTTTCTAATAGTAAATAGATACTCCTGTCTTTGCAGAGCATATCAACAAATACAATTAACTCATTTTATTACTGCACGCAAAGTTTGATTTACCAATGGATTTACCAAAGCTGAACTTTTGTTATTTTGACCATGGACCGGATAGGACGATGAGTTTTGGATTATGATTATAATTATGTTTACTACACTTTGGACCTATATGTTTTTATGTTTACTGTATGTTGTCCTTTGTTTTACTGTATGTAACATTGTCTTGTCCACAAGCTGGGCCCCCTTGGAAAACAGCCAGTGAAGGCTTAACGGGGCTACCCAGCCGTCTTGAGATTAACAAATAAATAGATAAAATAAGTAGTAAATGCCACTAGATGCGGGTAATGTTTACACTGTACCGGACTTGACAATGGTGGTAGATAAAAGTCAAGTCCGGTAATTTCGGACTTAACAATGGTAGTAAATAAAATCACCGAACTTAACTTTTATTTACTACTATTGTCATGTCACGGTACTGTTTACAAAGTAAATACTACCCGACTTTACGGGCATTTCCTACCATTGGTAAATCCAACTTTTCGTGCAGTGTTTCCCCCTTTCTCCAATCCTGCTCCCCCTCTCTCTCTATTCCCTCCCTCCCTCCCTCCATGACTTACCTGTGATGATGACTGCTGTGTTTATTGGTGTGTAGATCTTTGTGTATTTCCCCGGATGAACAATCATGAAGTACCTGTAAGGACACACAAAATGCCAAGTAATTAAACATTGTGGGAGGGCGTACGTATGCACATGTTTTGTCCTCCCTTTCACATTGTGAAGAACCCAAATAAATAAATAAACAAAGTCCGTCCAGCTACCTTGAACCTTGATGAAAGTCTTACACATAAAAAAAATTGTTTCATGTTAGCAAAGTTAACGTTAGGGAAATTTTCTTCCTTAATTGTATGGCAATAGTTATTTCGTAATTATCATTCAAACGTGTTCTAAACCCATGTCTGCCAGCAGTTTTCAAATTCCAGATCACCCCTCCTGTTTTTAATGGAATGGCCCAGAGTAAGCATTCATTTGGGGCATTGACTTTGCACAGGGTTATCGGCCTGTGAATGTTCGCTTGTACACCGTGGCTTGTACACCAACGACACGGTACAGAAAGGCATAGTCATATTTCCTTGTCCGTAGGCCATAGGCTTCGTTTCAAAGGGTACGAGTGTAGCGCTCGGTAGTTTAGTGGCTAACAATTTCGTTATAGGTCCCCCGTGGCCCAGGACTTGTGTTTGATCCTGTCAGATCCTTTCCTGTTCTGCCGCCGTGTTAAAAGGATTATATTTGTTTGCCTGCCATTGACAGCCCACTGAATATACGGTCGCAAATGCTATGGAAATTTATTTACTTTTACCTTACCATAAGCTTCATTTCAAAGGGTATGAGTGCAGCGTGAGGTAGTTTCGTAACCATCCAGTTTGTTCTAAACTGTGGGCGGTCGATCCTATCTGTGGGAGTTCTGATCTACGTATTTGTACACTTAATCTACTTACATGTAATGTTTCTTGGGGAGGGTGCGTCAATTTGTGTTTATGAAAAGCCGCACCTTACGTAAAAGAAGTTGAAGAACCTAACATACTCATCTATCTAATCTCACTCACGGGTATGCAATGTTTTAACGCGTATCAATTTCTAACTCACAGACTTTATAAGCTTTGGTCGCATGTAAGCCCAGCCGATAGAGTTAAATGAAAACAGTTGCCTCATGGGTAGCGGAAACGGTTAGTTTTGTGCTCTAGATATTCTGTAAACATCTTATAGAGATCAATGTTAGAATCACGTTTATATTCTGCACACATATGAATCCCTTGCGTCGGCGATCCCGGCCAGATCCTTTCCTGTGGTGCCGCCGAGTTAAAAGGGTTAGGAAATCCCCACAGACGGTTGGCGTCTCTACACGCTAGCTACTTGTTGCATCAAAGGCGAACTTGTTTTCCTGCTTCTTCAGAGCGGTTTCAATACGATTTCCTGCGTTCGTTTCCCATATGCATTCGATCAGACGGGAAAGCCTTCATGTTTCGTGCTTTCATGTTTAGTACCTCCGGGTAAGGAGATATCCTTCCGCGGGAATTTATTGCTTCCTGTTGTTTTTGTGTGTTCGCAGCTGGGTTTGGAGGATTTCTTTGATTCTTGGTATATGATTAGTTATTGGGGACCAGATGATGCGTTTTTGTTCTATTTTGCTCGGATGTTCTTATGAAAGCTTGCGGATCATTGGTACTGATATATGATGCCAGAGAAATAGAAATAAAGCCATATCTTTTGGTTAGAATGGGTTGATTATTACTACAAGCGGTTAATCAGTTATTTAGTTTCTTCATTAACTACTGAAAGATTAATAAAAACACCTCCCATTGATTTTTCACATAATCATGATCCTGAATGTTTTTATTTTTATTGCGACAGCGTCAAAACAACCGCTTTTTTAAGGGAACCCAATTACTGAATCTCAGAGGGCAGCCACAAACACCTTCATATCTAGAATTGCCCGGAATATCAGTGCAGAGACCTCCCGCTTGTCCTCGAAAATATTGTAAGCCTTAACCTTTGGTGACCCTGCGGATGTAGGAAGTGCATTTGTGCCCTTTGAAGGTCACGTGGTCGTCTCTGAAAGAGCCTGATAAACATGCATGCCCGTCAAATTACAGGGTTCACTATGATTTCACACAACAGTCTTCAGACAGAATTCGAAGTGCTCGCAGATATCCATCGTTACTTACTCTGTGTAACATTAACTCGCTGTCGCTTCCCACCTTAAGGCTAAGCCCTAAGGTTACTCAGACTGCCAGGGGCAGATCGTGTGAATTTTATCCGGTTTGCAGAAGCGAACGTTTCAAATAGATAAAAGCTGCTTATTCCTTTTTCAATCAGCTGCTACAGTCCGCTTTGTGAAGGATTATCTGGAAGCCACACTAAGCAGGAAACATCGGATATACATGAGAAGAGAGCTTTGTTACTGTATCTGACCATGGAGGTAGACAGAACAGCATCTACGCTTGGTCGCCACAAGAACCCCAGTACAAATAGAAGTGATACGCCATGAGAAAAATAAAACAGCGCATTTTAAAGGCCCAAGAAAAACCCCAGTCGTATAGACCCCACTGATTAAGTAGGCTAGCTGGGACTTTGTAGAAATTGTGAAGAATGTAAAGAGTCGGTACGGTCACTGTAAACAGATTAGAATCCATAATAATCTAGATCATGCTTTAGTCAAATAGCATACATAAGTTGGTGCGATATTCTTTAAATTTCCAGGGTTTTGCTAGTCATTTTCTTGGTGTACAAGTTACAAACAAACAAACAACAAACAATTGACTGTCACGCATATAAAAGCGATGCAATTGGTACAGACTTGTAACGGTTCTTAAAAAAAACGATACGATCTGACATAATGATCGTTTAATAGGCACATAATTTTGCCCCATGTGTAATAGGCTATCAATGAGCGATGATAAAATCAGGTCACTTGCATGATGATTTAATTTGAAGTTGTTTTTTCTTGCCAGACACTAGAGTTATTTGGGTCATTTACTCTGTTTATATGTACCTATTTCATTTACTTTGAAGGAGGCAGACATGTATGGGAAAAACCACACATACTGATGGCTTTTATAAACATGTGAGGCTGTGACTTAAACGTGATTTAATGGTGAAGAATGCAGTGTCGTTTAACAATCAAGTAGTTGCTTAAAACTTCATGCAAAAAAACTCGGATGCTAGGTTAAAGTGGTAAAAACGCTTTCGGGTCCAAAAGTACTCATATTTGCTGCTTTTCTGTAGTTACATCAATAGAGTACTACGATCATCTTGTGAGATGGAAGCATGCCTACAACTACTGCTAGTAGTATTCTTGGCAAGCTTAGTCATCTTGAGTGTGCTACCACAGTGTTTTCGTGTTTGAATGAAAACAGATAGAGTTAGAAAAGTAACATTGCAAAGCAAATGAATAATGTTTACCTTCACATAGTCTAGCCTAACAAAATACTGCTCTGTTTATTCTTACTCAAACAATATATGGTGACCAGCCTCTCCAACTCTACCCTGCTACAAAATGTAACCCAACACCACAGGGTGTCTGCTACAGCACCAGTTACCATGGTGACAGACGACTGGTACCGGTCCAGGTCATTGAATATATTTGTTTGGAGAAGAAGAAGAAGAGGAGGAGGAAGAAGAAAAAGAAACCGAGCGAAAACAATATGATTCTTCTGCGAAGGTAAACATAACAAGAGGTACCTACCATCCAAAATTCATGACCCTAGTATGTCCAGATCGCGAGATATCAAAACCGCAGGTTCTGCTTCAATGCCAAAGAAAGCCACTAGGGAGCCCAAAATCTAACCATTTCTATGTCTCATCAAGACCTACCCACCTATCAACTTTCATGACAATCCATTAAAAGCTCCTTGAGTTATCCTGCTAAACCACATACACACACACACACACACACGCACACATACACGCAAACATTATGGAAAACATGACCTTCTTTGCAAAGGTAATAAAATCAGATGAGAACTGAGACAGATCCTACCTGTTGACGCTGATGGCGGCCAGGGAGGTGGTACTGGTGACGAACGTCACCATGTTGAAGAAGCCGAGGACCTGGCAGAACGTGTCGCCAAGGTGCCAGCCCGCCTGCAGGATCGCCGTCACCGTGAACGGGAGGTTCAGCGCGATCACCAGGATATCCGCGCCGCTCAGGCACAGGATGAAGTAGTTGGACACCTTTTTATACAAATACAAATGAAAGGTTTATTCATATGTCTCGCAAAACGTCGGGCATTTCATACTCCACTGCATACAGAAAAGAAATAAAACCCAACAATAACTGTATTAAAAGTAACTTTTATAATATTCTTTATGGTCAGTTTTATTGTTTACTATTACTTTACCATGTCATTGCAATCAGCCTTCGGGCATGAATTTGCAATAATCTTTCATTGATAGAAACACATAGCAGCAATAGGCTGAAATGCGTGCTTATTATACAGTTGATACTTAAAACATACTACTTGTCTATGACACATTAATCAGAATTGTCTGCAATATGTAAAATTTCACAATCAGAAACAATTAGTAGGGCACCTTGCGGAGGTCGTTGTTCCTCAGCACCACAATCCACAGCGCGACGTTCCCCACTAACGTCAAGGCGAAGATCAGCAGCAGGACCAGCACTTCCGTCACGACCTCCGCTTCCGAGGCTTCGGGAACAACGGCGAGGGACGTCGACACATTCTCGCGAGCGCTCGGGATGGTAGACACGTTGTCTGGGAGGTCCATGTCTGCGTGCTCCTTACAAGCCACTAGGGAACTGCTGGTGCAAATGGAGATAGAGAAGACGCGTGTTGGATTGCTGTACTTCCACGAAAAGGGTCTTACGAGGCTAAAGGTTTACGTCTAAACCCATGTCTGCAAGCACGTCACGTGGAGCCGAAGCAGCTTTCAGGGCTTAATTTGGCAGCGATTTCTGGCAAGCAAATCGCATGGCATGAGATCAGAGTCAACAGCTCTGTGTGTACGGGTTTGCTGAATAACAGACAAGTCAATATTGATAAACTCAAATGGGAGTGTGACATTCGTACGGTTCGGGAAAACTGCCAGTTTTTCCTGGCGGGGAAAGGTAACCCGAGCCTCAGGTGGTCAGATTGCCGTTAATGGTGTCACCAACTCATTATCATCCCTGGTCGGGATTTGGTATCGGAGGAATTATGGCGTTACTCCGGAAATCACCACGGCAGCATGTCAACACCGGTCAGGTAATCTTCAGGCGGAAGTAGGTCAGGATCAGCGTCTTAATGATGTTTTTAAGGCTTTCCATACGTCTTACCAGAGGTCCGAGTTTTCTCCCCCCCCCTACGTCACATCAATTAAGGCGAGAAGGGATGAAAGAAAGCGTTGACTAGTAGAAAGCCTCCAAAACACACAGCCGAACCCTGTTTGGAAATAACGTTTTAACGGTTGTAGAATGTCTAAACTGTTTGTTTGTTTGTTTGTTTGTTTGTTTGTTTATGCACATGCATGACAGTATAATATCCAAATCAAGAAACATGTAAGGGAGCGCCAGAAACCTTTTGCCTTTCCTTGGGCCCCTCCCTCGTTTGTTATTGTTAGCCTTGATGTCACAATCATTGAAAAGGTCCTATTCTGTTTTTCCAAGAACAATCGTAGAGTGGCCGTGGAAATCATTTTTACCCAGTACAGTAGAAGTATCCTCACTTCATAACATGAAGCAACGTCTACGATGTAACGAAAGCTTCTGTTGCTCATGAAGACAGACGGTCGCTGTCCTTGGTACTGAAAACTAATCTGCTAATAGCTAATGCTACATTGCATCTTCATGTAATTCAATCCTGTCTAATTTCAACTTACATCGAGCAAAACAATATCCTTTAATGTACAGCCCTTTAGGAGGGAACGAAATAGCAAAAGGCGTAACAAGTGGCATTCTACGATGATGTATTGAAATGTATCAACTGCCACACACACACACACACACACACACTGCAATGGCCTCACATAACCTCTCCGCCCTTTCCCTAGCAGCTACTGTGTTACTGATAGTCGCACTTCAAGACAAGATTATGGTAATGAAACACTCCATAGAAATCTCCAGTGGCACATTGCTGAGACCATACTGAACGCTTCAGTACTTAGAAAGGTCATCCTGCGAATGTACCCAGCGGTGCAGAGACTCGCCAATTTCTCTCTAAGGCGCCAAGTGTCACTTATCATTGATAAAGACAACCATGAACTATTGCATTATCACAGTATTACGTTTTGTGTCTTGTCATTGGAATTTCTTGAATAAAATTCATGAAAGGCTGCTTCTGTTTCTTGCAGTACAAGATAACACAAACGCGGAACGACTGGGAATCGGACATACGTACGTGTTTCCTACTGATTACAGCACCCAGCTTCAGCCTGTGAGTACGCACTGCAGCCCCGCTGATCACAGAGTCATCTCTTATCGCAGGAGTTAGCGCCCTAGAGCCACGAAGAAGGAGCTGTTGGAATAAAAACCAATCATTGGCGGCATTTCAGCCAATCTCCTGTTGCTAATTTGCCCCCTCCTTGGCTAAGGGTGGCCAGCCAGTCGGGCGGGAGGCTAGGAGTGCGATTTAGTCAGGCCAGGCGGAATACAATCTCCAAGCAGATCTTCCAGTGGTGAAGTAGCTATAACGTTAGTAGTAACTGCCGACCAAGATTAGGTCCGTAGCCGATGGAGCTGCTCTTGGCCGGCAGTTACGAATTTGCCTCCGGAAGATCTTTCTGGAGATTAGCAGGACTGACATTCTTCTTTGAGGGTCACTAGAAATGCTCCTTCAAACCTATCATGAGCAGAGTGCACGATTTGAACATACCTTGCATGTAAACATTGACATTCTTGTCCACAACATCGTCGATGTACGCGGGCGTGTTGAACTCAGTGGCACTTAAGAGGCTACGAGCGGTTATATAAGGTTTTCTGTTTAATAGTCCACTCTGGCTGCTTCAAAGATTATTTTAGTCGCAACAAAGGGGGCGTAAACCGTGTTTCCACTCCATCCATCTTGTCATTATGTCCAGCAATTACACATGAAATAACTCCAAGGAGAGCAGTCAGAGACGTTTTTGAGAGACGGGGAAACTGGCACAGTGGGAGGAAAAGCGCGGAAATGTAATCCTGTCTTGTCTAACGTAGTATCTGAGAGACAAGAAAGGCATGCGCTGCATTCAAAGGCATGCAAACGCTGTTCACGGCAATACCAGGTCAAGAGAAATCGTAATCACACCATCTGTAACACTTTCCCGTAACATGCGATTTTGGTGCGTGTTACAGGATATTAGATATCAACATTATGATCCAGAAGCAGAATCGCTAACATTTGTAGTAAACCACGCTTCGTACTGTCAAAATGGAGTGGGAATGTCCGCAGAAGCAAATAAAACAGAGTAAGATCATAAAAGCAGCTCAGAAGGGACTATCTGTTACCTTTCCTGTGATATGTAGAAGCTGATATATTAATATTAACAATTGCAGATAACCTCAGGTGAACGTGACTCATGAGTACCCAGCTTTGGTTAGGGACGTCCCTTGGATAGGACGTTAAATGGAGGTCCTGTGTTTGGGGAGAGCCACACCCCGGCCATGCACGTTAAAGAACCCACCACACCTTTCGAAAAAGAGTAGGGGCATGCCCCGGTGCGTGATGGTCCAGATACTACTGTCTGAAAGTTAGTGATTCACTACAAATCACCTGGACAGAGGCCTGACGAACCCCCGTCTCGTATTAGCCACACACACACACGGTAATTTACATCATCACCCCTAAATACGCGAGCCGTAGCGAAGCCGCATTGTACTAGTAGCTACTTAAAAAAAACATCATGCTTCAGCTCAGTTGAGGTGAAACAAGACAGATACACTGCGAAAACCTACTCACGAAGACGCTGGAAGGCGGGAATGGCAATGCGGGTTCATATAATCCTCACAGATCATAAAAATCAGCAGAACACTCGGCTTACTCCCGAGAGAGGTACTTACCTGAGTGGCATCTGTAGGGACGTACGACTCGCTGCATGCAGAGCTACCCAGATGCAGACTAGACTCAGGACTCTTCAGGCTACGCCTTCTCTTTTTAACGCAGTTGTAACCACCTGCTTCTCCGTGGAACCCTCTGGCATCTGAGGACTTAAATTCCCTAGCCTTCTAGCGGCGCAGTCTCCAGCTGAGGAACAAGCAGTGCTTTTATCACCATGTTGAATCCAATTACCGTAAGTTAAGAGAAAACGTTTGAAGTTGATCCAAGCTGAATAACCTATACCTCAGGCATAGACACAGCTTCTGATATGTGCACACAGTGTTGTGTGAGTAAGTAACACCCAAAGGCCTGAGTGTGTTTTTGTACATCAGGCTGCTGCTGCATGATTTTATTTGTTTGGATCAACAGCCGTCGGTTTCCAGATTTTTGAGACATTCTCTAACAGCCAAACCAGTACAAAATAAATGAAAACTGTACGAGAGCATGACAACAAGAATCGCCAAAAGCAACGACTTGGTTAAGGACAGTCGAGCAGAGATGGGTTGCTTACCAAATTTACTAGACTTACCAAAATGTGTTTTTCACCTAAAGTCAAAGATGAAAGGTAGTTTTTTGGGACAGGCGATGGCATTTGAAAGACTTCTGACACATCCAGAACACCAATATGATGATGACGATAGTCAGATAGCTCTTATTTGCTCTCATTAACACTGACCAGTCAGCTTTCATCTTACATTTACACTGACCTGTGACAGATCCACTACTTTCTAACCAATTATTTTCTCTTTCATCATCACAGATCTACTTCATTAAAATTACTCGCCAAATTAAGAACGATCAGATCAGTCACGTGCGTGGCCGCGGCATCTTTATCTTACATTTACTGTTCTGTGACAGATCCACTACTTGCTAACCAATTATTTTTCTTTCATCATAACTGACCTACTTTATCATTAAACGCCAACATTACTCGCCAACTTAAGAATGATCAGAGAAGTCAAGAAGACGCGGCATGTTTATCTTACATTTACACTGTTCTGTGACAGATCCACTACTTTCTAACCAATTATCCTCTCTCTCATCATCACTGTCCTACTTAATTAAAATTACTCGCCAAATTAAGAACGATCAGATAAGTCACGAAGACGCGGCATCTTCATCTCATCTTTACACTGTTCTGTTTCAGATCCACTACTTTCTAAAAATTATTTTCTCTTTTATCATCACAGATCTATTTGATCAAAATTACTCGCCAAATTAAGAACAATCTTCATCTCACATTTACACTGTTTTGTGACAGATCCACTGCTATCTTGCCAATTATCTTTCTCTTACATCATCGCTGATCTACTTAATCTAATCATCTCGCCATATAAAACACGATCAGATCAGTCACTGAGTACTTGGACTGCGGCATCTTCATCTAACATTTACTGTTCTGTGACAGATCCACTGCTTTCTTGCCTAATAGTTTCTCTTACATCATCACAGATCTACTTAATTTGATCATGTAGCCAAATTATACACGATCAGACCAGTAGCATTTGCGCCAGTTCACACACAGATTAAAAAGGAAATCTCTGAAAACTCGTCTTGTCCTAGAAAAGTCGGCTCACTTCCTGTCTTTTCGGAGGACTGACCTTAATTGGATACTAATAGTGGATCTCTGACTTCATAATCACATGGCAACATGGAAGAAAACACATACATGTAGCAAGACTCAAGACTCCCTGATGTACGTTGATAGGGACGACCGTTATGTTAGCCTAGGAGAGAAAAACTACAACGATACAATGGATTAACATTTATAGGTTAGCATCTCTTTTTTTGAATGTATAGAATTGAAGGTTTGGTATATGAACGAAATCCTCATACAAATTTCAAGAAGTTTGTAAATGTGATATTCCTTATGCTAAGGTCACATTTCCAACCCGGGGCCCAGCAGGGAAGTTTGCATGAACAAAAAATAAACAGTTCATATCAAGTATATAAACACCTAACGCTCAAGATTAATTTTTCAACTTTTTTTGTGTTTTGTTGTCTTTTATATCATACCTTTCGTTCCCGAAAACTGCCCGGCCGGGCCCCGGGTTGGGAATTGTGACCTTAGCATGCTAAGGTCATACCCTCCATCTAATTCTGGAGTGCGCCAGTCGATACGTATAAGTTAACTGTTTAACAGTATCTATTCTGTTATCTATAACCCTATCACAAGATATTGATGGGGTACATATCATATCAAAGATTGCCTGTAAGTGTGTATCTAATGCACGCATGCCACTGTGTTCTCTGGTCAAACTTGATGCAGTTCACAGTCAAGCCGTCGTGGGGCGCTGTTGAATCCCATTTCAAGCTGGCAACATTTAAAGTTATATTTGACAGTCAGAGTGGAATCTTAAAATACAAATTCTGACCAAATTGCAAAAAAAAATTATTAAGATTTTTGGGTGTGTTGGCATGTATAAAAATGTCCACCGTCTAACAGGTCAAAGGTCAGATGATCCCTTATTAACATGGAGGACAAGGTCACAGAAGGTCGAAGGTTGTATTCCATCTCATTTTAGACTCATGATACGTAAAGGGCGACACCTCCATGGGTTTCGAAAGGATGGCGAGCCTCAGGAAAACGTCATCAGAGAGGGTGGAACACATTGATTTGTTTCGAGATGGTGACAGTGTACATTTTGTTTACTGTGGGGAGGGGGGCACCAATAAAACTACTCAATTGGCATCCTCGTTAGTTTAATACTTGATGACCTGGGACCATAGTTTGTAGTGGATGTTAGCTAAATGTTGAGTCACTTGCAAACCTCGGAATATAATGATAAGAATGGATTCACACAGTGCACATGTCTTTGTTTTGTTTTATTCCTTTTGTTTGTATAAGTACTTAATGCTAACTAATCGTAGCTCCATATCCATAGTTATTGCGATATCATTCAATATTGAACTTTAGAATAATTACAACACATATCAGACATCCTTATTTGACAAATAACTTAAAGGTAAAACTGAAGTGTATGAATTATATATATTATAACATACGTCCTTTATGTACATATGATGTTGCTATCAATATAATAATCACGATTGTACATAGAATTCTGGCTTTTACAACATCTTTGGAATAATAGTTCAATAATATTCTTTATATACATATAATATTTCTGTACCAGGTTCTTTCCTAGACATCTAAATATCTTACGTTCGCTATCACGTTAACTTTACGTGTCTTTTATATCCTTGTCACAAGAGCAAACCAATTGCAATACTATCAGATTAGCTAAGCAGGCCTTGCTGTATATCAAACTTTTCTTGAACACCAGCAGATAAATGAATAAATATCTATCTATCTATCTATCTATCTATCTATCTATCTATCTATCTATCTATCTATCTATCTATCTATCTATCTATCTATCTATCTATCTATCTATCTATCTATCTATCTATCTATCTATCTATCTATCTATCTATCTATCTACATCTATCTATCTATCTATCTATCTATCTATCTATCTATCCATCTATCTGTCTATCATAATCTCTCTCTCTCTCTATATATATATATATATAGAGAGAGAGATTATATATCTATAGATATAGATAGATAGATAGATAGATAGATAGATAGAAAGATAGATAGATATTGTATGATAATGATTACTATAATTCTATGATAAAACAGTAACCGAGTGCTATGAGGCGAGTGTCCTCTGCAGTAGTTGCAGACTACTACTAGAGGCTGTGAGTATGGTGAGTGGGGAGGGCGCCAGTCGGCTCATCAGGGTAGTCCCGGATCCTCCCCGACCCCCGGGCTTCGTGGAGAGGAGGGAAGGAGTCGTCCCAGTAGTGTTCCTCCGGACAATGTTTCTGCAAGGAAAAAAGAAAATTGATTACTTGGTACGCTATATAAAAGTAAAGTTACTTGTATTACCACTTACTTTACGAGCTTACATACACCAGAACGTCGGCAGAACGTACTGCGCCTGCGCAAAACCGGTCAACGTTGCATCAGAATTTTGCCTATTGCAGACCATATCTTTTTCTACACAACATTTGAAAACTATAGACGGGATGTCACCCTTATATATGCGAATTCGACCTTATATGAGACGTTTTGCCGAAGTGCTATGCATAATACATTACGGGTTTTGCGCAGGCGCAGTACGTTCTGCCGACGTGCTACATACACCAGGGTAGAGACCAGGTCTGGTACGATTCTACAGCCAGAGATCGATTGGAGTCTGTAAATTTTAAGACATTTGCTAAAAAGACAGTCAGAACTTTTCAACTTACATTCATGTCACTTTACATTAAAGGATTGACTTGAAATTTAGGATTTGTAATGGGAAACCACCCGAACCCATTAACAGCATCCTGATTGGAGTCTCTGTCGACAAAGACTCTGATCGGGATCTCTACCGGTAGTACATCACTGATTCTACCAGATCGGAGTCTCTACCCTGACTTGTATTTACTATACCACACATAATACCAATGACATCTTGTACGTAGATATTACTTCGATCTATATCAGGAAAATTTGTGGCGTATATTGTTACCTTGTTTGTTTATTACTGTGTGAGCTGTTGGATGGCTGGCTTTTTGAGCGGTTAACCCGGGCCTTCGGGCTGTCGGAGTGCCCCTTGACTCTGTCCTTCAGTTGACGCGCACGCTCCTTGGGACGACCGACAAGGGTTTGAGCTCTCTCTCTTTTGCTGTTCAGTCGATCCTTGATGTGATGTCTGCGTTCTCTATGGCGGTCTGCCATGTGTTGTGCAGAGGTGTCTATGCGATCTTTGATGTGGTGAGCGCGTTCTTTGTGTCTGTCCACCATCTGGTGGGCAGTGGTGTCGATGCGGTCTTTAATGTGGTGGGCGCGCTCACGAAGTTTGCTAGAGGGGTCTACATGTTTTCCTGCATTTGGTTTAGGAAGGAGTTCACCGTGGTCGTTAGGGGTGTCAACATCTCCGTCGTAAGAGTTTCCTCCTTTATTTCTTGGCTTGTCTTTTGAATTAGAGTGGTTGTGCCCTTTCTTTGAACCCCTCATGGGACGTCCAGTGTTGACTTTATCGTGTACGTGTGTTCTGTGAGACCTTCTACCGTCCATTTGATCCCCCGTACGTTTGTGTTCGTACAGTTTCTGAGTCGAGCCACCGCTCTGTTCGCGTTGGCTGCTGTAAGGTCTTAAAGTGTGTCCATGGCCATCGTTTCTGTGATGACTGTTAGACCGCTTGTGCCGTTGAGAGGGACTGTCAGGGGTTGACGTCCTTGTCGAACGCTCGCTGTTTTTCTGCTTGTCTAAATCCAACCCTCTGTTGTGTTCGTACAGTTTTTGATTCGAGCCTCCACTCTGTTCGCCTTGACTGCTGTTAACTTTTAAAGTGTGTCCATGGCCAGCATTTCTGTGATGCGGTGTGTGATGACTGTTAGACTGCTTAAGCTTGTGCCGTGGAGAAGGACTGTCAGGGGTTGACGTCCTAGTCGAACGCTCACTGTTTTTCTGCTTGTCTGCATCTAACCCTCTGTTGTGTTCTACAGGTTTGCTTTGCGCTGGTTGCTTTGTCGGATGACGTTCGTTGTGTCGATGGTCAACTTTGTCGTTGGTTCTTCTAGCATTGCCGTCTACCACGTCTTTAGGCGGGCGTTTGTTGACTTGTGGATCTGTTTTCTTGTTGGCCTGATCTGTTGGAACCTGCTGCTTCTTTTTGCCGCCGTTCTCGGAAAGGTAGCGAGCGCACCAGTCGTCAACGTGCCTGTCAAATTTGGACAACGCCTCACCATTCCCTCCGTCTTTCCCCAACCTGAAAAAAGGTACAAATTCAACCTTCCAGTACATACACGTATTGAACGCTTGACTTATACATTGTTAAGTCTCGGTGAAAACATTTTCACAGCCTATCCGTATTCAGATGAGGATAGTAATTTTATTTAGACATTAAAGACTGGACTGACAGATCACTTGCAGAATATACACAGAGGGCTAAGGATAGAGAAGGCTGGAGGAAGCTTGTGCTAGAGGCGTCCATAGTCCCCGACCCTCCAGACACTGAGGATGGGGCAAGGTGAAGGTGAAGCAATTTTATACATGTGTCCTGCTAGAGCCTTTGTATAATAGAGGGATTCAGATTTACTACCAATATTTACAGCTAGAAATAGGGTGAGGAAATGCATATATACATTTCAGCAGCTTACAAACGTTGACGAGATCGTCATAATTCCGTGCCAAGTTTCTTTTGACTTGTTCTTTTTCTTGAAAACAACGTCTGACTTTCTTCAGCCTATCGTCGTCCTTGATCAAAGCCCACTCCCTCAGGAAAAATATTGAAGCGCCTCACCTCACATTATAATGACCGAAAACATGCCATAACTTAGAAAAACAGACGTCAGGATGATGCGTTTCCCCGAGGTCATATATGCCGTCAAATGTTCTGACCTCGACTACTCTGTGGATCATCAACGGAACTGACCTCAGACTGCTCTACTCATTATGGCATGACTGTACCACTTCTGCCGAAGTACCTCGAAGCCTTAAAGCCATTGTCTGTCTGTCATTTCATTCTTCACTGATCGTTACGTACTTAAGCCATTCAGCGAACCATGAAATTTAATGGTTTTGACCTCTCTTTTGAAAATACTTCGGAATGCAGTGAATTTACTGGTGCATTAGTCGTTATGGTTTTATGGTGAAAATGGCGGTCTGTTTTCAGAAACAACCGTAAATGATGAACAAAGGCCCTGTTTTGTTGACACACAGGAGTATCTTAAACGATCCCTCGTCGCCTCAAGCGCCAATGACAAAAAAGCCACTAATTACTAGTCCGACCAGTTTGTGTAACCTCTGGGGTCACATGTTGGAACATGTGGCATGCTGGAGTCAGACTTTCACACGGTGCCCCAGGTAGCAAATACAAAACAACAAACTCGGGCCAAGACTCAAGCTGACCTTGCTGGGTAATTGAGTGCCCGGTCACTTATATACGTCGTACGATCGTCGTGCGATCGCAAACTGAGGGCATTCTTGGGACAGTTGTTAACTCCCTATGTTTTACATGATCTATTTCTTTCATTAGTCAGGGTGACCCCCCTCCCCCTATCTCGCTAGGTCATTAGCTTGAACGAGAGGGGTTGAGAGGGAGATAGTGTGTGAGTGCATGTGCGAAAGACAGAGAGACAGATAGACAGAGCTCGAAGCAGAGAGAGAGAGAGAGACAGGCAGACAGACAGACAGACAGACAGACAGACAGACAGACAGACAGACAGACAGAGAGAGACAGACAGAGGGCAGATGTCCCCGATTTAAGCTAATACGTACAACCAAAACTGGTATCATCCCTGCTCTTCGCCCCTCCCCCTCCCTCTTCAAATGACACTCACCCATCCCTTGCTGTCTCAGCAAGTTGGTGTATGGACAGCGATGAACAGCCAAGGTCAGGACAGCTGCTGTACAGAGTTCTGTTCGAACCCAGGCGACCAGCTTTAGGTCGCAATCTTGAAGCTGTCGAGTCGAGCGACTTGGGTTGCGGCTTCGCGTCTTTTGTTCTCTGAGATCTCCTATCAGGATTTGGAGACGACTTTTTCCCTTTTGTTGGATATACCGGTCCTGGGACTGAAAGATATCTTGAATCCTGTTGTACGTTAAGCATGGATTCACTGTTGGAGCGTTCGTCAGCCGTAGGTACCCTCATGCTGTTCTGTCGTACAAGACGGTTGGGCGACCCTGGTCTTAACCTTGATCGGGCCTGTTTAGCTTTAGCTGCCGTAGAATCGCGCTGTATCTGTTTTGCATGCAAAGATTGTGATCGCTTCCGTTGCGAAGCGAATGTAACATCCCGGTCTATAGCTTTCTCGGTTTGTGGTGTGCGAGAAATCACTGAAGTACCCATGGAATTGGACCGGCTCCGGCTAGACACTTCGTCCACATTTCGGTAACCCAAATCTGTCAATTTGGTTGCCATCTTCTTCCATCTTCCATTTCTCAAATCTTCAGCTGCAGAGCTGTGGGTGTTACGGTTACTTGCTGAATCGTGGTCAGATGCAGACTTTCCGGACGGCACATATTCCTCATCAGAAGAGATGAACCAACCAGGTTTTAGGCCCACGAATGGAGTTTTCGGTCTCTCAATTGTTGACCTCGGAGAGGACAGTCTCACTTCAGACTCGCTGTCCCCATATTCAGAACGCTCTTCGTCAGAAGAATAACCGTCATATTTCACCACTGTCGTTTTGCTGATTCTGCAGTCTTCGCACGCGCAGGTTTGCTCACGAGCTCGGCTCAGGGGCGTCTCGTACTCACAGGCACTCTGTACTTGTTCAAAAGACGTGCATGTCGTATAGTTAGGATTCTGAGAAAGCCAGTTGTTCGGCGTGGACCCCGTGTGGGCCCTGTAGTGGTTTTGTTCATGTCGTGTTGTCTGTATGCAGGGTATATCCTCCGCGGATGAATACAGCTGAACTAGCTGTGGTTGAGAACTTAGTTCCGACTGTTCCCAGCGGTTGTGGAACGCTCGGGTTTTCTTGAACGCTCCTCGGTTCCCCCATGTGTCCCTTCGTGCTTGCCTTGCAGTTGGGAAGAAGAAATACCCGCGACGACTGCTTTCTTCGGTGTAATCATCGGCTACAAGTAGCGACCTACTGCTGCCACGTGTTAGCAACGCCGTCTGATCATCGCATTCCTCCTCCTCACTGTACAGCGACTCAGAACTCCCTGAATAGGGCACCAGGGGACCGCCAGATCTCTGACTCCCAGTCAAAGACGATCTTCGCGACAAGCTGGCGGTGCCTGCAGGTTTCTTAAACGTCTTGGAGACGTTCGACAAGACGGAGGGTGTGCGAGAAGGACGCCGTACCGTCTCGTCCACGACGGAATAGTCCTGTTGTATTTTGCGGAGAGAGTCCATGTTGTCTGGCCGGTGGGGTGACGGTGTCAGGCGGCTGAGGTGTTGTTGGAATGCATTCAAGGACAGATGTGGATGGTCAACCTCCGATATGTAATGGCCTGTACAATGGGGGTAAGACTCCTATTAGTGTACATGTTAGATCTGGTTCATTACATGCACCCAAAGCGATTTCACGGTATTAAAACTGGAGTTTCAAAGTTTTCTTAAAATAAAATGTGTGAAACATACCATAGTCTTGAGCCAGAAACTTGTACATGTACTTTGTCAGTGGTGGGGCTGAGATTAGTAATCAGCTAGAGTTGCCCACCACTGTGTCCTGTACGTTTTTATGTTGTTAAAAAAAAACTTGTACGTTACCTTCGAATTCATTCATCCTGCATTCCCGTTCCATGGCGACACAGTCAAGCTTCTCGCAGAGTACTTTGGTGTCCAGCAGTGTCCGCCCTTCCGCTGAGGTGGGCGTGTTACAGGGAGTGGCGTCAGCGGACTGGCGCGCCGACTCGGTGTTGTAGCCAGGTGACGCCCTGGTGTAGTGGACCTTCGGCTCGATCTTGTCCTCGACCTAGTAAGTAAAGTAAATATGCGCAGTTTACCTTTCGGAAACCTAGCAAATGATAATTTAAGGCTAACATTTACAATGTAATATTGTTAATTGATGTTATTTATTAATGTTACATGTGTAAAATTTACTTTTGTGGCATTCATCGTATTATCATTTGATAGCAAATGTTAGTACAGTGTAGTTAGAAGTGAAATGTAAATACATGTAGTTGTAAATACATGTAGTTGTTATGATGTATGTATTTAAGCAAGAGGACTCCAAGAAGCTGTGTATTCATTGTATGTACACTAATGGAGACTCCTAAATATTAAACAAACAAACAAACAAACAAACAAACAAACAAACCAAGGCTTGAGGTGTTCAAAAACTCATTTTCAGTTCCTAGAACTATCGTAGAGTGGAACTCGCTGCCAACAAGTACAGTAGGGGCATCGATCGTAACTAGATAGTTTTAAACAATGTTCAAAGTTTGACGTTCAAAGGTTAGGTGCAACAGGTCGTTCGGTGTAATGTAGCCAGCTGCCGCCGCGCCGCGTGCCTGCGAAGCTGGTGTGTTACGCTGAATCGCGGTTATACCTAGTCTCTACCAGACTAACTACGCTGGCTATAGGGAGAATATCTGCCAGGGGAGTTTGGCCGCCTTGGGGTTTGACTGGCTTCGAAGGGGGAAATTAACCCTCCCGCGGACTGACTCTACTGGCCAGCTACTTTTGCCGAATTCTACGATCCGTACCCGCGTAGGAAGGCCTGATGGAGGCTAGGTTATACTGGATATACAAATACAGATACAGATACAGAAGCTGGTGTGTTACTCCGAAGGTATGGCAATCACTCGAGATCTTTATTTGTAATCAGATACAGAGCCATGTACAGATACATATTCATGCACAGATACAGATTCATGTACAGATATACAGATTTTTCGAGTATGATGACCGTGTCAGTCCCTACACCTGAGAGAGAAGGCTTGACACGGTGGCCTTCGCATGACTTTGTTTAAGGACGGTTATACCGGATATACAGATACGGATACAGACAGACCTGTAACTCGTGTTCCTTCTTCCCCCTGCACCAGAGCAGCACGAAGCTGCTGACGAAGGCGATGACCCCCAGTATCACCAGACCGATGCCTTCGAACGGGACTCGGTCCCTCCTGCAGAATTGCTTGTCGCGACACTCTGACAACGTTTGTATACAGATGATGATCAGGCCCATCACGCCCATGACACCGCCGAATATCCGCAGTGCGTTGTAGAAACAGGTCGGCATGGTGGTGAGTTGACAGTCCTGTCTGTACGAGACAGCCTGACAATGGCGAACGTTGAGTCACCGCGGGGCCACAAGGCCAAGGCAAACGCCTTCAGGCACCAGACAAACCTTTCACTAGAACACCATCTTACTAGTTATGCACTAAACCCACCGCTGCTACAAAACTAGGGCGACACGGTCGAATACAGGCTTGAGAGCGATTGAGTGCACACAGGTAAGAAAATGATTTAAGGATGGCCTGGTTTTGGCCATGATAACATCCGTTGTTAGTCTATGTAATCCTTGTCGTCCGAGGGGAGGGTACTTCGGGTCAGACCGCACCTACGATCCGGTGCGAACCATCTGAGTTTGGGTTGGAGTAGCTAGCGACAAAACGAGTCCAACTTGTTTGTTAGCCACGTTTTGAATGATAAATCTAGCGTTATGGACGTCTTGTACACGTGCACGTGCGTGTGCTGCTTTCTGTTGTCAACAGGTGGCTTTAAGCGACGATACGGCGTTGACGTCACGGACATAACCCTGGTTTAAAATGGACGGTCCCTGTCTATCCAGGTATCTGGTGTGACGATTATAGATATAATCCTGGGGCGAGGCCGTGAGAAAGCGGGGGCGAACCGTTAATAGCGTACTGCTTAAGAGAGCATAATTACAGGAAGCCGTTATGGAGAGTGGCAAAATACAATTACATTTTCTCACCAGGTATCGTTCAGGAAATGGTCGTTTAGTCCAGCTCTTGGCTATCCTAAACCAGGCTTCAGAAGCGGCTGGAAAGAGTATAAATTGGTGAAATAGACAGAAAACATGCCAGGGGAGTTTAATGTACTCCTTGAGTGGACCAACTGCCCTGGCATGTTATCTGACTATTTGGCCAATTTCTACTCTTTCCAGCCGCTTCTGAAGCCTGATAGAGGCTAGCTCTTGCCTAGAGGACAGAACACCGTTTCCTGTTGGATGACAGCGAAAGTGTGACGTTTCTCACTCTCTCGGGCGCTCGCCTCGCCAACAAACACGTCTTTTGTTCTACGTAACTAACCCCCTAGCTATAATTAGTTAGAAACATTGCGGATATGACCATAAATGGACATAAGTACAATGTGTCATGTGTTATACAGACTGCTGAACAAGAATGCTAGAAGTACTTATCTTAAGCATAGGGATTAGTAAACGACGAGTAGTTTCAGTCCTCATATGAAAAACATTTGATGGGTCTATTCACTCTTGTGTCTATAGTCGTCTTGTTGTGGTGTTGCTAAGTACATGGATATAATAACAGCTACCTGCACGTATAAATGTATTTACTTTTTATGATGGTTAGTGACGATAGCCAATAATCTTTTCGTACTACAGATCGTTCTGTCATGATGGTGTCATGAGAAGAAAAATGACGCAACGCAAATTGGGTTCTTATGGAATGTATTGACAATCAGTTTGTACAATCATGCATAAGGTTTACAAAATAAAATTTAAAAAAGCACGAAAAAAGCACGAAACAGTGAGACAAGATCACCACAAAGCAAGGACATGGCTGCTACCTTTTCAGACATTAAAACTGAACTAAATGTACTCGTTCCGCCATGTATAATCCATGGAACATAACGGTTTCACCTTGAAGTACATCTTCCTCCAACACATTTAAATTTTCATTTAAACCATACTTTATAAATTTACAATCTAGAACGTTAACATCATGATGAATTGTCCAAGCTGAACTTTAACGTTCTGTGATAGATGATGGGAACTTTTATCGTACGTCGATTTTCTGTTTTGTAGCTGCAGATATCCTGAACAGGGTAAAACCAGAGATACTATAGCCCCACTCGCCCTCACAGGCTCCAGCTGCATCAGTTTGTACTTCGGTACTCACAACTTTCTACCACAGATCGTTGAACTTCGGCAGAGAGTTGTTTAGTGTCTGTAACTGACATCAGCTTGTCCCGAAGAGACCCCGCAAAGCTGACAACGCAGACGAAGATAAACATCTCGGAGGAGAGACGGGAGATGGCGCTTGTACATGTGGTGAAGGCAGCTGTGTCAGACTTGATGATAATTTGTCCTTCATAGTAAGATGAACAGGGGTTGACAATGGTGTATGGCGGTTTAGCTCCGTTTGTGAGCCACAGGGAGAGATCTGCGTCTCCAAGCTGTCTGCCGTAAGGATGGACAGCCTCCTCATCCGGCGAGTTTCATCATCCTTAAACGGAGACTTGTCAAACCAGGGAGAGTCAGTTGTTTCAAAAGAGGTGGGTGTGGGTGTGTACGGGACGAGGCTTATTTCGGTTTGGGAAGGCAGAACGATGCGGATAGCTGGCAACCCCCGCCTCTGTCCGAGCCCCGGAAGGTTTTTCTGGCTCTCATTATTGGTGACGTCTGTACCAGTTGGTGGTGGCACACTTTGAGCTGTCTCGGCGGCCTGAAATTCATGATTGTCTTTGAAGCCAGTTGTCAGCTGTGTGGTGCTCGAGCAATTCGAGCTAGTGCATGTAGAGGTATCGGCAGTGGGTGGAGAACAATCGTTGTGCGATCGCGTCTGGTTTCTCCCTGAAAAAGAATTGTTCGATACGCCCTCGATTCCTGACGTTTCATTGTTCATTCGGCTGATTATCCCCGCATCATTGCAATTTCCCATTGTTCTGGTATCATGATAACATTCTGCACCGTGCTCTTCAAACTCCGAACCATCACACATACACAAGTCAGGAAGAGCCGGATAAGATGGACACCTATTATCAATGAGCTTGAACGAAAAAGTGTCGAACTCGCTGTAGGATGGACTAAGCCGTTCGCGTACTGCGTTTATGACGTGACGGAAATGCCCATATGTATCTCGCTCGGTGGCTTTGTCCTTTAACAAGTTCCACTCTGGAATTTTCCTCAGTTTTTCGTCTACAGAAGCTGGCGTGATGTTCACCCCTTTTCCCACAGGCTGCACATCAATGCTCTCCACAGTGTCGGTTTCCAGAGACGGCCGTTTGGAGTCTGTGGTGTACTCTGGTAGAAGCCTCGTGTAGTGAACTAACCCGTCCTCCGCTTCGCAGGGACCTCTCTTGTGCTGCACTTCGCTGCACCACTGCAAGGCGGCGCTGAGAGCCACCGCCGCGACTCCGAAGACGACGACTGCGATGCCCCCTGCCGGCGTTCGCTCATGATTGCAGCAGCTTTCGACCGAGAGGGTGACAGCGGTCATGATACATCCAACGAGCAACAACACAACGCCGAGGAGTCGGACAGCCATGTACACACACGCGGCTTCTTTGGATGCAGCCATGTCGGATCTTTATCACAATTTAAGCCTGGGAAAGAAAATACAAAATTCACAGTCTGTTGGGACCGAATACTAGCAACGAGCTAGCTAACCTGAATCCAACGAAGTAAATCAAACTGTTACAATAGAAAACACGGAAGTATGAGTCAGATTAGGAAATTTTCCATTACCATGGTGAACAACAATAGAACTCATGACCCTGTAAAGATCAAATGAAGTCAAACAAATATACCAAAATCAAGTCTATTTACGTCAAAGGAAAGTGGTGGCTCTATGTTCACAAACTTTGTAACACAATAAATCCTTACCTTGTGCGTACTTGAATACGGTATGGACAAGTAGTCCGTACAATTTTGGAACATATGTCGTAAATATTTTCGATACACGACACGGCGCATTGAACTGATCAGTTAAATCAAGCTGAAACAATTGAGCTGACGGTGAGGTCACACTCGTAGTAGATCGTCGACGTCGTGCGATTTTGCTGCAGGAGAATTTTCAAGCCGGCTGTATCAGAATTTGAAGCAACTGCTGTAAACGATCTAAGGCAGCCTTTTCCGTAACAAAACGGCTGACTTTTGTCAGGACACATGCATGGCTATCATGAAATATGCCCTCAAATACCCTCAATTTGCGATCATACGACGATCGCGCGACGTATCGTATGTGACCGGGCCATTGTTTATATTCAGAAGTAGCAATGACGACACTGTCTGAATTGCCGTAAGGTAAATGGCACATCACGAAGCTGACCTTCATGCACTCAATTAACTGGCTATTGATAACAATCATCCAGCTGGGAGCAATAACTTGTTTTCATTACAAATCTGTACGCTTCTTTCCCTGGCTACCCGTACCCCGTCTAACTTTGCACTAGACGGGGATCGTTGAGTGATCAAAATTGGATTTGTGTGATTGGAAAATGATCCACAATGCAAAAGTATGATTTAAAAGACAACCAAAAAAAAAACGTTTTTTTTCTGTATGAATTTTTTTGAGCGACCTGTCCAATTATTTGATCGCTCAGCAGTAGCAGCCTCTAGTGGGCGTGTTAATGACCTATCGAACTAGCATGTCTTCTCTTTAAATGTTTGCTTTTTTTACTGTCACTCTACCTCGTACCTAACCCGTTCTAACAGTTACACGTAATCAATATCAACAAACAGTTTCTTTAAACTAAGTAAATCATTGTGAGCATAGCACACGAGGAATCGTCAAATAGCAGACTTAGTTACATGTAAAACTATACATACTTTACCACACGATATGTGGGTGGGGGAGGGGCAGTATAGTACATATACGCGGCACAACCGTACATGCCAAACTATAATACGCAATACGTAAGGTATTTGCATACTATACATAGTCTACATATACATATAGGCCACCTCTCGGTCTTTTTAGCCTAGACATTGTATTTTAGATCTCTGTACATTATGTTGCTGTCTCTGTCTCGTGTATTTATGTCTATGGGCTCTGCCTGAATTAAACAATAAATGAATGAATGAATAAATAAATATACCGTGACTATACATAATCTACATACTATACATAGTCTACACACTGCATACAGTCTATATACTATAAACTATCTAAAACTCACCTACCATCACAGATATACCGCAATGCGTGGGGTACAACAAACTGACAACACGTGTGACCGGAACAAATCAGCTGCACGGAAATTGAATGATATCGTTTTAATAGACAAGACCCCTTTCCCTGATGTTGTCACCTGTATTAGTGTTAGCTTACCTGAGATGTTTCCGCGGATAGACACGTACACTCAAGCAGAAAGCCTTTCTCGAGAACTGCTCTTTGATGATGTGAACTGAGACCTCATATACATGTAGCGCGTAGCGTTATGATGTCGATGCTCAATACTCCCTTTTATGGTTAGGTAAAAGTCGACATATGCGTAGGCGGGGAAATTTTTTCTACTACAAAGCTAGTGGGCGTTCCACGAGGTCGTCCCATGTTGCCAGAGCGAATAACTTTTACTTTAGCAGGACGTGAGAACCAAAGTCAATATTCCATCAGAAAGTTAGTAGGTAAGCCTCGAAGATGTTTTCTCTGGTCATCTGTGCAGTAGAAGTTCTGTTGTGAATTGCTTTTCCCCATTCTCAAGCCACGACGTCACATGAGTGAGTGGGTGTGCATGTGCCAGCGGCAAATCCTTACATGTAACGCCCACAGTGTCTGCTAGAGGGTGTGAACGCTGCGCGACCAAATATTTAAACAGATCGCTTAACGAATTTCATAGACAAAGAACAAATTCATTTATATTTGCCTTCGTCAAGAAGGGTATGTTTTCATGGGCGTTCGTGTGTGCGTGAGTCTGTCAACAGTATAACTCGAGAAGGCTTAAATGGATTGTCTTCATATTTGGTAGGTGGGTAGGTCTTGATGAGGTCTAGAAGTGATAGGAATATGGGCCCCCTGGCGGCTCGTTATGGTACTGCAGCGGTACTTCCGGTTTTGAAATATGGTGATCTGGAGGAGCTAGGGTCATGATTTTTGGATGGTAGATAGGTCTTGTGCTCGGGAAGAAGTGACATAAGTTTGGGCCCCCTAGCGGCTTGCTTTGGAACTGCAGGAGCATTTGTATGAAAATGTTTAAAGTAGGATAACTCAATAACCGGTCGACGGATCGTCCTGATATTTGGTGTGTAGGTAGCTTAAGTGATGCTTGACATAATTAGATGACAATTATGCAAATTATGATCTAATTTGCATAATAAATGAAGCAATTCTATAATTCAGTTACCTTCCATGATACTCTACCTTCATTGTGACACATGGGCTACAGGCTGTCCCAGAGGGAGAAAGTCCCAGAGGGGATAGTCCATGTAGCTGCAGGCGGTGTTGCCTTACAGCCTGCACATGTGTTTTTTCCCTTGCCCAATGCTCGATTGCAGACTGCATCGGCAGGGGTAATTTTCACAATCCAACTTCCATATTTAGGGGGACTAATATATCACTTCTACCTTCTTAAGTTATATAACGATAACATCTTTTGACGAAGGCATGAGATCGTTGACCTCTAGTTTGTATTGTTCTTGTTATTGGGGGAGTGGGGCGGCTTACTCTCTCCTTGCAGCCAAGGGCTGAATTGTGAGGAGCTTACAATTGGTGGGGCTTAATCGCAAGGGTTTGGAGCGGCTGCCATTCGACGCGAACTCAGGTGACCTCAATACGACCCCAGGTGCGGCCATGCATGAGACTGTAAGGTTTGAACCACTCACACTAGGAAGGACCCCTTCTCTTTTCGATGTATGTTTTGTTGTCTTTTGAATCATACTTTTGTATTGTGCATTATACTCCTAAAATCAATGGTCACACGTATCCAATTTTGAGCGCTCAACGGTCGCTCAGCGATCGCCGTCTGTAGAAATGGGGCCTAAGGTTCATACCCCCTTTCCACTAGGGCGGCGACCGCGCTGCGACCTAAAACTGGCCAGAGCGCTCAGCTAGCGTTCAAGGATGGCCAAGGTCGTCCCGTGATCTCTTAGAGATCGCTCAATAATCACCATGGTCGCAAAACTTCCACCAAATGATCTTTTATTCATATGCTGGAAATGATTTGTACATATTTGTGCATATCTTACAAAATGTATATCTCTCCAATAACAATATTTTACACCCTTAGGTCTGAGATTCCTTTACGTAATTTAATAATTTCTGTCTGTGACGTTTCTCACCGAGACATAGCTGCACAGAAATGTTAAGTTTTTATCGCTCTATATAACTTTCACATAGAAGTACAGAAGGAGTCAGAATACCTGTTTTTACAATTATCAAAAATTAATACTGATAACAAGTAATTAGATATCTATATCGACTGGTGATCCCCCCATAGACCTGCTACATTTCCACCTAAAAGTTACGGCTCGCTTTACTAGACAGGGAAAATAGCAGGAATTAAGATATCACATGCAAAGGAAGCTGACATACATGTAGACTAGCCCTTGTTACCATGTTAGGCTAAGAAGGCCACAACAATAGGAACCTTCTTACGTGTGTTTTCTAAATACATTGGTAGAACCAAGGACATTATATCAGTAGAACTAAGCTGCTCATTGGTAGAACATTTAAACATACCGGAATGATTGTAACATAATTTGCCTTCGCATAACATTCTTTCCAGTATGATCTATCTCCCTTTAAATTAATGATTAGTATCATATTTTAATATATATGATATAATACGGCTCGAGGCAATACCTATTAGTACATTTGTTGCTTTAAAAATACATCCGACTGCATTAATATCACTATCATATTTTTATATGATATAATACGGCTCGAGACAATGCATATTAGTGTATTTGTTACTTTAAAAATACATACGGCTGCATTATATGTATACAGACTAAAAGTTATAGTCGTGTGGTGATAGATTCAGCGTTGTCAGTATTGTCTGTGATGTCATCGTATCCTGGGGGAAGCGAGTCTGTGTCACTGAAGTCCTCCCTGCCGCCATTTTGTTCATCCGGGTCACACCTGCTCGCGGGGTATGATGGGGGCGGTGACGCGGGCAGCTGTGACGTAGACATCACGGGCAAGGTCAGCTGTGACGTGGACATCACGGGCAAGGTCAACGCAGAAACGTCTAGTACTACAGGCGGTGGTAACGGTGAAGGTGACGAGTTCTCGTTTACGACAACCGCGATCGGAAGTTGTGCGGTTCCACCCGGAAGTGACGTATGGTCCACTGATTCCGGTGGAGGTACCGCAGCCTCGGGTGATTCGTTGGGATCCCTGGGTTAGGGGAATTTTAAATAAAAATTAATTGAATGAAAGACCTTTATTGTACGTTCATGCCGCGACGGGCTAGGTACAGGTCAAGACTTCACAAACAAAAATAACAAAAATATTACAGAAAAGTGGAGACAAAAGATACACTACTTAGTTATACATACATAAGGATCATATAAAGGTACTATACTAGGCTAAGACAAAGGTGTTTAAGTTAGTTACTAAGCTAATACAGAGTGGTCAACTTCTTTAATGATAGCTGTAATGGGTCAGGGACACTTCCGTTACATAAAATACAAGTAACAAACACATTTTAAACTGAATTAAACTACTCTGGACCTGATGCCACAAAAATAAACCATATGTGATGAGCTATCCCAGAGACTGGTATCCTAAAAACACCCCACTTTTGAAAATTAAAAATACAAGGGTCAATCAACTACTTCATTTAATAATGAAATCATTTTGTCCCATTACTAGATACAGATCACCAAAAGAAAGGTTCACATATATACAACCCTCCCCCTGGATACAGATATAGCTGTCCCTCCGAAAAGAAACGCGCCATATATTAGTAATCTCCAAGCAGATACGACGGGGACAGAACACTGTAAAATTGGCCAGACCGTATCCAGTTGCCCCCCCCCCCCACACGATACGGCTTGGTCACTTTGATAGTCCCCTGCCCCCGTCGTATCTGCTTGGAGATTAAGAAAATTTCTGCGCAATCGTCCCATCTAGGTTCCGCCCCGAGAGTATACAGTAGCACAACGGCAATCTTTGAGTGGATCAAAACAACCCGAGCTGGGATAAACAACGTCGTAAAACTTAACCTGAAGAGCAGAGCCAGCGCCTCAGGGCCGCATACTGCATGCTTCAGCACTAGTAAAGGTGACATGACCGACAAGCGACCTTTCAGGAACAATTACAATATGTACACAAATGGTACAATCACTCGGGTCAGGGTCATTGAGCTAATTATCAATTGATATGGCCACGAAAAGGGAACGTTGGAATGTCTTGGAGGGCAACTTAGGAATCCAGTACTCACAGTGTAAACAGTTGTGGCTACAGTCTGGAGCAGAGTGCATGGTTCATACTTCGTTACTTTTTAAACTTATGAGGCGGAAAATGATTAAATAAAGCGTACACTTCATAGCACAAGTGTGCTTCGATAGTATAGTCTTAATGTAAATAACTGAGGAATTATAGAAGCTAGTGTTGGATAGTATTTTTTTCAGTGTTGCAGTGGGCGAATTCTGTAGTATCTAATGTCATCTAAAGTTTATTAATACCAAATGTTTCTTTTTGTTGCAAAAGTGCTGATACAGCTCTGTGGTATTCGGGACCAATCTAAAGTCTTGGGCGTAGAATCTTAAGACAACGAAAGACAAAAGAGTCTCAAAACGTAATTTTCCAGTATTAAAGACGAAGTAAGAGGACATCCACAGTTTGGATTTTGGAAAGACACTGTCAATGTAGACAAATTAAAACTGAAACCTTTTGCGGTATTGTGGCAGAAAAGCGTAAGACGAGAATTTGTAGGACCTTATTGAACAACGTACGAATACATGTAGATAGTAACGCCCTTGAACTTTGTCTTGAACTTGTTGAAGCAGAGACAAATGTTAACCGTACTGTGAATAATCAGGGTAAGCCAATTATGTCGTTTAAATCACAGGTGTACAGTCCTACCGTACAATAACAACAGGCGGACACGCCCGAAAAACATTTAATCAAAACCAAGCCAACGAACTGCAAAACATTTAACCAAAAGTTTCTTATGCCACTGGTACATGCGACTATGCAAGATATGGATACTTCTAACAGGAAACTGCTTACATTGCGGTCAGTGAGACTAGTAGTAGGGAATTCCCCGCATACCATCATTTTTAACGACCATGTTATGAATGATGCTTAGCAGTGCACAGGAAAGTAACAAAACTAGTATTCAAACACGAAAAAAAAGAGCTCAAACGTGTCTAACGTCTAGGATTAATTGGCCAATATCTATTTTAGTTTTGGGTTTTTAAAGCTTGGAAATTCGTATCATTGGCGACATCTGCATTTCTGAGGATAATAGAAAGTTTTGTGGCTTGTCGGGACCAAATGTCAATCATGACGTCAATCCAGAAGAGCAGCGATCTTTGTGTTTGACTACAGTAGCGTATCCTGGCATGCCTGTCACTTGGTGGTTGTGCACGCGAGACTTTCGACAGATTGCTATCAGCAGTTGTCAGTGTTCCAGGCGTCGTATAGTCTTAGGCACTTTCACGTAAAATACTCTGTCAAATATACGGTAACGATGATGTATGACGATCCATTGAATACCACTGGTTGTAATCATAGGGTTGCAACAGATCAGAAAAGCAAACATGTTTAATTGATTTAAAAAATAATAAACTTACAAGCTGTAGAAAAATAACTGTTTACACCCGGATACTAGATCTCAAATGCGACAATCAACCCAAATTGAAGTAGCAAATGCCGACTTTTTGGTGCTCCCAAGTTGTCATATATTGAATTCTTAGATATGCAGTAGAAAAAGGTATTACATAGAATCACAATTTGATCGATCTTTGAATTTCACTTATATGGATCAAACGGAATTGATTCCACAATCGAAGTTTATATTGTGTATACATTATGTAATCTGTAAACACTGGGCCAGGGACGAAAGGAATTATAGACTTTGGACCCCCGTCGTCAACATGTTGTGTTTGTTGTTGAATGGTTTTGTAATGATTTTTAAAGTGAGCTAAACTATGTTACGTAGTGTGTAACAAGTCACTGTTTTAATGTGATCTATACTGGAAATCCTCTGTAATAAGGACGAATTTCGGGTGTGTTGCCTGCGAGATCCTTAGTGAATAAAGATCTGATTTGACTTGATTTGAACACCTCACCTGAATAGCGAGAATACAGCCCAGTAGGCTGGAGGGGCGTCCAGCGGCCGCTGCGGTTCCCTGGTGTCCGGGAGACGACTGTTCTCCAGACGGGGCCTCCTCCTGATCTTCTGGACCCCGCAGTTCGAGTGGACCACCATCATGCCCACTCCTATCGCCAGCAGAGCCATCCCTTCGTACGGGAATCTCATCCGCTGGCCGTTGGACACGGTGACGCTGACGGTCACCACGCAGACTGCGCAGCCGAGGACGATCAGCGTGAGCGCGGTGACGAGCACACACCGCCGCCGCCTCCTCTGTGGGTTCGCTCCCTCACGTCCGCCGCAGCAGCCTGGCATGGCAGCAGCTGCATCGGAGACCGCTCCAAGATCGAAACTGTCCTCCTCTCAAGACGCTCTGAAGTTTCACATGGAGGGAGGGCGGAAATTTAAAATGTCCTGAGCCCCCCCTACGTAACAACCGTGTACGCCACACCTAATGTCAACTGATCTGGGGGTCTTTTACTCGTAGCAACGTCTGTTTGTGTACGTTTACCCGTCCCCTTACCTGGTCTACAATGTTCGTGGTGGACGATTACATCTTAGAACGTCCTGGGTTCGGGATATCCTGTCCTTTTGAAAACGACAGCCCGTGTGTATGTACGCTCGTCTCCGCGTCCGTCCACTGTTTTCTTCAATCTGCAAACAAACGGTCACGTGATGTTATTCCGTACCTGGTCTTACCTGTCTCACCTGTTTGATCAACCGCGACCGGTGACCTTTGACATAATTACGTAGCGTGAGACGGCCTGACAAAAGTAAACAAACCCAAAGTGTGACACACCTGTGCATTGCTTTGCGATATTTTGTCCGAATTTTCCCAATTTCTATCATGAAAAAGGATAACAACTAGGAAAATAAGGACATAGACGATTTCATCATCATCATCTTTGTTACTGCCAAGCCCCATTTCTGGGATTATCGGCAGGTTGCGATTTGGTATTTTCGTATCTTTATAATGAAATATATAATATATTTACTTAATACTGTGATAACAAAACGTAATTTTGTTAAATGAGCTTTTAGATTTGTAATCTACTGGTGTTGTGGTTGCAATTTAGATGTTATTGTAATTAATTGCAAGTTAGATATACTTTTTGGATTTTTCATTGATAGTTCTAAAAATAATCAATTTTTTTGTATACTGTAATAAATTATTGCTTTCTTATATCGATATCAATTCCGATTGTGCTATTGAATTCGTCTTCATTATACTTGTAATCGTACAGTAACTCACAGGTAGCTATAACGCTAAGGTCACTCGCCCGAAAGTTAACATACAAAAATGTAAGGGTATATCAGTTTTTAAAAGTAATACAAAACACGGTGAATAGTAGCTTTGACTTCTTTAAGACCCTACAAGAGTAAAGGAGCAAAGTAAGATAAAAGTTGAGTTATTTGTACGGTACAAAAAGGAAATCACGACCGCTGTAAACCGTTACTACATGTACTTTGTTCTTGTGTAATCAGGGGGCTGACATGACCTCTCCGGGACAGAACGTGACCATGACCTTTGACCCCAACCGGAGATGCAACTGCATACTGTCGGTACAGATATACTCCATGGGACAGATAATACACCAGTGAAGGTAACTGCTTTATTTTATCACCCTCTATCTGCTATAGCTAGTCTCTTCTGGATCTTAGCATGATCGCCGGAAAAGCTGTGTCTGAATAGTTAGATCTGTTTGGTTGTGACATTTACACAAAAGTTCTGTTGTTGGTGTGCCCCTCCCCTTCCGTGACTTGCCTTAAGAGTTCAAATTACAACGACGATAAGATATACAGTAAGATATACAGTACTAGTACCATGATTCCTTTTAAACAGACGCCTCATCCTGAACACGTTATACGTTTATAGGAGCACATCGTTCTGTAGCAGATAACGTAGGTATATCAATCGAACCATGCACATTGTTTGAAGCATTCAGTCGTAACTGCTTTAAAAGCACATTTTTTTCGTGCTCCAGGATGGCTTCGCAAAAACATCCAGACCTGACGCCCAGCACTGGTCTTCCTGTACCGCTAAGGAGGTACGAATACAAGGGAGTCACTTTTGAGACTGCCACCAACCCGGTCGAGAACATCAAAGCCATGGAAACTTTCGCCATGAGAGACGGGGACATTGTCATTGTAGCATACCCCAAGGCTGGTAAGAAAGTACATGTAATTATTGTGTTTGCCTTCGCGTCTTCTTTCCAAACACATAAGATCAATGACAAGAACTAGACGTCTGTCGCCATGGTAACTGGTGCTGTAGCTGACAACCTGTCGTGTTGGGTTACATTATGTAGCAGGACAGAGCTGGAGGGGCTGGTCTCCATATACTACTAGTACTAGTATATGAATGAGTAGTAGTTTGTTGGGCTTGACCATGTGAAGGTAAACATTATGCATTTGCTTTTCAAATGTTACCCTTCTAGTTGAAATGTTATTTAAGGTATGAACAGCATTGCGTCTAGAATTATCCAATTTTGTCATGCAAAAAACAGTAACAACAAAGAATCTTATTATTTCTTAGCAGTTTCGTCAATAACTGTGATATGCTGATATGGGAATTTCTTCCTCATTAAGGAACGAATCTCCTGTTTGAAATCCTGCATGGGGTCTTGCATGGAAAAGTTCGTTCGCCAGATGACTTCGGGTTCTTCGCCAGACTGGAGTTCACACTTCCTGATGTAGTTCACGCCAGGCTGACGTCAGCCCCCACGTCATCACCCAGGGTCATGTCGACACACCTGCAGAGGCGACTGGCACCACCCGGTCTGGCGCAACCGGACAAAGATGTAGGAAACATTCAATCATTCAGGTTTTCATCATTGTCCGTGTCACAGTGCTGTTGCTTGTGTCTCCTTGTATTGCAATGCAGAGTGGCTGGAGGTGAAGGGCCAGATAGAAACTAGCCAGACAAATTGTTTGGCTGCTATTTTCAAATGCATTGCTGTAAGTCTTACCCAGTTAGAAATCAAGTCGAAATATAGGGAGCACAGTAACTGTTATAGAATGATAAAAATGCACAGCGAATGCATCATGATGAACTGCGATCCCTACTGTATATCGTAACTTGATTTAAACACTGTAAAGACATGGTAATAGCGTGCGCGTTTGGCTTAAGATTACAGTATCCTGAGATATTCTGCCACCTACCATAGGTTAAGGTTAGGTTATCTGTGCACTCTTCTTTAGTCAGTCTCAATTGAGGTGAAGCATGAAGCTTCATGTGGATACTAGTGGAATGCAGCTTCGCCATGGCTCACGTACTTCTGTATTTAGTCAAGCACACCTACTCTTCTCGATAAGAGTGTTGGGTGATACTGGCCTGTGGATAAAGTCCCCATTGCTCCTCCTGTTCCTCAGATTAGGGTGATTGTTGTGATGAGGAACCCTAAGGATGCGGCGGTGTCTTACTACAACTTTGAAAAACAAAACCCATTGTCACAGTCCCAGAACTCCTGGGACGGCTACTATAGAGAATTTCGTGATGGGAAAGGTGAAAATTACATGCTTGTATTTTGCTATTTGTCGATTACGATAATCAATTTAAAATTCGTAGTATTCATGTGAAAATTTGTATCTTTGTCTATTAGCTCTCGTGCTTTGATTTGTACCTTAAGTTTGTAATTTTTATTTTCTACATGCTACTTGATCATTTGGATTATATACAAAACTGTTCCTTGCTGTTTCAAAATACACTTCATATTTTGTTAATTGTTGATGCTGCTTTTTACACTTCCAGCTGTGTATGGCTCGTACTACGAACACGTGCTAGGATGGTGGGAGATGAGAGACGATCCGCACTTCCTGTTCCTGAAATACGAGGATATGAACAGGGTACGTGAGGATGTTAATATTATGATAATCATATATTGCTGTATTCTTGTTCTAGCCATGCTGTTCCGACAGCCCAAAAGTATGAATGAGCACACTTGGAACAGCTTTGTCTTCTGACAATAGATTGATACTTTTCAAACCCAGGACCTGGCTGCAGCGGTGAAAAACATAGCCTCGTTCCTGAACAAGAATCTGAGTGACGACGCTGTCCGTGCTGTGGCTGAAGCCTGCAGCTTCCAGGCTATGAAGGAGAGATACGCTCAATCAACCTACAAACCTTTACAAACCCTCACCAGAAAAGGTAGTCTTTTCTAAACATAGGTTATCTTGGTTCCTCAAGCTTGTTACAGGTCCACGGCTGTTCGTTTATTAAGGACTCTCCATTAGTGTAGACAATACATCCACTACTCAATTCAGAAGCGCATAATGCAAATGACTTTTGTTGTAGGTAGGCGGAGTTTTATTGACTCTCCAGGCTAGCGCTGTGTCAATTACTGTGCTAATCCCCGCAGTACACACTGACAGGCCAGTACATGTACCAAAAGACTACGTTTCTACTAAGATCACAAAACCCACTCATTATGCAAAACGTTGGACTATTCATTATCCACTGCCTTCAAAGAAGAAGTCAAACCTCATAATAGCAAACGTAGTAGTACAATGTAGAAGTATAAGTTTTCCTAGACAGTAGTTGTCTCTTTCCTATTATTGTATTGTACCATATAGCTCCTTTGACTTTGTGAAAAGCAATTAGCCTTCGGGCATGACTTTGCAAATAAATATCATTGTATAGGTACTTTGATATCGCTAGATGGCGCTCTGTCTACACGTTGCACCCTGTCTGTAGTCTCTACCAGGCTTCGGAAAGCGGCTGGAAAGAGTAGAAATTGGCCAAATAGACAGATATACACGCCAGGGGATTGGTCCGGGAGAACGCGGCAAACTGTACTCTCTCCCGGACCAATCCCTTGGCGTGTATATCTGTCTATTTGGTCAATTTCTACTCTTTCCAGCCGCTTTCCGAAGCCTGGTAGAGGCTACCCTGTCTGTACTCAACAGTAGGAAAATGCATACTTTGTTCACTTGTTTTGTAGGGAAGATCGGTGACTGGAAGAACTACTTCACACCCGAGCAGAACCGTGAATTCGATGCTGAATATGGAGACAGAATGGCAGGAACAGGGCTGAGCTTCGACTTTGAGTAGATGTGATGGAAACCATCTGGGGAGGAAAATTTTTGTAAAAATCTTTTCACTCTCCTTGGTCATTCTCAGTGTGTTCCTTTTTCAATAAACTCAGCTTGGGTTTATGTTTTGGAAAACTTATTTTAGGATTTAAATAATTACTGGTGTAACGGCCGTGCCCCATGTATAAACCTATGAGTGTAATTACGTAGTTCGACTTATATCTTATGGGAGGCGTGCCTGCAGTTTTAGGCAAGCTCGACAGAGAACGCTGTGGATCCAGCCTGGTGTACAGAGAACCCGAATGTAGTTCTGCCTACTCGTATCTGGTGCCAATGTCGACCTGGAGAAATCCCATTGGCGCTATCCCATGGAATTCGGCATCCGCATGAAGCCTCTACCAGGCTTCAGAAGCGGCTAGAAAGCGTAGAAATTGGCCAAATAGACAGATAACAGGGGAGTTGGCA
Organism: Branchiostoma floridae x Branchiostoma japonicum; assembly: GCA_013266295.2. Lineage (NCBI taxonomy): Eukaryota > Metazoa > Chordata > Leptocardii > Amphioxiformes > Branchiostomatidae > Branchiostoma > Branchiostoma floridae x Branchiostoma japonicum. Next base: position 3,284,219 of record CM023826.1, on the reverse strand, counting down.
GGGCTCTAAATTAAAGGTGGTCCAATGGCCACTGACCACGAAAATTTAGGCTGGGACAACTAAAAATACACTTTAGGACATTATGCATATGTATGAAGGCACAAACACACTAGGCATTAGGCTAGACGTAGAGTATCTAAAACATGTACTCGACAGAGAAATGGCCGTGCACCGTGTGGCATCCCATCCATAGACACAAGAATAGGACACATAGCCTGGGTGCCATCCTCCGCAGTCACCGCCGACTCCCTATTGTCTCTAGGCTACCACGGAGGCTGGCCTTGCTGATAGTTGGTAGCCAGCGACACTATTAAACAGGGAGCCTGTGTTCTATCTATCTGGACCCAAAATATTAGAACACCTGTTCGGCGGTAACTACAAAGGGCAGTACCCAGGGTATAGGATGCACGGGTCGGCAAAGTGACAACTCAGATTAACCTCTTGACGTTAATGTAGTGGAAAGGAAATGTGAACTCATGGTAACCCCAGCCATGTATGTGGCGATGATTCTCCCTATCTAGTTAGTAACTTGTTGGAAGGTTTTTTTTTTTTGTGTGGGCGTTTGCTGAACGAACAGTTTTCTGGGAGAAGGGGCACTTTCAAGAAAAGTGTAATTAATTACTGTGTAGTGTAACATATGATACACAATGTGATAATGTTGGTCATTATCTATAAGGTGCTGTAGTCCTTTTTCACCACCACTTCGTCGTGTGTCATAAACGCTACTGTAACACTAAAATCTCACTGTTTTTCCCCTGTAACTGCCTAGCCTGGGTGCCAGACTTGCCAGGGCCAGTTTACAGGCTAGCTCTTCGGCTCCGGGGCCAACATGTCCCCGAGGAAATTTTACCACAGACCCCCTCCATTTGACTCTCCTTTTCAGGGTCTATATCTTGGGGCTGGCCTGTGTATACTAGTATTGGCCCCGAGACCACTCTGTCATCCAGGCTAGTAACTCTCTTGCGTCGTCACCAGTTTTCTTCACTAGTTGTTTTCCAAACCATTGCGAGACAACCATCTGCATGCCAGCGAATTGTACCGCCATTGTTTTTCCCATACACGTTACACTTATGCAGCCTCCACTTTTACTTTTTAATTTGTTTCCGCACATCATAAATCTGGCGTACGTGCGGCAAACCGCGTACACTCTACCGCTCGACTGCCCTGGTCACTGGGCCATGGCGGGACTACGTGCTATATTTTTGTCAAACTTCGTTTCCTTCTAACACCTGGCAACAACGACAACACAGGTACCTATTTATAACACAACATGGGCGTGTGCGTGTGTGCACGGCGGTTCTCTGAAGAGGGAGTACCGGACAGGATGTGGGCAGTGTGACGTAGACATTTTTCAATGTCACATTAGAGGGGCCAAATCATACACTGCATCACGACAAGTTGGATTTATCAATGGTAGTACTGTACAAATGTAAAAACCAGTAAAATCTGGTAATGTTTACTTTATAAACAGTACTGGTCTTTCTAATCTAATGGTAGTAAATTAAGTCAAGTACGGTGATTTCGGAATTAACAATGGTCGTAAATGAAATCCAACTTTTCGTGCAGCGATATTCAAATTCAGTCAAACCTGTAGTAGTGACATCTAAAAATGTCTACGTCACACTGCCCACATCCTGTCCGTTGCTACCTCTTCAGAGAACCCCTTTGTACGCACACGCCCATGTTGTGTTATAAATAGGTACCTTTGTCGTTGTTGCCACGTGTTATAAGGAAACGAAGTTTGACAAAAATAGCACGAAATAAAAAAAAAATAGCATAAAATTCCATTAATTGTGTAACAGGCATGAACTATGATGAAGTAATCTAGCCGTTAAGGTTAGACTGTAAGACCCTCCAAAATATTACATTTTGTGGTCACTATCTGGTGGTCCCTTGGAATATTTCCCCATTAACTCAAACATTAAGAATCGTGTCTATAGCGGCCATCTGTCTACTGTGATCAGTTTCTTCAAGTCTCTTGCGTGGTTAGCCTCTACCAGGCTTCGGGAAGCGGTTGGAAAGAGTAGAAAAAATTGGCCAAATAGACAGATAACAGGCCAGGGGAGTTGGTCCGCGAGAGAGTTCGGATGCGGTAAACTGTACTCTCTTCCGGACCAACTCCCCTGGCGTGTTATCTGTCTATTTGGCCAATTTCTACTCTTTCCAGCCACTTCCCGAAGCCTGGTAGAGGATATTGCGTGGTCACCGTACTAGACAGGTTTAGCGGTAGTTCATCTGCGTTGTGTTCATACGTTGTCTGAATACTGCTAGTAACTGCCAACAGCATAGCCTGTATGTATTATTAGAGAAGGTCGCCACTCGCCAGTATACAGGCTAGTGAGAACGTTGCACGCTCAATGGTCGCTCAACAGTCCCTCATCGGTTGCCGTCTCAAGCCGCTGTCACACACAGCCGAGTATGGCCTGCCGAACACTGCCGAACTCCCCGCAACCATGGTTAGGAGTAGGTCGGGAGCAAAGTCGGCTGTGGTTGGCTGGTGTTCGGCTGCGCCAGCCGAATGTTTCAAAATGTTTAAGGTTCAGCCATGTTTGGTTGGAGTAGGTCAGCAGAGTTCGGGGCGTGTTCGAGGGTCAAATTTGACTGAAATATAACACGAATTCGATTCTATTCGTATAGAAAGGCAGTCGTGGCCTAAATCCGGTCAGACTGCTCCCGAACTTCAGCCAACCTTGGTTGGTTGGTGGTCGGGGGAAGGTTCTGAATGTGTGACAATGTTAGCTGAGCCCGAGGCGTTTTTGCCAAGTGCTGTAAAAGGTCAAGCATAGAACCGTGAGAAACGGGCCCCTGGAAGAACATGTTTAAGGGCTGAGATATGAGCCAAGTTTATTACGTGTGTGCCGAGCGGAGGTATAAAGATATGAAGTCGTGACGTCGTGTGTGCGTACCCGCGTTTCTTTCGACCTCTTCACCTGTGATTTTCGTGGTAATGGAGGCGGAAGAAATTTGCGTGTTGTTTACATACTGCCCCAAACTGTCTAGAACCATAGTGGTCCGTGATTTATTCCAGCAATGAGCAAACGTAGGACGCCGATGTAAGACATTTTTCACCGTTCACTTTGGTGCAGCTTTGTCCACTCCGTTGTCATACCTCACAAAATAATGACGCTACCGGGCGTATTAAAGCACATTTGTCCCGTCACCCTACAATTCTATCATCCCATCTTGGCAGGGTTTGTCGAGAGAACAAAGCCGCTGTCCCGCGGACGCCTTGGTCAAGGATGTGGACTTCGGCCACTGGACTTCGGCATTAAATCAATCAGCCGGTAAAATGTCGCGGTCAGCGTCTGGTGTCCGGCCATAAGGAAGTAATAAACGTGAATACTCTGTGGTCTTACAGTAAAATTAATCTCCAAGCAGATCCTACGGTGGCAAAAAAACAGTATCCAATTGGCCAGAGGAGATCTATACCCAGAGTGGTGGCTGAATGACACTACTCTGGGTATAGATCTCCTCTGTATCCACAGTAAAATATTGTATGGTAGAAGGGGCATTTTGTTTATCAATGACATGAATAGGGGACACTTGGGGCCACCTGCACAGAAGACCGTTGGTTGGTACTAATTTCTCACGGTAGCGAACATGAAAACATGATACACTTTTGAGATTTGAATACAGATTTGAAGGCAGGATCATGTTTGTGAATGTGTGTGTGTGTGTGTGTGTGTGTGCGTGTGTGTGTGTGTGTGTGTGTGTGTGTGTGTGTGTGTGTGTGTGTGTGTGTGTGTGTGTGTGAAATCATATTTGTGAAATGTGTTTGTGTGTGAGTGTGAGTGTGTGTGTGTGTGTGTGAGTATGTGCGTGTGTGAGTATGTGCGTATGGAGGGTTGGGTGGGTGTGTATGAGCTCGTAGAGGGTTCAAACGGGGTGGGTGGGTGTTGTTATACGCGTCCTCAGGCATTACACTTCACCACACATCACACATGCCCTCTCCTGCTGTTTGGTCTCTTTTACGACCTTGGTCTGAGGTTAAACCGGTTACCGAGAAAAAGATTATCTAACTTTAATTACCAATTCTTCGAAGAGGAAGTAAGCTTTGTTCGTCTAAATTTAGATTTGAATATTCATAAGTTCTAGGAATGGCTGACAATGAAACTGTGAAGGGATAAAAAGCGAGGCCACCTCGCCAGCCGACTCACTCGCCTCGGCGGACAGACTCCCACAGCGCGCAGGCGTCGTCTCATCCACGGCCCGCTGAGATCTTCGCAGCCAGCTCGGCACTCACAAGTCTTAAAAGTAAGTCTGTCAAACACTGTTAATTATATAAAACAAGAAGTGGTCCCTACTTTTTAACCGTCAAAATGTTATGCTTTTGATGCCTTTTTTGATGGTATATTCTTTGTTTAGTGAACGGGACAAAAAACAACTTTGTTCATACAAAGTAGAAACTGTGCGGTTGCGAATTTTACTTTTAGGTATTTGAAAGTTCTTACTGCTTTTTTTACTGGGCCACCTTCCTTTTAATCAAACTTGACAAGCCCGTAGGATGGTTTTTCGTCTTATTGGTCCGTTTGAATACGTCTTACTAAATAGGGGCGTCACTGTAAACGATATGGCCAACTACATGTATTTCGTGAGGACTCCCTCCCCTTGTATTCAAGCTTCTCACTTACTGATGTTTAAATGGGCATTATTGATAGAAGGCGTTATATTTATTTACATAGCGATGCAGCAAAATGTAAGTTATGCTACTTTCTTCCCAGTAAGGCCCTCCGTTTTCTGAGCGCCGCTCGTATATGGATAGACTGGCTATAGCCAGGGCACCTGGCCTAGGTGTAGGTCGGTAATATGATACGTGGTCTATTGATGAAAGTGACATGTATACGGTTGGGCCTGAGCCAAATCCGTCCCTTCCTAGAACGAAAGTAAGTCTTGATACGGGGAAAATCAGCCATTATGAATCGTTAAGATGATTTTGACCAATCTTTGTTCGTACAACGTAGAACGTGTACGGTTGCGAATGTTACTTTGAAGTTCTTGTTGTTTCTTAACGGTTCAAGTCCCTTTTAATCGCCCATGACAAGCTTGTAGTCTTTTGTCTTGATACAGGAAAAGGAGCCATTTTGAATGGTTAAGATAATTTTGATCAATCTTTGTTCGTACAAAGTAGAAACTGTGTGGTTGCAAGTTTTACTTTTGTACGTGCTTTGAAATTCGTACTGTTTCTTTACCGGGAACAGTCCCTAATTGACCTCTACAAGCCCGGCCGCAGCGTCGGTCTTTGTCATATTTTCCGTTTGAATACCTCTTAGTTATGCTCGCCACAGGCGTATGTGTTGTCGCGCAAGATATAGACAGATTGGCGTCCTCAGATTCGGAGATATCATTCTCTTACACATACAAGGACTGTCATGCTGACGAAATCAATGGAAAACTTCCCGCTACTTACGTACCATCATAAAAACGTTTTCCCCACGTTTTCAGCCACAAGCTTGAAAATGACGCGGTCGTCATAGGCAGATATTGGGCCATGTGTGTTGGCCTTCAGGACCGGTCGCGGCTGCGTTGGACAAGGGGATGTGGCTGTTGGCCAGGTGGCTGGCTTATAGAGGTGGCCGCTTGGGCAAGTTTGACTGTATATTGTATTGACATGATTTCTGGTAACTCTATGTCTTATAGTGTCCGTAAAAAAACTAGTGAACTTTAGAAATTGGTTGCCGGGGCCATGTTGGCCTTCTCTGGAAGGCGGAACTCCTTTTGCCAACTATTTACTGTTGTTCAAAAACAGTTTAGTGTGGACTTTGGTTGGTGTCCTTGGCTGGAGTTGTTGCGGGTTCATGAACTTTCCGATCAGAGGAAGCCTGGTGTCCAGTTGACTGGGCGGGCTCTCTTCTGGGCTGTAGTGGCTCTCCGCTAGCCTCTACCAGGCTTTGGGAGGCGGCTGGAAAAAGTAGAAATTGGCCAAATAGACAGATAACACGCTAGGGGAGTTGGCCCGTGAGAGAGTACATTTTGGTGCGTCAAACTGGTAGAGGCTAGCTCTCCGCCGCCCGGCTGAACCGGGCACTCGCTCAGAGTTTTAAACGGTTGGAGTTATTATCTTGGAGGGCTAATACTATTATCTTCAACCGAGTAAAACTCTAAACGAGTGTCTAGTTGAGCCTAGCCTGGATGCCAGACTGTTTCCAGGGCCTACACAGGCCAGTTCCTCGGCTCCAGGCCAACATGCCCCCAAGAAAATTATACCACAGCCCCCCTCAGTTAGGCCGCTGGCTAATAACTCTGGGCCTAGCGTGCTATGGGTCTGGCATGCAGGCTAAGTTGAGCCGCGCCTTGTGGGCGTTGACTGTATAGATTGCAATATCTGCTTCGTCATGATGTCACAGAACACTAATTATCCGCGACTCTCTCGGTCTACTGTAACTTGAATCTAAATACGGTGGGAGAAAAATCTTGAAAAGAACCGTAAAAATTCTTATGTGCACTTCTGTGAGGTGGAAATTGTACTGAATGGTGGACGTGTGCGTCCGTTTAGAGATTACATTTTTGTACATGTGTTGAATTGTGATGTTCGTCGAGTCGGACTAAATATGTGGCTGGATATTTTATAGCGTGTACGTGACCACTGCAGCTCACTTCGTTGGGCTCCATATAAAAGTGGGCGTCGAAAGCGAAGAACGCGGCTTTGTTTTGTTCATTGTTGAAACAGTTTATAGACTGTAACCCGAATATATCCGTCCTTCTGTGCAGCCTACTGTTATTGTAGGAGCGTTTTTGTGATATTTAACCCCCAATGTTCCACAACGACGTCGCTCTTTATATTTGCACGGAAAGGTGTCAAGTGTTGACGGCATTTCTGCGCACCTGTTTCTCCCGAGGCTTTCATCCGTGCATGATTTGCGGGGCAGTGAAGGAGGAAGAAAGTTGCGTGTTGTTTACATACTGCCGCGAGTGTTTAGTCGCCCGTGCTTTATTCCGGTAGTGCGCAGACGCAGGACGCCGATGTAAGACAAGTCTCACCCTTTACTTTGGTGCAGCTTTGTTCACACTGTTGTCATACCTCACAAAACAATGACGGTAGCGGTCGTAAGGAAATTTATCCTGTCACCCTGTCATCCAGTCTTGACGGGGTTTGTCCAGAAGAAAGGTACAGACAGTCCTGGTCCTGTTTGCCCAATGTAGGCCTTGGCATCGGACCAATTCTAGCTAGTAAAATGTCGCGGTCAGCGTCTGGTGTCGGGCCATAAGGACACAATAAACGTGTCTACTCTGTGGTCGTACTGTAAAATACTGTACCTTTTGTTTACCGACGATATAAGTAGGGGTACTTGGGGCCACCTTAACAAACAGAAGACCTTCGAGTGTTGTTAGTTTCTGCGGTGGACATGAAAACATATTTGGCTTCAGAAACTTGGATCCATGATCATTGAAATGCTATTTTGCAATGTCACTTCAAGTATCTCGTTGTCAAGTTGACGCGAGGAAGCTTTCGCACAAGGAAACCTGTCTTTTTCTTACGGGGGAAGGTGTGTGTGTCAAAGTACGAGACGAGATCAGAACGTCTGGGGCCTTACTATAAACTATGAACTTTCTAAACACGTTCATCACTGTAAACCAAAGGCCTACTATTTCGTCTGGACCCCCCACTTTGTATTTAAACCTCTCACTTACTGATGTTTAAATGGGCATTATTGATAGAAGGCGTTATATTTATTTACATAGCGATGCAGCAAAATGTAAGTTATTCTCCTTTCTTCCCAGTAAGGCCCTCCGTTTTCTGAACCCCGCTCGTATATGGATAGACTGACTATAGCCTGTACACCTGGCCTAGGTGTTGATCAGTAATATGATACGTGGTCTATTGATGTAAGTGACATGTATACGGTTGGGCCTGTGCCAAATCCGTGCTTCCTGGAAGGGAAGTGAGCCCTGTTTTATCCTGTATGATTAGGTTGTTATGTAACAAAGATGTTTTCAAAGGTGAGTTGTTTTTCACCTTGATTTACGAGGAAACGGCGCGAGAAAAACACGCTTGTTTATGTTTTTCAACCAATCGTGTCCCGAGATGATTGAAAACATGTCGCAAGTTGATAGCTTGTTTTCGACGTTATGTCGAGGGCTGTTGTCCTAAGACAGTATAAAAGGGGAGACGCAAAAGCCTCCCCAACACTTCGTAAAAGATCTGCTTCAAGATTGACGTTCAAAGGTAAGCTGAAATTTGTAGCAGAAGGGGTGGGAGATGGCAGGATATAAGTAACTTAATGTTTAAAGTTGGACAGGCATTTTGGACAGGCGTAACTCTCACCACCCTGTGGCCAGTTATATTATTCATCCGAATCTAGAATTTCTCGGTTGTTCAATGTCCCACGTTTTGTTGTTTTTAAGACGGGTTAGTTATTCTTTTTGTGTGCGTATGTACGGAATTAAGTCTGAATATTCATGTTGCTTTTCAGTAGAAAGTAACGGCTACGAATAGGAAGAAAGTATGCGTAGATTCCGTTCCACACCGTCAGGCCTTATACACTGTAGCCTCCTTCGCAGACTTGTGGGGTGGCGGCTTCATTTTTTGTCGGGGAGCGACGTACGCGAGTTATGCCGCGGAGGGACGGTTTTGCCGCCGAGGGAATTTGCCGGGGAGAGAGCGGTGAAAAACTCTCTCCTTGGCAAACTCCCTTGGCGGCAAAACCGTCCCTCCGCGGCATAACTCGCGTACGTCGCTCCCCGACAAAAAATGAAGCCGCCACCCCACAAGTCTGCGAAGAAGGCTAGTCAGGCCTCCGCTCTGCACGCGTACCGATAAGACTCCTATTGTAGCTTGTACGTACATTTGTACTTCACAGCTTACAATGTAGCTCTCAGACATCGGAAATGTTTGTATAAAGTTAATGGCAAGAAGCACTGCTACTTTATTTACCGTTTGTATGTAGGGGCTATTCATTGCTTTTGATGACGTTTTTTCGACGGTTGCTTGTTTAGTAAATATGACAGACGCTGTGCATTGTTGAAATGATTTTGTCATATGATTCTTTATTGACTCGACAAAAGTACAGAGATATAATAACCAATCTTCGTTCCCACAAAGGAGAAGGTACGAGGTTTGCGAATTTCTGTGTTAAATGCTCTGGGGTTTCTAACTTTGTTTGCCGGGTCGCGTCTTTTTAGTTGGCATCGACAAGTTCAGAATACCTCACATGGTCGGCCTTTTGTCACTTTCGTCACTTTCGTCGGCTTAAACAACTATAGGGGGCTTCTGAGTCCAAAACTTGAGGCTAATATCATCTGTCTATGTTTTGGGCATTGTCTATTTGATCAGTGAATATCAGAAATCGGTCGCTGGGGCCATGTTGTGCATTCCATGGAAGGCTAAGTAATTATTTACTGTTCTGGTGTCTCTGGTTCAGGCTAGTTTTTGGTGTCGCTGGTTGTTTTGTTGGTTCATTCCAGCCTTCTCAGGTGAATGAACTTGCAGGGATTGGCGGAGGCACGGGTCACTGAACAGCAGTATATCTTCTAGCCATTACCTTTGCCAAGCCGCAAGGGCTTGTGATAAGGTCACTGAACACAGCAGTTATCTAGCCTCTACCAGGCTTGAGGGCACGGTTGGAAATAGTAGAAATTGGCCAAATAGAGAGAGATAACACGCCGAGGGAGTTAGTCAGCCAGTTTACAGTTTGCCGGCCCACGGCTAGCAGTTATCGGCCACCGGAATAAACTGCAGTTTGGATATAAAGTTGTGCGGAAAGATCTTCAAAATATCACAAATATCATCGAACGTGTGCTCAGCAGGGAAGCGAAAATTGTACAGCGTGGTTAGAGTAATATGTTACCTTTGAGATGGTAGAAGATGAGAGGCTGAATGGTGTGATGTTTGTCGAGTCTAATCTCCAAGCAGATCCTACGGTGGCAAAAAACAGTATCCAATTGGCCAGAGGAGATCTATACCCAGAGTATGTCTTCGGTGGCTGAATGACACTACTCTGGGTATAGATCTCCTCTGGCCAATTGGATACTGTTTTTTGCCACCGTAGGATCTGCTTGGAGATTATGTCGAGTCGGCGTAGATACGCCTGGTAGCCAGACCATCGTAGGCACGCCGAATAACTCTTCGGTGCTCAGAGTACTGGCCGCCCGTCCAGGTCCATTAGCGCACGCCAAGGGTTTGTACGGGCCGGTTTTTAATTTCTATGGGACGGTAGTAATCAGAAAAGCCAGCTAAAAAGATCGACTGCCAGAGGAAAGGTCTGAGCCAAGAAACTGAGACCAAAACACTCCAAAACGGCCCGTAGAGAATGGTCTCAAAACTAGCGTAGATTTGCGCCTGGATATTGTTACCGCCTTTATTTCCGGATGCAGTTCACTTGACCTCCGCTGGATGTCAAACAAAAGAGGTCGCTATGGACGCCATTGTTTCTACCGGTGTTTACTCACTTGTGTCGAGTACAGGCTTGCCTGCTTATTTAAATGTAGCTCTCTTCAGTGGAATCATGAGTGGTAGACCAGACGTCCCTACCAGTAGTTACCGCTTGGTTGTGTATCTGTTTCCTTGTCGAATGGTAGGCTACTCCGTTGATTGATCAAGTGGTCGATTGATTGATTGATTGATACATTGATTGATAACTTGGGTGGGCCTGTAGGTGTACCAATGGGTGGGGGTTTCGTTGTTGGCTGGGTGCCCTGCACGAAACGTTGGATTTACACACGGTAGCAAATGCCAGTTAAGTCTGGTAATGTTTACTTTGTAAACAGCACCGGGCTTTACAATGGCTGTAGGTAAAAGTCAAGTACAGTAATTTCATTTACAACCATTATCAATTAAGTCCGAAATTACCGGACTTGACATTTATTAATTTGATAACTAACGTTACCATTGTAATGGCGGTTGGTTGTTAATTGGTAGTTTGGTCTTTTTTACGGTTGAATGATGGGTTGATTGGTTGATATTGTTGCCTCCGCTCTTACCATTTGATTAGCATTCTCACTTTGGAGTTTCATAAACCTTCACATACATCTTATACTCGATATTGCTCGAGTTTCTTTCTATCTAAATCTTTTTGTATGTCTAAATATTGCTATTTCTGTCCATTAGCTGTCACAAGGAAGAGTACTGACTCAACAGACCGACGAGCACCATGCCTCCTGAACCGAAAGGACGCTCAGGGATGCACGACACCTGTCAGCAGCCTGGAGAACTGCAGCAGGCTGAAAACAACATCCCCATTGCTATCGTCGGGATTGGTGAGTCTCCCTTTCATGCGCAGATAGGAAACATGTCATTTTTCCTCATGTCGTTGAGTGGAGTCCAGTTTATTCAAGAATTTCAAACTGTAAGCGTTACCTTACCTTTCACTTTGGCGGTGGAGTGGGAAGGTTCTGAATGTGCGACGTCGTAATTTCCTGTTCTGGCTTCTGCAAAGGTCCTTCTCGTCCGTTATTTTATGTTTAATCTACCTATTTCCCTCGTGTTTTGTCACTGATAAGTTTTCTTTCTTGTATAATCTCATTGTGTCCATGCCTTTTGAGGTTCTTTCTCTTTACCATTGTCTGGAAACTTTCGTAGTGACAGTTTTGCGCAAGCGTCTTCTAGTCTAACATCACAAGGATTAAACTGTATGAGTTAACTTTGCAAAACGTCACTAATAAGTTCGCATCTTCCCCCAGGTTGCCGAATGCCTGGCGGCACCACCAGCCCCTCCAAGTTCTGGGACGTCATCAGTGAAGGAAGAAACGTCATCACCGAGGTTCCACCGGAGCGATGGTCCCTCGAGGTCTACCACAGCGCTGACCCTCACCAGTCAGGCACCCACGTCACACGCAGGGCGGGGTTCGTGGACGACATCGACATGTTCGACCACACCTTCTTCAAGATCTCACCACGAGAGGCCGCCATGATGGACCCCCAGCAGCGTCACCTCCTGGAAGTGACGTATGAGGCGTTTGAAGATGCAGGTATCCCGCCTGAGAGTGTGTCTGAGTCTTGCGGTGTGTTTGTTGGGATAGGCATGATGGATTACGCTTTAAACATGGCAGACGACAAACACCTCTTCAACTCGTACGCAAACACGGGAGTTGCGCATAGCGTGGCCGCGAACAGAATCTCATACGCCTTCAATCTGAAGGGCCCCAGCCTTGCCGTGGATACGGCGTGCGCGGCGTCGATGACAGCCCTACATTTAGGCTGTTCCTCCCTGAGGAACAAAGAATGCAGCGTCGCCCTCGTCGGAGGCAGCAACATCCTCCTGATGCCGGAGGTAACCGTAGCGTTCAGCGCGATGGGGGTGTTGTCGCCTGACGGATTCAGCTGCCCGTTCGACGCCTCCGCCAACGGCTACGTCCGCTCTGAAGGGTTCGGCGCCGTCCTGTTGAAGCCTCTCAGCGACGCCATCCGGGACAGAGACCACGTGTACAGCGTCATCAAGGGGAGCGCTATCTCCGACAACGGCTTCAGTCAGAGCATCACCATGCCGTCCTCCGGCGACCAGGAGAAGCTCATGAGGACAACCTACGCGCGCTTCGGAGTCCCACTCTCCAGCGTCATGTACGTCGAGGCACACGGGACAAGCACGCCAGTCGGAGACCCTGCAGAGGCTGAAGCCATTGGCAAAGCCTTCGGTCGACGTTGCGCCTCTCCGTTGAAGATCGGGTCTGCCAAGAGCAACTTTGGACACATGGAGTGCGCCGCAGGCATGGTGGGGGTGATCAAGACAGCGCTGATGCTGGACAGGCGAACCCTTTGTCCCTCCGTCAACTACACCAAGCCGACCCCAAAAGCTGACTTTAACGAGCTGGGCATCTCTGTGCAAACTGAGGTGGAGACCTTCCCAGACAACAAGAGGCTGACCTTTGGCGTCAACAGTTTTGGGTTCGGAGGAGCCCTGGCCCACGTGATCATGGAAGAGCACAGCGCTAGACCGTCTGCACGCCCGTCCTGCAAGAAAAGGGGATGGCAGTTCGGACCAAGCGACCAAGAGGGTGACTTCATCATTCTGCCGCTCAGCGGGAAGTCTCCAGACGCCCTGAGGGATCTCTCCTCCAAGTGGCTGACGTACGAAGACGATAAGGATGCCCTCAACGTTTCCTCGTGGGTTGCGACGCGCAGAAACCACTACCAGAACAGACTTGCCGTCGTGACCAATTCCGGGGCCAAGGCCAGAGAGAGTCTGCAGTGTTACGTCAACAAGATGGCCGCCGACGACGTCATCACCGGGACAGCACAGAGTTCCCGCCCAAAAGTCTGCTTCGTCTTCCCCGGTCAGGGGCAACAGTGGGACGACATGGGGAGGAAGCTGTACCAGATGGAGCCCGTGTTCAGGGACACAGTCGACGCCTGTGACAGGATCTTCACGCGAGTCAGCGGATGGTCCCTCTTGCAGATGTCCGGGTTGTTCACTTCAAGCGACAGCCGCGCCGAGCTCACCCTCGCAGACATGAGTGTCTCCCAGCCTGCAATTTTGTTCACCCAGCTCGGCCTGTTTGCTCTGCTGAAGCACTGGGGCATTTCACCTGATGTGATCGTCGGGCACAGTCTGGGAGAGGTCGCAGCAGCCTATGCATGTGGCGGCATGACTCTAAACGAAGCGATCCAGGCCATCTACATCAGGAGCACAGAACAAGTCAAACTACAAGGGACCGGGAGCATGGCAGCCATGCGCGCATCAAAGGAAGAAGCCGAGGGGCTCATTGCCAAGTGCGAGGACGTGAAAGTGGCATGCGACAACTCACCGACGTCTGTCACAATCGCAGGATCAACAGACGCCATTGCTGCACTTCAAGATGAAAACCCAACAAAAGTGAAGATGCTGCGTGTTTCCTGCGCCTTCCACACCGACCACATGGATCCAATCAAGGAATCCTTTCTCGAAGCGATGTCCACCATACAGACAAGCGGAACGGGACAGGATCCTGTGCCTATGTACTCCACAGTGACAGGGAGCCACTACACTGGGAAGTTTGACGGCCAGTATTGGTGGAAGAACATCAGAGGACAGGTCAAGTTCACCTCGGCCATTCAAGGCATCATCCGAGACTACAACCCCGACGTTTTCATCGAGCTCGGTGCCTCAGCCACGCTGTTGTCTTCAGTCAACCAGACGCTCAAGCACGAGAACTGTCCGCTAAAAGTCACCGTGCCCTGCGGACAGCGTCAGCAGAACGACCACAAATGCATGCTGCGCGCCTTGGCCACGCTGTACGTGAATGGGGTGGGCATCAACTGGACGAACGCCACCCAGGACGCTGCTGAATGGGCGCCCGTTCCGACATACGCCTGGCAGCACCAGCGGCATTGGCAAGAAGCCGAGTCCTCGCGGAAGAGGAGGCTGGGTCTCGAGGACCGCAGCTTCAAGGGGCAAAACGGCAACCTCACCCTGGAAAAGTTCCCCTTCCTCGCAGACCACGTGGTGAACGAAAGCGTCGTGTTTCCAGGGGCGGGATACATTGAGTACATGGTGCAGATGGCAGTGGATAGCTCTGAGAAACCAGCGCTGGAGGACATCCAGTTCAAACAAGTCCTCGTTTGGCCAGAGGGCAACGACGTCAACAAAGGCAAAGCCTCGGTCCAACTGGCGTGCACCAAGGAGGGAAGGAAGATTGAGGTAGCCACAGACCGAGTGCATGCAGGCTGTGTTGTCGTCAAGTCAGAAGACGCCAAGACAGAGGGTGGTCTGGACACGAAACCTTCAGAAGACATGAAGACAGTCACGTGTGAATCGTTTTACGGCCGATTCAGTGAGCTGGGGTTGCTGTACGGCTCCGAGTTTCAGGTCGTGAGCCAGGCCTTTGTAGGCGACTGGGAAGCCATCGGGTTCTTGAAGCCAGCAACAGATGCACAGCAAAGGGTCCAAACGACAACCTTGGACGGCTGCTTCCAGGTTGCCCTCTCTGCCATCGGACCAACCTCGGCTCTGTATCTTCCCACCCAGATCGCCACATTCAAGATGTACGTGCCCTCTCTGCCGCTCGGGGAGCCTATGGTAGCACACGCCACGGTCGTTTCCCGAACCAGTATGTCATTCCACGCCAACATAACACTGGCAACTGTCCAGGGGAAGATCCTTGCACACATCCACGGGTTTGAAGCGACAAATGTTACAGGCACCAAGACAGACGTGGACACAGACAGCTGTCTGTATGAAACGGCATGGCAACCTATCACATCTCCTCTGCCACAAACAAGCATTTTCTATGACCTGTTCAAAGAAGACCGTCTCCACGAGAAGTACGGAGACGACATGGAGAAGATAGAAACAGCCGAGCAAGCCCTACCTAAGCTGAAACGTCTGGCGCTGTCCTACATACAACATGCGCTGGACTCTGTCCCAGAAGATGAGATCAGCCCAAGGAACAAGAAGTACGCAGAGAGGCTCCGAACCATCGTCGATGCCGGAGGCAAAGACGAAGACGACTCAAAGTCGCTTGACGAAATCCACGAGCGACTGGATGAGGTGCGGAAAGAGGTGCCGGCGATGCAGCAGGAGTTCAGCATGCTGCAGCGCCTTGGAGACATGTTGCCGACCAGCCTTCGTGACCCCTCCGCCGCCCTCCCGATTCTCTTTGCCGCCGACTGTCTTGCCGAGTACTTCATGGACTCCCTGACAACAAGGCTGTACTACCGTGGTTGTGCAGACGCCGTGGAACAAGCCGTGGAGAGCGCGCTCCAACGCAAACAAACCGTTCGGATTCTTGAAGTCGGAGGCCGCATGGGTGGGATGGCACGCCACCTGCTGAAACCTCTCAAAGCCCAAGGAGACTCCGGGCACATCGAGTACGTCTTCACCGATCTGAACACGACCTTCTTCGCACATGCCAGTCAAGTGCTTGAAGACTACAACTTCGTCAAGTACCAACAGCTCGACATCGAGAAAGCGGTGGGGCCACAGGACTTCGTCCCAGGTACGTTTGATATCGTCCTGTGCATGGACACTCTTCACTCGGCGGTGGACGTGATGGAGGGCTTACAGAACATGCAGAGTCTCCTCTGTCCCGGTGGCTGGCTCGTCATGTTTGAACCGACGAACGCTTTCTACATGTGTGAGTTGGTCTTCGGGTCGCTGGAGCTCTGCTGGGTGTATGACGACGACTACAGGAAGGACAACTGTTGGCTCTCGCGACAGGAGTGGAGCAACCTCTTCGCGGATGGAGGGATGTGCGATGTTGTGAGTGTGTCTTCGCCCCAGGAGTTCTTCCATTCCATCGTCATTGGCAGGCAGCCAACGCCCTCACGTGCAACCCCTGCTATCTCGCACAATGCTGACAGCCAACAGTGGCTTCTGTTGGGCGATTCTACCAGCCCTCTCACCGGTGCGATTCAGAGGATGCTACCCGACAACACCATGGTGCATCCCATCGGTGACAGGATTGACATCCCCAGCCAAGGCCCCCCGTTGAAAGTCGTGTACGTCTGGACAGGGGAGGACAAGTCGCTGGAATCCACGCGCACGCTGACTCAGGCCCTGTACCAGGCTTCTGCAAGAGTTGAGAACGTGTGGGTTTTCACGGTGGGCGGGAGTGTTGAGTGTGCGAGTCCGACGTCAGCTCTCCCCGCGGGATTCTTCCGAGTTGTGAACAACGAGTTCAGAGACCTCCCCATCTACACGGTAGATTTACCGTCAGACGTTCTGAATGGGCTGACAGGCGTCGTTGAGACCCTTCTTAAGTCCGACCCACCGGCAGAGAGGGAGTTAGCGATCCGAGACGACGAAGTGCTGGTTCCAAGGCTCCTCAAAACGTCGATCTGTGATGGCATCGCCACATCCCCCTCCGGAAACTGGGCTCTGGATATCGCTCCCGGGAAGACGGGAACATTGGACGACATGGCGTTCTACGAGCAAGTGCCAAAGTCGCTGTCACGCAAGCAAGTCAAAATCAAAGTTCACGCGGCGGGCCTGAACTTCAAGGATGTGATGATGTCCCTCGGTCTTCTAGAAGGTCTCAACTTGCAAACACAGTTCGGCCTGGAGTGTTCGGGGACAGTCGTGGAGGTCGATGATGACGTAACCAGCATCAAAGTAGGAGACGAGGTCATCGCGTTTGGGGACCACTGCTTCGCGTCACACGTCATCTGTGACGAGCACTTCGTCATGCAAAAGCCTGCGCACATCAGCTGGACGGATGCCGCTGGGTTTGGCGTGGTCTACCTTACCGCGTACTACGCCTTGATCGAGAGAGCGCGGCTCGAGGAAGGACAGACAGTGCTGATCCACTCTGCCTGTGGTGGGGTGGGACTGGCGGCGATAGAGCTGGCAGGCATGGTGGGTGCCCGTGTATTCTGCACCGCTGGAACTGACGAGAAGCGCAGCTACCTTCGACAGATGGGGATCACACACGTCTCCGACTCCAGGTCAACCAAGTTCTACCAGGACGTGATGGAGTGGACGAATGGCCGGGGAGTGGACGTCGTCCTCAACTCCCTGTACGGTGATCTGCAGACCACGACCATGAAGTGTCTGAAACCTGGAGGCACCTTCTGTGAAATCGGGAAACGATCGATGCTCGAAAGCGTCGGGATGGATATGGGCCTGCTGCTGAACAACAAGGCTTTCTTCTCCGTTCAGATAGACCTGCTGATGAAAGAAAGACCAAAGTACGTCCAGAAGATGATGGAGACAATCGGCTCCCTTCTGGATACGGGCCGTCTTAATCCTGTGCCGACGACAGTTAGAAGCATCGACGACTACAAGGAGACGTTCCGCTGGACGTCGAAAGGCCAGCATATCGGAAAGGTGGTCTTCAAGGTGCCCAGCAAGTTCGAACCGGAGAACTTGGTGCCTTCTGCGTACGCTCTGGAGGCAGACGGCACCTACGTCATCACCGGAGGGTTCGGCGGGATCGGCCAGGCCCTGGCGCGCTGGGTGGCGGACCGAGGCGCGAAACACGTCGCCCTCCTGTCCAGACGCGGGTGCAGGACAGCCGAAAACCGCCACACAGTCGGGTACATGGAGTCCACCGGAGCCAAGGTCTACACGTACGAGGTCGACGTGTCGGACAAGACGGCGCTGGGAAACGTGCTGGATCATCTCCGAGCCGACACCTCGGTTCCTCCGCTGAAGGGAGTCTTCCACCTGGCAGCCGTCATTGATGACGCCAACGTCCTGGACGTGACTGACAGCCAGCTGGAGAAGTCCCTGGCGGCGAAGGCTCGAGGAGCGCTGCACCTGCACGAGCTGACACAGGAGGACGAGCTGGACGTCTTCTTCCTGCTGTCCTCCGCGGCTGCCACCTGGGGAAACCCAGACCAGTGCGGGTACGTGGCCGCCAATAGTGTCCTGGACGCTCTGGCGGAACACCGACATCACCGAGGCCTCCCGGCGCTGTCAGTACAACTCGGGGCCGTCCGAGGCGTCGGGGTCTTGGAGGGGAACACCAAAGCATCCAAGATCGTCCGAGGGAAGGGGCTGCTGAGCCTGCACATTGAAGAGATTCTCCAGGTGTTGCCACGGCTGCTGAAGGCCAGAGACACACCCATGGTCACACTCGCCAACATGGTAAGTTAAACTTCAAAAGTATTATCTCTACTAGATAAATTGAATAGCTTAAGCTTGTTATGTAATGTACTGGTGACTATAAAGCAAACTTCATAAAGTTACAGTTTTGCCCAGATAAGAAGTTACATTTTCAGATTAAGATATATTTTTGTTTGGTTGTTTGTTTGTTTGTACATCCTTAATCTGTTGATATTTCCTTACTGACCAGCTATCTTCTCTGTGTTGATTTGTCTGTTCAGGACTGGACGAAATGTCTGCAGTTTTCGTATCCAACCAGCATGAAGTTCCGACATCTCGCAAGTGGAAACAACAAGACGAAATCTGGTAAGTCTGCCTTTCAAACTCCTTAAACATGCTAGCTGATTGACCGCCACCTACTCCATTTTAGGGGCTTGCACCTCATGCCATATTGAATCATTTTTCATATAGATTGATACCATATATTCAAGATTTCCAAGTTTGATATTGGGATTTTTTTAACACAACAAGAGATTCTCTCACCTTGTTTACGTTTCGATGTCTATCAGACACCTTCCTCAGAGCTTCTGACTAGAGTACTGCTTCTCGCCGCTATATGTAGCCGATGTAGGTGGCACACACGTTGTGTAAAAGAAAATCCCAATATGTTACGTTCTACCAACCTGATGAAATTATTTCCGGAAGTTTTCTAAGTATTTTCTCTGAATGTCTTCCGACAGTTGACGCTGACCTGAACGAGGACGACCTGCGCGAGCGAGTGTTGGAGCAGCTGGGCCAGATCCTCTGCATGCCTCCGGACCAGATCGACCCCGACCAGCCCATGATCAACTACGGCGTGGACTCCCTCATGGCTGTGGACGTGGTCAACTGGATGAACAAGAACTTCGACCTCAGCGTGTCCCAGCTGGACATCTTGGGCGGAATGACCACCTCTACAATGGTGGGGAAAGCTGTAGTTGGGGAGGTGGCACTTCCATTGTGCAAGTAGGCCAGGAGAAAACATTGCTGTAGTCGACGATTTTGATTTTAGTATTGTTTTGTTTTTGCTTTGTTTCTTAATACGTCAGGGTGAAGAATTATTCAGGGAAATTTCTGTTGATTTTTTTTAAGGAAAGTTGTAGTTGGGGAGGTAGCACTTCCCCTGTGAAAGTTTTACTGTAGTTCTTAAAAAGAGAAAACATTGATATTGCTGTGGTTTCTTAATATCAATAATAAGCCAGGGTGAAATATTGTGAATAGTGAAAGTTCTGTTCATTTTACAAATAACTGTAGTTTTGTGGTTGTGGATTTTATTTGACAAAGAGAGGAATAACTATGTTGATTTTTGTATTGATTTGTTTCGCTTTGTGAAGAATTGTTTAGTGAAAGTTTTGTTGATTTTACAAAATAACTATAGCTTTGTGGTTGTGGATTTGATGAGACAAAGAGTGAAATAACAACGACAGTTAGAAGCTTGAACTAGTTTAGGGGTGGTTCGAACCTTTGTACCTGCGGATGCGAATTTGTTCTATCGTATGTACTGAACTGTTATATACATAAGAGTTAAGCCCTGTGGATTAGTTGTACATGTACTATAAACCTATCGATGGATAGTCTGTGGACTGGTGTATGTAAAGGCAGCACAGTCAGAAATCTGATAATACTTCAGGATGTACAAGACTTTGTGTATCACTTTCAACATCACCTCTAATCGTTTCAATATGACATCAGAGATGTACAGTATATGGCCATATTGCATGTAGTAATATTCTATTATATCGGTTTCTTGAGTCAGGCCAACATTCAAAGAGAACTTTATTGAAAAACAAAAGTGAAGAGAATTTATTCTACATGTCTTCCCCAACAGTACTGTAGATGCACAAAGTCAATGCACTGATTTTTGCATGGTAATCACAAGGTATATGAAAATTAAGTTAATTACGGTTCAAACTAAGATTATTTATCTATTTGTTCATTAGTTTCGCTAGTTTCTAATATATAAACAGTCTGTAATGTATTTATCTATTTATACACTTTAACGATTGTCTACTCGAAAGATATAATTGTTCTAAATAATATATAATTGGTATGAAGGTATAATTGGTGAATGAAAGAACTTTAATGTACATTTATGCCTTACGGGCTAAGTACAGGTTATGGTGATAAAGTTCGTATTACTAACTACTATGTACACAAACAGTGATGCAAGTCTAGAATCTTACTGCATCAGTAGTGTACTCCTTTCTACAGGTTTATTAAGACAGCAAATGTAAGAACAGATGGGTCTTATAATATATGGTTTGTCCAGTTGCATGAGGATACAATGTAATTACATGTCATGTTTAGTCAGAACACAGATCAACTATAATCACACTTCATGTTTAGTATAATCCCTAAAAACACATAAGCATAATTTGGGATATGTAGTCTGATATGATTTTGGTTTGTGATCTAAAAGATTTATTATCGACCTACTATTTGTTTGAATAGTTTATATTCCTCATATTGAGGTGGATTTCATTTTTATTACTATAGAATAACGACATTGTTTGAATCTACTGGTGTTTGGTGGAGTTACAGTGTGAATTGGATGGTATATCCCGTACACAGGGCAGCGTTTATGTCTTTCAAAATGTAATGCTGTTTTAAGCAAGATTTTCATGTTTTCATTGTATACTTTGGTGTGAGGAATGAATAAAAGTATGTGAAGGTATTTCTTTTGTTGAGTTGTAATGAGTGATGTTCTTTGTTTCATGGCGAGCAAAGAAGGCAAATTCCTTTATCTAGCTGGATACAATAGTTCTGATTTAGAGAGGTGTTCTTAGACATTTAGTGAAAGAATTATATAGTCAGTCAGTCTAATAGAGACTACAAGACAGAATTAGTACCAGGAGAATGTGAATTATACTAATTTATTTACTCTCTAAAACCCAGAACATAGACTGAGATAAATGACACGGATACATCATTTATTTGTCAGAGAAGTTATAGAGGAAGTACTGGAGAACAATTAAAGACAGGGATCCTACTAACAGGATAACAGGTATACAAGAAGTTATACAGAAACCAAAATGGACAAGCACAGCACTGAGGATAGAAATCTAATTTGAGTAAGCCCCCCCTCCCCCTTTCTACTACATGGGGATTGCTGAGCGTCCGTTGATCGACCGAAATTGGATTTGTGTGAGCGTTGATTGTATAATTGGAATATGATGCACGATGCAAAAGTATGATTAAAAAGATAACAAAACACACAAAACGTAAAAAAAATTGTTCTTTGTATACCGAATTCTTTGAGAGATCTGTCAAATGTTAAGTCGCTCA